>CM069443.1:20422595-21037268 GCA_035610835.1 Ophiura sarsii
AACTTATTGAATGACTCTCGTATAATCAATGTTAAAAAATATCTAAAGAAAAGGCCAATTACCAATAAATGAAAACTTTACTTGGCACGGACCAGTTACCCCATCATTGGAGCAACTGGTCCTATATGTTCCAACGGTTAGAATACACAGAAATCAGTGAATGACAACACGGAAACTAGGCAGCATTTTCTTTACAAACACATTTCCATATTAGTTAACATGTAAAAAGGATACATGTCTCATGAAACCCATGTTTTATACAGTTGTCGTGGTTAACGTGTAAATAGCAGTATACTAATGGTGTACAAAGCAAGCGGAATTTTCGACTGCACATTTATTAGATAAAACGGTATGAACCTACACACACAGAAATTTTGCGCACGTAGGTAAAATAACGTAATGTAAAGTAAAATTATGCAAAAAGTACACAATGCGAGGTATTTTTTATTACTAAACCATTTTGTAACTTTTAAAATTACATTTTTGAAATGTATCGGAGATAATTACCGGGGTTTGTAGATATTTTACCGAAATTAAGTAAAACAAAAGTCTAAAATACAATTTAATCGGTAAAAGGTGATTTCGCCCAACGTGTTAAGTAAGAATTATCGATATGATTGGTGAAAGTCGTAATCTTTCCCTAATCGCCGGGTAAAATCTCCTCGTGTAATTATACAAGATGGCGAGCGTTAGAGAAACACTCAGCCGGTCGCGAGTTCCTCCGGAATACATTGACAAATTTGAAGGTAAGGAAGTACCCAGACAACATTATTGGCCCAATATTGGCCCAATATTGATTTTTCATTGGCCAATATTGGCTTACAATATTGGCATAATATTATTTGGCCATATGCCCAAGCTTGGCCCAATATTGGCACTCGCCAATGAGTGCCAATATTGGGCCAATACTGGGCCAATATTGGCATTTGCCAATGAGTGCCAATATTGGGCCAATATTGGAACTCGCCAATGAGTGCCAATATTGGGCCAATATTGGAACTCGCCCATGAGCGCCAATATTGGGCCAATATAACATAACAATATTGGCCCAATATTGAGTTTTCATTGGCCCAATATTGAGTTTTCATTGGCCCAATATTGGCTTACAATATTGGCATAATATTATTTGGCCATTGGCCCAAGCTTGGCCCAATATTGGCACTCGCCAATGAGTGCCAATATTGGGCCAATACTGGGCCAATATAACATAACAATATTGGCCCAATATTGATTTTTCATTGGCCCAATATTGGCTTACAATATTGGCATAATATTATTTGGCCATTGGTCCAAGCTTGGCCCAATATTGGCACTCGCCAATGAGGGCCAATATTGGGCCAATATTTGGCGATCTTGGAGAAATGTTAGGTAGGAAGCCAGGTGGCCAGGACAAATTTGGCCAAGGGCAAGCCTAGGACAAGGGAACAAATCTTCAAGGGACAGGACAAGGCACAAGATCCTAGCCAAAAGGTCGGGAAGCGATAACTCTTAACAGCGGCCGCCTTTTTTAGACCACGTCATAATTTGAATATCAAATCAATGGTGTTATTTCCCAGATAACATAACAATATTGGCCCAATATTGGCCCAATATTGGCCCGATATTGATTTTTCATTGGCCCAATATTGGCTTACAATATTGGTATAATATTATTTGGCCATTGGCCCAAGCTTGGCTCAATATTGGCCCTCGCCAATGAGTGCCAATATTGAGCCAATATTGGGCGATCTTGGAGAAAATGTTTGGTAGGAAGAATTCTATCTTTATATTGTTTTACTTCCCCTAAAGAGGAGTGAGCTGATCCCGGGCCAACCCGTGGCCAGAACCAACTTTGGAATAGGGAAAGCCCAAGGACAAGGGAAAAATCTTCCAAGGGACAGGACAAGGCACAATATCCTAGCCAAAAGGCCGCGGGAAGCGATAACTTTTAACAGCGGCCGCAATTTTTAGACCGCGTCAGAATTTGTATATCAAATCAATGGTGTCATTTTCCGCCCCTGTTATATTGTGCCCATTATTGGACCAATATTGGTTGCCAACATGATGCCAATTGACGAGCGCCAATGTTAAACCAATATTGGTTCAATATTGGTGACCAAGAGAGTGCCAACATTGGCACTCAATTGGTCACCAATATTGGTCCAATATTTGTAGCCAACATGATGCCAATTAACGAGCGCCAATGTAAAACCAATATTGGTCCAATATTGGTGACCAAGAGGGTGCCAATTGACGAGCGCCAATGTAAAACCAATATTGGTCCAATATTGGTGACCAAGAGAGTGCCAATGGCATTGGCACTCAATTGGTCACCAATATTAGTCCAATATTGGTTGCCAACATGATGCCAATTAACGAGCGCCAATGTAAAGCCAATATTGGTCCAATATTGGTGACCAATAAAATGCCAATGCCAATATTGCCAATGGGGAACCAATATTGGCCCAATATTGGTCAACAAGATAATGCCAATGCCAATATTGGGCCAATATTGTGCCAATATATGTATGTTGTCTGGGTAGTATATCTTTCCACTTTTGGTAATGCCTTTATGTCCTTGTTTTCGTGATGTTATTGAAGTCATCTGAAAATCATAAGTTTTGAGAGATTCACAGAAAAAAGTGAAACTTGTGTTGGCACCGAGCGTCGTCGGGGTCCTACACCGTGCATGCGTTGCGTTTGCATGCATCATAGCGGCTCATTTGTACATGTGGCCATGTGAAACGTGATTAGGGCGTATGTAATATGTACATAGGTCAAAATGCAACGATGATTGATTGATTGATTGATTGATTGATTGATTGATTGATTGATTGATTGATTGATTGATTGATTGATTGATTGATTGATTGATTTTAATTTTTTATGATTTCTTAGATGACTTCAATAACATCATGAAAACAAGGGACATAAAGGCATTACCAAAAGTGGAAAGATATACTACTTCCTTACCTTCAAAAACTCCCTTGAAATTACCTAAAACTTACATCCAAATTCAGTAAAAAATACCCAGCAATTGTGTAAACAATTGCCTAAAAAATACATACAGATTCAGTCAAAAATACCCGGTGATTGTGTAAACAATTATCT
This sequence comes from Ophiura sarsii, assembly GCA_035610835.1. Lineage (NCBI taxonomy): Eukaryota > Metazoa > Echinodermata > Ophiuroidea > Amphilepidida > Ophiuridae > Ophiura > Ophiura sarsii. The sequence continues at coordinate 20,425,686 of CM069443.1, forward strand.
TAAACTTACATGCAAATTCAGTAAAAAATACCCAGTCATTGTGTAAACAATCACCTTAAACCTACATTCAAATTCAGTAAAAAATACCTAGTCATTTTGTAAATATTTACTAAAAAATTAAGCAAAATTTCCAATAATGTTGTGGGTTTTTTACATAACATGTGGTAAAATATTACACAGCATTTACTTAAATAAATGCGGAACTAGTTAAGTAAAATTTATACCTAGCCACTGTGCAAAATAAATACCTAGTAAAATTGCATTTTTATACATAATAGTTTGGGTTTTTTTACCAAACAGAGTTTATGTAAAATTTTACCAAATTGTTTTGGTGTTCTATACGTGCTTCAAAATTATGTAAAATGTTACATAACTTAGGTAAAAATTTCTGTGAGTGGTTAAAAATGGTTGCATGGTTGTGATATTCAGATGCCCCATACATTTGTCTATATATACCCCTTTCTTTAATGTTTTTATATACTTCATATAATCATCATTCAGTACTTATAATAAACCAACTTGATATTTAGCCAGCTTTTCATGTTACAGGGGAAGTTAGTCAATATGACAATGATGACCCAACGGCATACACTAAATGCAGTGGATAAAATACATAAATCATGATATTTTGTCCTTTACAGACACCATTCAAAATATAATAAAGATGAAATTCATAATACCGAGGTTTTAAACCATTCTAAAGCAATTTCATGTCATATATATTGTAATCCTTCAATAGCAGAAATAGTGGTATTAGACCCAAAATGCCCCAAAATGTCTAAGAACTAGAAAGAATGTGAATGATTTCATATTCTATTCACATTTCAATTGTCACTAACATCTTGATTGACACTAACATCTAATTTTCCAAATGAATTTTACAATTTTGATTACATTTTTGCAGGCGGACCAGTTGCCCCATACCCCTTCGGACCACTTGCCCCAACAAATGACTTAGCACTTTGTCGAGATGAAACATTATTCAAACACGCCTGTGACGTAATAAATTTTACGCCAAAATGGTCGAGATGAAACATTATTCAAACACGCCTGTGACGTAATAAATTTTACGCCAAAATGTTTTAAAACATACCACCATTTGTCATAATAATAATCAATAACTCCAATACATTTCAGAAAAAAAGGCAAAACTGCATTTTTGTTTTTATCCATTACACAGATTTCTGTAGCCAGCGAGTATCTTTGAATTCGCAAATATTACGGCGATCGGGTCCTACAAGTAGACGAGTGTCTTAAGATCAAATAAGAAATGTTGTACTTTGTTATTTGCAAATTCATAAACTAATAACTCTACCAAATGAATACCCGTGATAATGACTTAAGTTGAAGCATTCTTGAAATGATAATATTGATCGCAAATCCAAACCACCAATGTCCCAAATTAGCAATATGCGCCATTTTACGGTCATTTCAACCACAAGCTATGGTTTTAATCACATTTCGAAAAGTCCCCAAGCACACTACAATATAGCACCCATGAAATGCAATATGCACCTAGCATCTTAAGACGACTGTTACAGTATTGCATGTATATGTTTACTGTTGCATATCTGTCAATCATATAAAGTGCATTAAACATGATCTAAACCCATCTTCATATATCGCCCATACTATCTGTGAATTTTCAATCAGTCACTCAATGAGGTGGCTTCAAAGATCTGGAGAATATCACATGTGTAAATAACCCCAAAGTTCCAAATGTTTTGGATTGTAGAAGGTAAGGATATATCATGTCAAGTTTCAACAAAACTCGCACTGTTCAATAGAAAGCAGTATGCCCATACAATTACAAAATCCTTCATTTCGGACCACTTGCCCCACGGACCAGTTGCCCCATATTCCCCTATCTGTTACTAATCTCATGTGAAAAAATTAAGTCAATCGCATTTTTCGTTTGCCTTTGGTGAACCATTTTACCCATGCACCCATTTCACATGCTTGTCCACGAGACACCCAAAACATGCATAAGATTGCAAAATGCGTCTCTCATTAAAATTTGAAAAATTCGAGTTAATTTGTGACGTAATTGGAATTAATGCATGCTTTCTTGTTTACCTTGGGGGATAAAATAATCAATTTACATAACCCATGCTTTGAATTGCTTATAATGTTCTTAATTTGAATTGAAAATGAAATTATTCCAAATTGTCGTTGGCGGGATATTCAATGTGAACATGAAATGCGTGCAATTTCAATTGAAAATCACTATGAGCGTGTTTCTGCGCTAAACGCTAATAAACGCTAAGTTTCAATCGGTCAGTTTTTAATCCCTCCCGTTTCTACTTGCGAAAAGTTACCGCTAATTTTATCGATCCTAGTCGATGGGCCACGACATTTGACCTTTTGTAATACCAAACAATAGCATCGCACCTGAAAAAGATTGCTTCACAATAATGTGTATAACCCAGCGTGACACGGTTCACGGCGCAAACCGCTAAGAATCGCCATTCTGTTTCTATTGGGTTTATTGCCGATTATTGCCGATTATTGCCGGTTCCAAACCTGGTTTGTGAAGGTTTTTGGGATTACCAAAAATACCGATTATTGCCGGGTTCTGCGAGTTTCTATTGGGCAAACTTAGCGTTTATTAGCGGTTTCTTCCCCAGAAGAAACACGCTCTAAGTTCGTGGACAATCAAATAAATTGGGTTGTGCAGCGGAAAGATTCACCAAAGACAAACGGGAAATGTGATTGACTTCATTTTTTCACATTAGGTTAGGAACAAATATATCATTCTTGCAACGTTTAAAAGGTTTCAAACTTCAACTTGGTTTTGAAAACAAGATGGCTTCTTTCCACTATTACAGGTTTTTTTACTCACCCTGTATTATAAAATATGTTGGGTTGTTTTCGTTTTGCTTGTAATTTCTTTCAATAACCGTAACGAGTTCACAACAAATCCAGCACCACTCGATAATTGGCTGCACTCACCCCCCCCCCCCCCCCCCCCCCCCCCCCCCCCCCCCCCCCCCCCCCATTGAGGTCTATTGTCCAGTATTATGGTTGCATACGGTTGCATTTAATTACCATGCATCTTTATTTATAGGTTTCAATAAAAGTGTATCATATGTCATGTTCTTTTTTGGTTATGCGGGGGCCAAGACGATATTGGGGTTGTGTTTTTATACGTGCTGTTAGGGACATCTGGGGGATAACTGTTAATTCATGTATGGCGTTCTTTAGGCATCAGTCAGTAAACGGGTTTTTATAGATATTTTAGTGTACAATTAAATAGATCCATGATATACATGAATACATAAAAGTGGTTCTTAATGCATTTAAAAAAAATGTTGTTAAGCTTATTAGCCGGCCGGTATACTTTTATTTGGAATTTTAGCTCCTGCTATAGTAGATTCATAAACTCTGGCGCATCGGTATCGATTTTGGACCTCGTCCATTGGGCGTTAGAGGAACCCATTTTGACCAATGATGAAACAGCGGTACTTTTATAGATGTTATTATCATGATTATTTGCGCTCCATAATCAAATGCTATTCATGATAGTGTGGCTTTGTGAAGGGCTGATCATAACTTTACAATCACGACAACCAAAAACTTAATCCAGCAGCTTCAAACTTGTTATCCCTTTGGAAGCGGATACCACAATAAAAACAAATCGACCATCATCGACCGTATACAGGTTTCGAAAGTAAAATATTATGTATGTCATTTTACCTATTCATAATTTAGTGGATACTTTATATTATTTTCCGTTTTTATTATGCACGTGGAATAAAGGAAACATTAAAATGAAAATGACAGTTCTACATATGTATTTGCGAGAAAAATCCGGAAAATAATTAAATAATCATTTTTTATATACCTAGGTACAAAACCATTTGTCCTAATTAAATGGAAAATAGTTATATCAACCAAGATACGGATTATTTACTTTAAGTATTTCTGGCTATGAGACCACCTGAATACCTTTATCAATTTATCTGAATAACAATACATTTCTTTATCGTTATGCCGATAATCCAACCGCAAGTTCCCTGTCACTAGGTACATATAATAGTGTGACTACATCACAGTAGTAATGAACATACACACGAAGACACGGTATTAAAACCTTGCATTACGATTAAATTCGAGTGCCTCCCCCTCTTTTGCTTTTGTTACCTCTTTACTGAAATGGTAAATCTCTAAAATCGGCCAATGTCTGCGAATCGACTATAATAATCATCGTTGGGCGATGATTTTGTCATTTCCTACCAGTGGCTACATGTATAAGGGGAAACTGAATGTTAAGGATATAAATTGCCCAGATTATGCTTCTGCTGTTTTTTCTTCTTCTTTCAGAACATGTGTTTATATAGGCCCAGCAGTAGTACTACCTCCTTGACTGTTCTGAACGTTATATGCGTCGGCTTTTCGGCGTGTTTTCTCCAGTTTGGCTTTGTGGAGACCGGTATAGCATTCAAAACCCGGGTGGTGAGAAACCCGGGTTTTGAGTAGACACTAACTGGGCAAAACCCGGGTTTTGCGCAACAACACCACAAGGCAGTGCCACTCAACTTGCCGATCTGAAGCTGGTGTGCCATTGTTGGTGGCGCTGTTTGTAACGTCTGCCATAGAAATCCTACAGCTTACGGGTACATGTAAGCCCCGTAAGGGTTATCTATGTCGTCTGCTTTAGGTATTCGAATTAATTGAAGTTTACAGGGAATTGTTCGGAAAATCCGACTCATCCAGGTCTCGGATGCTTTCCGCTACAATCTTCCTAATCCTTTCAAGAATAAAGGGTTGGGTTAGGCAAGTGTTCCCATTTTTGTCGTCAAATGAAAAAAACTTGTGTAAAGAAGTACTTAACAATCATTTAAAATTGTAACCGTTGATATGATTATTTATTCACCAAGTATTTTGTACAAAATGTAATGCAAATTGTGCGTTTTCCCACAAAGGTGTTAACATTTGGTTTAAATTAAACCAGTATGAAATTATGTACATGTAACGAAATGGTATCGTTAAATGCAAAGATCGAAACGGGATCTTGGATTTGTTTGACAATGTATGTACCTTTTTTTTTCTCTTTTTTTTTTCTTCATCTGCTATGACAAATCAAATATACAAAAAATATATGATTACAAATCAGTTAGAATACACAATGTGTGTGGATAACTGTTAGAGTAACATCGATAAGTAGACTATATATCGCATGAATATGGTTATTATGCATAAATACAGGATGACGTACTAAAACATACACTAAATTACAAAATATAATATATTTCAATTATACAAAAAGCAATTTTCCCAGTAGAGAGTATTCTTAAGAGATTTTTTCCACATGTGTCTTTCAGTGTTATGGTACTTAATGATATCATGTTGGATATTTTGAAATGACGGTTTTGAACCATTGCACCTATTTCTGTATACAGCAAATTTCGCAATCAACAAAATGTTATTGAGACCAGTATGTTTACTCATGGGGAATTTGCCAAAGAGAATGTCATTATCGCACAGCGAAACCTTAATAATTTTACATTTACATAGTATCCATTCCTCGAGCTTTCTCCAGATGGTATTAGTAATAGGGCACATACAGAATATATGATAAATTGTTTCCTGGACCTGATAGCAAAAAGAACATCGATCGTCGCTGGAAACCTTTATCATCTTAAGGAAGCAGTTTGTGCTCAGGATACGCTGAGTTATTCGAAACTGAAACCATCTTAGCTTGATATCCCCAGTACATTTAAATGGCGCGTTGCAGATAGTTTTCCATTTGTTATCGTCGATGTACTGAAGTTTTTGCGACCATTTTAGCTTGGCTTTATTATTGGAATAGGGTAAAAGGATTTTGTAGATACGCCTACAGCCCTTTTTGTCTTTCAATAGAATATCAATGTTTATAGGAATAAATGGTTTAGCAACCGGCTTAGCATTAGTAAACAATAACACATTTCTAAAAGCCTCAATAATAGTACGTCTGAGCCCATGGTACTCAAGAAAGTTAGTTATAAGATTAACATATTTTCTCCTAAGTACCTCCAAAGAGTAAAATCCTCCCTCTGGGTCCATGAGATCATTAATATAGAGAATGCCATTTTGAATTTCGTATTTAGAAAGTTCAACACATCAGCCCGTTTACGTTTATCGCCAAGCCCTCGACAATTGAAAGAGCAAATACTAACCGTTTTGTTCATTGAAAAGTGTAGCACTGTAGCAGGAGAATGTCATAAATGACTTCTCCAAAGGCGTAATCGAGTAAAGAGTAAGGCATGTTACTACTTCTGAAGATGGGTACAGTTATGATGTAGTCATCAACATTTGAAACATATTTGAAAATACCAATCAAAGAAAATTCACTGTTGTACATAGCAGAGGTTTTAACTATAACAAATATACAGTGTTTGACACCCCCCCCCCCCCCCCCCGCCCCCCACCCTCCACAAAGAATCCCCGAGCCCTCCCCTACCACCCCAAACATTAACTCCCCATAACCCAGACCTAGAAAATCGTGGCGCATAGGGACGTATGAAAGAAAATAGGTCCGTCCCTACACCGGCGTGACACCCAACAAGGTTTGAATGAAGCCTAATTAAAAACCGTGATTCATGTGACCTATGTGCTGAAATCACTGGAAAATCATGACTGGCTACAACCGGATATCAAAGAAATTTGAACAAAAATGAATCAAGCTGCGTGACTTTAGAAAAAGCTAATATCACAAAGGTATGTACATGTAATGAAACGGTATCTTTAAATGCAAAGATCGAAACAGGATCTTGGGTTTGTTGGACAATGTATGTACTTGTAACGAAATGGTATCGTTAAATGTAAGGATCGAAACAGGATCTTGGGTTTGTTGTACAATGTATGTACATGTAACGAAAAGGTATCGTTAAATGCAAAGATCGGAACAGGATCTTGGGTTTGTTACTATTTCAGTGGTCGAATAGGCCTATGTGAACGTCAAACGGATGGGCAAATGCATCTTTCCATCCTCGTCCTGAAATGATTTACGTCCTTAATAATGCTTGCTGTGACTATTTTAATTCAATTCAGGGTTGGATGGGCTTTGTTCAAGTCCATCCAATTCGTATGCGTTATAACTAATTCTGACTTCAGCCCTTAGTACAGGTCGTGGTCGTATAAGGGTCGGATGGGCAAACATATTTTTTTTCATCCGCGTCGCGTCGGTGGCGTATCCAGGGCCCGGCAGGCCATGCCCCCCCCCCCCCCCCCCCCCCATTGAAAAATGAGTTTAAAAAAGGAGGAAGAGGAGTAGAGGAGTAGGAGAAAGAGGAGAAGGAGAAAGAGGAGAAGGCGCGCATATTTTCTACAGGTTTTAACATTATAATGGCCCTCAAACCATGCCAGATATTCTAAATATTATGTTGGGGACGTTCAAAACGTCATACTGGACCAATTTAAGTGTTAGAAATGTCAATGTTTGCGTACTTCGCGCATGAGTTTCAATGTTTCATTATTCAAGCTTGATAAGATGGCTTCAGGACAGTTTTACATGCCACGACAAACTCTCTCCCCTTCCAATCCCTACCATAAACCTCCCCTTCCCATCACCACCATAAACCCCATCCCCTCCCATCCCCACCACAAAACCCCATCCCCACCACAAAACCCCTCCCTTTCCCATCCCCACCACAAACACCCTACCCATCCCATGGCCTACCCTCCCCAACCCATGCATCCACGCCACCACAACCACCTCCCCCACCCCAACCGCACCACAAACCCCTCCCCCACCCCAACCGCACCACAAACCCCTCCCCCACCACAAAACCCCTCCCCATCCACAAACCCCCTACCCCCCCCCCCCCAGGCCAACCCTTCCCACCCCATGCATCCACACCACCATCCCCCTTCCCCACCATGAACCCTCTCCCCAAGGCCATCCTATTCCCTTTCGCCACTAAAAACCCCTGCCCTCCACCACAATCCCTCCCCACCACTAACTCCCTCCCCAACTACAAACACCCTCTCCATCACTAACCCGTCCCAACCACAATCCCCCATCACTAACCCCTTCCCAATCACAAACACTCTCCCTATACCCCACCTCATACCAAACCCCCCTATTCCAAAAATCCCACGGTATCGGTTATCGTTGCGCGCCGCCCATCACTACAAAAACTGTTTTACAATAGACAAAACTTTTGCCTGAATGGATGTTTCTGACACACCCTTTGTATTTCATTGGCCAAAAGTACTCATTTAGGCTAGTGGATCCACCCATTATATAGTGCTGGGAGATATCAAGCCTCTCAGTCTCAAACCCAAAATCATAAGATGTTCTTCAACTCTTCAACGAGTATCCGAATTTGCTTAATTCAAACAGGAAATCAAACTTAAACCTTTCCCCAGCAGATTTTTACTCCATTGGAACAATTATTTTGGGTTTCAAACATGAAATATGGTGAATTTATTACGCATTTTGTCTTGGTGGCCATATTTTCCCACTTAATCAGTGGGACAATTTGGCCACCTGCTAGGACTGTTATATAGTGATGAGTCACATGATGAGCAATGTCTGGCTAGACGTCCCGTACTTCAAGTGCGCATGCTCAAACCAATTAAAATACGATGCACGGTTTAATCCGTACGGGACGTGAGGCAAGATAGCCACATGATGTAATTTACCCATCCGTTTGTTAAAATTACATAATTAAATGTTTTCACACACACCATAGTATACATAATTACTCTTACCATTAGCGTATCAAAATGTAAGACTTCATAGCATAGCAACAAAGAAACCATTTCAATCAAACCACCTATGATTCTTCGTATAGACCTTGGAATAAGTAGAATTAGACATTCTATTTGGACACTGTGATTATCATTTGGTGTACTAAACTGCACAAATTCAGTGTTGATCTGCAGTGTGCCTGTAAAATGGGGTCGTTTATACATAATTATACGCTACACTGCGTTTGCAGTATCCGTCCAAAACAATTTCACCTTGATCTTACACTTCAATAAACACATAATATAATTCAGTGTAATCAAGGTAGGTATGTCTAGAATGACTTTCTTTTGATTATATCTGGTATAATCCATAGTATAATCTCATATTCTAGTGAAATTGTCTTAACCTATTTTACCTATTATAACCTATTTTTGGTTGACCTCGGGCCAGACTTCGGGGTTTGATAAAACCAGGGACAATCGAATTAAGGGACTGGAAATAGCCTAGCTATTGTATCATTATATCAGCCTATTAGGGACCGTTCATTATTTATGGTGGAGGGGGGGTTGGGACAATTTCGAGACTTGTATGTTAAAATTACCTAACCCCCCCTACAGCTGAAACTGAAAATTACATGACCCCCCTGCTAACCAGTAGCTTTTTACACAACCCCCCCCCCCCCCCCCCCCCCCCCATCCCCGAAAAAAAATCAACTTGTCACATACTTACGGGGCTGTCTTTACCTTTGGAATTTTGTTCATGGATACGTTGGCAAATTTCGTTTGTGCCCTATCTGAACGGCCAATAATTTTATGATGCCCCTTCTTTTTATTGTGTGAAATAAGTAATGGCGAGCGTAGCGAGTTGGATTTTTTTCTTCATATTTATACATTTTGGGTGTCTTTATAACCTGAACAAGTTAGAACATTATGAGCAGAAACGTATAATCCAGTGAAACGTTCTACTTTTGTGAGCATTGGTGCAAAGCAGAGATGAGGTGAAAAGCATGCAATAAATCACATTTTTAAATCATGAAATTGGATTTTGTAACATTATACACCCTGTGGCTCTAATGCCTCGACCGTTGATGATTATATAGATGTTTTTCCACCATATCATCGATTTGCTGTCCAGAAGTCGTCTCATAGAGAAAAAAATTGAAGTCGATAGGTTTTAAGAAAATATGCGCGAAGCGCAGAAAAAAATGGCATCTACACTCCAAAATAGCCTCTAAAATCACTCCAATCACCACCATCTTTAGTTTAAACAAATTTACACAACCCCCCCTGTTCAAGAATAAAAAGTTACATAACCCCCCCCCCCCCCTATTTCAACATATGAAAGTTACATGACCCCCCCTATATTTTACCCAACCCCCCCTCCACCATAAATAATGAACGGTCCCTTACACCTCCCTGATTATATCATCATACATGTATTCAAATACGTGACATGCGTGTTGCGGGTTTAGCCAGTTAGTATATAATTATGGGAGAAGTATGCCCCCACCCCCCCCCCCCCCCCTCCAAAAAAACCCCGCTTGTTTGGGCGCAAATTCGCATGTGATTAAGTAACAGAGGGTTATATCATGGTTATAGCAACCCAGACGAGATGCCAGGCGCGGATAATGTTTATCGCCGCAAAACACATGAGCAACTTCGCGTACCAATCAAAGAAAATACAAACAAAATTGGCAGACTTAAAAAAAATATTAAAATGGTTTCATATAATATATCGCCAGCCTCCGCATCTGGCTAGGTGACCTATGAGCATTATTTCTTTATAAAAACAGTTTATGGTTTGTTGAGGATTCGTACCCGGTATTCGCGTGGGAGTCCTACATCGTGACCACTATGCTACGCCGGATTAACGTTTTAGTCGAAGTCGTTGATCAAGGATGTATTTTTAGTATGACGATTTTTGCCCGTTGCTGATCCCCATACTTCTTGTGGGTGGGTGGGTGGGTGGGTGGAGGGTGGGTGGATGGGTGGATAGGTGGATAGATAAATTACCCGCCTTTGTTAAAATGTTCTCGCTTTTAAACAGATCTATTATTCTTATTAAGTAATAAAATGCCTCACAATTAATAAACCAGCGTTGTCTTGAGCACATTAAAATTAACATACTATACTGACAACGGATTAGCTCTTGTCAATAAAATAATACTTTAGCGACTTAGGACGTTTTTCCACTTTGCCGATTTGATCTCGAAACACTCATCATATTCAGACATATTATCACAAGATGGCGCTGTGATCATTTGTATTTTCAAGGTTTTGAAACAGTGCCATATGCTGATAATTTACGGTATTCAATATGGTTTTGTTCTAGTTTTCCAACATCCCCCACCCTCCAGACCCCGGGTTTGTTTGATTAGATACTTTTTCGCAAATATTTTAATTTAAAAATCCAAAGTGTCACAATTGTTAACGGAATAAAGCTAGAGTGTTACACGTTCTACGTGTCATGTCGCTGTACACTGTCAACCGGTTGTGTAATAAAAGACGTTACGCAACCACACACACTGTTTAACATATGAACCTAGCAACCGGTTGTTAAAAAAAAGGACACAACTTGTGTAAAATGTTGCACAACCGTGTGAAAGTTTAAAAAAGTTGTGTGAACATTTACACAATTGTGTATTTTTTAAACAATAGTTGCTATGTTCATACGTGACTAATGAGGGGATTATTTATTATGCATGTGGATTAGAAATTAGATACTTATTATTGTCATAATTATAATATCATTATTGATGGATTGTGCGATTTCCATGTGTCGCAGGGTGGGGTATAAATGGAGAAATCCGTCTGCTGTCTTTATTTATCTACTGCTTGTTGTATAGTACAACGAAATGGTCGTGGGGGTAAATTCGTAGCGTAGATATAAAACTTTAAAATCAAGTGACACGATGAACACAATTGCTTGAAGATGCCCGATGAATATCCTTTTTATTTATTCAATGCTGAGATGGATGATGAGAAACATATTAAATTGAAGATAAACTTAAACTTGAAAACTTATTGATAGAATTGTAAATACTATATGATCTGAGACTAATGTATATTAGTCTCAGATATGATAAACTTCTGGAGATGGAATATAGAACTTGTCGCAACGGTGACCAGGATGGAAGTGAAACTCTCTTTACAATTATAACTGCTGAGTGATTTAAAGTAGCAGTAGCCTAGTAACTTGGTAAACACTTATACACAAAACTAAAATTAGACTCTGCTACAGAATTGAATGAGTCGTTCTAATACAACATACAACTGGTGAAAGAGATTATGATATGGTCAAGTGGACAGACCTGTTGATTGGCTTTACACTCACAAGACTTCCCAGAACATAAAAATAGAAAGAATCACAAGGATTAAAATTAAGGGTTAATAGCCAAAACTTAACAATACATTTATAACATGGTATGGTAACTCATACACTTGAATTTCAATAAAAGTAGGATACACTATCAATAAAGTATCCCTGCATTTGTATAAACTTGAAATCCAAAAGAAATGTTGTAAATTAACAACATTGTGGCAATATAAGAAACATGAATTGATGTGAATAAATTAAAACCATTTTTGATGATCAACTTCCTTGATCATATAATGTAAAATAAAAACAATGTTTCGAAAATATCAATGCCACTAAAGTTAGAAATGACAAACTTGACTCAAAACAGACTTGGAATAGAACACACATTTGAAACCATAGCTAAACATTAATTTATGCACGATGAAAGTGCCTGTTACACATGTATCATCGTATCATAAAGATTAGTACAAAGAATATAGTTATAGCTCACTACGATAAACAAAAGTTGCTTATCCAGTGCAATACCATAAATTACCCGCCTTTGTTAAAATGTTCTCGCTTTTAAACAGATCTATTATTCTTATTAAGTAATAAAATGCCTCACAATTAATAAACCAGCGTTGTCTTGATCACATTAAAATTAACATACTATACTGACAACGGATTGGCTCTTGTCAATAAAATAATACTTTAGCGACTTAGGACGTTTTTCCACTTTGCCGATTTGATCTCGAAACACTCATCATATTCAGACATATTATCACAAGATGGCGCTGTGATCATTTGTATTTTCAAGGTTTTGAAACAGTGCCATATGCTGATAATTTACGGTATCCAATATGGTTTTGTTCTAGTTTTCCAACATCCCCCACCCCTCCACACCCCGGGTTTGTTTGATTAGATACTTTTTCGCAAATATTTTAATTTAAAAATCCAAAGTGTCACAATTGTTAACGGAATAAAGCTAGAGTGTTACACGTTCTACGTGTCATGTCGCTGTACACTGTCAACCGGTTGTGTAATAAAAGACGTTACGCAACCACACACACTGTTTAACATATGAACCTAGCAACCGGTTGTTTAAAAAAAAGGACACAACTTGTGTAAAATGTTGCACAACCGAGTGAAAGTTTATAAAAGTTGTATGAATTACACAATTGTGTATTTTTTAAACAATAGTTGCTATGTTCATACGTGACTAATGAGGGTATTATTTATTATGCATGTGGATTAGAAATTAAGTACTTATTATTGTTATAATTATAATATCATTATTGATGGATTGTGCGATTTCCATGTGTCGCAGGGTGGGGTATAAATCGAGAAATCCGTCTGCTGTCTTTATTTATCTACTGCTTGTTGTATAGTACAACGAAATGGTCGTGGGGGTAAATTCGTAGCGTAGATATAAAACTTTAAAATCAAGTGACACGATGAACACAATTGCTTGAAGATGCCCGATGAATATCCTTTTTATTTATTCAATGCTGAGATGGATGATGAGAAACATATTAAATTGAAGATAAACTTAAACTTGAAAACTTATTGATAGAATTGTAAATACTATATGATCTGAGACTAATGTATATTAGTCTCAGATATGATAAACTTCTGGAGATGGAATATAGAACTTGTCGCAACGGTGACCAGGATGGAAGTGAAACTCTCTTTACAATTATAACTGCTGAGTGATTTAAAGTAGCAGTAGCCTAGTAACTTGGTAAACACTTATACACAAAACTAAAATTAGACTCTGCTACAGAATTGAATGAGTCGTTCTAATACAACATACAACTGGTGAAAGAGATTATGATATGGTCAAGTGGACAGACCTGTTGATTGGCTTTACACTCACAAGACTTCCCAGAACATAAAAATAGAAAGAATCACAAGGATTAAAATTAAGGGTTAATAGCCAAAACTTAACAATACATTTATAACATGGTATGGTAACTCATACACTTGAATTTCAATAAAAGTAGGATACACTATCAATAAAGTATCCCTGCATTTGTATAAACTTGAAATCCAAAAGAAATGTTGTAAATTAACAACATTGTGGCAATATAAGAAACATGAATTGATGTGAATAAATTAAAACCATTTTTGATGATCAACTTCCTTGATCATATAATGTAAAATAAAAACAATGTTTCGAAAATATCAATGCCACTAAAGTTAGAAATGACAAACTTGACTCAAAACAGACTTGGAATAGAACACACATTTGAAACCATAGCTAAACATTAATTTATGCACGATGAAAGTGCCTGTTACACATGTATCATCGTATCATAAAGAATAGTACAAAGAATATAGTTATAGCTCACTACGATAAACAAAAGTTGCTTATCCAGTGCAATACCATAAATTACCCGCCTTTGTTAAAATGTTCTCGCTTTTAAACAGATCTATTATTCTTATTAAGTAATAAAATGCCTCACAATTAATAAACCAGCGTTGTCTTGATCACATTAAAATTAACATACTATACTGACAACGGATTGGCTCTTGTCAATAAAATAATACTTTAGCGACTTAGGACGTTTTTCCACTTTGCCGATTTGATCTCGAAACACTCATCATATTCAGACATATTATCACAAGATGGCGCTGTGATCATTTGTATTTTCAAGGTTTTGAAACAGTGCCATATGCTGATAATTTACGGTATCCAATATGGTTTTGTTCTAGTTTTCCAACATCCCCCACCCCTCCACACCCCGGGTTTGTTTGATTAGATACTTTTTCGCAAATATTTTAATTTAAAAATCCAAAGTGTCACAATTGTTAACGGAATAAAGCTAGAGTGTTACACGTTCTACGTGTCATGTCGCTGTACACTGTCAACCGGTTGTGTAATAAAAGACGTTACGCAACCACACACACTGTTTAACATATGAACCTAGCAACCGGTTGTTTAAAAAAAAGGACACAACTTGTGTAAAATGTTGCACAACCGAGTGAAAGTTTATAAAAGTTGTATGAATTACACAATTGTGTATTTTTTAAACAATAGTTGCTATGTTCATACGTGACTAATGAGGGTATTATTTATTATGCATGTGGATTAGAAATTAAGTACTTATTATTGTTATAATTATAATATCATTATTGATGGATTGTGCGATTTCCATGTGTCGCAGGGTGGGGTATAAATCGAGAAATCCGTCTGCTGTCTTTATTTGGCCATGCGTTTTGAACTGGGCCTGCAAAAAGGTGGAGTTGTGACATCGGCACATCAAAAATGACATTGTCTATTCAATTTCTTGTATAAAGATACCACCTACATAGCTAAATTTGGTATCAAAATAAAGCTCTTATGCAGGGCAAGAAGATAAAAGTATTAGCATGTGTTAAAATTTTGTCATTTTTTGTTAATTAATGGCTAATTAACCAACATCAGGGGTGGATGAGAGTCCGGCGCAGGAGAGTCCGGCGCAGCAAATTTGGCATCTACAGTACAGTTCAGTGCAATTGAGTTAAATCATGTTTATGGAATGAAATTGTTGCATCTAAGTACATAAACTCTGGTAAATAAACTGATTTGAATAATTTAGATGTTTAATAATGGGTAATCACCTTAATTAATAAAGAATTAATCAATAATTACAGACCCGCAATGCATTGAAGAACTACATGTGTATGACTGGATGGATATGTACCGACGCAGCGTCTTTTACCAGCACATACGGTTAGGCAAAGTGATCATGGTATGGGATGCATGAGTGATTCTATTGAGGGGATAATGTGATCAATACAAAGTATGAACCTTTGTCTTTCAAACAATACACTTTTAGATTGTTAGATACCTTTGGTTATGTAACGTCATTAACATAAACACGATAGGTTTCAGACACTGACTGAAATCTGCCAATTATTTGGCTGGATATGTAATATGTTGAATATGGGTTGATTGATACATTTGCGTATATCTCGGCAGTGCAAGCATAAAAACAGATAACACTTGGCACATAGTTAGAATACACACTTATCTCTGTTTGACACTCTTTTTTAAGATCTGAATGCCTTAATACGAACAAGAAGGGACCATCTCAAATACGCTTTTATTTAGCAAATTCCACAATAATATACCTTAGAAAACAACAAAGGATAAAGAACAATAGAGAGATTATAATTTAATAAATTGTTGTGGGATGTAAAGCAATAATAGTGGGGATTTCAAAAGGAGCTGTTCATAAAATTTCCTCAAACCATTGAAATTATATGACGATTACTTACACAATACATATCTAGTAGCTCTAAAGATAACAGTAATAAGAGAGGTTGTGGCAGCCATCTTTGATTGATACATTCCTGTATATCTTCATTTTGATTATCACAATATGTTTACACATTGATTTAAACATTTTTCATTATTTCTGATTAGAATTTGAAGGCACAGTAAGCTTTTATCTGGTAAATTTCATGATTTTAGCCATTTTGGGCCGTTTCAAAATTATCTGCCGTCTGCGCATGCGCATTTTTTCTGCAGGTTTCATGCGAATAAGTTCAGATAATTAGTTAACTATCATATGGAATCTTCCAAACTGGTTAATTGCTTGAATTTTTCCTAAATTTTTTGATTTTCCGCCATATTAGTGATTCACTGACTGGGCATTTTAAAATAAAAATTAGCTATTTGAAATACTGATATTTGTATACCTTTTATTCAATTGCTTCTCCTTACTTTTTCCTCTTATACTACACATTCCAAATTACACAGGGATTAAGGTTATTGTCTTTAGTATCATATTTATGCGGAAAGAAAAAAAATCGGGATTTAGCCTACCTGCTTCTGATGTCATGTTATGCAATCTTCTTACCACGTGTTTCATAAAAACAATTCAAATTTCCCGCCAAATAACTGATTTAGCAGTGTCCCAAGTGTACTTACTTTGAGACAGTGCTATGACGTCATAGTTCACATTAAAAAATCCAAAAGTGTATTGTTTGAAAGACAAAGGTTCATACTTTGTATTGATCACATTATCCCCTCAATAAAATCACTCATGCATCCCATACCATGATCACTTTCATTATTTATTGACTGCCCCTCGTATGTCAGATTGTTTTTCTTCGCAAAATGACATTTTTTTCCAGCGCGGTGCAAAATACTGTAAACATTACCTAGATATAGAAAGTTATATATGCTTGGAAAGCTTTAACTGTCAGGAATTCAAATCTGCAATAATTAACCTTGTAGGGTATGCAGAATTTTTTTAATATATTTTTTTTCTCAGCAGATTTTTTTCATAAATTGTTGACCTTTTCAAATTCATAACCTTCTAGGGGTTCATCCTATGTTAATTTTAAGTGCATTTTTGAACTCCTAAGACAATTTTAATCAAGAAAATGTATACTTTTGTGGGGGTATTGCCTAGTATAGAAAAGTTATCGCCATTCAAATGAAAATACACGCGATATTCACCAATTTTAAGTTCGTCACACGAGACCGGCCCAACTTAAAACGCATGGCCATTTATCTACTGTTTGTTGTATAGTTCAACGAAATGGTCGTGGGGGTAAATTCGTAGCGTAGATATAAAACTTTAAAATCAAGTGACACGATGAACACAATTGCTTGAAGATGCCCGATGAATATCCTTTTTATTTATTCAATGCTGAGATGGATGATGAGAAACATATTAAATTGAAGATAAACTTAAACTTGAAAACTTGAAGATAGAATTGTAAATACTATATGATAAACTTCTGGAGATGGAATATAGAACTTGTCGCAACGGTGACCAGGATGGAAGTGAAAACTCTCTTTACAATTATAACTGCTGAGTGATTTAAAGTAGCAGTAGCCTAGTAACTTGGTAAACACTTATACACAAAACTCAAATTAGACATTAATTTATGCACGATAAAAGTGTCTGTTACACATGTATCATCGTATCATAAAGAATAGCACAAAGAATATAGTTATAGCTCACTACGATAAACAAAAGTTGCTTATCCAGTGCAATACCGTATGTTACTATGACTAGCGGGACGGGCTCTCCCGCTAGGGAGTAGGGCCTACCAGATAGAACACCTACAAATGAAACAACACATAAGTGTTGGAAAATTTATAACGAAACACATAGGTATAGAACAATATCTTAGGACATTTTTGTTTTAATTCAAATTTGTCAAATTTCAATTAAAAGACCCCCCCCCCCCCCCCCCACGCCCCGTGGCATATTTTAACTCCAAGGCCTAAACCTTGACCATCTCCCGTACCCCAACCATCACCATTCCGCACCCGCCCGCCCCGCCCCGTGGCATATCCGTTACGCAATTTAACATTACATTTCTTCATTAACCCCCTGCCTCCCAAACCACATTACATCATTACACGCAACTCCCATTCGTCACCGCCCCCGTCCCCTCCCCCGCCCCGCCCCGCGGCTTATCTCAACGCCAAGGCCTCACCTTAAAGGGACAAGAGATGTGTTGGAGGCAGCGCCCTCAATTATGATAAAAACTGAGATTAGTTTATTTTTATAATTGTATTACATGTATGAACTTACACCTATAAGGATTAAGAAAAATCAGCTCTCTTTGTACCAGAAAACGTTGATTCAAAAAATGCTGGTCCCGCGGGACCAGCATTTTACGTCCGACAGTATCCCCGTGCAGTACGCGTGATACATAACGAGTACGCGTGATACATAACGCGAACCATATTTACATAGAGGGCGTTTTTCAATAAATAGCGATGATATTGTTTTAATCTAGTTTTGCTGGTTTTTTTGTTAGTTAGAAACAACAATAATGGCGATGTTTAATGTTCATCTTGAATTCTGAAGTAAATTTTTAAACATTTAAACTTTTCAACACTACTTAATGTTCCAAAATTTCACCAAAATCATCTAAAGTCAATTATCTAGGAGCGATTTTTTTTTTTTGGCTTAAAATTTGTTTGTTTTGAAAATATTGACAAAAAAGTGCCAAAAATGAGATTTTTGAGAATAAAACATTTTTTTGGCACTTTTTGGTCAATATTTTCAAAACTAACAAATTTTAAGCCAAAAAAATCGCTCCTAGATAATTGATTTTAGATGATTTTGGTGAAATTTTGGAATTTTTAATCAACAACTGATATTGTTAGGTTGTCTGAAAAATTTTGGCGCCAAAAAGGTGATTTTTGGGCAAAAATATAAAAATCACTAATTTTAGTAAAATTTGATACCAAAAATGGATTCTTTGACTCATTTCATTACAAAAAATGTATACTTTTATGTACATCTCATTTATAATTTAAAAGTAACAGTGCTTGATAAATTTGGCGCCAAACAGGGTTGACACCAACCTTAACAATCTCCAGTAGCGCGGCGTATTTCTCCAGTATTTGTCCGCCCGCGTACGTGTCACATACAGTATCAAATCCCACATCTGACACCATGTTACGTAATTTAGATTCACCATATCATGTTTTGTTCTATCAGAAACCACATTATTTCGTTACCTTATGACCCGCCGCCGTTCCCGGGCCCCGCCCGCCCTGCCGTCCCTTCCCCGTCCCCGTCTCCGCCCCCGCCCCGTGGCTTATCTCAACCCCAAGGCCTAAACCGTAACCAACTCCCGTGTGGCTCAGCGTATTTCTCTAATATTTGCGGGCCGCCCGCGTGTGTAGGGGTGCATGGGTGTAGTGCGTGGGCGCGTTTATTTTGCATGGCGCACTGCGACGCGTTATGTGCTACGCGCGCCGACTGCATGGTTACAGTGTACGCATGAGAAAAACAAACATGGCCCGTAGAAATAGTCTCAAAAGCCGGGCTGAAAAGGCTTTGGATTTCCCGCTTTTTGCTCATATCTCGGTCAATTCTGTACGGTTTTCAGCCATTTATAGCTTATAACACTCACATTATAATCATCTTTTATCAGTGTCACGGCGTTTAGACGTAAAATGAGGGAGCCTTTGGCAAATTATAGTAAGATTTTCAAAGTCACCTGTATTGCGACCGAAGATAATAGTAAAGATGATAATTATTATGTCCATGTAAATACAGCGTGTCCCAAAAAACTGGGTTCAAAAGTTTGCGAGCTTATAACGAAATAAGTAGGAAACATAGATAGTTTATATTTCAGGATATCAAATAAAATATACCTGATCTTAATATACCTGATCTTAATTGGGTAAATTCGGAGACCAATCCAATCTAAACATTTTGAAATACAAAGATTTGAATAGAGCTTGGTCAGAACCCATTTGTCCCGATTTAAGGAATAAACCATCCGGACACTGTGCGCTATCTGCAGTATTCCCGGCATGGGGGTTTATGCTCCGAAAGAACTTAACAATAGCTCGGACTATAACAAAGAACACTTTGTTTTAATGTTTGAAATAATGAACTTGTTTTATTGCAATATGACCCAGATAAAAAAAATTACTGCCCAAGTCTTTGTAAAGAATGAATGCAAAAGCAAAACGTTGATGAAGTTACAACGATGCGCAATTGCAACACATGGGGGTTTTCCTTGAAAAGTGGGACAAATGGCTTTTGACCACACTCTATTAAAATCTTTGTATTTCAAAAAGTTTATATTGGATTAATCACAGAGTTTAACCAATTAAAGTCAGCCATATTTTGCTTAATATCCCTAAATATGAACTATCCATGTTTCCTACTGTTTTAGTTATAAGCTCGCAAACTTTTGAACCCAGTTTTTTGGGACACGCTGTAAGCAACAAACTGTAAACCATATTAACCGTAACAGTTGGATTTCTGGTGTGTTTCGTCTACTTTAGTTGAAGTTCTTTGAGTTTGTTAGCAAGATCTCCCATTTTGTAAACAGCATTTCCATTGGTGACGTATTCATCCACAAGTTCTTCGGGAACAACACTCTCAACGAAAATACGTTCCGTTCCTTCCACTTTCATAACTTTAAATGTTTCATATGGTGGAATGAGAACTTCGTCTTCTTCTGGGAAGGCAGAGAGAAATTGTATAGGTGCACCAAGCTTAGCGGTAATCACAAATTGCGTTCCGCTGGAATTACGGAATTTCTTGGCAATTTCGATGTTTTGTGTGGCAGATGTGTACGATCCGAATCGTATTAATTCCCCTTGTTGAACTGAAAATGGGATGGATGTTCCTCTGTACAATTCCTTAGTACGCTCATCCTTTGGAAGAGAAGCCAACATCTTTCTACATCCTTCACGTAAGAGATACATGAGGATAGGGAAGTCTAACCCGTCTCCACCGTATCCTTTCCTAGAATCACTGTTAAAATACCGATAAACAGGTGGTTTCTCTAGTGTATAACACATAATAGCATGCACCTCGTTTGGTGTTAAACCAATATGTTCAGCATGGGAAAGTTTATCCTGATACTCGGACTTCTTCACCTCTAACTGTTTCATAGTTTCATCATATCCTGAACCCAACATGGCATTTTTCTTCTTCTCGTAATCCAAACCACGACCCATTTGGGTGACCATCATTTCGCCAGCGAATGAAGTGACGAAGCTACCCTCTGAAATAGTCATTTTGATGACATTAGTATCATCAGAATAACGGTTGTAGTCTTCGTCTATACTTTTGTCTTGTTGTGTTACCTTTAGTGGAGTGAAACCAGCTGGAGGATCGTATGCAAATGGATTATCCTCTGTGCCTAAGTTTATGGTAACTCTTTCTCCTCTTATCATACTTAAGCAAGGATAAATACACTTCTCAACAGTGATCCCCTCAAATGCTATCCCCATATCATTCCCGTTTAACGTGAATGTAATCTGACATTCTTCCATGTCTACTGCTACTCCGATGACATCTCCAGCCTTCCATTTGTGTCCATATTTCTCTTTCTTATTATCATGCCATTTCAAGCAACGGTACCCATCATATGCCCAGGAATGATCATCATCGCCGGCCCCTTTTCCTTCCGATGCGTTAGATTTAAAGCTCGCATCCGCCCATCCCAGCTGCATGTAACCACCAGTGTTAGTCTTGCATTCATAGTAGTATTTCCCGGAGGATTGATGAAGAGGCTGCAGGACAACAGTAGGTGCAGCACGCTGGGCAAATATTTCGATGGGAGGTCCCGGTAGGACGATGGCTGCTTCCTGAAAGTCCTTTGCCAAAACAGTTGCCAACGCAGCAAAATCGATCTGATCAGAAGAGTTTGTCATCGTAAATGATTGGGCGTGAATTCCTTGCTGCCAGCGAAAATGATCTGGATATGTAAAAAATAAAAACAAAATGAACTTATTGAGTAAATATTAAGCATTCAGGGCTTTCACAACAACCGCATGCTGCCCTTGAGAGAATACAAAAGCGTGCTTGCAGAATTATGTTAGGGATAAAGTATAAATCATATGTAGATGCTCTTGACCAGTGTCAGCTTACCAACCTCAGGTCTCGTCGAGAGCAAATCTGCCTCCAGTTCATGGACAAGCTTTTGAAGACTCCTGCATTCCGCAGCTGGTGCCTAAGACAAGAGGGGAGGATAATGACAGGTCTCTGCGTAACGCTAACCTCCTATCTGTCCCTAAAGCTCGTACTCAGAGATACGCGAGAAGTCCCATCCCGTACATGGTCAGGTTGTGGAATGCAGAAGCTTCGAAAGTTTAAGAGTGTATGGTATATTGAGTGACTCTGTATAATTGTTGGTTGTTGCCTTTAATTGCTTGCCTTTTTATTTGTAATATATTTATTTGTATATATATAATTATTATTGACACCATTTCTGGTTAGACTACGACATTTGAATAGAGTGCTCAATACCGTAAACGGTAGAGCGTATACAAATTCAGAGGTATAGACCTTCCGCGGATTATTATCGCTACTCTGAGTTTCATGGACAATCCCATACGGTCATTTTGTCCAATCATCAGGCGCAGGCGCGTACGCAGGGGGGGTGTTTTGGGTGTGAAACACCCCCCTTGGGTCTGTCCTAACAAAATAAAAAAGGGGAAAGGAGAGGAAAAAAAGAAGGGAAAGGAGAGGAAAAGAGAAGGGAAAGGAGAAGGAAATAGAGAAGGGGGAGATGGCATGGAATTATGATATAGTCAAAAGTACACAAACGGAAAAATATGGAATATTTTGGGAGTAGAAGCTTGTTTAAAGCAGAAATGTACCTCAATCTCGCATATTTAAGATCAACAAGATGGCTTCAGGTGTTTTTTTGCGCTCCCCCCCCCCCCCCCCCCCCCCCCCCCCCCATCAGAACAGTCATGGATGCGCCATTGCTCTGCCCCTGAACCTCCGCTAAGGGCTTCGCCCCGGACCCCACGCCGAAGTGGTGGTGAAGACTTACAAATTTACAGCACCCCCATCAAAAATATACTTCCAAGGGCCCTGAGCTCAGTGCCCCTTTAAGGTAAATTGAGAAACACTAATTGAGGAGTCTGTGACTTGACTTAACTTGACTTGTGACTAGAGCTTTAGTGACTTGGTCACAACACTGACCACTGCAGCTAATTGCATTTCTGAAGCTAATTAAGCTTTCAATCACTAGTGCAATGTTGCCCGTCATTTAGGCATCTCCAATTTAGAGCACCTGGGAAATTGTGATGGGAAGACATACTGCGAAGGGATTTTATGCTGTGTATACGAGTAGTCACACTTACACTTAACATTTATTTGATGGGTAAACTTATAAGCGTTTCAGGACCCCATGTCCTTTTTAAGCCAATATTCGCCAAGTTGGTTCTCTGCACGTTTGCGAGGTAAACTGAAGTTATGACATTCAGAGTCTGTCGATATATTAATATTAGGCCTACACCACAGAAATACCACATAGTGAAATAAACATGTTTACTCACAGTGGTTTACTCAAACTGTCAAAGAACGACTCTGATCAAAGCTTTGACAAGACTTGATAAATCTATGCCCTAATCCGAGATAAGATTCTAAATTGTTACTATCTACCCAGCGTGACTAATGGATACAATGTTTATGAACACGGAACTTTCCTCAATTGTCAACTAGCGTCACTGATTCTATAAATAATATACTAATGAGATTCGAAATTGTTACTATCTATCCAGCGTGACATACAATGCTTATTATGAACACGGAACTTTCATCAATTGTCTTGATTTTACCAGGGACTTATTTTACGACGTACCTGACATCATTAATCATATTGTTTACATCCTACATTTTAACGTTTTGTGTAAGTATACGTGATGGACAATGGCAGACTATATTCAATACATACGAAGTTTGTGTTTTGTCACCAATCACCAAATTACCACATTTAACCATAATATTGTGTAGTTCTGATTTGAGGATACACTGACCATGTAAACCTTCTTCAGCTCAACTCCAATGATCTATATTTTATTTATTTATTTTATTTATTTATTTGGACATACACTTTTGAAACAGTGGCATGAGTCTTCTCGACTGATGCGTCCTTAAAACATATTACACAATATTATCACATGTAATAAAAAGGCAGAATATATACAAATATTTACATGATAACATAGAATCATACAAGTTGAATGCTACGTGCGGTCCATGCACGTTTTAAGTAGGATTTGCAGAACACATAAAATATTTGGAGTACGGGTAAATCATCACATACTGTATTAAAGAACATCATTTGAAAGACCTAGCATAAGACACATTTTAGTAGTATATCCACTAACCATAGACCCCAATACCGCTCAACTCCCCTATCAATATTATCTCCACTGACCATGGAGTTTTGGCCAGCAGGAGGTGAAGCCTGCTGGCCATAGTGAGAGATTGGAGTAATCAGACTGATCTATTTCAGATCTAAATAGTGTGCACTGACTGCTTGGAAGATCCGAGACAAAGTTAAACCTTTGTATTAACACTTTCCACGCGGCTATTTATTTTACCATTACAAAACAGATATTTCAAAAACCTGCTGATCGTTCAAGAAATCTACGCATTTCATCATTGACATTTCGGTTATGCGAAGGCCTGTCCTGAATTGGGCCAGCCACAAGCAAAGCCCGGAGCCTATGGGCGGCCAAAGGGGTCAAAATGGTCTAAAATGGAGAAAGGTCTCAGTAATTTAGAGAAAGGTGTCGAGAATGTAGAAAGGTCTCTGTAATTTAGAGAAAGGTGTCTAGAATCGAGAAAGGTCTCTGTAATTTAGAGAACGGTGTCTAGAATGGAGAAAGGTCTCAGTAATTTAGAGAAAGGTGACTAGAAAATGGAGAAAGGTCTCAGTAATTCAGAGAAAGGTGTCTAGAATGTAGAAAGGTCTCTGTAATTTAGAGAAAGGTGTCTAGAATCGAGAAAGGTCTCTGTAATTTAGAGAACGGTGTCTAGAATGGAGAAAGGTCTCAGTAATTTAGAGAAAGGTGACTAGAAATGGAGAAAGGTCTCAGTAATTTAGAGAAAGGTGACTAGAAAATGGAGAAAGGTCTCAGTAATTTAGAGAAAGGTGACTAGAAAATGGAGAAAGGTCTCAGTAATTCAGAGAAAGGTGTCTAGAATGTAGAAAGGTCTCTGTAATTTAGAGAAAGGTGTCTAGAATCGAGAAAGGTCTCTGTAATTTAGAGAAAGGTGACTAGAAAATGGAGAAAGGTCTCAGTAATTTAGAGAAAGGTGACTAGAAAATGGAGAAAGGTCTCAGTAATTCAGAGAAAGGTGTCTAGAATGTAGAAAGGTCTCTGTAATTTAGAGAAAGGTATCTAGAATCGAGAAAGGTCTCTGTAATTTAGAGAACGGTGTCTAGAATGGAGAAAGGTCTCAGTAATTTAGAGAGAGGTGACTAGAAAATTGAGAAAGGTCTCAGTAATTTAGAGAAAGGTGACTAGAAAATGGAGAAAGGTCTCAGTAATTTAGAGAACGGTGTCTAGAATGGAGAAAGGTCTCAGTAATTTTGAGGAAGTTGTCTAGAATCGAGAAAGGTCTCAGTAATTTAGAGAAAGGTGACTAGAAAATGGAGAAAGGTCTGTGTAAATATAGTCTTGGAAAGGTCAAATGTTGAAAACGGTCTGGGTGTAAAGCAGAGAACGGTCTGTAAAGTAGAGAACGGTCTCAGTGTAAAGCAGAGAACGGTCTGTAAAGCAGAGAACGGTCTGTATCTTCTATTTCTACTCAGTGTAAAGCAGAGAACGGTACCAGCTCCAATTCGGATGGCTGGCTGGTATAACAAGACGGGTTTTGTCTGTGGTAGATCGTAGACCTTGTGTATACATGGGATGTAGATGGAAATGCACTCGGATATGTATATAGGGGCTGAACTATTATAGTAATAGATTTGTAGACATAAAGAAATGTTTTGAACATGATCATTCTTCTATCAACTGGTAGCCAGTGGCCCAGTGTAAAGAATGAAGCAGTGGAGCAGATGAGTAGTGACGCCGGTTGACTTTTAAAATGATGCGCGGAGCCTTGTTTTATAACCGCTGCAGCGCAAGCGACAGATGTCAGCAGAACTTCATCCAGAAAGAGTAGGGAATTAATAAATATATAAAATAAAACACACACATCAAGTTTTCCACGGTCTTACAATATTTTCAACGGTATAAATAAGCAGGCGCGTACGCAGGGGGTTGTTTTGGGTGTGAAACACCCCCTTGGATCTGTCCTAACAAAATAAAAAGGGGAAAGGAGAGGAAAAAGAGAAGGGAAATGAGAGGAAAAGAGAAGGGAAAGGAGAAGGAAAAAGAGAAGGGGGAGATGGCATGGAATTATGATATAGTCAAAAGTACACAAACGGAAAAATATGGAATATTTTGGGAGTAGAAGCTTGTTTAAAGCAGAAATGTACCTCAATCATAGCACAAATAAATTGGGTTCACTTTTCTTGCGTACATCGCGCGCATAGTTAGAGTGTTTCATTATTCAAGCTTAACAAGATGGCATTGCAGGACAGTTTCCCATGACAATTTTAGTTCAAAAACTGAAAAATGTTGCGCACTCTGCGTGCATATTTTCTACAGGTTTTAACATTAATGGCCCTCAAACCATGCCAAATATTCTAAATATTATGTTGGGGACGTTAAAAACGTCATACTGGACCAATTTAAGTGTTAGAAATGTCAATTTTTGCATACTTCGCACATTAGTTTCAATGTTTCATTATACAAGCTTGACAAGATGGCTTCAGGACAGTTTCCCATGACCATTTTAGTTCAAAAAGTCAAAAAGTTTGCGCGCTCCGCGCGAATATTTTATGCAGTTTTAACATTATAATGGCCCTCAAACCATACCAAATATTATGTGGGGGACGTTAAAAATATCTTACTGGACCATTTAAGTGTTAGAAATGCCAATTTGTGCGCGCTTCACGCGCATTAATTTCAATATTTTATTATTTAACCTAAACAAGGTGGCTTCAGGACTGTTTTCCATGAACAATTTTAGTTCTAAAACTCAAAAATTGTGTGCGCTCCGCAAAAATACAGGTTTTAACATTATTATGACCCTCAAACCACACCAAAAATTATAAATATTATGTGGGGGACGTTATTATCATACTGGACTATTAGTGTTAAAAATGCATTTTTTTGCACGCTTTGCGTGGTATTAGTTTCAATATTTCATTATTTTTAAGCTTAACAAGATGGCTTCAGGACAGTTTTTCATGACCATTTTAGTTCACAAACTCAAAATTGTGCACGCTCCGCGCGCATGTTTTCTAGAGGTTTTAATATTATAATGGGCTTCAAACCACACCAAATACTCTAAATATTATGGGGGACGTTAAAAACATCATACTGTACCTTGTTAGTGTTAAAATCACAATTTTTGCTCGCTTCGCGCGCGCGTGCAAGGTTTAACATTTCGATATTTAAGATCAACAAGATGGCTTCAGGGTTTTTGCCCCCCCCCCCCCCCCCCCCCCCCCCCCCCCCCCCCCCATCAAAACAGTCCTGGATACGCCATTGGTCCCGGCCAGTGCTTCGCGCAGGCATGGATAGTGAAATAATTATATCAATATTTCTAAAACACCCCCCTTCACAAAATCCTGCGTACGCGCCTGATCAGGCGAATCATCTATTCGCCTGATGATTGGACAAAATGACCGTATGGGATTGTCCATGAAACTCAGAGTAGCGATAATATTCCGGAAGGTCTATACCTCTGAATATTTGTATATATATATATATAATTGGTGTCATTTGTATGTATTTAATTGTTTTTATTGTAAGATTGTATGCAATTCAGCCTTGGCTGATATGTACATTTGTTGAATAACCTTGAATAAATAATAAATAATAAATAATTTCATCATAACTTCACACATTATAAATGATGGTCAGTGAAAAACGTCACTAACCATCCAGGATTTGAGCCTGGGACTTCTGGATCGCTAGTTAGTGTCAATAAAAATTCCATTAAATGGAAAGTTGGCGGTCAAAAGGAAATTGCGATATAAGGCAAATAGAAAGAGCAAAAATAGCAACATTTGTAAATACGGCTTTTAGTTGCTTAAATTATGTGGCAGAAGAAGCAAGCGCATAGATGATAATTGTGCATGGCATTACTAGAAAGCAATACAAATTACAGCCATAGTTTAGTGATAAACACGGTTTTAACATTCAATTTAAGTTTTAAATATATGTCATATGTATTCAATTTATTTGATCAATACATAAATAAATGTAGAAATAAATAAATGAGTTTTTTTTTAAATACTTTTAAATAAATAGTTGAATCATTTTGTTAATAAATAATAATATAAATCGAAAATTACATTTTTAATCGAAAATAAATGAATCAATAAACTAATGAATCAATACATAAATACACGCATATTAAAAATTAAAATATTAAAAATTACTTATAAAATAAAGAAATTAAAACAAATAAACATGAGAAAACATTAATAAATAAAAAATGATTAAATAAATAAATGAATAATTATGTAGATAATTAATAATATAAAAAGTAAATAAGTAAATATAGAAATATACAAATGAATAAATTTTACACTCAATTTAAGTTTTAAATATGTCATATATATTCAATTAATTTGATTAGAATTATATTCAATTTAATATGGCCAATATTCGTTAGTAAAACTATGGTTGAAGTAGAATTTATTTGTTTATTATAGAAAAAAATTCCATTGAAATGGAATGGGGCGATCCAAGAGAAAGAATCATGTTTTGTAACCATTTTCTGAAGCATCTGTTCATTCTGTTGCATACCAAAATACCAGGGATATGGTGTGTGTATCTTCAAACAACAAAAAAACACCCCAAATCAAAACACAACAGTCTAAAAATAGTACAGGAAACCAATAAAGTAGATGTTTGTGCATGGAGGGGGGAGGTACCATCTGAAGGACACATACAGTAGGTTTATTCTAAAGCAAGCACTATTTTTTCGCGGCATTTAATGTTCGTGATGCAGAAGAACCCACATTTTTCATCATGAAATGTTTACAAATGTACACCTTTCTAATAATGTCTAATAAGAATACTAAAAGCTTGTGAGCATGACAATTTCACCAATCCTAGCCAGTCGCGAAATTTTTCATACACATAGATATTTCATGCAAACCTTGACCATGTTTAATGACACAGTTGACACTCTGAGCTTTTCAGTAGTATCTGAGACCACAATTGTAATGTGTATAACATCTGGACAGTTGGTAGATTTCTCTTTAGTCAAACAAGATAAGCTATTATGTCTCTCTGTTGGGAGTCTAATAACATCTCATTGAATCATCAAGGCTAAACAAATATAGCTTTGACTCCATCACAGACTGCAGGACTGTTAAAATAAACTGCATAGGTACATGTAATTTACAAAGACTGCAAAATAATTTAGACAATTTTCCATATACTAAAAACAAAATGGCAGCCTCCATGTATATGTAGAAAGACCTAAATGTCAAAGAATATGCAATCTGATGCTATAAGGTTGGCGGTTGCCCCGCAACCAAAATTGACAGTTTGTACGCGTAAATTATTCAGGCTTAAAAAACGTGATGGCTCAGAAACGTTTTTTCTGAGATTTTTAGTGTTAAAATAGCCACTGGGCAAAATACTGAGTCGCGTTACATTGAGTTAACCTCGAAGCTACCGCAGTAGTATCGCTATACTCGAGGTTACGTTTGTCGTCTGGACAGGCATTCTGGGTTAGCTTTAAAAATAATTAAGCTCGAGAATAGCTGTTCTCGTGCTTAGTGGCCGTCTGAACAGGCCTACATTTGATTATATGACATGTATGTTATTATAATCATAAATCTCTTACCAGTGGTAGGTCGTCCGCACTACTGCATTCCCGACTGCATTGTATATATGTACGTTGGGTACGCGCGCACTGTCTTTGGTAGTCAGTGCAGAAAGTGAAGGAAATTGTAATTACAGACCATGACGGAAGCACCGTACAGATTTACCTTCGGATTACCTTAGTAAATTCGGTGTTGCCACATATTCGCCAAAACGTCATGATATCAAGTAAACCTTTCGCAAATCAATTTTGGTGCTAGAGCGCTCCTATTACATGTATAACCTTTACGCATTGTACATGTAGTCAATGCTTTATCATGTTTATTGATCACTTGATAACCTTAAACAAACACCGCTCCGAAATGGGAGGACCACTACGGCCGCGATCAACAATAAATACGTAATACTTTATTCGTTTATTTATTTATTTGGACAAACACTTTTGAAACAGTGGCATGAGTCTCTGATGCGTCCTTACTACTGTAATGCAGTAATTAAAAATAAGAAAAACGAAGCACCGACTGTAAACGATTCAATAACCCTCCCTATATAATTGCGGTTTGCGGTAATGAAATGGTTTTTGATACTGGTTAAAAACAAAATCAGGCGCGTGCCCAGGGGGGGGGGGCCTTTGGGGGCTCAAGCCCCCCGGGTCCCCAGAGGGTAAAAAAAAAAAGAGGGGAGAAAAGGGAGGGGAGGGGAGAGGAGGAGGAGGGGAGGGGAGGGGAGGGGAGGAGAGGAGGAGGAGGAGAGGAGAGGAGGGGAGAGGAGAAAGGGAGGGGGAAGGAGGAGCCGGGGGGGGCACTGACATTGGGAAAAGGGTATAGATATAATAAAAAGGTATGTGCCGCGCTGAAGACCCCCTTTTTCACCCTCTGCTGCTAGTTCTTATGACCCCTTTTGAGCCTGCATCACTAGAAAATTCAAAATCGCGAAATGTTGCGTTCCAAACCCCAATTCTTCGAACATTTTGCGTTCTTAAGCCAAAAATAAAATCGCAAGTTTGCGTTCTTGCTAATCAAAATTGAACCATAGGCTAGTTCTCAAGACCTACTTTTTTGAAGAAAAAAAATCAGTTCCTAAGACCTATTTTTTGTCATAAAATCCACTCAGTTCAGTTCTGTAGCCCCCCTAATTAAGACCCTGGGTGGCACACCCTACCCAACAAAAGTTGAGTACCCGGGAGGAGGAGGGAAAAGGAGATGCGGAGCTTTTATTAGTGTCTCTCACTTTTTCTCTACGTCTCTGAACCATGTGAGTGTTTTATAACGAAAGTAAATATTGATAGCAAGGAGAGTTTTAGGTCATCCAAGCAAGTTAAAACCCAACAACTCGGCCCTCTGAATCACCAGTGGCGTAACCAGGGAGACACCCCCCCCCCCCCCCACAATTTGCAAAGAGTAAAAAATAAAAAGGAAGATAAGGAGGAAGGGTAACGAGCATAGACAGTGCAAGCGGGGAGTGCTCCCCCCATCATTGTCACGGTGGGGACCATGCCCCCCCAAAAAAAGCCATTTTTTATGATGCCTCCCATCATTGTCACGGTAGGGACGATGCCCCCCCCCCCCAAAAAAAGCCAATTTTATGATGCCCCCCATCATTGTCACGGTGGAGATGATGCCCCCCCCCCCTAAAAAAACACCATTTTGTTTGCGCGAATTAGTTTCAATGTTTAACTATTCACAGTGGCGTCGCCAGAAGGGGGGGGGGGTGGGGGGGGGGGGACGTCGCCCCCTTCAATATTGACGTCGTTCATTTGACCACAGGATTCATGGAATTATGATGGTCAAAAGTACACAGATGAAAAAAATTCGCGCGCTACGCTCGCATAATGTGTCTCCAAAGTGCAACATTCTTTGCTACAAGCTTGTTTAGAGCCAAAATGTACCTCGATCGTGCCAAAAATAGGTGTAAAGTCTAAAAATTCGCGCGCTACGCGCGCATTTCTTGCTCACAAAAGTCTTGTCGTTTCATTTTCATTTCTCGCCCCCCCCCACAATATGATAACCTACCTATACGCCACTGCTATTCAAGCTTAACAACATGGTTTCAGGAACGTTTTCTGGACCATTTTAGGGGAAAAACTATAAATTTTATTTTTTCGCGCGAGTTAGATTCAATGTTTATTTATTCAAGTTATAAAAAGATGGCTTAAGGAACGTTTATTTGGACATTTTAGTTTAAAAAAATAACAGTTTGTACACGCAGGAACGTTTTTTGGAGCTTTTTGTATTAAAATAGCATTTTTGGCTTTTGACTATTAACAAAATAGTTTCAGGAACGGTTTTTAACCTTTCTTTACAATAGCCATTTTTTTTAAATATTTTGTTATCAATTTGAACAAGATGGCTTCAGAAACGTTTTCTGGACCTTTTTATTGTTAAAATAGACATTTTTGCGTATTAGTTTCACTAATTATTTATTATTCAAGCTTAACAAGATAGCTTCCGAACGTTTTTCTAAACCTTTATTTTTACAATAGCCGATTTTTTCGCGCTCTGCGTGAATTATTTTTTAGTTTGTGTTATTCAATTTCAACAAGATGGCTTCATAAACGTTTTCTGAAACTTTTAGTGTTAAAATATACATTTTTTACTAATTATTTATTATTCAAGCTTAACGAGATGGCTTCAAGAACGTTTTTCTAAACCTTTATTTTGACATCTCTCTAAATGTAAAACGAGTGGAAAGAGTGGAAATTCACTCGAAAAGGAGTGAAGGGAGTGAAACGCAGGACCACCCGTTTAGAGTGGAAAATGTCCACTCTAAAATGAGTGTGAAAGTCATATTTTCACTCTCAATAGAGTGGAACATTGTCATATAAAAACCCCTTCACTCCTTTTAGAGTGTTTTTCCACTCAAAAACGTGTTGTCCTGCGTTTAACTCCTTGAAAGAGTGGAAAACCACTCATTACATTAAGAGAGATAGCACATTTTTGCGCGCTCCGCGCCAATTATTTTTATTCTACTTTGTTATTCAATTGGAACAAGATGGCTTCAGAAACGTTTTCTGGACCTTTTTAGTGTTAAAATAGACATTTTTGGCGCGCTACGCGCAAATTAGTTTCATATTATCAGTCAAACTTAACAACATGGCTTCAGGAACGTTTGTTAAACTCCCGGTTAAACCTTTCTTTTGACAATAGCCAATATTCCAAAAAATCCAATCCAAGCCAAAAATACAATCCAAGGGGGCACATCCCCCTCAGACTCATTACCGCGGATAGCGGTGCGAACCAAACAAGATGGCTTCAGAAACGTTTTCTGGACCTTTTTATTGTTAAAATATACATTTTTTTGCGCGCTACGCGCGTATGAGTTTCACTGATTATTTATTATTCAAGATAGCTTCCGAACTTTTTCTAAACCTTTATTTTTACAATAGCCAATTTTTTCGCGCTCTGCGGGAATTATTTTTTAGTTTGTGTTATTCAATTTCACAAGATGGCTTCATAAACGTTTTCTGAAACTTTTTAGTGTTAAAATAGACATTTTTTGCGCGCTGCGCGCGTATTAGTTTCACTGATTATTTATTATTCAAGCTTAACGAGATGGCTTCAAGAACGTTTTTCTAAACCTTTATTTTTACATAGCAAATTTTTGCGCGCTCCGCGCCAATTATTTTTATACTACGTTGTTATTCAATTGGAACAAGATGGCTTCAGAAACGTTTTCTGGACCTTTTTAGTGTTAAAATAGACATTTTTGGCGCGCTACGCGCAAATTAGTTTCATATTATCAGTCAAACTTAACAACATGGCTTCAGGAACGGTTTGTTAAACTCCCGGTTAAACCTTTCTTTTGACAATAGCCAATATTCAAAAAAATCCAATCCAAGCCAAAAATCCAATCCAAGGGGGCACATCCCCCTCAGACTCATTACCGCGGATAGCGGTGCGAACCAAGAGTGCGAACCAATGAAATTTATTTTTAAGCCCCCCCCCGGGTAAAAAAAATCCTGCGCACGCCTATGAAAATCATCGATTAGTCGTTTTTTTAAGAACTAATCTACGGGCCTTCCCCTTGTCCAATCACAATAATTTTAGTATCATATGAAAGCCTAGATTTCAGTGCCAATGACTTCGTTTCCATAAATGAAAATACATAAAACATAGCGGTTTGAAAATACCCTTTAGTCTGAAACAGACCGTGCTACGCAGAGATTTGACCAGTTAGGCACAAAGCTGGGTAGCTAGGTTGTATGTGTCGGAGAAGGTTTTTGTCAACGTCCTTAGACGTTGACATTTGAATTCAGATTCAGGCTTTGTGTTGGAGTCTATGAATTGCTTTCATGTATTTTAAATCAGTAGGCTATTTGTACCCAGATGTCTTTAAAATGTATATGAGATCTCGATCTGAAAATATGAACACAATGTTGTTACAATTGTGGAGAAATTTAAATAATATAAAACAAATGATAGAGTTTTGCCAAATCTGCGTCATTCGTGGTGTTTACTGTCCCGTTTACTGTATTCTGTTTGGTATATAACTAATTCTACACATTGAATAATACGTCGGGCTTGGTGGCCGGGTGGTTAAGACCTCGGTCTTGATATCTATTCAGTAACATTTTACGTGAGTTCGAGCCCGCCCCGGGTCATCCACTTTTCTTTGTTTTCCTATTATTCATTTAGTTTAACATTAATGGCGGTAAAAGTGTACAAATCGGGTTTTTTCTCTGCGAATTATGATAATTAAAATAAAACCCTGGACCTTTGTTAGGACTTTTTACGGTTTCAACAGTCAAGATGTTTTACAAATGTATTAACATTGTCTGTCATTGAAACAATATTTTATTACAATCACGTTATAATCATGATATTGATCTGAATATGACACATTCCAAACATTCTTATATCATCTCTAGATTTAATATAAAATGTAACATTACTTATATTTTTATTCCTTGTTCAAATTTGTTTACTTGTGTTGATGTTTCTATGTTTTTATACAAATATTTTCTCCATTTCTTTCTCCGACTTTGACCAGTTTTCGACCCAAAAGTGATTGATTTTTTACCACAACAATAATGTTGGTGCAATTTCGCAATTTGTTACCAAAAACTGACTTTTTGTAAATGATATAATTACATTATGGTTTAATTAAAGTGTTTTTGTTAAAATACATCATACACACTGTCTAAATCTTCTTTTTCATATTTCCTATGTCCTCTGTTAATTTCATTCTAGGACGTTGACCAATTTTTTGTAAATACCGTATCTTGTTTTAAGTACTATTATTAGATAGAGTATGACTTCTTCTTACTTGAGCTCGTTTGCATAGATGATCAATTTTATATTTTTAATTCTAGGATCCAAAAGGTAAAAAAACATGTTTACGAGACCGCTCCATAGCCATTTTAATTCGGTATTCATGATGTATGAACGACCGCCTAGGATTTGATATGATTTGGCGATAACCAACCAAGAACTATTACTTATTCTCATACATTTCTCAAATTCGTACTGAAGTATGTGGTCAGAGTTGATCAGAAGAGCCCTCACAAACCAGCATATTGAAGCATCATTCGATGTTTAATCTGTTACATAATTTGGCGACTTAATGGGTGAATCAGTAAAACTGTTAATGGCGGAAATATGGATAACATCGGACATCCTGTAGTAATGTATCCCTTGACCCAAGAAGTATCACACAAATTTAAGTTTCTCCCTGGTGATCAAATGAATGAGACGAACGCTAAATTCAAAAATTGATACTGACACAGCGGTTTTAGGATGAAATAATTTAGATCCAACGTGTGATGAATTTTATGGGGTAGGGTCAAAATTGGTCCAAATATGTAACTGTATAATTGATTTACTACCTCTGTGTTTGTATTCTATTGGAGGAAAAAGAGAAATATCAATCTTCACAATATGGGAACAATTCTATACGAATCTGTGTATATAACTGAAAATAGTTAGAAACTTAGAACAAGGGAAATAAAAAAAGATATATAAGCATTTAGGCCTGGACTGGGCCGGGGGAACGAATGAGCATTTTAATATGTTAATATTTTTAACGAGGGTATTTCAATAAATTCTACCTCCTACCTCATAACTTTGTTATTATATATATAAGCCAGTCTTATGGAATAAGTTATTATTACACAATTGTTGGAATATCAGTACAAATTCATTGTAAATTGATCTGAGTAATGGTTGTAGCCTATATAATTTTCTATTTAGTGTGACGAAATATCGCCCAAGCGCTATTCTTTGAACTACGGTACGGTATTATAATACCTCATGTGGCTCAATTATAACCGTTCTAAATGACATACATCTCTTTAACCAGTGGCGTAGCTATGGGGGGGGGGCAGGGGGGAAAATGCCCCCTGACGAAAAAAACCAATTTGGGCCCCCGCCCCCCCCCCCCCCCCCCCCCACCCCCCTAAAAAAAATAAAGGGGAGAAAAAAAAAGGATATAGGAACAATTTGAGAAAAAAGATCGAGGTTATTAGCCAAATAGAAGGAAAAATTGTGCGATTTTTTTTGGAGTGTGCGAATTTTTTTGACCTCAACCCCCCCCCCCCCCCCCCCACACTTACGTGAAATTCACGAGGTAAGTGACTAGAATCTTTTGGGGGGGCAACCTTTTACGAAAATTTTAGAAATCTTGCCCCCCCCCCCCCCTGAAAAAAATCCCAGCTACGCCACTGTCTTAAACCGACTATAAACAATATTAATGGTGACTGTTGCTTAGGGGAAAATGTGCCCTCTGATTAGCCAGAACCAGTTCAAGATTTAAGTTCACCCCTCCCTATAGAGAACCCGGCAAAAGTCATATTTGATTTTCATATGAACTAAGAGATCTCCAACATAGGCCTACTACAGGACTAATGAAGGGATTACAAGTCTCACTCAGAGATCATTTTTACCATTGACTACTTGATTAACTATCTGAAGGTGGCACATAAGCGACTATATTAAAGATTTGATTTGATTTAACAATTATACCGGTGACGTACGTGGCCAGTGGCGTAGCTCAGGGGGGGGGGGGGGGGGGGGGGGGCAGGGGGGCAGTTGCCCCCCCCCCCCCCCCCCTGACAGAGCGTTTTTGTGCCCCCGCCCCCCTTTGTGCCCCCGCCCCTCTCTTTGGATATAGTGTTTATATGCGGGGTAACCATTTAAAAATGACAATTTTAGCTTGGTTTTTAAAAATAAATGACCATTTTTGTTAAAAAACTGCTTAAAACCCTGAGGATTGGCAAAAATTTGTTGACTATAGTGCTTTTTTGACTGGGAAACTTTGTGTCCGTGCGAAATTTTTTGACCGTGCGAATTTTTTTGACTTCACCCGCCCCCCCCCCCCCCCCCCCCCCCCCCCCCCGAGGTGACTGACTTGGAAAAATTTGGGGGCAACCTTTTACGAAAATTTTAGAAATCTTGCCCCCCCTGAAAAAAAACCTAGCTACGCCACTGTACGTGGCATCACTGTGGCTTGACTTGTGACAACGTGTTTAAATTTAAAAAATTAAGACAAGTTTATTTGCAAGACATGACTTCAAAAAGTCGCGAAGACACCATTTTTACAGTGCATGTCAAAGGCATAGCAATACATTGAGTTGATATTACACTATTTGAAGCCTATAGATGAGGTGACCGTTGTTTACATTTATGACGCCCTCTGTTGATTTGAGACAAAACACACCGGGCAAGAGTTCCTATAGTTTACATAGGCCAGATCAGGTTTTCTAACTAGATTGTGGTGTTACAGCAAATTGTTATCAAAACTGTCTTTAAACTTGCTTAGGAATGCTATAAGCTATCGCATTTCACAAAAAGAATTAAAAATAAATGAGTTTTACAATTCATTAGAAAGAAATTTCATGTTGTCTTCATTAACTTTACTGTATATTCTGCCCGGAGGGAATCAAGAGAGGGTGTCCCATTTGTAAATACATGACGTCACCGGTCACACCGTTAATATTTCCCGTACCATCAATATTTGTACATGATGACACTAACAGGCAGGGCCTAAAATAAGGGGAAATCCCAGCTGCACATATTTGTTGGCACAGATAAAATGTCACCCCATGACCCCCCCCCCCCCTCCCCACCCCCACACACACACCTCAGGTAGTTCATTTATATAGCAGAGGACATTTCTAGATGTTTCATCAAGGCTCACAAACTTTTATTTTCATTTACATTCCAGGATTGTTTTTGACATTTTTGCCCATCATTTTGCTATTACAACTGGTGTTAAAGGTGTTTTTTCACCTCTAGTCCCATGATCTTTTCTAAGCCGTTTAAGGCTCACAAACTTTATATTTTCCATTAAATTCTAGGAATTGTTTCTCACATTTTCGGCGGGCATTTTGGTTAAATACCGGGTGAATCAATAAACATTGTGCACGATTTTAAACGACCATTTGACCTTGATGCGTGCATTGAACCATGGAATTGTTGTTGTTTGTATAAAGCGTTGTTGATATAGTTTATCCTCCCAAAAAAAATGAAAGTAATCGACTGAATTTTTTTTAAACTGTCCGCGTTTTTCGCCATTCCAATGGCATGAATATTACTGCGGCATGATGATATGGAGCACCGTTGCGGCGTAGGGATGTCACTTCGGCTCTGACACGTAGTCAGTGATGCAAGTAGGCCTATTCCGAGATTTGTCTTTTCATTTGACACTTTGGTATCGCAGAAGATTAACTGCTTATCCAAGAGTTAAAGAATTAATATTTCAGGAACATTTTGACAATTGAGTGATTATAATGACCATTTTAGCAAAACCAATTTACTAAGTATAAATCCCATTGGAATGGCGAAAAACGCAGTCAGCTTACAAAACTTATCACAGTTTGCTTATTTATCAGTCGATTATTTTCATCTTTTGGGAGGGGAATAAACTAGATTAATAACGCATTATACAGATAACAAAACTGTCACGGTTCAATGCACGTATCAAGTTCAAATGGCCGTTTCAAATCATGCACAATGTTTTTGATTCACCCTGTATCTGGGTGTCAAAGGTGGTTTTCCACCCCTAGTCCCATAACCTAATGCAGCGTGGGTTTAAGGGGGCAACGATGATGAATTTAGGCGGTATTTGAGCTCGCCAAAGGCATTTCTATGTTTCATCAAGGCTCAAAACGTTAATATAGGCCTACTTCAAACAAACCTGTGTGACCCGAGTTTCTTCAATTTTATTACGATTTTTTTTTGCATTTCACCTGTGCGATAGACAACGGACCAACATAAACAGAAGTCGGATGCAGAAAAATTGAATATACTCCACTTCTTTTGGCTTAAAACAATGTTTTGGTATCACAAAAACCTTAATATTTACATTTTTGCAGTATAAAAACAATGCGACATTATTTGAAATACGGGGTGGGGTATATCCTGCCTTCCGCCTCAGACAACGGGGAAGAGGTCCATAAGATAAAGAGTTTCAACTTTTCAAATTTCAAACGGTGTCTTATCATCATGGTATTCAACAATCTAGTAAATGTCAATTGATGATGTCCGCAACCGTTTGATGACTACAAAGGGTAAACTTTTCTAGATTTGATGAGCCTCATTATGTGCACAAAATGTCATTAATTAATCACTTTAAAATGCTTATCCTTTGGGCAAAATGGGTTTATATGCTTATATTGTTCATTTTTTGCAATGACATACAGTAATAATCACAAAACTTGCCAATGCACCGGCGGCATGCTATCTACTGAAGATAGCACTTCGTATGCACATTTTCCACGCGTGGAGAGTTTTAAAAAAACACGCGCAAAATACAAATTTACGTATTGCGAATTGCGATACGCCTTTTTAAATGACTACATCTCCAAAACGAAAATTCAGAATTCTATAAGATTTGGCATTTATTTTAAACTTAAAATCTAACACTGTAACACAGAATGTATATTTAATGTTTTAAAAAGAAAATATGTGATTGTAACTGAAACATAATTTTACGGACCGATTTACACGCATGGTTGCTTGCACGGGCAAAAGCCGACTTATAAGTAACAAAATCAGCACTCCAGCGCTGATTTTGTGCCGGCTTCTAGCAAAAAAAATCTACCTGATGACCCCGAGTTTAGTTTCGATATGTTATAAAATACCATTTGTGTTAAAACATATCAAAATTTCATAGAATTTGTCGCGAGCTAACTCAAGTTACAGCGATTTGAACACAGCATACAAAGCATGTAAAGTCTATGGGGGCCGAATTAGTGATGTACGCCCATGAGCATCTGTTCAAAGTCCCCTTTACCCATACCCAAAAATCATTGTTACCAAGTATTGTTGCGACTGAAATCTGAGAGCACTAAACAAGCGAACCTAACCAGAAAGGCTAACCAAAAGGGAACATACACAC
This sequence comes from Ophiura sarsii, assembly GCA_035610835.1. Lineage (NCBI taxonomy): Eukaryota > Metazoa > Echinodermata > Ophiuroidea > Amphilepidida > Ophiuridae > Ophiura > Ophiura sarsii. Next base: position 20,466,128 of record CM069443.1, read on the forward strand.
CCCCACCCGTTTGTAATGACCTGCAAACGAGGACCAAACGTGGTACTATCCAAATGAGGACCCACCAAACTGGACACACACCGTCACACCAAGGACCAAAATGGCGGTTGTGTTGGGTGTCAAACCGCCAACTAGACTGTGTGCATGTGCTATCCAACAGAGGCCTAATGGGTGTATGGGGGAGAGTATCACCAAAGAGGACTTCGTTTAGATAGCGTTTTATGTTGTTTGCAATACTTTGCGAAACGAGGATGTCCCCATTTGGCGGTCCGTCCGCAGTTGGAATGTAAAAACTTGGTGTGCGTCCTCTTTACAAGTAATTACAGACGCACCCCTCCCCCTACACCCCTACATACAGACACACATGATCACAATATTCGTCCTGCTTTTCAAGCCAGGGGGATAAAAATAAAACTTAAAATAGTAGAGTCATTTTCTTGGGTTTCGTGACCAATTTCGTGATACCAAAGTTTCTTAGTGAATTTGTCAACTAGAACCATTTTAAGAGAAAATGAGCTCCCATACACCTCTCAAAAGTGACGGGAAAGTTCTTTTATAGCGCAAATTCCAAAATGGCCGCCATACAGGGGCCCAAAAACTCAAATGACTTTAATTAAGCTGAAAAGCACACCAAATTGTTCGGCTGATCACAAGGATTCCGAAAAAGTATAGTTTGCCCTACTTCCGATGTTTGGTTAACGAGTTATCGGGTAAAACGTAAAAAGGTCGTTGACCTTTGCATATGGGGTCAAAATTTAAACTTGCTCCGATTTTGAAAAACAATATCTCAAATTGTTCGTCTGATTGCAAGGATTCCAGAAATGATAGCTTTTACCACCTAGAGTGTCTGTTGTACCTTATAAAGGGGTCAAAAGGTCAGATTCTATATAGGGCAATGTAGGGGAGATGCGGGAGAGTTGAGCCACCGGGAGAGTTGAACCACCCCCTATAACTCGAAAAGTAGTAACTTACTAACATTTATATTGGCATATATTGTTATATAGCATCAATACGACATTCTTAGTGTTAAACTCTACTGTCATGTGTGCTCAGTATCAAAGATATCTAAACAAAATCATTTTTTTCACTTTTGAGTGAAAAATAGAAAAATAAATGTTTTGTCTTTTTTCCCATAGCAAGACTTAGAATATAATAGCGGTAATTTGTTTATTGAAGGAGGTATATATGACCAATTTTTTAGAGAACTATTGTAAACTACCAAAAGTTCTACACCAGACAGGATTGGGTTATTTACAAAATGGTCACCATGAGGAGAGTTGAGCCATTGGTCATGAGGAGAGTTGAGCATAGGGAAAACACGTAGTAACATTTTGATTTTTGGACTAAAGGTGAAAAATGTATAATAAATGAGAGAAAATGTTATTTTGTGCCATGATAATAACAATTGAGCACCATATTTACTTTAAGGATTAATAAATCAAAAGTTGAAAAAATATGATTTTGTTTTTTTCACCAGCCATTGACTTATCAAGCTGGCTCAACTCTCCTGTAATGGTGGCTCAACTCTCCCATACTGTAGGGAGAGTTGAGCCACTTTACCAATTTTTTTCAAACCTTTCGTATAAATAAGCCTTAACTTCTATCCCAACTTTTATTGTTTCACAACGAAAACAACACTATAAAGTTTATCTTACACTAATTTTTTACAGGTTTATACTTTTCTTCCGCATATGGTGACACAAAATATAAAAAATGGCTCAACTCTCCCGCATCTCCCCTACCTTGACCTTTTGACCTACACAAAATATTCCCGGTGGTTAAAAAAAAACCTATTTCTGGAATCCTTGTGATCATACGAACAATATGAGATATTGTTTTTCAAAATCGGAGCAAGTTTAAATTCTGACCCCATATGCAAAGGTCAACGACCTTTTTACGTTTTACCCGATAACTCGTTAACCAAACATCGGAAGTAGGGCAAACTATACTTTTTCGGAATCCTTGTGATCAGCCGAACAATTTGGTGTGCTTTTCAGCTTAATTAAAGTCATTTGAGTTTTTGGGCCCCTGTATGGCGGCCATTTTGGAATTTGCGCTATAAAAGAACTTTCCCGTCACTTTTGAGAGGTGTATGGGGGCTCATTTTCTCTTAAAATGGTTCTAGTTGACAAATTCACTAAGAAACTTTGGTATCAAGAAATTGGTCACGAAACCCAAGAAAATGACTCTACTAAAATGAAATACTGAAAATGTTTGTATTCAAATGTTTAACTTTTTATTTTTGTATAAGCAATGTAAAACAACCCTGCAGTATAATATTACATAGTAAAACACATTATATACAAACAATAGCAATTATTTAACACAAATAGGCAAGATCTAGTTATGCACAAATTAAAACACTTTCATAGAAAAACACATTTTTAACGATACTGTTAATACTCTTTGTTCAGTTAAAGGGGCACAGAGAGATTTCTCAAAAAATGAAATTCAACATTTTTTTATAGATGATACATAGAAACCCTCTCAGCATTTCCAAAGGTATATTAATAGTGCTTTTCACTTTTCTGTATTTTGGTAAAAATTACCACCAATTGAATCAGGGAGGTCATGACTATGCATCACGCAACAGATCACGGTGGTCTTCAAGATTATTTTGAATAAACATAAAACAAGTAAGTAAAAACCCATCTGTGGCCTTTTAAATGAATTTGGGTAATTTCGATGTGATCTACATCGAAACTCAAAACGCTATCAAAACCATGAATTTCACATGAAATACTGCAAGTTAAGCTCTATAATTTTAAGTGGTAGTTAGTACGTATTTAGGTGGTAGTTAGTACATAATATAAGCATAATGTATATGTGAAAAAAACCAATTTTTGAAAAATTTGAGGGCTCCCTCTATAAAAGATCTCTTTAATAGTGCCCCTTTAAAATAATGCTTGAATGAATATATTCAAAATCAATATTTTCAAATTGCAATTAGCTCTGCTTCAGAACCTCTCTTTAGCCCCCGCCCCATTCCTCAATCCCGGCACCCTTCACCAGCCATGCACTGGATATATACAGCCTCAGCCAATCACATGGCTCCTACTGAAATTGGTTACATACAGACTGTAACACACACACAACATTATACAATTTTGAAGAAAAATGTTAAAAATAATTCCAAATTATTTGCTGTTTCGATTTTTATTGTCATACAAAGGGAATTTTCTTAGCTTCTTAATAAGCATTGTTTCATGAAAATCGATCAATTGTCTAAAGTAGTCATAAAATCGTCTGGGCCACTTTGGCTAAATCACTGGGAAGGACATTATGAACATAGGAATAGAGCTCTCTTTGGGTGCAGCAGGAAAGATTTATGCATGATATTTTCATTGGAGACAAGCAATCGTTGCTATGGACAGTGAACACTAGTCTCATCAGCCATATTTATGCACAGAGGAATAACCCCTCCTCTATACTTCACTTATGTTTGACCGAAATTTGACAGGGCAGGAATCTTTGGTGGCGGGACTTTGATTGGACCTATCTGCATGAATTCAATAACACAGTGGTACATGAGCTGATGCGCACATGGAAAATACCTGTTGAACCGGAATGGATCCATATATGGTGGTTTCGACCCATTTCATCATAGACGGTAATGATTTCATTAATATGGAATCAAAGAAATTGATTAAGATATTATTTATTTATTAAACAATATGAAATTATTTATTGAAATGAAATGAAACTATTTGAAAAAGAATTTGATAGTTCTCTTGTATAAAGCATTTCATTTCAAAATTGTATCCTATGCTCAGTGGCAGCGCCAGCATCATAATTTGGGGGCAATCCATTTGACAACTTGAAATACAATATCAATGGCACATTTATTTCATTTACACGTTTTCAAATACATATACAACAACAAAATATTAATCTACACTTATTAAAATGTCGAGGAGTGAAATAACTAATCTTCATACCTGTATTTTTAATGGAAGTGTTTGCATAATAAGTGAAAAAGCTGGTATTAACCGATCAAGCTATACACAGGGATTTCTGCAACCCTGTTTTACTATCAAACTTCCCCAAAAACATGTGGTCACTAATTGTCTAGTGATTATGAACATCATCAAAGTAACCATAGCCTTACACCTATACAAAAATACATCCAGATAAAACTATGTTCTGATTAAAACCCCGGGGGGTACTCGGATTTGGTTTGGTCGGGGGTGTGCCGCTGGAGATTCAAAACCCCTACCCATTTCTAAGGGTGATTTTTAGGGGTTTTGCTTCATTTTAGACCAAATTTTCGCGAAAATAGACCTAATTTTGGCAAATTTTTGCGAAAAAATAGAAAAACAGGACCCATGTCTAAGGATTTTTCAGTTGAAAAGCCTACCCATGGCTAAGGATGTCTCATGAAAAAACGACCCACTGGAGCGGCACGTCCCCGTATGCCTTACATACGGGATTGAAACCTGAATTTGGATGATATATATCATATTTAACCATCACAGATAAACTTTTAAATACATATTCTCATCGGCTTAGTAAAAAATAAAGGGGTTTTGTTGTTTCCCAGTCACCTTGTTTGGAAGACATTCTTTTTATTTATTGAATTTTTACCCCTTTGGAGAGTTTGACTATAATAAATTGTGATGGACTCAGACACAATGGCTTGAATTAAATTAACAAAACAGACTAAACATATTTTCATGGACATTATGCCATTCAGGGTTCAAAATATGCACCAATATTAGGGCTTTCTGTTAGCCCTGGGTCGAATTTGCCAACTAACCGATAGGTATAAGTATTGTTGAGCAGATTTGTCCAGAGTTAAGTTCTGAAGAGTCAGCATATATATCTAGAAGATATTTGACTGCTGACCGTCCATATTTCTATTACAATTGATGTTTAAATGAAATAGACGATGTCACCTGTAACCTCACAGTCACAGCAGGTAAAAGCAAAGCAAGCTAAAGCTTGTCTCCCGGTATGCACACAAACCATAGTGTGCAACCCACGCTTAAGAAAGCGTGGGGTACAAAATTGCCAAATTTCGTAAAAAGCGTGGGGTTGTTAGTTATCTCATCAAAGGGAGCGTCCATTATAAACCACACACTAAACAAAACCAGTCATCTGTTTACGACAGCAGTCAATGCATGTTCCTCCATGTATAGAATGGAACCAGGCACCTAACATTTTTATCAACAATGAGGTGACATGGTCACTAAACATTCAAGTCTTTCAGTTTACTGAATTGATTCTGATCATCACAATGGCAAATGTATGGGATGACCAAAGCAGCAAATGCGATATGATTACAGAATGGTTTTCTTATCAATGGCCTATAAATGTTGATATGATTACTTAAACTGTAGATATGAGTGTAACAATGAAGGTAGCCCATCTGTTATACCTCATGCCTCTTATTCCTTTTCATCTTCACAACCATTCTATAAATCATCTGTTGAGGCTCCCCTCTTACCATTGCTATAATCAATGTCCAATAAATGTTGATATAATAACATTGACAGCAGATATGAGTGTTACAATGAAGGTAGCCCATCTGTTATGTCTCAAAGCTGCCTCTTGTTCCTCGTCATCTTCATAACCATCCATTTCCATCATGTGCTGTGAAGTGTGAATGTGAAAGAATAACACATATAAAATGATGGTGCTATATACATAGGTATCCATACATAATAAATATGTATATGGTGTATTAGATCATGTACTTGTGAAACAGACCTTGATGTGTCTTGACTTCTTTGACATATGAAGGTTTCCATGTTATATCTTTGTACTAAAGTGAGGTCAATGTTAGACTTTGTATTTAAAAAGAAACAGAGAATAAATGGAGAAACACTAAATGTTTGACCGACACACGGACGGACGGAATGACTGACAAACACACGGAGGGTGTAGCCAAAGGTCTCCTATATGAAAGACTTAATGACACGGCACATGCACTGAGCATACAGTCATAATAAGGTCTCTCCTACGGACAACCTAAACATGGGAGTCTGCAGGAAATTGTGATTTGCAGAAAATTAAAAAAGGTATATCCAAATTGGATTTCTGTGGTTATACACATGGACCCCAAATACAGCTCAACACTACACCTGACCTTGAGCCAGTGCTCTGCATAATACCAAAGGATGTGATTATGGTCAACAAGGCAGTAACTTAAAATTGACTGTCTAAGACAAAATAAATGGACTATAGGATTTGTGTTAATTACCTTTGATGCTAGCAGATAGCTGACCAGAAGTTGTAAGAACATTGACAGTCCAATCATTACCAATAACAGTTCATAAAACATAGCATCATTGCCTTTCTGTAGCACCACCTTCAACTGACCTAAGGACAGTAAAGACAATAAAATAATTATAATGTGGCAAATGAAAAGGCAAATCTAAATACCGGCATCACCACCTTCAAGAAGCGGAGGCATGTGTCAGAGCGAAGTGATATCCCTAAGCTGCAACAGGGGAGAATGGTAGGCAAGCTGTTCCAAACATGTTTGACAGGGCACACACAAAATGGTGGCCATGTTGAAGGGAGGCTTTGTTACAAACTTAATAATATCAACAAACAGAAATAACTGATTTCTATTTTAAATTGCAAGGAAGCTAACATTTTAATTTGTCTTACTACAAAACTTATAAGCAGAAAAAACACTGAACTCAGACCGTATAATTTGTGAACCTGGCAAATATTTTCTTTCTATGCTTTGGAATAAAATCTCCATTATACTTAATAAAATTGTATAATCATTCTATTGTTACCATTCTTGGAGTCTCTTTGTGGCTGTACACCAAAGATGCCTACGGGTGACAACACAAATCCTTGTAACATTGAGAAAGAGTGATGCTATAAAAAGGGGTCCTATGAATCCAGCAGTGACTCTAGCAGTTTCATAAAAAAAGTTGATAATAAAGGGATCCCTATTCTTCTTTTTTGTTTAAATTAGAGAATTATATTTCCTGTGTGTTATTTACCTGCATTGGCTGAGAGCAGTGAGATGTTGAGGAATCCTTGTGCTACTGACTTGGTACTTGCATAGGTTTGAGCTCTCATTTTCCGTTTTACTGTTTGTTTCTGTTCATCAGGGTTACCTACGTATTGGAACTGTTCTTTGAATCTATATCCAGTCTGAATAGAAAGAAGAAGAAAATAGACAGGCTTGCATGGTATTGGTAACGACAGGTTAGTTAGAGTAGAAGAGTGTTATAGTTTTTGTTTTCCACAGTTTTACATCAAATGTTGTGACTTTGTGCTTTGTAAGTAGTAAATACAGAGCACGTGAGTAAACTCCTGGAGAATGAAACCTATCAGCATTATTTGCCAATGAGATAACTTTTATATAAGATTCACAGACTTTGGCTGATCAGTTAGGTATGTCTTCCAATAGAAGGGGAGGCAGTGATTTGAAATCTTAATCTGATTATTGGAACATATGGTTCGATGCTTCCCTGTGTCTTGAATAACATTGTATGTAGTTACCCAGAATAGTGACAAAGTTTTCTCGTACTGTCCATATTTATTTTTATTTCCAAATTTAATCCTTATCTATACAAGAAGGATTAGAAATGATGATCAATATGTGTCACTTGTGGCACGTTTGAATAGCTCGCTATTTGCTTAGGGTAATTCATTATGCATGGACACATGATATATTTGGGGATGTGTTGCTTGAACGTTTGAAGTCCATTATATCGCAGCAAAATAAATAGCATCTAAACGATGTCGATATCGTCGTGATTGGTCCATTGTGGTTCCTCTAAAGGTATATGGAATAGGTCCAAATCAATAACCGATCTGCCAATGTTTATGAATCTACTATACCAATCTCCACAGTTCTGCTCACCCCAAAGCAGTTCCTTGTCAGTATGTTCATGTCAATCTCAATATTGTATTCCTGCTTCTACAATCAGCTCTTCATACACACAAAAATATGTCTTTTTGAGAGCTCTGGCAGTACTTCACCTGAAAATAAACAAGTATAAACTATGTAACCTATACCCACCTGTTCATACACACCACCACCGGCTGTACGCGTACCACTGCCACTACCACTGACACCACCACCATCTCCCCCATCTATCAATGTGTCTCCATCAGTCTGCCTGTCACCTGTTAGTCGTCTTCTTAGTTCATTAGATTGTTCTGATTGGCTAGAATTGCTGCATGCTTCAACTCTCTGCTGCTGCTCCTGCTGATTGTTAGCTGCAACAGTACTCATATTTTAGGATTTTCTGTGGGAATCAAAATCATATTCATGGTTTATGATATGCAATTTTTTTGTTTGAATGTTCAATGGTTTAGTAGTTATGGTACACATTTATTGGAATGGCTCATTATTTAAACAAAAAGAGCAGCCTTTACATATCTGATGACTATAGGCCTACATAGATCGTTATCCAATTCGCAAGATGTGTAGTAAAATCAGTTGGCCCCATGTCCCTATTCACCCCGTTTTACGGTACACAAACTAGCCGGGTGACATTTAAAAAACTTTTACCATTTTTGTCCCTATTCACCCCCATGTCCCTATTCACCCCGTTTTACGGTAATCCAAAAGTAGCGCTTCCACACACAAAATGGCATCTTCTATCCTTCATATCGATAGCTGAACTTGATACCAAAATATTTTGCGTCGCTTCAAAACAATTCATGGTTACGTTTTACTAGAAAAAAGTTGCAATTTCAGTCATTTTTGGCAAAAACTATTTTTGAAATTTCATTTTCAATCTTTCATTGAAAGTGCACTATTACATTATTACAAACAGGGAATCCTCTACGCTTAGGCTTAAAAAAGAAGAAGTTTGATTGGCCTAATCCGACCGACCCTAAATACATCGCCGACCCTAAATATTTTTTATTATTTTGAGGGAGGAAAACAAATAAAATTTTAAAAAATATTTAAAAAATATTTTTTAAAAATATATATAAAAAATGAACAAAGTATTAAAGTTTCTGACTGTTTGCTTTCATTTTCGGCTATTTTAAGTCCAAAAAGCTGGTGATTTCAACAACAAAAATCCTGACCGACCTACCCCTCCCCCTTCCCCATCACAAACCCTCTCCCCAGGGCCATCCCATTTCCATTCGCCACCACAAACCTCTGCCCTCCACCACAACCCCTCCCCACCACTAACCCCCTCCCTAACCACAAACACCCTCCCCATCACTAACCCCCTCACAACCACAAATACCATCCCCCATCACTAACCCCTTGGTGGCCATATTTGCCAACTTACTCGGTGGGACAATTTGGCCACCTGCTAGGATTGATGCTAGTGCTTCTGCCTGGTACACACACTCACCTAAACTTTAGCTTGGTTGAATTGAAGGCCGGGCTTAATCTTTACTTGGAAGAAAATGATGAGGTTTTGAGGTGTTTTGAGGTATCAAAACGTTCAGCAGCGAAAACTACAACAGCAGAAGCAGTACTAACGCATACATGTGTCGTGAATGAAGACGTGATGATGATGTGAACTGTTTTGTTTTTGTGATTTGACCTTTGACCTAACATGGTTCATTAAAGAATAATTCTGTCGCCCAAAAAGGTGATCTCGAACTGTGATTTCCAAATTGGCAAATATTCCTTCAACGAAGGTCAAAATATATTGGGCTACTTTAGACCACAATTGGGCTACTGACTCTATTATTATGTGTGTGCACACGCATAATGACTGAAATTGCTACACACAACTCTCTCATACAGATAACAGATTTGGCATTTTATTAGGCTGCTGCGTAGATAAAAGTCACGGTCAAGGTCGTTTTATAAATAATTGATAGATTCGACGACCACGGCGACACATCGAGCTGAACAGGAAATAAAGGTAAGGCACATCAAGAAAAGTAAACCGGTTTAGAACAGGGTTTAATAGAACATACATGTAGAATATAAACATGATTAAATGTAAAATAAGATCATGAAGATAGGGCTTTCAAGTTTTGTCTAAATTAAAGCTTTATTTTACATAAAAAAGTCATCATACTCATAGACTATAAATAGAGTCATAGCCCTTAGCCCTACCCCGGGAGCCCTACCAGGGAGATTTGACACCTCCCTGGCTCTACTAAACAGGAAAGGTAGTCTAAATACATGAAATAAGCTACATGTTTACTATTATAGTACTAGTACATACTGGTTACATACAGTGTGACGTAGTTACTAGCCTACATCATATCAAAGACTTTACACAGATCGGGCATAGTATCATCATCATGATCATGATGATATCTCTGTTTGGTAACTGGTTTGGTTGAGGTGGTGTCTGTTGTCTAGCTAGTCCGAGGTGTCTATAAAGCTAAATATATGCCAGCTACTAAAGTAAACAAAGTTCAACATAATTATATAATAGTGCACATAAAAGTTGTCAAGGTTATTTTCATCACATTTTAAACTTGATGTTGAGGTTTACTATCACCAATTTGCATGATACGTTCAATCTTTTATCATGATTGAAAACAAAACGATGGTTAGTCTGAACATTGTCAGAATATAATTGTCTCGCCTGAACTTGTTCAGAAAGAGACTTAGTGGCCACTTTTTTGTCTGTCTGTCTGTCTGTCCGACCTCAGAGACAAGAAATCTGGAAATCCGTAAGGCCTATCTTGATGGGACTTGGTGGAGGGAAGGGGGGTGGTGCGTTCTTTTGCTGATTGAATTTTCAAGGTCATTGGAGGTCATTCAAGGTCATCGGGGTCAAATATGCTTAAAACTTTTGTGACGCGTTAGCGTTGTAACGCGATATCTAGAGATCCGTAAGGCCTATCTTGATGGGACTTGATGTCAGGAAAGGGGGGGTGGTGTGTTCTTTTGCTGATTAGATTTTGAAGGTCATTCAAGGTCATCGGGGTCAAATATGGGGTCAAATAAGATCCGTAAGGCCTATCTTGATGGGATTTGGTGGAGGGAAGGGGTGACCGTGGTGTGTTCTTTTTGCTGATTAAATTTTCAAGGTCATCGGAGGTCATTCAAGGTCATCGGGGGTCAAATATGGGGTCAAATAGATCAGTAAGGCCTATCTTGATGGGATTTTGTGGAGGGAAGGGGGTGTGTTCTTTTTGCTGATTAAATTTTCAAGGTCACCGGAGGTCATTCAAGGTCATCGGGGTCAAATAGATCATCATCATCATCATCATCAGTTACGCATTACATCTTTGTTGACATGGCGCCCTCACTTATCAGTTAGTAAATGCCAGGTATATCTGTCACTGACCAGTTCTGCTAGATTTTCTGCATTTGTATAGTCAATATTTAGTTCTTGCAATTGTTTTTGGATCATTCTTATCCACGTCTGTTTTGGTCTACCTTGTGGTCTTTTAAGGGAGCATAACACCAAGACGCTCTCCATAGACTTTACTGTTAGGAAAGGCTTACTTAAATAGCTCTAGTTTCTATATTAGTGCGTTTGGTTCAATGAGATTTTAATATGTTTTACTCACAAGGGTTATCTACAACATATCTGAATATGAAGTAGACATTACCGCGCACTTTTTTTGATATAAGCCGCCGCATAACAACGTAGTGATATGCCTACCTAAATTCGGTCTCCGGTCTGGATATTACCGCATGTGTAAATCGGTCCGTGAAATTAAAATTGACCTCAAATCACCTAGTTTAAATGTCAGAACATCAACTACACATTTCAAATAAAACATATTAGTGAAAAATTATATCATAAACCGTCAAAAAATGACTCTCATTCCCGCCAAATAGGAACTATTGTCGTACTCAACTTTGATTGATCGCGTCGATAGCGTGTCGCGATACCTATTTAGGTATGTGCTCCCTTAAGGGAGCACAGCACAAAGACGCTCTCCATAGACTTTACTGTTAGGAAAGGCTTTCTTAAATGGCTCTAGTTTCTATATTAGTGCGTTTGGTTCAATGAAATTTTGATATGTTTTACTCACAAGGGTATTCTACAACATATCTGAATATGAAGTAGACATCACCGTGCACTTTTTTTGATATAAGCCGCCGCATAACAACGTAGTGATATGCCTACCTAAATTCGGTCTCCGGTCTGGATATTACCGCATGTGTAAATCGGTCCGTGAAATTGAAATTGACCTCAAATCACCTAGATGAAATGTCAGAACATCAACTACACATTTCAAACACAACATATTAGTGAAAAATTATATCATAAACCGTCAAAAAATAACTCTCTTTCCCGCCAAATAGGAACTATTGTCGTACTCAACTTTGATTGATCGCGACGATAGCGTGTCGCGATACCTATTTAGGTATGTGCTCCCTTATAGAGCACAAATTTGCTCAAAATCATTCAAAATTGATATCAACTTTTTCAGCGTGAAATTTTGAACAAACTAGCCAAATAAAATTACAATTGAACAATCCGTTTTTGAAATATGATCTGATCACGGAGGCCGCATCTTCCGTAAAATCACTAGTATTTTCCGTTTTTTGACTCTAGACGCGGCACGCTTTGACTTGTTAGGCCTACACTCACGAAATTCAAACTTTTTGACTCAAATCCAACTGATTTTGATTTCGATCAGTCTCTGATTATGTCGCCACCCACCTATAACACATCAACTGAAATAACGCCGTGTTTTTGTTTAAAAAAGAGCAACCACACGCCCCCCCCCCCCCCCTGTTTTTTAAGCGGACAAAGTTGGCCTATGCCATAAATACACTGCCCAGTAGATATCAAAACGCATAGATTTGGGTGAAACCCGACTTTTATTTATTGCATTGTGTAATACACCTACACTGGATCGGAGCACGCAGGAGATCGGGAACCTGGTGCTATAAGGGAGCACAGCACAAAGACGCTCTCCATAGACTTTACTGTTAGGAAAGGCTTTCTTAAATGGCTCTAGTTTCTATATTAGTGCGTTTGGTTCAATGAAATTTTGATATGTTTTACTCACAAGGGTATTCTACAACATATCTGAATATGAAGTAGACATCACCGTGCACTTTTTTTGATATAAGCCGCCGCATAACAACGTAGTGATATGCCTACCTAAATTCGGTCTCCGGTCTGGATATTACCGCATGTGTAAATCGGTCCGTGAAATTGAAATTGACCTCAAATCACCTAGATGAAATGTCAGAACATCAACTACACATTTCAAACACAACATATTAGTGAAAAATTATATCATAAACCGTCAAAAAATAACTCTCTTTCCCGCCAAATAGGAACTATTGTCGTACTCAACTTTGATTGATCGCGACGATAGCGTGTCGCGATACCTATTTAGGTATGTGCTCCCTTATAGAGCACAAATTTGCTCAAAATCATTCAAAATTGATATCAACTTTTTCAGCGTGAAATTTTGAACAAACTAGCCAAATAAAATTACAATTGAACAATCCGTTTTTGAAATATGATCTGATCACGGAGGCCGCATCTTCCGTAAAATCACTAGTATTTTCCGTTTTTTGACTCTAGACGCGGCACGCTTTGACTTGTTAGGCCTACACTCACGAAATTCAAACTTTTTGACTCAAATCCAACTGATTTTGATTTCGATCAGTCTCTGATTATGTCGCCACCCACCTATAACACATCAACTGAAATAACGCCGTGTTTTTGTTTAAAAAAGAGCAACCACACGCCCCCCCCCCTGTTTTTTAAGCGGACAAAGTTGGCCTATGCCATAAATACACTGCCCAGTAGATATCAAAACGCATAGATTTGGGTGAAACCCGACTTTTATTTATTGCATTGTGTAATACACCTACACTGGATCGGAGCACGCAGGAGATCGGGAACCTGGTGCTATAAGGGAGCACAGCACAAAGACGCTCTCCATAGACTTTACTGTTAGGAAAGGCTTTCTTAAATGGCTCTAGTTTCTATATTAGTGCGTTTGGTTCAATGAAATTTTGATATGTTTTACTCACAAGGGTATTCTACAACATATCTGAATATGAAGTAGACATCACCGTGCACTTTTTTTGATATAAGCCGCCGCATAACAACGTAGTGATATGCCTACCTAAATTCGGTCTCCGGTCTGGATATTACCGCATGTGTAAATCGGTCCGTGAAATTGAAATTGACCTCAAATCACCTAGATGAAATGTCAGAACATCAACTACACATTTCAAACACAACATATTAGTGAAAAATTATATCATAAACCGTCAAAAAATAACTCTCTTTCCCGCCAAATAGGAACTATTGTCGTACTCAACTTTGATTGATCGCGACGATAGCGTGTCGCGATACCTATTTAGGTATGTGCTCCCTTATAGAGCACAAATTTGCTCAAAATCATTCAAAATTGATATCAACTTTTTCAGCGTGAAATTTTGAACAAACTAGCCAAATAAAATTACAATTGAACAATCCGTTTTTGAAATATGATCTGATCACGGAGGCCGCATCTTCCGTAAAATCACTAGTATTTTCCGTTTTTTGACTCTAGACGCGGCACGCTTTGACTTGTTAGGCCTACACTCACGAAATTCAAACTTTTTGACTCAAATCCAACTGATTTTGATTTCGATCAGTCTCTGATTATGTCGCCACCCACCTATAACACATCAACTGAAATAACGCCGTGTTTTTGTTTAAAAAAGAGCAACCACACGCCCCCCCCCCCCTGTTTTTTAAGCGGACAAAGTTGGCCTATGCCATAAATACACTGCCCAGTAGATATCAAAACGCATAGATTTGGGTGAAACCCGACTTTTATTTATTGCATTGTGTAATACACCTACACTGGATCGGAGCACGCAGGAGATCGGGAACCTGGTGCTATAAGGGAGCACAGCACAAAGACGCTCTCCATAGACTTTACTGTTAGGAAAGGCTTTCTTAAATGGCTCTAGTTTCTATATTAGTGCGTTTGGTTCAATGAAATTTTGATATGTTTTACTCACAAGGGTATTCTACAACATATCTGAATATGAAGTAGACATCACCGTGCACTTTTTTTGATATAAGCCGCCGCATAACAACGTAGTGATATGCCTACCTAAATTCGGTCTCCGGTCTGGATATTACCGCATGTGTAAATCGGTCCGTGAAATTGAAATTGACCTCAAATCACCTAGATGAAATGTCAGAACATCAACTACACATTTCAAACACAACATATTAGTGAAAAATTATATCATAAACCGTCAAAAAATAACTCTCTTTCCCGCCAAATAGGAACTATTGTCGTACTCAACTTTGATTGATCGCGACGATAGCGTGTCGCGATACCTATTTAGGTATGTGCTCCCTTAACACTTCTTCCTATTTCTGCTAGGGACATCTTTGCTGGGGTTTTCTCTGGGAGTCTATTGATGAGATTTGGTGGAGGGAAGGGGAGTGGTGTGTTCTTTTTGCTGTAATACATTTTCTGTTCGAGAATCGCCTTGTGTTATTTAATTTTTAATTTTTAATTTTTAATTTTTAATTTTTAATTTTTAATTTTTAATTTTTAATTTTTAATTTTTAATTTTTAATTTTTAATTTTTTTAATTTTTAATTTTTAATTTTTAATTTTTAATTTTTGTTAATTTTTATTTCAATTTTTTTTTATTTCTAAAAAAAATATTATTTTTTTATTTATTTATTTTTTATTATCATATTTTTTTTTTTTTTTTTATTTTTTTTTTTATTTTTTTTTTTAATTTAATTTTTTTTTTTTTAATTATATTTTTATTTTAGTTTAATTTTATTTTATTTAAAAAAAAAAAATTATTTAAATTTTTATTTTTATTTTTATTTTTATTTTTTATTATTACTAGCACGCTACGCTCGGGTCCCCGCTAGATGGTTATGCTACATTACCTACTGAAACCACATAAACCCCCTACAACCCCCACCCCAAACCAGGTTGATTTATAACCATATCCCTCATAAAGGCATTATAAACAACAACAAAACCACCCCCAATTAGGTTGATTTATAACCATATCCAACCGTAAGACGGGTTTATAACCGTGGCTACTTTATTAACCCCTACCTCTCAAACCGCATCAAGTTAACCTTCCGTACTTTTAAACCCACATAAACAAACCCCCTTCAACCGCCCCCCCCCCCCCCCCCACCACACACACTGCAACTACACCAACCAGGTGGATTTATAATCATAACACTCCTAATCATTTCCCGTGGCTACTTCATTAACTCTTAACCCTATCCTAAACATTTTCCGTGGTTTTACCCCCCCCCCCCCTCCTTCATACATTACACACACCCAAACCAGGTTGATTATAATCACAATCCTCCCTAAACCATTTCCCGTGGCTTCTTCATTAACCCTCGGTCCCATCGATTGTTTGGCATGCCAACTTAAAGTAAAGAAATCAATTCCCGTGGGTTTACACCACCCGCCCTCCCTCTCCCTCCCCTCCCCGCTCTCCCCCTCCCTCCCCTCCCCTCCCCCTCCCTCCCCTCCCCCTCCCTCCCCAACATGACACCAAATACCCTACCAACACACTGTACAGGCTTCACGCCATGTGTAGGAGTGCGTGTGCCGCGGCGGCAGTGAGCCCTTGCGCAAACATGCACGCGACGCGTTACCACGGTATGAGTACGCGGTAGTACGCGCAACACTCAATGTTGTTCAATTCTGTGGCATTATGAGCCAAATCTGAGAGGTTTTTTGCTGTTTTTGGAGCCAATTGTTAACCAATTTTAGTGAAATAAACTTTAACACCCTTCCCGTTATTTCCTCTATCTTTCATGCAAATTAGGCGCCACTTTCATCACAACTTACGGAGAAATAAGGATAACAAACACATACATACATACACAAACATACACCGTTTCCAGAATTATAGTAAGATTATTTTTTTATTATTATTTTTTTTTTAAATTTATTTCTTTATTTATTTATTAGTATATTTATTTATTTTAATTTTTTTTCGCGTGGAAGCTTTGAGACAAATGCTTATTTTAGTAACTGTCATAGGATTGTAGTACGGTATGGTACAGCTTTAATACCAGTAACGTGGGGTAGGTTGAGATTAGAAATTGTTCAATATATGGCAAAGCTCTCCCAAGGTCAATTTGTAAAATAGGCAGCAATTTAGAAAATCCTCTTACATGAGCAGTTCAGATATTTCATTCCTACAATAGATCAATCGCACAAGAAGGCGGTCGCGAAAGCAAGCGAGACTAGTGGTTCGAGAACCGCCTTGTTGATCAAGTTCAAGATTACGTACTGTACCAATTTCATTGAGCAAAAAAAATATAAAGGTTTTATCTTCACATTTTCAACTTGATGAAAATAAGGGCCGAAATAATGTTTGTACTATTGCCAATTATGCACAAAGCTCAAATTGAAATATTGCTGGCTAATTGAAAAGAGAATGAGTATGTAGCCACCGGCGCAAATGAAAAACCTGTACATCACACAAACTTGGATGGAAGTATTCTTTGACTTCTGTTACATAATCGCTCATTTCTCTGTTAAATTGCTAAACCGAATCAAATTAGGTTTGCTTCAAATTATAGCCAACTAATTTGACTTAATTTTGTCGTTTGAATTATTCTAGTCTGATACTTATTTTATAGGAAGTTACGATCACCTAAAGGCGCGTTGTAATTTAATTGAAACACCCTGTATGTGCAGAGACTGTGTTTATGTGTAAAATTGTGCACAAGTTCTTTTGAAAAATCCAACTTAAAATTACAAAGATTGCCTATAGAATACAAATGTATGTGTAATTGTATTGTCCTGAGGCCCTTGCTCGACGTCCACTTGGCTTTTCATAACACACAATCCCCATTCAAATGACAGCACTTCATTTTCCTTCATTATTTATTCATTACAGGATAATACACAATGAAGAACATATCAACGATAGTAAAACATACCTGGTTGGCCCAGCAGATAGCCAAGGGAACCAAACACTTTACCCTGCTCGATGCCACCAGCCCCCTCCCTGGCAGCCCTCAAAATCCATTGAAAGACTACAAAGAAAAGCATATTCCTGGGGCGATTTTCTTTGACATTGGTGCCAGCTGTGACAAATCGGCACCATATGCTCACACTTTGGGCACACCAGATTCTTTCGCTGAACACGTCGGCTCACTGGGTATCACAAAGGACACGCATGTGGTTCTGTACGATAATCTGGCAGGACTTGGTGTGTTCTCTGCACCTAGAGCTTGGTGGATGTTTCGCTTGCATGGTCATAAGGACGTATCCATTCTGGAAGGAGGACTCAAGACGTGGATCGATGAAGGGCATGAAGTGACAACGGACATACCGGAAGTGGATGCCGTGAAGTACAATGCATCATTTGATCCAAAATTACTGGCTACCTACGATGAAGTTTTGGCTAACTTGCAAGATGAGGCATTTCAGGTGATGGATGCCAGAGGGAAAGGGAGGTATGAAGGGTCTTCACCGGAGCCAAGACCAGGTAAAATATAAAGTTACCATTATAAAGTTCTCACCTAATACATAAAGCCCATTTCAAGGCTAGAGTTAATTTGTCTGATAGTACCTACTTTTTATGCACCTACTATTTTATTCAATGTTATTGTTTAATAAATATAAACATTTAAAATGACAAAGACTGATGGTGATCTATTGGTGAAATCTGAAATAGATTTTTCTCTTATAAAACTGCAAAATATAAAGTAAACACATAGCAAAACAATGATTATTTATAAAAGACTTGTCTATCAGCTTCCATACAGGTACCTGACTAATTCAGATGATGTTGTCAATGCAATGGATGATTTTTCAAATCTCAAAAAGCATGTTACATTATTTTCAGCAGGTTAATTCGATTGAAGATAAACCCTTCAATAACACTTTGGTTTTGTTTTATATAATATCTATAGGTATTGAGCCAGGTCACATCCCTAAGTCAATCAACATATCTTTCCGCAACATATTCCAGAAGGATTCAAGGGAGTTTAAAAGCGGCGAAGATCTCAAGAAGACATTTGAAGAATTTGGCATGGATCTGTCCAAGCCCATCACCAGCACATGTGGCTCCGGGATATCTGCATGCTGCCTGGCGTTGGGGGCGTACTTGGCTGGCAAGGAAGATGTGCGAGTGTTCAGCGGATCGTGGGAAGAGTTCTACACTCAAAATAAGGATACAGCACCAGAAAATATCATCTCTGTAGCTGATGTGAAGGAGTAATTGTAGAATTAATTATTGTTTTTACAAGTACAGTCCAACCTCGATTATCTGGACATGATGGGACCCAAGAAATTCATGTAGCTAGAAGTGAAAAATCTGGTTAATTTAATTATATGTAATTCTGCATTGACTGTCGGAAGTGCTAAATTGGGATAAAAGAAGAGTACTGAATGAGCCTTAGGGGTAAATAACAGTGACAATGTATTAAGCAAGCACTATAAACAGTACTACAAACATAAAATATGTCATTTAAATGCTTCAGAGCATGAAAATGAGGTAATTAGGGTGTAAAACACTTCCATTTTCTTTTGGGATCATACCGCTAGATAACAGTGTTATTTGGATAATCGAGAATTGGATAACCAAGATGATGAAAAAAAGAAAAATTGTTCTATATTTTATAATTATAGCACTACCGTACATGATAAATGACCTTTTTATTCAACAATGCATACATGTGCTCTACTCTGAACAGGAGATACTCAAAGAATATCCATGCACCGCTGTATGCATTCACCCATTTCTCAAGGGATATATGATAATGTATTTACCATGGGTTATTTACCAGAGAATAAGGTTCAACAGGTATGTTCAATAATGCAATTGTTCAGAATTTCATAGTGCACTCAAGACCAATTAACTTACGTTTTTGCCTGGACATTTCATCGGCAGAGTCGGGCTACTTCATCAACAGTGATAATAATATAACAGGCATTTATAATAGCACCTTACATCGAAAGGATCATAGATCATTATACAGAAACAGATTACAATAAATATACACACATGAATGCAGCATGAACCAAATAAAAGTACAGCATCAAGTGAGACTCGGCAGAGGAAAGGTCCAGGCAAAAGCGTAAGTTAATTAGCTTTGCACTATAAAATTCTGAACATTTGGGTTAGTTTCTTAAAATTCAGAAATGTTTGTAATTGTCAATCTTTTAGAAAAAAAACCACAGATTGTTCATAAGGTCTTATGTACCCACTTAAAGTGTGATGTTTTTTGTGATGAATCTTTTAACCATTTGCCAAAGTGGTAATTGCACATGTGATGCAATCTGTGAAAACCCGTCGGATGTCGCAAAGTGGGAGTATGGGTGAAATTGAAATAACAAAAATAACAATAAATTTTTACATTTTTTTAAAGATTCTTTTAAAGAAAATTTGTTTCCAATACATTGTGTCATCATAGTTTATGAAATTTCACCTTCAAAAACTTACTTCAGTTACTATTAACCTTATAATGTTATTATATTGAATTATGTATCTTTTTTGGTCTGTTTTCATGATTTCTTGTTTTGTAGCTTTGTATGACATCACAACCATCATTCCCTCATAACTTTTTTTGTAGCAATCGTAGAAGAAGAAAAGAAATCGCAAAATATTTCAACCACTCATCACCTCAAGTTGAAAGCCAAACCAAAAGAAAATGGTTGCTCTATTAGATCCCTGCTACTAGTCTTGATCAGGCCTCTAAAATTATTTATTTGAAAATGTCAAGATAAGGATCTGTTATTCACTATATTAGCTCCTTGGTCAAGCTTGAGCCATCAGGTGTTCAATTCAGGCAGTCTACTTCATCAGGGAGGGTTGGACCTGTATCCAATCCATAGAAATGTTGTTTTATTTTGGAGATAATTTTACTAATTATAAAAGCTTACATCAGGAATCGTATGCTTTAAATAATTTCAGAACTACACACATGTACCCTGCCTGCTACTGGTATAATAGGTATTTAATTAATAGCTGAGAGTAGAGGTTTAAGCATGTATTATGCATCATGTTAATAACAATTATATCTACTTTTTTATATAAATGACAGTGCCATACATAGAAAATCGAAATCAAATGCTGGTACATGTACCTTCCAAACATGTACAGAATTATTAAAATCAACAAATTACTGTTGGAAGATATTATAATTTTGCTTGTCCAAGTTAAAACTACAGCTACCTCATGAAGTATTTACTAATTAAGTGCTATCAGATCAATGTCACAGTATTGTAATGTAACTCCAAAATGGGGAATTCGAGATATTAAAACAAATTAGGAAATATTATGATATTGTGGCGCTGAACACTAAACAATCTCTTGTAAAGTAAACCTACATACATGTATGAACCAAAACTTAGGAGTTACTGAAATTTGGTCTCTGTTTTATGTGAATACATGATTGTTCAGAGATACCATTTTGTGGCTCACAAATAGCTAGTGTTGCCGACTCCATTTTCAAAACTTTTTTGGGGGTCAAATTTGAGATTTTGTGGTACCCAGTCCGAAAAGATTCATCACGAAGAGCAGCATTTCCAGTTTCCATTTGACATGTTGTCACATTGCAATTATTCTTGTCATTTGATTAGATCAGATCAGATCAATTATACCATGTGACTTTTTCCCTTGGCCTTATTGAGTATTGCAAAAAAAACTCTTGTATCCAGTACTATTTGTATATATGTATGATTTTATTATAACTATTTTCCAAAAACTAATTATAGAGTATTGGTATGGAATAGTTTCATCAGGAATTCAGAAGAACATTGTCTAAATTTTCGTTAGAAATTATAAAGTAACTATAACCTCCCAATTTCAGGTGTATTATTGATTTTAAAGGGTAACATTTGGTATATTTTGTGAAAGAAAAAAGTGTATAGATTCATTTTGGTTGATATTTTCTTTTCCAAATTTGGATCAATTATACATGATAAGGTCATGCGTTTTAAGCTCGCCTCTGAAAAAGAGTGGTGCTGTTACACTTGTTGGTTTCATGCTGTCTGTCATACTGTAAATGCTAAAAAAAATTGCGGTGGTTTTATTTTTACGCCTTTCGCGAATTATAACACGCGAAAACATTGTTTTCAACATTCATGCAGTGCATCCGGAAGGTCGCCCGCAAAAAAACAATTCGCGAAAATATTGGCTTTTACAGTAATCCTTAATTCTTTTCAAACCACAAAGCTATCTCAACCGATTTGGTATCATTTTAAAGCTCTATTAATATGCTATTTGCCTGCAAAGTGGCATTGGTATATATCATACAGAAGTGTAGAGAAGTTTCAAAGTTTGAGAACCAGGGGTGGTGCCGGAAGCGGAGCCACCTGTACAAACTCTATTGGGAAAATGAAAAATGTTCCCATATGTTCTTTTTACAACAACTCGTCATCCCCTGATGTTTACAAACACAATTTTGGTCCCATTTTACAGGTATTCAAGTCTGCATTTTGTGGTTCAACAGACTTGCCAACTATTTGTAACAACTAATTAATTATGGATACAGCCATGATCCTCCACTTTTCCTATTCGCTACACAGTCAACTTGAATAATCAGCCCCAATTTACCAAATTTATAAAAATAAATAATACTATAACAACAACAAAAAATTTAAAAAATTTAAAAATCAGTATTTTTCTGAACATTCTGAATCATACCCATGTTAGCACTTGGTCCTACTCTAATATTTCAATTGCATATTTGGATTCCTCATGCAACTTCCTTTCAGAAAATGTATACTTTTACTACCTTAGGGCTTAGGGGACAAGCAAATGGAAATATAAATTTGTAAAAGGTAAAATCATGTCGCGAAAGCCTTGGCAGGTAACATGGAAGGAGGCAAGCTTAAAACGCATGACCATATTAATATTTTGTTAGTTGAAAAGATATGCTGGTCTGATCAGTCATCTCAGATTAATCACATGTGTCTTGTTTTTATATTATGTAGGATTTGAATTGGCAAGTTAAATATGTACTTGTAATCTAAAAACCTTGATTATAGGCAAAAAGTCATTTTTGTGTTGCCCTTTCATGAAAATATCTGATAGGGTCGGTCGGACAATATTTTTTTCTCTCCTTTACGTTATTTAATATTTTGACATACACTTTGTTGCTTGTTTGAAATATCTTTGAGGGTTACACAATGGAAAGATAATTGTTTAAACCTGCAAGCTGTTCACGAAGTAATAATGTTTATATTCTTTTACAGTAACGAGCACACCTTGGAAATCTGTAAGGCGACATAAAATCACCAGGCCAAAGGGCCATGCAGAACAGGGTTATTTAGGGTGAAATATTTGCGGTTTCAGCTTGGTTTCAGCACAAAATTATTAAAAATGTGATCAGATGTGAACAATTTATGGAGCAGTAAATGATTTTTCCTGATATTTTTGCTTACTTTTTCTAACTTCTGCTATCACAACAACTAAATATCCTGACCGACCTGATTTTTGCAACACAACAAAAGATTTGTCCCTAATTTTAAACAACCAGATATCAGGTTTAATTTTGTAAACCACATTTCGAAAACATGACATCCATTTGTCGCTGTTCTGACATACCGGCACATGTGCCATTTTGGGCAATCTATGAATGAAACTCTTTATTCTCCAAAAAGACAAAAAGGTGATTAATTAATGAGATACAGCACTCATTAATTAACTAGTGTGATATGCCACGGTTTTTACATACTACCTGGCATAAAACCTAACTTTGTGATCGGACATACCGGCATATTACGATATCCTGCCATAGACCACCGTGTAACTGCAGTTCTGATACAGGCATATCACTGTACATTCTGACAATGTTATACCTCAAAATTGACCAAAGGGTCCAGATCAAAATTACATGGATGGAAATAGAAACCGTAAAAAATACTGAAGAGTTGTCATTGTCCATCCTTCTCTTATTACATCAGCTTAACCCCTTGAAATTTGTTGGGACGCCTTGAAATTGTTTTTTGCAATTTGTTGTTGTAACATGCTCATTATAAGAAACATAAGTATACATTTATCAATGTTCTTACACAATGTTACGGACATTTGATGTAAATGCTCTCCAATGACTATGAGTCTTCAAAATTTGGATAATTTTCAAACACAATTTTCTCAACACTGTATTTTGTGATGTGCCGGTATGTCAGAATTAGCGACAAATTGAATGTAAGATTTAGAATTTGGTTGGTTATTGAAGTAATGTTCAGTATAATTTTATGAATAGATTTGTGAAGTAGATGGTGAAAATGTGTATATTTAAATAAAGCACCTATAATATATCCACATCCTGAAATATATAAATGGTTTATATATTGGTGTAATATGGTATGAAAATAAAAAGCATCTGCATCTGCATGTAGGGAATTGCATTCAGTTTGTTATGTTTTGTAAAATAGCTGTTTCATATGACCTGCTTTCACCCAAAAGGAAAATTTCATCTTATATCATTTACTTATAAATGCAAGTATTTTCATCCTGATCTTATATCCTTATGTTTTCTCCAACCCCCTTGACTACATTTAAGATTTGTTTTTTAAAATAGCTATTTCATATGACCTGCTTTCACCCAAAAGGAAAATTTCATCTTATATCATTTACATTTCATCCTGATCTTCTCCTTTTGTCTTCCTCAACCCCCTTGACTTCATGTACGCTTCCATCAACAGTTTAAAATGTGGATCCAATCATCCACTTACTAATATTCATGGGGCAGTCTCATGGATGCCAGTCGGCTAGAAAGAGCTACATGTAGGAGGAAAATTGTGCGAATTTCACACAAAAAATAACACAAATTTGACCGTTAGTGATCAACTTTAATCAACCATATTTATAGATAGGATAAAGCAAATGAGACAAAACAAACAGAATTTGAAAGGTAATTTTGTAATCTTGAAGCTTATATAAACGTCAATTAGTATTAAATACTGATTATTTAATAAGCAAAATGACTTTTTACACAAGCATCTTTTCCCCTACAAAGTGGCACAACCCGTTTTTAAGTGCCAGTGATTGGTTAAGCATATCGCTGGATTTGGAAGTGCAACTACAATCAAACAAACAGCATTTGAAAGCCAACTAACTTATCTTTAAGATTATATACAAATTATAACAAAATACTATGTAATCAATGAGGGCAATGACATAGAACACATCTCCTGTAATCTGGTAAACCTAGTAAGTTTGTTGAATGCAAATTTGATAAAACAAAGAAAAACTGTTCACACATTTTTTTCAGACTAGGTTTTTCCATACTAGGTTCTTCCCGATGAAAAACTGCTGACAGGGAAGAGTTACACACACTTTAACTTGATAAACTGAAGGGGGAAACCTTTGAAGTCCAAATATGGGTCGAACTCAATTTCACCAAAATGTGGCTTATTACATGAGACATGCACATGTACATAGACTTCAATAAACCAAAGGATTGAGAGAAACAAAACATGTTTTGTGTATACTGGGTTTTACCCACAGCAGCTCGTGGCATCCCGCTGCACAGTGAAGAGATTCCAAGCATAATATCGAAATGGGATGCTCACGTGACTTGTCATAATCAAATGACAGCAGTAACGAGGGACTTGTAGACGGCTGCTCTCGACCTTTGGTTGGTCTATCCACATAAAGCCTTTTTAAGATGTATGGTGAACCTTGTACATGTACACCTTACTGCACATTCTTTGTATTTCCCAGCTTTTACCCATACATAAGTACGCCCTATCCTTTGAGTATACCCATTCCAAATACTGCCCTCCTATATGCACCATGCCTTATGTATCCATTATGCTTGATTGTACCATGGGCGCTCGATCGTAATGACAACTCAATACCACGCAGCGTCTGCGGCAGCGATTATAGAGGGCATTAGTCATTTAGGCTTTTTGTTTGCCAATCCCCAGTATCTTTAGGTGAAACTATATTTTTGGCCAATATTTTCTAAAATACAGGAGCGCTTAGCATCTGAATACCTCAAGGGTACTCAGATTGATGTGAGGGAGTATTCTATAGGCCTGTAGATACTTATAAGTGCTCCACAATCTTACTCGATCTAGGTGGCGATCTAGCCATGGTGGTTCTCGATTGGCACCAGCTGTCAATTACTGGCACAGCGGGATCCTGTGAGCTGCTGTGGGTTTTACCATAGCGGTTATCTCACAATTCAGGATGGTCCTAATTGTCTGCTTGAGTAGTTTGCTATTGAGTGGATCTCTGCATAGTGTCAATAACTAGATGACTTGGAAAGTTTGCAAAAAAAGACCAGTAGACAGAGGATGTCAGCCCAGAGTTTATGACACAGACCGAATGATCGGGCAACCTGGAAGGCGGTGGTTGCGCGCACAATGGTAAAATAGCTAGAAAGCGTAGTTGGCGGAGAGTTTGCCTTCTCAAATAATAAATTAATACTTACAATGGACAAACTATTTAACCATCTTTGAATTTATGTTTTACTTGCAACTCTGTTTTTACCATATAATGTGTGCTACTGATAGAAATGGAAGCAGACATAAACATATTCTTGGATGGGGATGTTTACTAATACCAAGAAATCTACTTCTGATAAAAAATGAATTTTTAATCCTCAGTAATAATACACTATACGTTATCATATACAAACACCTTGTGCATAGTAAAAACTGACCCTACAAAGGCCAAATCTATGAATTTGAGAAAAATCACATTGTTGGGGGTGGCATATTTAATTTTCCACTGCCTTGGCACGCTTGCATATTTTACCAGAGTGAAACTAATAGTGCAGCTGTATAAGAAACTTGATAGGGGGGTGGGGGTGTCCCATATTTTTTCCATATTTTTTTTAAACACGGGACCCGGGGTGCTTGAACCCCCAACGTCCCCTCCCCCTTGACACACACCTGATATACGCCCTTGTCCGGTTCTATAATTAGCAACCAAGCTGATCTAATGATAGGCCCCATCCAAGCTGTTCTAAACAGAAACCCATAATCCCGGAAATCTGTTAACAAGCTGTTCATACCAGTAGGCTGCCCCACCATTTCCGACCGTCCACGAGGGAGTTCCATGATCTGTATTATATGCACCAAGTTGGCTTTGTGGGTAGTCAACTCCTTAAATTGCTTCCCAGTTTACCTGTCGCGCCAGTCAGTGTTGGGGACATGGTCGAATGGTCGAAACCGAAAGTAGGCCTGCATTTAGCAAGATGGAAATTGTTGGGGAAATTTATCGCAAGTGAACTTCTTTTTTACCTGGAATATCAATAAATGAGAAAAATATCAAGCCTGATACCAGTGCTAGTTGTAACTATATATGTAATGCAGCACATCAAAAGGGGCAGCTTTGCAGATGGAGTCAGCCTTGAGATTATTATGTGTGCTCTCAGGGCATTTTCTAAGCTTTAAAAATGACACCAAATTTATCAAAATTCAGATTTTATGAGTGAAAATGACTCCCAAATTCTTATTATTTTCTTAATCTTTTTCTATGTTTTCATCTATATCTTGAAAAGAACAGCCGCTAAGTCCCCCTTTTGATGTGCTGCACGCCTAACCCCCATACAGTCATGCTCTCATCTGTTCATGGTACGCATGATGCAATTTTATCAACAGATGCATGTAACAGTAGGGATTCTTTTCCATGAAGATAAATATCAGTCTCAAATTTTCAACCATGCAGTATACTGTACAAAGTATAGGTTTGGTAAAGGTAGTTTGCAGTTGGTGGCTTGCTTATTTTGGTACTGGGGCTGTGACCAAAAAAATGCCCTGTAGGTTAAATGTTGACAATAAAACACACTGGTAGCTTCATCAGACTGGCAACTCTTGTCTCCTCACTGGGTTTACAGCTACTGTTACCGGAGGATGTGTGCAGGATGAGTATCATAAATGTTATGCAGTTTGTAGGCCTTGCTTAACAGTAACTATAGACCCTCAGAGATTAGGAGACAGGCTAGCCAGTCTGATGAAGCTACCCATGTGGTAGTGAAACATCATTAATTACTCACATCTTTTGGATTTTTACACAAATAATTTTCCATATTATGTATGTACAATCCAGATGAACCTCTTCCAAGTCTTCAAACCATTGCATTGTTTTTGCATAGGACATCCCAATATAATCTTAGGAAAGAAAAGCTTTACACAATAAAGACCATTCACATGCATTAAGTGACAACTTTTTTTCCACAAATAAAAATATATGCAGATACTCATGTAAAAGCACTACCAATTTATTTTAATACGATCAATTCACACATGAATGAACCAAATTGCAGAAATTCTTAAACATAGCCAAAATAGACAGACGTATTTTCTGTGATGATACATCAAATATTCCCGGCCCCACAACTCAACACAAAAGTTGATAACCATGACTGTTCTTCATTTTTTCAAAGTACCCTTTGCAAAGATTTTTCAACAATTTTACCCCCCTTTTTGGCAAAAATGAGGGCAAAATTGGGATGAAAAATACACCCTTTTTGGTTTTCAATGACTATCATTTCAAACACCCCTTTTCAAAGAAACTTTATACATACATTAAATAGATAAAAACTTGTTGCTCCCAACAGTAACAGGGGTTTATCCTAAACTTGCGTAAACTTATGAACCCCAAATAGTGTATATGGGTTGTTACCATGTTCTAATCAAATGATACCATACTGTGATATGTTTATTGTTTTTTCTTCTTTCTAAACTACCGCTTATTTCGAATTTTGCGGAGACTAATTCATGAAATACCCCATATTTTCATGATTTCGCTGTCCTCGCTGTCAATCGAAAATATACCCCTTTTTCTGCGATTTTCAGAACAGTCATGTTATCAACTTTTGTGTTGAGTTGGGGGGCCGGGCAAATATTGCACAATATTCAATCGGGTATTTAGTGTCCAATATTTTCAAACAATCTTTTGAAGCATTTTCATATTTTTTCTCAGCCTATAAGCAAAGAAGATTTTAAGGTCTTCTCACAATGCACTGCGCGAATGCCAGCCAACTACAGTTTTTTCACACGATACAATGCTCGAGCTCTTAATAAGTTTTAGAAATACGAAAAAGGAACACTGATAACTATTTTGTTCATTTTGTTCATTGATGTAAACTAGAACCTAAGAGCTCCAACGATGAATGTGCTATGAAGCCATGATTGTGTGCATATGTCTAAGGGAACCGAGTCAAATCGAAGACCATAATTAGGGCATTTTGCAAAACACAATGCATTGTGGTGGTGTCTTTAAAATCTTCTTTGGCCTAAGTATGACTTACTAAATATTAAACACTGCACAAAGAGAAAGTATTCACATTTTTCGAGGCGCCCTGTGTTTAATCCTTAGGACCCTTAAAAAATTTCCTCCCACACATTTTGACACCTCATTTGTCACAATAGCACTAATATTGATGAAGCAGTGGCCATTTGAATAAAAATGATGCAAGTTTCCATAATCTAAAGTGTACCTCTTCTTTCTCTCCATGAAAAGACAATCATAATCATAACATCTCACATTATCAATTTCCATCACCTGTATCTATAACTGGTGTGAGACTCATCCTTTACAATGACCAGTATCAATCATGATGTTTGTAAGCTAACACCTGTCTCTCCATTGCCGTGCAACCTTCCTTGTAACTCCAAATCGATGAGCAACTTCAGAAACTTTTTATGGATAAAGTGCATCACTACAGTGGGCATGGGGGAAATGCCCCCCCCCCCCCCCCAGTCATGACCTTTGACTCCATAGTTGCCCACCCAGTCAGCTCAAGCCCCACCCCATTTTGTCAAATTTTGAATTTTAATGTCAAAATTACTTAAAATAAGCTTAAAATTGGTTTGAAATGTCTAATTTTGAACAAATTAATCTAACTCAGGCAATTTTGCAATAAAAGCCAACAAATCCCCCCCCCCCCCCCCCCCCCCCCACACTAGAAAGAAAGAAAGAAGGATATTTACTGTTTTGTTTACGCTCTTTTCATGGGTATAGGGTTTAGTGCAACAATGGAAACTGCATAATTTTTTTATTCATATGGCCACTGCTTTATCAATATTGGTGCTATTGTGACAAATGGAAATGCCTGCTCTTTCCCACTTGTTAAATTTCTTTAGGGTCCTAAGAATTAAATACGGGTCGCCTCGAAAAAAGTGGATACTTTCTTTTTGTGCAGTGTTTATATCAAATAATTGGGTGTACTCTAGTTTATGTTAGTTTAATTAATATATGGCACGTGCATAACTTAAATATACAAAACAAGGTACATCTTTTCAAAGTGAGTAAATCATAGTTTCATCCAGGTTCAATTTCTTTTCTTATCTTCATTGCAGTGAATACAAAGCGAGCAACAACATTTTTGTTTAAGTTTTGTAAAACTCTCACTTAAAAATTGGTGGAGTACAATTGTAGTAATTAAGACTATACTTTCAAGGTGGTCACTGAAGTTAGGCCAGGCTAATTGATAGGCTAATTTAATACTTTCCACGCGGCTATTACACAAGTATTAGTTTAACCATATATACAAAGGTTTTCAGAAACCTTTCAACTCTCAAGGTGTATCTCAAGGATTACTGAACCAATACTAGGCATGTTTGTATTTATTCAATGCATCTTTCATGATGATTCTAAATATGGTAATGAAATTCAATAAATTTGACATTTTTGAAACATTTTGTGAAATGGTGGAATGTCCTCTGCAGATGCCTGCCGCGTAGAAAGTGTTAAACAACAAGCTACAATTGTTTCCCAGGAATAGAATTGTGAATAATTTCCAACAACCTCAATCAACAGTCACAGTGAGGTGTTATAAAATAAATAACACATGGTTTCTATCCGGATAGTAGGGTACACTTATTTTCCTAAGCACTGACTATGGGCCTATCACACCACAACCTTTGGGTTTAGGGTGTTAGACCTCGTGAAAATAGTGTGCCCTGTTTTCCCCAAACCATGCAATATTTTATACAAATCAGAAATCACTCAAATCATCATGTAATACTATATACTATATCCATTACAAAATGTACAGGACATTCAGGAAACAGAAATGATTGTCAATGTTAATAATATAATCTACACATATTTCAACCAATTAATCTCACTTTTGTTTTATGGTTTTTAAAGTCATGATAATTAAAATTGCACATGTAAACTTGAGACATGATGTGAATAAAAAATAAAAATATTTGTTTATAGTGTACCAGGGATTTTGTTTAGAATACCACTGAGGCTGCTAAAAAAACATTAGAAACTAACATCAAATGTAAGCAATATTTTGTAATATAAATATAAAAATGACATCTGTATAAAAAACAATAATGCAAAACTTCTTTTTTTTAACCTTATAATACCATACATTCCATTCCATACATTGGCAGCTTCATGTTTTAGAGATGTATGGTTAATGAGTATAATTTTGTCATATACCTTGCATATACCTTGAAGCGCCACACCATCTTCGTTGTTGGCGAAGTTGTGTGGCAAGGGTTGGGCGGGCTTTTTAGCCCAGTGTGCAACCCCTGCCCTGTAACCAAAGACAGATGTGTGTCATATGTTGTGAGAATTCAAATGGCTTTACACTTAAGGAATTTGACACAACTGGGTACGACTAACAGAAAAGTAAAAAACACTATTTTGATTCTCACAAGTCAATTTTGTTGAAGAGAATCTTTGTAAAAAGAAATCTCACTAAAATTCTGACCCTGGTCAAGAATGAACATTCGTTTCAACAAATTCATTGTGGCCCCTAATCCATCACAGTCATGACATTGCATGGATTGGGTTAATACTGTGCGCCTAATCCATCACGGTCATGACATTGCATGGATTGGGTTAATACTGATACAATCATGTTCATTATCATTTTTGTTTTTCTAAAATTACATTGTGATAAATTTTAAAACCTATTTTTATTCCCTGCAGGAAATGGTAATTATTCAATAGACCCTATTTGTAATTGGCGCTAACCTGCTATTGATGGAGTAAACATTGACATCAAGTAACAAAAGCGAGGCAAAGAATTTAAAACATCAATATTGCATAACGAAAGCAAGGCTACAAATGTATACATTACATTCTTCACCTAGCTTTCCTCATGCCATTTCGATGTTTACCCCATCAATGGCAGAAATACACCAATTACAATAGGGTCAATATATACTATGCAAGATTCATCCACATATTGCTCTCTCCCTCTTGATTTGTCTTGTCAAACGGTTACTAATACTATACTACAGTACACATGATACACATCACACATAACCCTTTGTACAGGATATTATTTCTTGCCTATAAATAAACAACATGTTGTCCTTGAACCAACAACCTCTATATTCTGTGTCAGCTCAAGTTGGGAGGAGACGTCAGCACGTAATCTAGTAATTAGACCGGGTCCCCGCGTCCCTCTATATGGCAACCATCTTTAGAAATGGCAGACCAAAAATAGGAACTGCTTACTCATGGAATTCCACAAGTATTTAGCATATATGAATATGCAAACGATACACATTTTCACCCAGCAAAAACAGAAATACCACCCGAGTTGCGAGTGGATTAGCTCATGTTTATTCACAAGTTTATAAGCACACACTTTTGGAACTGTATTTTTTTCTCATATTTGAGCACCCTTGCAGGAGCGATGTAAAATAGGGAAGACATGAAGGATCGAGTCTATCTATAGTACCACAGTTGATATTCTTCTTTGAACACACCATTGTATTTGAGTTGTGTGCATGATATCACGATGTGTTCATAATACACACTGATGTCATCTCCCAACTTGAGCTGATACAAAGATATGTTGTGAGTCCAGTGCTCTATCCATTTTGTCCAACATGAAATAGTTAAGTGCAAGCAATGGAAGTCATAATGCATGCACATATGTCATATGTGACCAGTCTCGTCAAAAAGGACATGTTGTCGGCAAACACAGTTTTGAGATAGAGGGCAATATATTTGGTGAAACATAAAGAAAATAATAGACAAAAATATGCTCCTTCAATTCATATCTTGTGATTACATTCAACAAGGTATCATTTCAAAGCTTAAAATGTTCTCTTGCAAATCATACCATTAACTCAGAATTGACTCGGGCCTCCAATATGTCAATTTTGACGTGACGTGTCACATATGGGTAACATACATGCAAAATCATCTAAGAACTTCATATGTGATGTGATCAAGCAAAATGAGTCTGAAGGCACACATATCTCCTTTTTAATTTACTACTTGAGTGTATAGGTAATTTGCAAAGCTACATTTTGCAGAAAACCCCATAAATGGACATTTTATTCTAAAGATATATCTCAAATTAATATTCCCAATCTCCGACTCAGTTTGCTTTATCACATCACATTCATTCAAGCACTCTGTTAGATTTTGTTAGGAGGTGACGTCTACACATAATCTAGGCATAGACTCAACATTTCTGTACTAGAGTCGACATTCTATTTTGATTGTATGACATCAAATGGCATCACATTGGGGTAATACAAATGAGGCGACAGAGAAAAAATACTGCTTAACTTTGATATTCA
This sequence comes from Ophiura sarsii, assembly GCA_035610835.1. Classification (NCBI taxonomy): domain Eukaryota; kingdom Metazoa; phylum Echinodermata; class Ophiuroidea; order Amphilepidida; family Ophiuridae; genus Ophiura; species Ophiura sarsii. Next base: position 20,499,449 of record CM069443.1, read on the forward strand.
TTCCTTGTTTTTCATTCCAAGTCCTGCTTGTTCTTCTCACAATAATCCAGTATGTATATATCCACACCTGGTGAAAAACATATTATGCATAGGTGCTCAACGTGTGCTAGGAAACTCCAGCAAATACAATAATACAAATCTATTATGGTCGTTTACTATTGCATTGCAAGCATGCGGTCCTGAGATGCCCATAATGCTTATGAGCAGGAAATTTAGCAAACCTCTCTTCTAATTCTCTGAAATACTGACTCTGTATGTACTGCAGATTGTCAGCCCTGAGTCAAATCAATCAATTTCAGTATCCTGTTGGTCAACTACTAGTAAATCTTCCGATGCCAGCGTAAACTCATCCCCTGAGCCTGTAGAATCAACACTCTCTGTATGTTGCAGTGGTGTTGTTGCCAGTCCGGCACTCACTTTCAAGTTGGTCTCTTCTTGTTGTTTTCTTTCGTATTCTCGTACATCTTCGACTGTCATGTCTGCAAAATCAAGAACAATTTGTAATTAATATTACAAAAATTGAAACATGCACATTACACAAGAAAAGTACTTCATACTTGCCTAATACCAGTTTAAGGGGGACTCAAGGAAATCACTTTATGAATTTTGTGAGTGCTGTAATTATTGAACTATGACTCAAATGTATATAAAAGTATACATTTCTGGAAAGGAAATGGATCAGAAAATTCAAATTTGGCATCAATTTTAACAAATTTTAACTTAAAAGTGCCAACAAAAAAGTTTCCATTTCTTTCTCACTTTTAGACCGCAACACTTTTTGGTCAAAATTTCAAAAAAAATATTAGATTAGGTTAAAAAATGAGAAATTTGTCCCTTAGTTAGTGTCTTTACTTCATAATCAAGCGATTTGGGCATTTTGTACTCAAAATTGTTTTTGTTGGCTTTGTTCAAAAATAAATTGGGTCAAAAAAGTGTTTTTGGTTTTTTTTAAAACAATTCTCAAATTTGAATTCTCTAAACCATTTCCTTTCCAAAAATGTATACTTTTATATGCATTTGATTAATAGTTCAATAATTACAGCACTCACAAAATTCAAAAAATCACCAAAAACTTCCTTGAGTCCCCCCTTAAAGTGTAAGTGGATGTAAAAATAGCAAAACGCAACTTTGTCTGTCTTCATTTCTGTTGTTGTAAGGATACCACAAGGGAAACAGCTTCTGTACCTGTTGTTACTGCAACAAACCTCTAAGCTAGGGCAAATTGATAGTAAGCACGCTAAAGAAATGCTGGCATATGGCTATTAATGATTGTGATTACTATACTTGCAGGAAGTAATACCCTCAGCTAAAGTCCACAGTAATAGCGGGTATATATATATATATATATAGCAGTCTTCGTCAGGCTCAACATGGGTCTAGTCACATTTAGTTATATTACACCCATAGATCATGTCTTGACACCCCCAGTGACAGGCAAGAGTTCAGCTGCTGGTAACATTGTATTCAATATCAGGGGTCTTAGTATAAGAGCACTTTATATATAAGCCTAACTGATCCATTAGTTTTAACTCGAACAAGCAATTTCAGTCATAGGTGGAAAATTAATCCTTGAATATGCCAAAATAATCCCACTTAAATGACATTACTATCTAACAAATAATGGCACCTCCCTCCCATAAGTGTACTGATGCTAAAGTCAGTGTCATAATGCTATGACATAATTCCAACAATGCATGGTGCATATAAACCCAAAAGTGCTAACCGGACGCTTTCAAAAGATGACTGCGCATCCTGATTGGTCAATCGTGAAATTGTGACATGCCATACATGCATAGTTGTTCGTGCATGTTATGCATCTGGATGCAGAACCACGAACAACAACAAAAGCCGCTCGCGTGCAATTAGCTTGAATTTCGTCCAAAGCACATGGCAGTGACTATATCCAGTGCTTACCAATCCATTCATCAATCCATGTGAAAGCCTGTCTGTGTCCCATAAGTAAAACATCTTGAATTGCCTGTTGAACAGAACAAAATGTATTTATGATTACCAGAAGTACTTCTCATTTTTGTTCTTTAAAAAATATGATATTTAATTCTTCATTCTATTAATTGTTGTAAATATGACAATAATTGAAAGTGACAGCTTTTGTCTTTAGAATGTGAATGTTTTAGGTCAAGAAAGCCAACTTTTTACAGGTGTGAAAGATAACAAACAATTTCCTCTTATGTTTCCTAAAAGAGAAAAATGGTGAAACACACATGTACATTTTGGAGAAATAAATGTTTAAAAACACTACTTGGTATATAGAAGTTGTTGTTTTCCATATTGAACAAGAATGCATGCCTGTTTTTATTACAATCAGTCATGTCACAGGGAACAGGACATTTTTCATGACTTATGATAGATAAACATTTTTGTTGCTCAAACAACAACTATTTCATACTTACCCTATGTGTAAAACTTTCCACTTTGGTTTGCAGACCCCATACTTCAAATTTGATGCGCACTAATTTGTATGAACACATGATTGGTTGTGATGTTTCCTGTGAAATATCAGTACAGATGCTATGTTAGAATGATATATAGACCTTCTATATAGGGAAAATGATGTATAGTGTGTTGCCTTTCTTGTAATTTTTACCTGTGTATGTTTTATTTTCTTGTGTTCGTAGAGCTCTGCTGAGTTGGGAGCACTGCATCTGGTGGTGATAGTACTCTTTTGTGCTTTCAGTGCTCCCTGGCTGCTCAGCAGACCTCCTTTATTTTTTGTTTATAGCCAGTTGAATAAATAAAATTAATAAAAAATAAATGACAGAGTTAAAATGTGTGTCTGATTGTTAATCAAGTCTTCTAAATGCAATGAATGATCTTTGCATCATTGTCTGAGAATTACTATACATACAGTCCAACCTCGGTTATGCGATCCTCTTTTATCCAAATAACTCTGTTATCCGACTGAATGATCACCAAAGAAAATACATTTTTACAGCCTAATCACCTTATTTTCACACTCTGAAGCATTTGAAGGCTGTTTTTTATGTTGGTAGTGCTGTTTAGTGTTTAGATAATACATTGTCACTGTAATTACCCCTCATTCAGTACGCTTTGTCCCAATTTGAGCACTTCAGGACAGTTAATGCAGAATTACACATAATTCGCTTATCCAGATTTTTCACTAATCCGGCCTATGCTTGGTCCCATCATATTCGGATAACTGAGGTTGGACTGTACCTTAATTTCTTCTTGAATCACAATACCTCAAAGTAATTTGGCTCGATTATATAAATATCCACCATGTTTGTTTATAAAATTGTATGGCTATATATATCGTCAGCCTGCTTCGATAAATGCCTAACTCATTTTTTTCTAGTTTTGAGAAAACAACAAAAATAGGAAAAGTCAGTTAGGCAGTTATCAAAGCAGGCTGATGATATGTTGAATTGCACCATGAGTAGTACAGGTGAATTGCACCATGAGTAGTACAGGTGAATTGCACCATGAGTAGTACAGGTGAATTGCACCATGAGTAGTACAGGTGAATTGCACCATGAGTAGTACAGGTGAATTGCACCATGAGTAGTACAGGTGAATTGCACCATGAGTAGTACAGGTGAATTGCACCATGAGTAGTACAGGTGAATTGCACCATGAGTAGTACAGGTGAATTGCACCATGAGTAGTACAGGTGAATTGCACCATGAGTAGTACAGGTGAATTGCACCATGAGTAGTACAGGTGAATTGCACCATGAGTAGTACAGGTGAATTGCACCATGAGTAGTACAGGTGAATTCCAACAGGAGCAGTACATGTTGGATAGAATTAGGTTGGGGATTTACCTTTATTAAGTGAAATGTGGCTTGTTATAGGCCTATTACGAGTTAATATGACCCATTTTAAACATTTCACATAATTATTACGATCTGCCTAACTCACAATGCTGACTTAGGCAGAATTGCAATTGTGCATTTATCAACACTTTTGATTTGTCAATGACTTAGGTATTATTACAGCATGTGCATAATTAATGTAATGAAGTTATAATTTATGCAAAAAACTCAATTTTGCTGTAATGTGAGTAAGGTAGTTATTGAAGCAGGCTGACGATATGTTATCAGTCACATCAAAAGAGGATTTTGTTATTCAAAATGAAAATTGACATTTTATTTTCATACAAAAGTGTATTTTGTAAGCTTTAAAATGACATCTCACTTGATATACTTAGTCAATGCATTTATATTTTATGAGCAATAAATAGGTGGAAGTTCCTTTTTATTTCTTGTGTTTTTTTCATGATTTAATTCCTTCCTCAATATCTTAAAATTCATACTGTTGACAAAAGCCCCCTTTTGATGTGATTTATTGCATAGGCTCCCTCTTATTTAATAGAACTTTTGCAACCATATGTTCCAGGGCATCACGGGCTATGCTCTTCGAAAAAAGTACTTCTTCAAGAAAGATTTACAAAACATCAATGGGTCAGCGAAGTTTTCAGATTGCAGCACCAAAACTATGGAATAGCTTGCACATGTGAAACTGTCAAACTCTACATATTTTTAAGAAAAACCTGAACACATATTTGTACTTGGAAGCACTTGCATGATGGGACTCTCCTCATCTTTGTTAAATTTCTATGCATTTAATTGTCCTCAGAAGGTTTAACTACGTACTGTAGACAAGAAACTACAACACACAGTCAATTTCAACATTTACTTTAAATAACTTTATTGATATGTGGGATGAGCTGGAGTAGTCAAAGCATCACTGCCTGATACACACAATGCAATAAATATTTTTTCTTCTATCATAGTAACAATAATATACCATGCTTTTAGTAAACAATACACCATGCTTTAGTAAACATTACACCATGCTTTAGTAACCAATACACCATGCTTTAGTAAAGAATACACCATGCTTTTATTATACAATACACCATGCTTTAGTAAACAATACACCATGCTTATTTAGTAAACAATACACCCTGCTATAGTATACAATACACCATGAAAAGAATACACCATGCTTTAGTATACAATAATGCAATACACCATGCTTTAGTAAACAATACACCCTGCTTGAGTATACAAATACACCATGATTTAGTATACAATACACCATGCTTTAGTAAACAATACACCATGCTTTAGAAACCAATAAATATAAGCCAAACCTACGTAGGACGAGGATCTGGATCCGGACCACAATTTGAAAGGATCGAGACCTCCGAAAGGAGCACCTCTAGCCTTCCACAAATACACGGGCAAAACCGTGAAACGAGCACAACAAATATGGTCCAGACCCTTATCCCCCTACAAAAACCTGCCCCACCCCTTACACAAAAACCCCGCCAGTCATCGGCCGAGTCCGGCTCACAGACCCAAGCCGGTAAAATCAGGTCTTATAATGCCTGAAAACGACCCATTCAACTCCTCCAGTATGGATAACTGGGTGGGTTGGGTGGGATTTTCACCATGCAACGTGACTAACTCCAACCAGCAATTGAACAAACCCAATAAAACGCGCTACCCAATTGGACGAATATCGGGCATGAATATTAATATGGCCAATCACAAAATGTAATAAAACACCAAGGCACACAGCTTATAATGCCACTTAGGGTCATATGCCGTAAGGGGCCGAGGCAGGGCAATTTGGTGGCCCCTCTGAAATATTCCAACCAAAAGCAAAACGCAAAGAACCGAAACAAGGGCACCTCTTGAGGACAAAGTCGCTTTTGATTAGATGGGACTAATAAAAACCGTAAGTATATGTCTTTTTATGTTATTTTGGTTGTTATGTAAAGAATTGCATGAGCGTCGCTTGCGGCAAACATTGGTGCTTTTAAAATTACCATTAATATTATTATATTATTATTATGTGACTGGTCACGTATGACCTCTTGTTTTGTAGGGGACAAAGAATGGTGCTATACTTAATTAGAATCCTTTGTCAAAACAAGGTCAATCTCTATCCTGGCCCCAACCTGCGAGCAATTGAATGTTATATCTAATAGTTGCTGGTAATGACATACAGACATAGACACATTATACCAGGCCTTTGTTCAACTTTATTACTCTCAAAACATTTACTCTAATAAAATGTGGCAAAGCTTCCTTGGAGAATTATCAATATACTAAAATATTGATTATAAAAACATTACCCCCACCCCAAAGGGTTATCCAGATAACTTGTAACAGAGAGAAATTGCCAGGTCCCCTGGTATTAAGTATTTACCTGTCTTGTACATCATCTTACACTTTTTGGCCATGCATTTGTATGTTTTTGAAATGTACAAGTGATTTTCAATCCCTGGACTTCCAATTAAATACGTTCTGCAGTATTTATAGTCTGCGATGGATGTAATTTTTGGCAGCCAGCCAATCTGGTAACATTGTCAAAACCGTGTATGTTTTTCTGACCCTTCAGCATGTATGAAATAGAACTGCCCAACTGGTATGCAACGGATTGCTTTATCAATGTTGAGGGGCAAGAGCACTTACAGGATTTTGATAGATGTGTTTTGGCGCTTGAACTCGTTTAGAGCAGACCACTCAAAGGTTATTCATATGAGGTATTGCTTTATTTACAGGCCTTGTTGGCTTTCCAGCCTACTCCTCCATACACTTTTGTTTGTTATTAAGTTATTTTTGATGTAGTGTTTTTTATGGAAATAAAGTTTGATTTGATCTGATTTGATTTATACATGCTGAAGGGCCCAATGGAGATGCGGTTTTGACAGAACATGGACGAAATAGCTTACCTTCCATCCTTCTTTTAATGGACCCCTTTTTGTCTTTTCAGAAACAAATTTGACTGGATCCTGTTGGTAAATAAAATTAATAGATCAAATAATTACATCATAATTATAGGTGGCTAGCTGGTTTAAATTTGGCTGTTCATGCCTATATAAACCACAATTCCATTCTAAATATTGGTATACGTCGATATAAGCTATCTTTGCCAAACCTTATTGTGTAAACTCTCAGTCTAATTAATTTACTAATTTGGTTGAAATAATTCAGAGGCTGATATATTGGTAATAGATTTCTTCAAGTCCAATAAGTATTCTGAGTTAATCAACCACCTCCATAAAAACACATCATGTAGACACCTTCCCTCTGATGTACAAGGACTTTCTAGCATCCAATTACAATAACAATAATTTAATACAAAAGGCCTCACATCTTGCAGTACACAACCTTTCATACAATAAACATGCTGATACAAATGTAGGTGACGGGGAAAGAAACCCTGTTCTACGAGCAAACCGACCCCTCGCGTTGTGTTCTTTTTTTCTTTCAATTTTTTTTCCTTTATTCCCTTCAAATTGACCGTAAAAATCCCACAGCTCTGTAAACATTTTGCTGTTTTTTGACAAGCCAAAAAATGAATCTTGGGTCAGTATTCACTAGCACATGAATTTTTTTTCCACCAATTCCTAAAAAGAATGGGCCAGTCGGGCCAGTAGAACAGGGCTTGCTTTTTTGTCACCTACTGGCAATTTTGCAAAAGGTTATTTCATTTTTGAAGTGCTCTTATTTGTTCTTTTTATAGTTAGGATTATGAGAAACTAATATTATTTTGACTTGGCCTTAAATACCTCAGCCTCCTTGTAGTGTTTCTCCGGATACTCATCAAATGCTATGTCTTGATGGATTACCTCCCTCTCAACTACCTCCTCATCTGAAATACCCAAGCACTGGATAAAAATAAACACACATAAAAGAGAGAAAGAAAAGAACATGACGTTAATTAAGTGGAGATTTTCTAATGTCAAGAATAGGCCTGATTGTGATGGAGGGGTTTCATTTTTCATGGAATGCCTGTGGGGTATACATACACTATTTGATTTCATATACATCAGTGGATTTGTTTTCTGATATTTGCAGAATTACGCACTTGTAATAATTATATTCCCATAGACACTGTATATTACAACATTTTGAAAGATGTTGATTTTACGGAAATGTTCTATATCTGTGAAATTTGTAAAAATAACACCACTTTTTATACAATACAGTGGCTGATTGGATTATTTTCAGGTAAAGGGGAAATCGCAATTTAGAGAAAAAAATTACAAATTTTCCTCAAAATATATTGACTAGTTGCCTAAAACAATGATAACATTGCTCAAATATACATGTAGCTGAATTTTTTTATTATTATTAATTTCTTAAATGAACCCAAATTTTATAAAATTTTATTAAGTTATTTTACAAGCAGGAATAATCAACTGCACCACCCAAAAAATATTTTTATATATTAACCCTAACTCTACTGCACCACACGGCAACTGGGAGGAAAAAATGTTTTTATAACCTGGCGTGCAAGTTTTTGGGCTACAAAACGGACCCAGGTTATATGACAAGGCGAATATACTCGCCGAGTGTCGACGGACAGCCGTGGTGTAGTGGCTAGGATCTGGGCCCTGGTGCTGGAGGTCCAAGGTTTAAATCAGAGGAGGTGTCGGGTGACCTTTCTGGTGAATTTTGGGGGTCGGAAAAGAAATCTGTTGCCATGTGGTGTACTAGAGTTAGGGTTGTTCTATCACTGCAAATTATGAGCGTTTACCTTTGGACAAACTAAAAGTAAACTCAAAAGTAAACGCAATTCTAAACACAAAAGTAAACATAAAAGTAAACGCAAAACTAAACATTTATTGCATTTGCACCCAATTGACCTCAAAGCACGCTCCAAGTGAGTGAATATAATCACAGATGTTTCCACCATCTGTGATATAATGGGACAGATATTTATTAGAGGATGGGTAGAAAACAGCTTAGTTGTTGGGCTCACATAAGTGTTTAGTATTGCGTTCACTTTTGAGTTTACTTTTAGTTTGTCCAAGCGTGTGTCCGTACCGACCGACCGTGTAAACAAACAACAACAAAAAACAGTAGATCATTTGATGTTGAAGAAAGACAAGACCATTTTTTCTGACTTTTTCCTGGCCCAACTTTCTTTCCCTAATTGATTGTAAAAATGTGATCATTTTACAAATTTATATGACAGACTGATTTAACACATTAATAACAAAAATTAAATTAGTGGTAGAGCAAAGGCAAGGAGTTAACATGTCAAAATATTGTCACTCACTCACTTGCTTGCTTGCTTGCTTAACCGTAACTCCCTGGGTGAGTCTTTGTGAATTATGCTATCAGGGGAGAAAAACGGGTCAAATTTGAGGGAAAATCAATCTCCGCACACGCCACGAATCGAACCCGGGCCGCGTACGCGCAAGTCTGATGCTCTAACGACTGAGCTACACGGGGAAAGTTCAACCACACGCTGAGATGGCATGAGATTGATAGGGCTGCCGCCCAATACAAGATTGTAGCACTGTCATGTTTTGTAATGCCCTGGAGGGTTAGGGTTAAATGCTCAATTAATACAAAATAGTGTTTGTTGTGTATTATGTGTAATTTATATTGTGGTTGTTCCAGTATTGGTACTTTTAATGATGCTAGAATGATTGTTTAGAGTCTGACAACATGTGCACAATGTGTTAATACTAAAGAAATCCTACCCTAAATACATGAATATTCTGCATGTCCATTACACAAATATAATTTCAAGTTTTCCTTCAGGCTGAAAGCACTTATTCACAGCTACATGCTTCACCCACACTTGGGAAGGTCAAAATTAATTCCAAATAATATTGTTGCGCTATCAGCGATGGAAAATAATAATAATAATAATCATTTGTACGAACAATCACTGATATATATTTTGTTTCTGAAGGCAATTTAATTTGCAATTATGTGCAAGCACTGTAATTAGCTTATTGCTTTCCTCTGGTTACTTACATGATTTACAATGACAATTTAATGATCAAGAGCATGTATTTATTGATCAACCGGGGTTGGGCTCAACCGGGGATGGGGTTGGGCTTAATTGCATAAAATGAATGTATGACTGTATTGATGATTCAATGATGATAAGCAAAAAACAAAATGGGTACTTGGTGTTAGATAATGACAAATTGCCTACAAAAGGGGATATTTTGGGGATCAACATATCTGTCAAATTGTCCACAAAAGGTGTATGGTCTTGCAAAATTAGTCAATAAGTTGGGGGTTCGTTGGGCTTTTTTTCTTCATTTTTAGGGGGTGTTTCGTTTTCTGGAGTGTTATTGTTTGTCTTGCGTTGTTGTTGTTGTTGTTGTTGTTGTTGTGGGGGGTTGGGGGAGTTATTTGGAAAGAGGATGGTTTTCTTCTTTTTTTGAAAAAAATAATAAAAATGGGGAGGGGGTTTCGGTGACATTTGCAAAAATATTTGGGTCTTTGGGTAACAGTGAGCTTGAAATGGGGTTCAAACAGCCATGCATGTACCCAGACGATGAAAGAGTGTACCCATACCCACCTTCACTGGTTAACAACACAGTATTTATAACCATGATATGATAATGTCAGCTGGGTGTATTTTTTTCTCACTTTTTACAGAACAAAGGGACCGATGGGGAAATTTCAATTTAAAATCGATTGATGAGATGTAGCTAATTAAAGGGTTTTATCAATTAAGTTAATTGGTTATCTTGAAATTGTATACATTTGTTAGTATTATTGCCATCAATTCATTTTGTTTCAGTTTATAGACAATATTCTTAATTGGCGACATTTCCGTCGAAGAGGGCTCGCATCAACCCATGATCCAACTGAGCAAGCTCAGAGCAATTATCATCACATTCTAGTTGCCTGTAAGGTTTGAGCCCAAGTTTGACAGGTTGAACTGGCCATGACGCTAGTATTAGTAAGTTCCATCCATCCAACACCACTGACCGCATGCTGGGGGACCTTGAGTGTGGCAGCGGTGGAACTAGAAACAACCCTGAGGCACTGCAGTCTTGCCACATGCCTTGCCACACGTGGTGACTTTCCGCCAGATTTGGGCTAGTTTTTTAAAGGAAGGGTCCCGCAAGCACAACATTGAGCATTATTTGTAAGACAAATAATTATCGAGCCGAAATTACGTATTTATATAGAACAAAACACCATACTAGTCACAAAAATGAATAAAAACTGCCACCACTCAACATGCAATTTTTAAAATTCGCGCCGATCGAAAGACCCGGTGTCGATGACGTCATGGGTATCGGTGCTCAAATTTGCGCATGTGCATTGTATAATTATGACATCATCGACACTGGGACTTTCGATCGCCGCGAATTTTAAAAAGTGCATGTTGAGAGATTGCGGTTTTTATTTGTTTTTGTCATAAGTGTGGTGTTTTGTTCAATATAATTACAAAAGTTGGGCTCATTAGTTATTTTTCTAACATATAATGCACACTGTTATGCTTGCGGGACACCTCCTTTAACTAAAATCTGCTCTTTGTTTTTATAAAATATGATATAGCACTAGTTTTTATGATAAATTGAAATTAAAAGTTGGAATTTCTTAACACAAGAACATTTTCAAAAGGGCTTTTAGTTACACCCAGACTAAAGAGCCTTGAGCTATGCTTAGGATAGCGGTGGAAATGGTAGCTTGCACGCTGGCAAGACACAGTTGGTGTAAAATAAATCAGATAAATGGTGTAGGAGGGGATGATTTATTACCCTGGATAAGTCATCAAAGACGTAGTCAAAAAAGTTGGATTTCATACAGGGAACGGAACCGTAATGTATATCGCTCTTATAAACATTACAATCTCCTTGACGACAGTACCTATAAATGCATAAAATATTTCACCTTTTAAACATGGAAATAATTTCAGATTTATTTGAACTTTTTCATATGAAAATCATTAAGATTAGGATTGTGATTTTAATAATCGACTTTGACATTGTGTTTAACCTTTCATACACATTTTACAAATCAAAATTGGACGAGCCAAAATAAAAATGTACTTACTAGGCCTATATGTTAGATGTGGTTATTTCACTAGGGATGATGCTTTTGATGCATAATTCAAATATCAGAGAGTAACATCATAATGTGCTACTATTGGATTTGACGATGTACATTTGGAAACATGTGACAGTGTAAATTTATAGGAGCTGTATGTGTAACAGTTTGTAGTTTATTGTAAAAAACAATTGAATTATCTGTCCATTCACAGGCATATAAAGGCTTTTTACTATGCGATCTTTCAAGATAGGTAATAGTCACATATATGCAGAAATGTAGCTACTAGTATATCTCTGATGAAAACATTTCGGACGAGGACCAATATGTCAAACTTACTCCTAAAGCTATCATTTTAGTCCGAACAGCGACTACCCAGTGAAAGAATCTCAAGTATCGAGGAAGAAGGTACATGTTATATAAATATTATCATACTTCATATTTTTTGTGTCTGCCATTGGTCCATTTTGATCCACATGAAATCCCACACAAAGGATTTGCTCATTACGCATTTATCTCAATTTTGAAATTAGCGCTCGTGTAGCAGAATACTATCCCTTTATACTCGGGACGAGATCATTGGATGGGAGCTGCAACAATAAGTTAGCCCTCTATCAGTAGGCCAGTCAGAGAGTGTTGTTCATAGAGTGACAAGAAAAAGGACAAGGGACTTCGAAGTCAGCTAGTAGGTGGCCTGAAAACCTTATTTTTTAATTTATTTTTTCAAGTTGTGATTTTAGCATATTAATAGGCTTCGAATCTTCTATATTGATGGTTAATTAACTGGCGACACAGGGATTTTTAAAATAATTTCCATGTTGAACTATGTTTTTTTCATCCAAGTAGTCTGGCGCTTTGACCATCCAGGACCTGAGCAACCTATTTTGCATAATGACCTATCACCTATGTGCAGTTTTTCATGTTTAACCTTTTAGAAAAGTACTCAGGTGCCATTCAAGTAGCCTCATCCCATATGGCTATCTCATGATAGTCTCTACTATATTCTGAAACACAACTTTATGAACTTTGCTATCTTCAGTAGATAGCAACGCTTAGGCATAATGATGACTTAGTATTTGTCAAAAAGGGACATCAAGTTAATTCACAGTCTCAATGACCAAGAAATGTTGAGGAAAGCCTATACATCACATGCAATGAGCAATTGTACTGAAATAAATTCTTCTGTAGATTCAACACCACGAGATAACTTTGTGGATAGCACCCATCCCCATTAGTGTATTTATATCAAAATAGACCCCTCCTTTAACCCTTAATTTGAATGCACAGAAAAGGTATTAAAAGTGCTCTTAATAATATGGATGTATTTTTTGTGATTTGTGACTATATGCAAACCTCAATATCTGACCAAATTACCCAGGTGTTTTCTCTGATAGTAAGATTTGACACAACTTTTCTTTTTCCATCTCTTCTAGAACAAATGCACCGAAAATAGCTATTGGATGGCAATTTGGAGAGTGGTCTTCGACGTCCAGTCACAGAAACAAAATGCTGGTCGACCCAAAAAAATGTATGTTTTTAATAAAGGACATCCGTATCTTCAAAGAAAACATTGATTTGAACAAACCAGTTTCTCGATAGCTGAGAAATCGGACTTTAATCTGATCTCTTTTTAGAGATAAGATTGAAGTACATATGCATAGTGAGATCATTTGGTGGTGTGCAACCTGATGCTTCCAAGTGCATGATTAATAAACTCATGTTTATTTTATATAACTATGTACTTACATTTTCTGATGTTCCGCTGTTGTTTTCATACCTGGTTTCTATGTGGATTGCAAATTTAGGTACAAATGAACACTGAAAAGAAAATGCAAAACAACAAAAAATTATCAGTGCTTTATATTATTTTATAGTGTTTCCCTCAATATTCAATTGTAAAGGCTCATTTTGATGAATGGTTTTTTAATAAACAAGTACTTTTTTCAAAGTAGAATTCTAAAATGAAAGACAGTCATATATACATGTAGATTGTACATGTATGTATAATAGTAGGATAGTTTGGTGTAAATTTGCAACCATTTTGAAAACTAATAAGAAACAATATGTTCATTATTATGGCTCCTCACATTGTAAATCGTAATAGTGACACCTATCCTTGCTTACAATATGTCATCACCTACTAGTTGATGAACACACTTCTGCTAAATGCAGTTCACACAACATCATCACCTTTACATATTATTTTAATAACACAGATATTATTTTGTGATATACACTGAGGTAAATATGATTTAGCGCTGACCTACAGTCTTGGAAAAAGTCCTTGGAACGCGTACGCTGAGCACACATGTTGGGTATTGTGTGCATGTATTGATACTTTAATGTCTTCTGTTATAAACGTAAATTGTTCAAATGAGATTTTCCCTCCCCCAATCGGGCAAGCTGCAGGAGCCACTGGCCTTGGTCAACACTGTATGGGGGAGTGGGTGACACTTTTCCGTTAATCACACGCAAATGCTCCAAGATTTTTTTCCAGGATTGTAGCTTGCTATTCAAAAATATAAGTAAAGGTATGATTGAATGTAGTTATTTTTTAATTTTAATGATAGCATGTGGACACTCTGTCAGTATTACGGACAGGAAAGCAAGACAAAGTGCAAATTCAATTGTAGTGTTTACTGGCTCTTTATCAAACCATTAGCATCCTACAAATGTTTGATATCAAAACAATGTAAAAAGATTGGTACAATTATGTAATACCCTTCACATATTGTAATCATCACATTCTACATTTTACAGAAAAAAGTGTGAATATAATAGGGTGTGGAGGGTATTGAAGAATTATGCAAAAGATTACAGTGAAGTTGAGTATTAAGATTGGGACATCATGTATCTATCATATTATACTTATCATGTAACAATAAAGTGTAATATCAGTGATCCGTAAGGTTGGAGTCAACGAACATATGGCAATTGACAGAACTTCAATGATATGGTCTACCCACCCACTCATTCAAATATGTTCAGTTGTAGATTTGTACACAGTATTGTCTCCCCATAAAATACCAGTCATGAGCAACTTGTAGTAAAAACAAATGGGAATGCAGAAAAACAGAGATTCGTGCAGGTGAATTATCACAATTTCTTTCATTATATTAGTTACAAATAGTTAGCATACCATATTATCCCTATTAAGAACCCATGCCCTTATAAGCGCCCACCCCTCTTTTCCCCAATGACTACCAAAAAGTAACACCTAATAAGCGCCCATCTTTTCGGGTTCATGTAAAGTCAAATTCAAAGTCCAAAACCGGATCTTAGATGTCTCGTATTTGACCCTTAATAACCCACATAATACCCCTTGACCCACACCATTAGGGATAGTAAGTCCAAACCTAAGGTCTTATACTATATTATTTAATTCATTCTTATCAAAGTATGATAAAAATCAACACTGTTTTCTTTGTCCTCAGTGTGCACGCAGGGAGTGGAAAGTGTACATTACATACCGTTTGTCCTCAGTGTGCACACAGGATATGGAAAGTGTACATTACTCAAATTGTACTCAAAAAATAAATAACAATATATGACTTTAAAAAAAGGTAACTTAATAAGCGCCCACCAAAAATGACTTAGCTAAGCGCCGTGGGACCTTAATAGGGATAATATGGTAATCAACATTACCATGAAAGTTTCATCCACAATGGCTGAAAGAGCATGCCATGGCCTGAAAAATGGGGTTTTTCCCGGCAAGTGATTCCAATTTTCCCTCCAAAATGGAATGCATTTCTTAATGAAAGAGTAACATTTCCCTCCAAATGCCAAAATTTCCCTCCAAATGCTCAAATTTCCCTGCAAGGAGCTTTCCGTATTGCCTACTTTTTCAGCCTGTGGAGCATGCCACAAGAAATTAAGCATTTAATTATTAGAACTCCTAATTTCTGTCAACACAAGACACTTTGTATTTAATCACACATGGTGTAAGAATAACAGTGCCTCTTGGGTAATGGAAGTCTTGTGTGATGGATAAATGATTTATCTGTGTGAAATAAATGAGTGATTGGGCTAGGTTACTAACCCCTAGAGTACTTAATTCAAAGTGACATAGTTCTTAGCTGTTTTATCTTTGGCACACGGCTGATTAAACGGACAACGCTATCAGCGATAAGACGTCACATAAACAACCATGCAATTACCCTCTCATACTACTTATCATTCAGGCTATACAGGATTCCAGCATAAGTAAAAAGCAGGGGCATGAGATGGTAAAACAATATAGCAGCAAGGATAGTGTGCAAATGGGACAGCAAAGAAATGATATGAATGATCAGAAGAAACCTTCACTGATTTTGCAAATATTAGTCAGATTATTTATCATCCCAAACATAAATCAATATGATTTGTAGTCCCATTTTCATCCTTGTTAAATAGATTACTCGATACACCCTGTATAAATCTTCATCTGCATCATATTTACAATTACCTGTATGATAAACTATATATGAGCCACCCTGAAATCCCATCTCCTCTATATTTCCACTAATCTACTTGTTCGTGAGGAATGCACCAAAGATACCTACAAATGTAGGGGATATGAAGAATGTTTCAATGAAACAAATTAAGATATAATTGGCCTCTTGGGACTAAAAACATAAATATATATATATAAATAAAAAATTAATAAACTGCTTCCTGAGACATCATTCCCATGGGAGAGATAAAAAACAACATTAGCAACACAGTTACATAAACTGCCATTTGCACCAAAGAATTAACACTATATCCCAAGCTTTTAAAATCGAACACTTACCACAAATCTTCTATAATACTAGTCTGCAATATGTAATGGTGTTGCCCGATTACATTTCTGAAATTCCCCGATTACAAAACAACAGTTTGAAACGTTATTGGGTTACGCCACCTACACTACGCATTGCTGACTGCTCGAGTTTTGAAACCTCTCATTTTTCTTTGAAAATTCTTTATGCACAAGTACAACAATTGAATTATGCAGCCATATTTTGTTAATGTTTCGTTTGTATCACAAACATTTTGAAGAAAAAAGGAAGACACTTTTTTTTAAAAGACCACACTTTTTTTGTTGAAAATCAGTTCTTAAAATAAATTCTTAGACTCGGGATGGTACACAGTACACACTCATGAATCAAAACAAAACGCCGCTCGGAGCGGAACTACCCTAGGCCTTAGGATCGACTGACCCATGTGCAACGGCTGTTCACATGGAACCCTTCTCCACGATTCGGCCCTCAAGGCTCTCACTTGAGTATTTGCTACTACCACCAAGATCTCCCTGTTGAAATTTTTAAAAAATCAAAAAATCAAAACAAAAACAAAATTTGACCGTCTGACCCATACTCTGGCCCTAGTCAACATCTTTTTTTGGGGCCTTACTAAGACAATCATGAGAGCAAATTGTTAGAGGATTAATATAACTTTCTGATACTTACTGTGTATTCTGTATTGATATCATTTCACAACATGATTTCGTCAGTGGGCAAATTATGAAAAGAAAACAAAAATAAAGAGATTTATTTATAGTTAAATAATATTTATCATTTCAATTACTGTTGCAGGAGTTATGGAGGCATGGACAAGGCGCTCTGTAGTTGGCTTTTCTAGATATTGTCTTATGCTTCCAAGCTTTCTAACAGCATTATGGGCTGATTTGCAGATATTATTATTAATATTCTATTATTCTTAGTTATAAAGATCAAAACTATTACAGTATCTGGTGACTATAGATCAATTTTGCACATTTCAAAATGTACCGATATAATTAAGATCATTCATGGAATCAGCTTTATAATACAAGTTTACAGTATTTGTACAGATTTTTTTTTTAACAAAGCCCTGATGTATATCAGGTAGTGACCTGTCCTATACATCAATCAAAATACTCTACGGTATTAGACTAAATGTCTTTGACATTTAACAAAAAGTCACAGACAAAATGCTGATCCTTTCAAATTTAAAATCCACAGGAAATAGTATAAGGCTCATTCCATGAAGTTGGGGCATATTACGTGACATCCAAGTGAAATTTTCAAAATGGATATTTTCCAACTCTTTCTTCTTTTTTAGGTTCTACATTTACCAAAGTCCAATGTAGAACCTTTTTTTTTAATGTAACATTTGGTGTAAAATAACCGCACATGTTCAACAGTTGGATGACATTTCCAAAAATCCTGATGCTACATGGACACCATTTCCCATTTCCATATCATTTTCTAATAAATTAGCTTAAGATGTGGGCCAAGTTTCTATACCTCAATTAACTACTTGGAACCACAAATACATGAAAAGAAACCAGATTTGTCTAGGTTGAACATAACTTAACGAACAAGACATCGTAGATTAACTGTTTTATGTAAAAACTCATTGAAAAGTGACTCTTTATTTTGCAATTTGTATAATGAATTTAAATAAAGTACATATCAATATTTGTTTGATGTAAAGTACTCTATAAACCATGCACATTGATTACATTATAGTCATAAAGTAAGTATATGAAGTATTATTTACCTGTATAATGTTATAAAATGCACTACCGATGCTACATGGACACCGCGTCTTGTAACATTGTTAATAATAAGACTATATTCATACTGTTACAATTATTTGAGTGTGAATGGTTTGTCTACTTGTTCATCATATCAAGTAGATACACAGAGTGAATTGTTTGAAATTTATCTAAACACTGTTCATGTAAAATTTACCTTTTCTGTGTACTTAAGTATTACGATGCTACATGGACACCGTGCCCTAAAATATTTGGAACAGCTGGAACAGGTGCATCTTTTTCAGATCAATAGAGAGGATGTACTATGATGTTAACTTTTTATGTTATAAGCACACGATAAAATTAATAACATGGATTGTAAAACTACAATTTACACAAAAAGATTACCTGCCATGAAGCATCAAACATAATTACCTATGATACACATACACCATTTCTTACTTACAATTACACAATAACAATACACCATTGATCAAAGAAACTTAAGATGTCCACTGAAACAAACTTCATGCAGTGTTGTTCTAAAAGTACCCTTTGTGATCTTAGTCTCTTTGCTCGTTTCTGATTGAATCATCCTCTATTATTGATAAAGATGATTGAAAAGTTTGATCACTTAAAAAGACAGTTTGCAAAAAAATAATTTAATTGCCATGATGGATTTCTTTGGAAAGGTACTAGTTTTTGAAAATGATGGGTTCCTTGTCTTCATCTCCATAAATTCCAGGACGATAGAACTGTCTTCTGAATTAATGTCAAGAACCTGCAAAGCAAAACAAAATAAACCCTATGGCTTAGTATCTTCATGGAACATTGTGTATTGATATTGGAGTAGATTATTTATTCATGTTGCACCTTTTGTGTTGCAGGAAAATATTTATATTAAAATCATGCTGGAGTATTTTATTTATTATTCATTTAACATGAAAAAGAATAGCAAAGGATAGAGAACTTAAATGATTTACAATTATTTGTTTTATTTATAGTAAATAAAACTAAAATAAGGGAATGTTTATTGTGAATTCAGTGAAATGCTAATGGAAATGGTGTCCATGTAGCATTGTGTATTAATATATTTCATTAGATATACATCTCTCATAATATGCCTTTTTTTCTGTAAAGTGTAGTAAAATGTAGGCAATGTTTTGAATGTTTTGGGTGATGGATAATTTTGAATGGGGTAGTTGTTTTAGTCTAATTAGGCAAATGTTATGAAATGCTGCATGGACATGGTGTCCATGTAGCATCGTATTGGTAAGCTATATTATTAGCATTAAAAGAGCAAAAAATAATTCATTATTAACTTCAAAGTTTATTAATGATGTGATTCTACAAAAAAATTACAATTTCAACGAACTATAACGATACCCAATGCAAAATATTGCCCATGCTATGCCCGATGCTACATGGACGCCAAATTATTATGGCGTCCGTGACTCAAAATTAATATCATAACATGAAAAGAAATTCTGATTCAGTGTTTCCCTTTCAATAAAAATGCATTAATAAATACAGACATACAAGCAACATTAAGAAATAATTACAATCGCACTTACCATTCACAAAACTATCCAATGTTTACATTTTGATGCTACATAAAAGTCCCGATGCTACAACGGGACATCAGCGACTGAAACCTTGATAAAACTAGCCCACATGTGGCAAATTCCAAACAAACCTGATAGCTATTGACCTCTATCCTTACAAAAAGAAATATGGAATGTTTTATTTATCTCCAGGTGGGGATTCCCACAAATTGCATAGGATGTTTATCACGATGCTACATTTTATGGTTAGGACACCATGCACACGGCACGGTATACTTTTTCATGAATATATGGAATGGTCTTCATGAAATTTATTCTCATTTGCAATAGTTTTCAATTGATAAATGCTCTTAATTTTGGAAAATAATTAAAAAATGTATGATAGAGAACTACCCCCATTCAGCAATGAAAACTCCCGATGCTACACGTGTATATTTTGTGGACACCGTGCGTAGCATCGGAAAGGCAATTTTCATGTTGCTTGGGTGAAAAATCAGTCCAGCGTGACGAGGTGTTTTGGTCAGTAAACTATGAATACATGTATCTTTTATTAATCAAATCGATTTCCAAGCAATTCTATGATAGTTTTGCTTACATAAAACTCATATTAATTGTTGTGTTTTCCATGTCACGTTTTTTAGCAAAAATGGTCTTGGACACCACCTCATTTTTTATTTATTTTTTCTTCAAGGAAGGGTCGATTTTTTTTTTTTTTTCATGGCTCAATACTATAACCTAGTACTGTTTTTGGACACTAATTCTTTTTGATATACACATAGAGTAAAACAGTTTATAAGCTGCCTAAAGTACCAAATTCTGCTATTTTAACAAATGCCCCAACTTCATGGAATGAGCCATAAAGGAAATCTATTTCATTAAAAGCTTTTCTTTTCTTGAAAGGATGAGTCTTTCTCTTATGTGATGGATTGATTGCTTAGCAAAACGGTTTCTATTTCCTAAATAAAACGACTGCAAAGGAAACAAAACATGGCTGATTCCATTTCAGAATTGATTTTTTTAATACCATGTAGTTCATAGCATAACTTTATCATTGTAAGGTTAATCACCATCACTTACATTGATAATTTGAAATATTCTTAAAAAATAGTCACTATACTATCGAAGACCCTTAAACGTGTGTATCACTAAATCTACTTCTTTAATAAAGGTCATATATCAATGGTGACATCGCCATTTACATGTTGGAGGTTATGATTATATAGTTTAATCGGTTCCAAATTGGCAAGATATGTCTGTTTTCAACTATCCGTGCACAAAAATAATAGACGCTTAAGCACACTTTGTTGCACCACGCGAGCGTTTTACGCACCCACGCTCTTCTGTATTAATTTGCCGCTGTATTAGCAGGTTCACTAATTTGGAACTGACTGTACAACTATACACGTAGTGCGGGTTACATCTCTGATAATATTTGCCCTGGAAGTAGATTATTCATGATACAAATTACCATCATAATATGTCAGATTATGACACTTCAGCATGTAGCTCTAACTGTACACAAAGGTAATCAATCAAAGCTTCTGCAAAAAAAAACAGGACAGGTATAAGGCAACAACAAAAAAATGTTTTGTTGCCCTCAGGGACTGACCCTAAAATCTCAAAAATCAGAAGATGTTATATTTATTTTTTTAAAGATTTAAATGTTACCCAATTTGTCCAAATATTACTTTTTTCTGCTCGAAATGAATAAGTTTGCTTGAATAGATTGCTTTTAAACTATTAATCACAGTAGAAAAATTAGGCAAATTGACATATACCAACTTTGTCAGCAAATAAAAGAGGGGAATAAAAGGGAAATTTACCTACTTCAAGATTTTTGGCACTTATGGGCAACACAACAACGAAAATTGGCCTAATTCACTCGTTATATTTTGTGTATGCTTTTGGTAAAGTGTTCATAAGATTTAAATTTTTGGAGAAAATGGAATTATAGTACTGTAGATTAAATTCAAGTTTATGAATCTACTATTTCAATAAAGAAAACATAAATACATAGTACAATGTAGATAAATGTAGTGTATCATAAAAATCATTTAAGACACATACTCAATCACAAATTTGTCAATTATTTATTATACTGACACATCTTGTTAATATTTGGCTTACAAACATAATTGCTTACATTTCAAGCATGGTGAAATTCGATATTGAAAACATTTTATAACATGTATCTTATCAACAGGGTATGATTTACCTAGTGTCGCGCCGCAAAATGCTCTACACTTTGCAGAATTTGCTATACAATCTAAAAAGTGTATAGAAGATTTATACTATGCATTTCAATGTAACAGTTTATAATTTTTAACGAACGGTTGGAATTTGACAACAGTTTCTATATCATATTTTAAATCTGAAAATAGTGTTAAATTTGTGATCTAAAAAAATAATTAACTTAAAGCTTTAAATGAGACAAGAGTCAAGGCCATCAGCAAATAAACCATCATTTGATCAGAACTAAAAAAACTCTGTTTTTTAAAACATCCCTGCAAAGTGACATTTTTAAGCACATGAAAATCCTCCTAGTCACATGGCGTTGAACCTCATTTAAATGCCTTATTGTTGGCATTGTATAAGGGACATTTCAATGGCATATAAATTGCATGAGATCAACATCCTCTTTCAAAGGGAAAACAAAATTGCATCATCTACAATAGACTCACTTAATGTTGGCAACTGAACTGTGCTATGGCATAATTATTATTTGTCCGATCGGGCTTAAACTCGGGGACGGGAAGCCCAAATAAGAGTCGAGCGTGGAAAAAATAAAACGGCTTTGCTTTTCTTGGGTCGTCCGGGGTCAAAGGTCGTCTTAGGGTCGAATTTTGAAAGTTTGTCCGATCGGGCTTTATGCATGCATTCTACAAACCACCAAACCCGAGAACCGACAAACTCCGGGTGACCGCCCAAACCCGAGAACCGACAAACCCCGGGTGACCGCCTAGTTATTATTACACCCAGTGCAGGAACACTCACCTGTAATTGTGTGTGGATAATAGTTCCATGCTTTCTCTGTTACATAGAAATAACTGCCTAACCTAGAGACCATCTTCTGAACCCAATATGGTAACCGGCTGAAAAATATCAATTTTATAAACAGGAATGAAAATGAACAATAATAATAACAAAAAGTGAAAAACCCTGAAAAAATGTGTGAAACCCTTAAACATGGATTCCAAATTGCGAAATAAAACCCAGTCAAATCAGCAACATTTTAAGGTAAAAAACAACCCTGAAAGTGGGGTCAGGATTTCAAACCTCCGGCTGCAAATGCACACCCCGTCAAAAAATAATTTTGAGTACTGCTCCGGGATCACACCTTACAGGTCATGCTTCTAAAAACAACATTCATGCAACAATATATCCTGCAATAATGGCATAATATTGAGATGACTGAAAATGTGGGCTACCTGCACAATACATGTACATGTAGCATTGCTATTGGATTTAGTTGGATTTGATTAGCAGGGTTAGAGTTAAATGCTGCTACGAAGCACTGTTCAAGATAACAATAGTGAGTATCAGAGTATGTCAACAATCAATTTGACAGAAAACCCTGTTCTATACTAGATTTGTTGGACCTCTCATCAGGTACGGTCAATCATTTTTAGGGGGAGGGGGTATTTTTATTTTTGTAATTTTGTTAAATTTCCTTTATTTTTATAATATATTTTGAACAATATCCCAAATTTTCCACACACAAAATCAACAATTTGAAAAAAAAGGGAAACGTTTTAAATTTCAAATTTTGGAAAATATAAGTTTGTCCGACCTGTAAAACAGGGTTTTTTCCTCTGCCTCTTTATTAAGAGATTTATATTGCTCTCATCAAGTATGGCAATCACTGCATGGGCCCCTTTTGCATGTAAAGTGTAATGTACACAACATACATAAGCCTACTTATGTTGATGCGCAATCATGTAACTGATGCATCAAGTGATTGTTCAATTACGAATCGGATAATGTCTGTGCTTTTTGCATTGCTGAAATTAATTATGTATACAGAGAAGTCATCTCTCACATATCATTCAAATCAGCATAAATAAAGATTGCAATTAATTTGTGAAGCCAGAATTGGATTGAGAACAAAATATTTGTAAATAGAATTTTAAAAAAAAGTGGCTTATTTTAGATTACGGTACTTGTTGGATTTATGTATTAATTTATGCAATATAAATGCGTGGGTAAACTTTTTACATTCCAAATTTGGATGGATTTGTACGATGAAACTAATTTTCCTAATATTACTTTATTTTAGGTCTTACAATGGCTTATCCGTCGTCTTTTAGTGTTATTGGTCGCAAAATCATTATGACTTCAAATCAAAAGACCTTGCAATTCCCTAAATCCTGAATGTTTTGAATCCCAGTGCATACAAATTAAAAATGTAAAATTGTGTCTTGGGAACACAAAAATGCAAGTATAGAGCTTTTATTTTCAGGAATTGTGTTCCCGGGACTCAATTTTTGAATTTTTCTGGCCTGACTCAGGAATCCTCAATTTCTCCAAACATACTCTGGGTTGATTGTTAGGGTGCCATCTTTTGTAGAAATTGTGTCAGTGTCAGATCATGCTTATTTTAAAATGTCATCGCGGTAAACACATGTGAAATTCTGCAGAGAAAATCACATTTTAGGGAGCATAAGAGTATAAAAATGCACAGATTTGGCAAAAAAACCATTTCAAGTGACTCTCCACTATCAATTTGATAGGAATGACGAATCAGACATTTTTAAGTAAGCTTATTGTTATTTTGTCGATAAGTTATTTTCATTATTCTGGAAGATGATTTTTGCTCCTATGTATATAGTAATCAACATTTTCAGTCCGGGTGGACTAGATATTGTGGGACTTGCTCCCATCCCCTATAAATTGAGCCATACCTTGAAAGATACAGTCTCTTTTCTGTAAATCTGCCTTTTCCATGTGTTTCATCATAACAATCTTCATTTTTTACTACTTCCACGCCTTCTCCTTTCTGTGATTGTTCATCGCTGTGTTTTGCTATCATGTAAAGTTGCCCAATTTTATACTGAAAAGAAAAATAAAAATAAATGTAAATATATGAATATATTCAAATTATGTTTTAACTACAACATTTTCATCTGTCTTTCATAAGATATTTTAATATCATTATTTATTTGTATAATCGGGCTTCTCGTAAAAAGTATGTAATTGTAATCTCCTGGTTGTGTCATTATCCCTCTGTCAAAATCAATATCCTTAATTTATACTACATAACCAGTAACCCATAAACTGTGTGGCAAAATATGATTGGTGACTAGAAGCTTATCAGCTCATCAGTCTTTTGGGACACCATTGCACTAGAGTAGGGACAGGGATTTTGCACTTTTTAAAGGCACTAAAGTGCTGCTTGATTTAAAAAAAGTGTTTTTTGGAGCAAAAGGTGCTTTTTTAGGTAAAAAGTGCTTTTTTTAGTAAAAGGTGCTTTTATTCACCAAAATTATGCCATATGCATTAAAAATAAATCCAAAAGCGATTATATTCCATGTTTCATGTTGACGTATTTCTTTTTTGGTTGTCAAAACCATCATTTTTCATTCAAAACTACATTCAAACTGAACTAAGTGTAGAATAAACACTTCCACAGTTACGTAACTTGTTGATTTTTAGGTAGATGGACATTATTTGTTAAATATTTAGACAATTTTGAAGAAAAAAATGCTGTGTGATGAAAAAGTGCTATTTTGGGCAAAAGGTGCTTTTTTTGGTGCTTTTGCGCTTTTGAGCATTTTCCCTGTCCTTACACTAGAGGGTTTTATTATATGTGACCAGTGACAGTTAAGAACAACTGTCACTGGTGTGACAGACATGGCAGAAGACAATAAACAAGAAATCCTGGCCCTAAACCAATCACAAACCATTGATAAAGGCAATATCATAATTGTCAACATCTATATATATTGAAACACTAGCAAGTTTCTCTCATTGCAATTTCCCAAAAACATATTCCCTTGTTCAACAAATCAAACAAATAAAAGTCACCGTTTAAAATATGTCCATTTCTCGCTCTCCCTAGATCCATTAAAATGTCTCATCTCTGTGGGCATGTTCTAAGAGATAACAAAATACATAATCTCTGCCAGTAGTACCATTATATTTGATTGCATAGTTGATGACATATAGTGTGACTGATACGTTGCATTAAGAATTATTATCCATAACTCGGGTTGGTACTATCCATATCATGGTCATACATGAATGTGAATACGCCTACACAGTACGATTTAATATGCAGTGTCACATCATTAAATGCTCCACACTTTGCAGAATTTGCTTTACAATGTAAAAAAATTTATAGCAGTTTTATACTATGCATTTCAATGTACTTGACAGTATATCATTTTTAACAAACGGTTGGAATTTGATGACAATTTGCATTCACTAATTGATCACTGTACATGTATGTGTAATAGCTAAAACAGTCAAGTTTTTTCGGGGACAGGTTTTCCAGGGACAGGAGGAATTTGCACCGCACTATTTCAATACAAAGCTTTGACAAATCAACTGATCAGTTGATGTTGTACCATGAAACTGACCAAGAAGAGTTTGGCAGTAGGGAACATGGCACAACCAGGAGATAACAATTACATACTGTTTACAAGAAGTCCGATTATACAAATAAATAATGAGTTGGGTAATTACTGTAGGATTTTACACATTTTGTTTCCTTCCAATGCAAGAACTGGCCCGGATGGATATAGTTGGTTACAGAATTGAAGAAGAAACTTGTCACTATCTAGCAACAGCAAGGATGAAGAATAGAGTTGAAACCCAACTTCATAGGACATTGAACATCATCAACTATAATTCACATCTTTCCTTTCAGGCATGAGTATGACTGTACATGAAAAACCCTGAAATAGTGTGTGAAATCAGGATACAAAGGCCATAAAACAGGCTGAATATTACAATACAAGTGTGGAAACTTGACTGGAAAAAGGCTGAAAATGCAAATGTCTGTTCAACATATCATTTTCACACAACTATCCACTCACAGCAACAATTGCATGTATGATATGTGACCAAAACATTCTGCAAGATGAGAAGTAAAAATCTTGCTTTAAAAATAAAAATAAATCATCAAGAAGGAATGTAAATCTATGCAGTTCTACACTAGACCGTCCCATCTCTTCAAAAACATCAATCTAATTCTAATATATATAAAAGATATTCACCAAGTTGAAGCAGCCAACGCGGTGAATATGTCATGAAACGAATGACAGCACATTGGGAAGTAGAAGAATATGTGTTGAATGAAGAAAAAAAATTGTTATTAGGGCCCCACTAGCACTGACCCGTTTATTTCAAAAAAATTCCAACCAAACATTTTTTATACGCACATAAACACAAAAAAAGTTTTACAAATATATAAAAATGTGAAGAAAAAATATGAAAAATATATTAACCCTAACCCCGGTTTAGGATTTTTGACCGGGATCACAATTTTCGAGGAAAAAACACCAACTAAATCTCCGGGAACCTGCCGGGATTCAATCCGGGGACCCTCCGTTCTCAAGCCCCAACCACTAAGCCACGCCCTCAGCTACACATTCGTGCAGTATACTGCACTCATTATATAGGCTCGGTTGACTACGTCATCGAAAACCGACGGCGCATGCGTTTGGAGAGGGACTTTGGATTAGCATTTTCTAGCACTCAGGGGGTTAGGGTTAACAAATAAATATGAAAAAAGATGAAAAAAAGAAAAGAAAAAGAAGAAAAAAAGAAGTTAAAACCAAAAAAACACAATAATATTTATTTCCCAACCAAAAAATGTTTTATACGCACATTCATACCCCACACACAAACAAAAATTAAATTAAAAGTTGTTAACAAAATATGAAACAACAATATGCAAAATATATTAACCAAAAATATGAAGAAAAAAATATTAAAAACAAAATTCAAACAAAATTTAAAAATATATATTTTGTTCACATTGGCAAGTTGTAGAATATGATGTCTTGATAGAAAACATAAAGCCTAAAGGCACATTCGGAAGTAGAAGAATATGACTTGAAAGAAAAAACAACTTGTTATCTTTTTCAAAATTTCCCAACAAAAAATGTTTATACACACATGACATACCCAACACACACACACACAAATTCAACAACAAAAAAGAAAAAGAAATATGAAAAATATATTAACCAAAAAATATGAAACAAAAATATGAAAAAAAAATCTTCTTTTTTTTCCCACATATTGTTTTTCATCAGATTTTTTTGTGGACAGAATTTTTAAAAAAACAGGATGTTTTTTTCGGTGTCTACAAAATGACTAGACGGTGAACTAACCAATAGCTTACTCAGACAGGAATGAAAGGTACAATAAATTTGGTGCAAATTATACCACACAGTATCATATAATGTGTTCCCCATCCATCTAGACCATAGGGAATGCAGTGTGTCAAATAACAAGGGCCCTATCTGGCCCTCATGCAGCCCAGTTACAGATTGGTGTACACTGCTGATCAAGAGTTTTTGAGTATGGTACTGATATCATGCTCCAAACTCTGCTAATACAAATAATATGCTTACACCCAAAAGGAAGGTTTTTTGCTATTTTGCTTGGAAATTTGCTGGAAATTTGCATACCAGCCCTGGCCATGCAATGCATACATGTACAGAACAAATTAAAAAGTTTCAAATTTCAACTTAGTTTTGAAAACAAGATGGCTTCTTTCCACTATTGCAGTTTTTTGACACACCCTGTATTATGGTTTACATTGCACAAGTGGTAGGTAATCTTAATCACTATTCATTCTTTACACCAGGGTTTGCAGGTTTTTGCAGGCAGTGTAAACCATGGTTTATAAATTATACTGCCCAGTCAAAGATAACCTGTTGTCACTCTAATTTAATTGACCAGGCAGCAAAATCTTAATGTTGAGAAATAATCACCCATTTTCCCAAATGTCAAAGCAAATTAAAAATATTTTTCCTGCGAATATAAATTGATAATGTCAAATATTGATAAATTAAGTTGAAATTTGTTAAATTGTGGCAAATACTCCCAGATCCATAATTTCTTTGTTGCTGTTTGACATTTTAAGGATTGATTTTCCAGCACAGAACGAGAGCCTACCGATGCATTTATTTGAATATTTTGATGCCCATGGCCGCTGCCAACAACAGCCCTTCCTCGACCTCTACATTGCCACGGCTGCATCCGCTAGGTTGATTGCAGGGTTGATTGGAAGAAATAGGCCTGCCTCTACCGGCTCCATTAGCATTAGAGTTAGGTTTACCGCCCCCGGCTGTTAACAATGCGGACAATGCCCTAGCTTAAGCTTTTGTTTGATGCACACCCGCCGGACCTGCCTGATCCGAAGCTTTCCTTTTATTTAGAATAATTCCGGAGGCACAAAACAGTGATACATAACCATACCATTATACTATGGCCACATTTTTAAAAAATACGAACACTCTTGGTTCCATCGCAAAAATCATCGAAATTTCAAGAAAAAAATCCCAGTTAAACGATCACTTTGTTCCCCATAAGTATAAATATGCGTGCCAAGCACATCCCAACAAAACGAAAACATATTTTGAAACCTCCAGTTGGGTAAAGCAAAAGTGAAAAAAACGTTGTTGGGATCTCGTTGACGCGTCACATTACGCTGACCTGAACCCTTGACAAACTGCGCCCTCATGCAGTTTTCAAGCCCTTATAATATGATGCGCTAAAAAATTCTCATTATTTGATATTTTATGCTGAAAAATTAAACAAATTGGGGACAAAAATTGATTTAATACTTCAAGAACAATCAAAAAACCGGTCTTCTAATGTCTTCTCATCATGAAAAAACACCATAAGGCGCTTGAAAGACAATTTAGAGTTTCCCTTTACCGCCCGCTAAACTTTTTTCACCTGCATCAACATTTCAAGATTGCCAAAAAATTCATTATACGAGGTCATTCATTAAGTTCTACCTCCTCACTCATAACATCGCTAATATGAATGTCAGTTTCATGACATTTCTCATGATTATAGCTATGAATCATAGCTACACATTTATAGTAATGCTAATTGATAACTATTTCACTTTTGTCATGATGCAATCAAAGCCAGGGAGAGATTTTGGACAACGGACACGGAAAATTACCCCAAAGATAAATACATGTGTTTTCGTTTCTCACCGTATTGTATGATTAAGTATAACCGCTCGATTTAAATACTGAAAATAGAAAAATGATTTCTCAATAATTCTATACTATCATGTATAAATCAGATTGTAGGCTTGCAAATAGTACAATATCAACTCGAATGTTTGACACGCCTTTAGCATACTGGACTACTGATATTCAGTCAAATGTTCATTGTTACAAGTCAAGCCTTAGTGATGCCTCGAATGTTATTCTTAACATGATAGTAACTTCCTTATAAGTTTTCCTTATATGCAACATTTAGAATAGTTAATCAGGTATTCAGTGATAGAAAAATATATCTTCGAGAGACTTGAAATATGTCCATTTAGTCCTGTATAATGAAGATAATAATTCCTATGAAATGCAAATATGACTTTTGCAGTGGTTCTCTAGGGTAGGGTTAAAATTAATGGCTGTTCTGTTCTGGTTCTGGCTAATTAGTGGGAATAATCCGCCAAGAAATCAGTTACTTGTATTGTTTAAAGTCACTCTGTACTTCATACTGATGTGTGCTGGTGTGTAGCTATACTGTACCTAAATCTAATAAACGTTCTACATCATCTTTACAAAACTAGAAAAAGGAAGAAGTACTGTCCGCTTTTCGGTTTTGATATTTTGGGTCAGCGCCAGAATCAACGTTTTTATAATTTTACTGTGTTTTTTATCATAATTATTCTGTGTGTGTGCGTGTCTTCACTCACACTAGAAAATCTCAGGAACTCTTGGGCAATTTTGGGCAAGCTACATGTACGAGGGGCGTTTAATAAATACCTGCAACCATTGCAAATCTCTAAACCGTGACATTTGTCAATAAAATAAACTTATGATACTTAAACTGTAAGTCTAACTCCTTTCTCACAGAAAATGTCAAGCATGTGGGTTATGTTTATCATGTAATTTCAGTACTATAACCATCATGGTCTCTGGGCACTGAAAAATGACAAGAATCAGCATTATAAATCAAGCGCCAATATTAACACTGTTAACGCATGCCATAAACTTGTCTTTCAAATTTCCCGCCATTGTAACATTTAAATCCCTAACCAGTGCCCTGAGATCACAGTATTCACAGTGCTGAAATGTAATGATTAAAATGACCTACGTGTTCGAACATTTCTGTGAGAACAGAGCAAGACTTACCGTTTAATTAAGTATCATAAGTTTTTTTTATCTTTTTTTTTTATCTTTTATTGATAAGTTTATTTTATTGACACATACTGTCACGGTTAAGAGATTTTCAATGGTTGCAGGTATAATTTATTGAATGCGCCTCGTATGTCGTTTATGGCATGGGCTTAATAATAAAATAACATCGCGGCCTGGAGCATTTACTTTTAGAATTAAAGATTCAGGTGGTAAATTGATACATTGTACATCAGAATATGAGTTAAGAACTAAAGAGATTAATGAATAATGAAAAGTCACTGCCTCATTTCTAATAAATCCCTGACGAGAACCATGTTATTTCATTCCATTTGCCTTATTCCAGTTCATTTTCTTCTTATTGTTTTATTTGTTTCCTTTTTTTAACTTCTAATTTGTTTTCTATGACCTTTGATTCTGTTTTGGGAATGTCAGAAAGAGAGCTTTAGATTAAATGATTTTGACCATTAAAAATGCAAAACCATTGAAGGTTTCTGAGAATTCGGCCCTGATAAAGATTATAGGCCTGTTGGGCCCATAAAGCTTTTGGCAGGATAAACTTGCAGAAAATGTTTCCCTTTTCAAAATACATGTAGTTCCCGCAAAGACAATATAGTTTTACTCTGGCCTTGGAAAACTATTACAAATTGTAATACAAGTTTCCAACCTCACAATTGGTGGCAGCCGTGGGAAATACATGTACAAAGTCTAAATCCAAATCAACTTCAAATAATTCAGCAATTTTATCCACCCTATACTCTGTTGGCCATCTCGAGACAGTGACGTAACCGCGTATTCTACTAATAACATCGCATAACGCGCGCGCATACTCGCGGCGATGGCGTACAAACACGAGCGTTGAAAGGCGGAAGATACACATGAGTGCGTAAAAGCTGCGCCTGTTCAGTTACGTCACTGTCTCGAGATGGCCAAACAGAGTATAGTATTACATTCTTTAAAATATACTTAAAGAGTGAGACCTGATGGAAAGAACATTGCTTTTGCTGCCTGTTGGAACTCTTATTACGGTATACGGGTCGGTAATACAAATTTGGACTATGATTTGATTTTTCACCACTGAGAATTTTACCTAGTTAATTGCTGCAATTGCCCCTGTTGTACATATGTTTTATTCTGTACTGTTTTGGAAGACTTTAAGGATAAATTACCTTTTTAAACTCTTGGTTTAAAAGACTCACATGACTCACATGACTCCGGGTTAACTTTAACTTTACCATAACAGATTCCAGGGCTGTCAACTTTTGGGATTTGCTGGGAGGGAGATAGAGTACAATATTACAAATATGATGGCCAAAGTGTACCAACAAAAAAATTGTAAACGGTAGCCCCAATTTTTTTTGCAGTCACCCTCATGAATTTCAAGTTAATGGTGGGGGTCATCTTGCACGGTCAAAAAAAATTGCAAAGTCCAAAAATTGCTGGCAGTATACTATACAAAAGGTACAGCGGATGAACGTAGGTGACGGGCTATAAATAGTCAATTTAGTGTGATTCCGTAGTAGTAGAGAGCACCACACCAAATCAATGCGCAATTCGTGTAATCCTGTAGTAGTTCCGGAAAAGCACGAAGACAAGGCTTGTAAATGTAAGGTTTTCGGACAATTTGTTTCTCCGGGGATGGTATGTTTGTATTTAAATGAATGAGTGGGACCTATCCGTTGCACCTACAATGATAAAATACTATATTTTTAATTTATCGACCTAAATAGTGCCCAGGGCGTAAGCACCTGCCTAAATGGTGAACAGGCATGCCAGAAAACGTGAAAAAGTGAGGGCGCTGTGTGCAGGTCCGTAGCAGAAAATTAAGCTTAATAACCCCTCATGAAACAAGGCTTAAATTAAAATTGAGATGGTACTGAAAATGGTCATAGGTGACGAGTATGCAATAAATGTAACCGGAGGGTAGAAAAGGTGTCTTGAAATATGGCACTTTTACATGTATTTCAATGAGAAAGATATTTGGTGTGGTGCGCCCTAGTACGTTGGTGATCGGAAAGTGTAAAGCACTGATTGATAGCATCTTGCGAAACACCAGCCGAAAAATACTTCTCACTCCACTACAGACAAACTCTTTGTCAGGCGTAGCAGAAGTCAGTTGGCAGGTTATTTCTACTCAAATAAGGTAGTTAATAATACCTGGAATAAATTGCCTGAAAATCTAGTTTCTGCATCTACTGTGGCCTCCTTCAAGAACAGACTGAGAGTCCTTCCCATTGAGAAAGAGGACTAATCACATCATCACATCATGATGGCGCTGTTTGTAGCCTGTTTGTCGTCTGCTTAGACCTGTACTTGATGATTTAAGTTTACACATAATTGTTGGAAAATATTCTGAAAAATTGTGCAGTTTCAAAAATTATTATAAAAACCTTATAAGGTCTTTATTATACCTAAGCAGATGACAAACAGTGCTACAGCTCCATCAAGACATGATCACAGAAAAGTTAAAGCTCCTGGATGAACTAGCTTCCGATTTTGTAAGCAAATAATAATGCATGCAATGCAACCATTTTACAATACAAGTACTATGAATAACTCTGGGCCAGAGTCTGGCTGGTAGGTGGAGGAAAGCCAAATCATACAATGCATGGCAAAAAAAAAAAAAAACATGTTTAGCATCAGGACTTTTTTTCAAAAAAGGAAGGAGGAGGCCATTTTTTTGTTATTTTTTCACACTTTTAGTACAAAATCGCCCTGGTTAGCGATAAACTTTTCGAACCTGAAAAAGGAGGAGCACCTATTTAGTCTGTTTTATTTCACTGTTTTATTTCATGGTTCTGAGGGGTTGGTCACTACAAAACGTGTGTAAAATGAATATACCGTACATGTATTATGTAATAAGAAAGGATACAAACCTGTTACAAACATCTGAAACCCCTGAATATAAAAGTTATGACTGAAATAAAGAGGGAAAAAAAAGAAAATTGAAGCAGACCCCAAAAAGGAAGAGCGAGGGGGACGCTAAACAGGTGTATTTTTTATTTTGCCTTATAAAAGGATAAACCACTAGAGCAGATGGGAGAGAAGCTCAGGGCTGTCAAATCTCCCGCATTAGGCGGGAGTCTCCCGCCTAGCATATAAAATCTCCCGCCTAGCATATAAAATCTCCCGCCTAGCATATAAAATCTCCCGCCTCAAAAATTTATCAATTAAAATGTTTATCAACACGTTTATTTCCTTCGCAAGATGCTATCAATCAGTGCTTTACACTTTCCGATCACCAACGTACTAGGGCGCACCACACCAAATATCTTTCTCATTGAAATACATGTAAAAGTGCCATATTTCAAGACACCTTTTCTACCCTCCGGTTACATTTATTGCATACTCGTCACCTATGACCATTTTCAGTACCATCTCAATTTTAATTTAAGCCTTGTTTCATGAGGGGTTATTAAGCTTAATTTTCTGCTACGGACCTGCACACAGCGCCCTCACTTTTTCACGTTTTCTGGCATGCCTGTTCACCATTTAGGCAGGTGCTTACGCCCTGGGCACTATTTAGGTCGATAAATTAAAAATATAGTATTTTATCATTGTAGGTGCAACGGATAGGTCCCACTCATTCATTTAAATACAAACATACCATCCCCGGAGAAACAAATTGTCCGAAAACCTTACATTTACAAGCCTAGTCTTCGTGCTTTTCCGGAACTACTACAGGATTACACGAATTGCGCATTGATTTGGTGTGGTGCTCTCTACTACTACGGAATCACACTAAATTGACTATTTATAGCCCGTCACCTACGTTCATCCGCTGTACTTTTTGTATAGTATACTGCCAGCAATTTTTGGACTTTGCAATTTTTTTTGACCATGCAAGATGACCCCCACCATTAACTTGAAATTCATGAGGGTGACTGCAAAAAAAATTGGGGCTACCGTTTACAATTTTTTTGTTGGTACACTTTGGCCATCATATTTGTAATATTGTACTCTATCTCCCTCCCAGCAAATCCCAAAAGTTGACAGCCCTGGAATCTGTTATGGTAAAGTTAAAGTTAACCCGGAGTCATGTGGGTCATGTGAGTCTTTTAAACCAAGAGTTTAAAAAGGTAATTTATCCTTAAAGTCTTCCAAAACAGTACAGAATAAAACATATGTACAACAGGGGCAATTGCAGCAATTAACTAGGTAAAATTCTCAGTGGTGAAAAATCAAATCATAGTCCAAATTTGTATTACCGACCCGTATACCGTAATAAGAGTTCCAACAGGCAGCAAAAGCAATGTTCTTTCCATCAGGTCTCACTCTTTAAGTATATTTTAAAGAATGTAATACTATACTCTGTTTGGCCATCTCGAGACAGTGACGTAACTGAACAGGCGCAGCTTTTACGCACGCATGTGTATCTTCCGCCTTTCAACGCTCGTGTTTGTACGCCATCGCCGCGAGTATGCGCGCGCGTTATGCGATGTTATTAGTAGAATACGCGGTTACGTCACTGTCTCGAGATGGCCAACAGAGTATAGGGTGGATAAAATTGCTGAATTATTTGAAGTTGATTTGGATTTAGACTTTGTACATGTATTTCCCACGGCTGCCACCAATTGTGAGGTTGGAAACTTGTATTACAATTTGTAATAGTTTTCCAAGGCCAGAGTAAAACTATATTGTCTTTGCGGGAACTACATGTATTTTGAAAAGGGAAACATTTTCTGCAAGTTTATCCTGCCAAAAGCTTTATGGGCCCAACAGGCCTATAATCTTTATCAGGGCCGAATTCTCAGAAACCTTCAATGGTTTTGCATTTTTAATGGTCAAAATCATTTAATCTAAAGCTCTCTTTCTGACATTCCCCAAAACAGAATCAAAGGTCATAGAAAACAATTAGAAGTTAAAAAAAGGAAACAAATAACACAATAAGAAGAAAATGAACTGGAATAAGGCAAATGGAATGAAATAACATGGTTCTCGTCAGGGATTTATTAGAAATGAGGCAGTGACTTTTCATTA
The DNA here is from genome assembly GCA_035610835.1 of Ophiura sarsii. Classification (NCBI taxonomy): domain Eukaryota; kingdom Metazoa; phylum Echinodermata; class Ophiuroidea; order Amphilepidida; family Ophiuridae; genus Ophiura; species Ophiura sarsii. The sequence continues at coordinate 20,535,623 of CM069443.1, forward strand.
TTCATTAATCTCTTTAGTTCTTAACTCATATTCTGATGTACAATGTATCAATTTACCACCTGAATCTTTAATTCTAAAAGTAAATGCTCCAGGCCGCGATGTTATTTTATTATTAAGCCCATGCCATAAACGACATACGAGGCGCATTCAATAAATTATACCTGCAACCATTGAAAATCTCTTAACCGTGACAGTATGTGTCAATAAAATAAACTTATCAATAAAAGATTTTAAAAAAAGATTAAAAAAACTTATGATACTTAATTAAACGGTAAGTCTTGCTCTGTTCTCACAGAAATTTTCGAACACGTAGGTCATTTTAATCATTACATTTCAGCACTGTGAATACTGTGATCTCAGGGCACTGGTTAGGGATTTAAATGTTACAATGGCGGGAAATTTGAAAGACAAGTTTATGGCATGCGTTAACAGTGTTAATATTGGCGCTTGATTTATAATGCTGATTCTTGTCATTTTTCAGTGCCCAGAGACCATGATGGTTATAGTACTGAAATTACATGATAAACATGACCCACATGCTTGACATTTTCTGTGAGAAAGGAGTTAGACTTACAGTTTAAGTATCATAAGTTTATTTTATTGACAAATGTCACGGTTTAGAGATTTGCAATGGTTGCAGGTATTTAGTAAACGCCCCTCGTACATGTAGCTTGCCCAAAATTGCCCAAGAGTTCCTGAGATTTTCTAGTGTGAGTGAAGACACGCACACACACAGAATAATTATGATAAAAAACACAGTAAAATTATAAAAACGTTGATTCTGGCGCTGACCCAAAATATCAAAACCGAAAAGCGGACAGTACTTCTTCCTTTTTCTAGTTTTGTAAAGATGATGTAGAACGTTTATTAGATTTAGGTACAGTATAGCTACACACCAGCACACATCAGTATGAAGTACAGAGTGACTTTAAACAATACAAGTAACTGATTTCTTGGCGGATTATTCCCACTAATTAGCCAGAACCAGAACAGAACAGCCATTAATTTTAACCCTACCCTAGAGAACCACTGCAAAAGTCATATTTGCATTTCATAGGAATTATTATCTTCATTATACAGGACTAAATGGACATATTTCAAGTCTCTCGAAGATATATTTTTCTATCACTGAATACCTGATTAACTATTCTAAATGTTGCAAGGAAAACTTATAAGGAAGTTACTATCATGTTAAGAATAACATTCGAGGCATCACTAAGGCTTGACTTGTAACAATGAACATTTGACTGAATATCAGTAGTCCAGTATGCTACAGGCGTGTCAAACATTCGAGTTGATATTGTACTATTTGCAAGCCTACAATCTGATTTATACATGATAGTATAGAATTATTGAGAAATCATTTTTCTATTTTCAGTATTTAAATCGAGCGGTTATACTTAATCATACAATACGGTGAGAAACGAAAACACATGTATTTATCTTTGGGGTAATTTTCCGTGTCCGTTGTCCAAAATCTCTCCCTGGCTTTGATTGCATCATGACAAAAGTGAAATAGTTATCAATTAGCATTACTATAAATGTGTAGCTATGATTCATAGCTATAATCATGAGAAATGTCATGAAACTGACATTCATATTAGCGATGTTATGAGTGAGGAGGTAGAACTTAATGAATGACCTCGTATAATGAATTTTTTGGCAATCTTGAAATGTTGATGCAGGTGAAAAAAGTTTAGCGAGCGGGTAACGGGAAACTCTAAATTGTCTTTCAAGCGCCTTATGGTGTTTTTTCATGATGAGAAGACATTAGAAGACCGGTTTTTTGATTGTTCTTGAAGTTACAAACAGCGCCATCATGATGTGATGATGTGATTAGTCCTCTTTCTCAATGGGAAGGACTCTCAGTCTGTTCTTGAAGGAGGCCACAGTAGATGCAGAAACTAGATTTTCAGGCAATTTATTCCAGGTATTATTAACTACCTTATTGAGTAGAAATAACCTGCCAACTGACTTCTGCTACGCCTGACAAAGAGTTTGTCTGTAGTGGAGTGAGAAGTATTTTTCGGCTGGTGTTTCATAGAGTAACTTGTAATGTATCTATGAGCTCTGTTTTTACTCCTCTCTTGTAGAGATTCAATGGCGAATAACGGCGATGTCTTGATTTTGGCACACAAAAGTTAAAGTTCACGGATGAGCTAGATATTGCTCCTAGAAAACGAGACCTAGAGACCTGTTATTTTGTATACGCAATATAGACTTCCCTATCCCAGGCAATACAATAGTGTCCGTCATTAAAAAGTTACTATATTTGGTACTCACCTAGTTCTTGAAAAACATTGTGTGCAACTTTGGGTCTCCAAAAAGATTATTGGCCTTGCCTTCCTTGGACATAAAAACGGAGGATATTTTCCCGGGGGGGGGGGGGGTGGGGGGGGGGGGGGGGCGGGGCACTGACATTTGAAAAGGGTATAGGTATGTGCCGCGTTGAAGACCCCCCTTTTCACCCTCTGCTGCTAGTTCCTTTTGAGTCTGCATCAGTTCTTAAGACCCCAATTTTATTGAAAATTTAAAAAAATCACGAAATTTTGCGTTCCAAAGCCCCAATTCTTCGAAAATGTTGCGTTCTTAAACCAAAATAAATCGAAAATTGAACTATAGGCCAGTTCTCAAGACCTATTTTTTGGAAAAAAATCAGTTCCTAAGAGTAAGACCCTATTTTTCATCATAAAATCCACTCAGTTCAGTAGCCCCTCTTTTTGAGACCCTGGGCGGCACACCCCTACCCCAAAAAAAGTTGAGTGCCGCCCCCCCCCCCCCCCCCCCCCGCGGATATTTTCAGGTAGCTGAATACGAAAATTGGTTTCCTTTTATTTACTGAATGGCCGACTCTGATACATTAATTATCCTATGTATCTAATCTGTTGAGACAGTCATAATTAGTATATATACATTATTACTTCATCATTCTGTACTTATAATATTTATAAATAAGCTTAGGCCTAGGCCTAATTTTTAATTTTAATTAAAATTAGCCTAAATTATTAGGATTAGGACTTTTACCTCATCCACACTCAGTGGCATGCAGATCCTATACTCCTTGATCATCATCTTCTGTTCCCTTGCGCTGTTTCTGATGCGATGTATGAACAAGTAGCCTCTGATTGACTGATCAAAAGTCTCAGTCCCACGAATAGTCTACGACTACGAGCTAGCTACAGTCAAAAAGTGAAGGAAATCGTAAATTTATTTTTGTAGCTGACATAATTTCAACCAAAGATGGCGCTATTCCACTCAAAATCCATCCATACACTCAGAGTGCATACACTGTAGGATTTCTGTGTCAAAATCTTGATTCAGGTACTAAACTGACCAAAAGCTTCGTAGATATGAAACCCGAAGTCATAAGGGACCGTTCATTATTTATGCTGGAGGGAGGGTTGGGTAAACTTATAGGGGAGGTCATGTAACTTTCATATGTTGAAATAGGGGGGGGGGGGTTATGTAACTTTTTATTCTTAAACAGGGGGGGGGGGGGTTGTGTAACTTTTTTTAAATATAAAGATGGTGGTGATTGGGGTGATTTTAGAGGTTATTTTGGAGTGTAAATGCAATTTTTTTCTGCGTTTAGCGCATATTTTCTTAAAACATATCGACTTCAAAATCTGTTACTATGAGACAACTTCTGGACAGCAAATCTTTTCTGTGCCTCGGACGATACATGGTGGAAAAACATCTATATAATCATCAACGGTCGAGAAATTAGAGCCACGGGGTGTATAATGTAACAAAATCCAATTTTATGATTGTGATTTATTGCATGCTTTCACAGCTTTGCACCAATGCTCACAAAAGTAGAATGTTTTACTGGATTATACGTTTCTGCTCAGAATGTAGGCTAAGACTCACAAAACCACCCAAAATGTATACAATTATGACACAATTTCCGCTCGCTACGCTCCCCATTACTAATTTCACACAATAAAAAGAAGGGCCATCATAAAATTATTGGTCGTTCAGATAGGGCACAAACAGAATTTGCCAACATATCCATGAACAAAATTCCAAAGGTAAAGACAGCCCACATAAGTATGTGACATGACAAGTTGATTTTTTTTTTATGGAGGGGGGGTTGTTTAAAAAGCTACTGGTTAGCAGGGGGGTCATGTAATTTTCAGTTTCAGCTGTAGGGGGGAGGGGGAAGGGTTAGGTAATTTTAACATACAAGTCTCGAATTTGTCCCAACCGCCCCCCCCCCCCCCCTCCACCATAAATAATGAACGGTCCCTAACGATGTGTGAACGTAGTGTCACGAGTATATTGTTAGCCCATAGCCTAAATCTGGTAAAAATTGTTCCGCATAGAAAGCAGCAAGTGCTATGTAGTGATTTGTCTGTTACAACCTTCTATTTTTTCAGTCTCACCCCTTTTTTGGGAAAAGTAAGGCAATTGGAGACCCACAAAATGGTCATGTGCTGTGTGTTAGATCAAGGAGTTATTATAGTTAACGATAACTCCTTGGTTAGATCAGGGAGGTGTAATAACATCTCTCTGGTTAGATTGACACCCAGTGCTGCGGATCATACGGTCAGCAATATGTTGAAGAACTTGTGTATTGCCTGTTTTTCTGGCTTCCAATGCATTTACTAGTTTTAGTTTGTCTCTGAGCCTTCTCTAGGTCGAAGTTTGTTTGAGCCAATAACCACTCATCAGCAGATTTGAGAGTTATATATAAGTTGGCATGGAGTTAAATTTATAGTTGAAGTTATAGTTGATATGATGTTTATGATGTTAATCTTTTTATTTTGGACGAAAAGTAACAACACGATTGATCAAACTATTCAATGAAATAAGACTAAAGAGGCATAAAACAGTATTACCGTATATTTGCGAAAATTGGTACTGCATCAGTGATCTGTCCCCAAGTACAAGCTAGGTAACTCAACTGCATTCAAATACTTATCACCATAACCCTAACCCATACCATATACCCCCAAAATACCACGACTGGGCAAGTTGGTACCACCCGGAGTGGAAGTTTTGATGAAAAAGGACCGCAGCCCATATAGTTTGCGCAATATTCTGCGCGAACTAGCCTTGGCAGCCGTGGTGTAGTGGAGAATTGTTTGCCTCTGGTGCGAGAGGTCCCTGGATCAAATCCCGGGGGGATCGGGGGATATTTTGGTCGATTTTCCACGTTGAAGAAAAAAATCTGAAAAAGTGGGGCGGGGGGGGGGGGGAGGGGGTTAGAGTTAGGCTTAAAACCGATACTATTCAAAATGAAATTCTACTATTTGTGTGCTAATTCATCCCAATTGATCTGTCATCATGCAATTAACATGCAATTAACAATTAGAGACAGGCAATACAACCCTATATGTGTTCAGACGAGTTAAATCTGTTGAAAGGGTCAATAATGTTCTTGGTATACCATGTGTAGGCCCTATGTGTACATTGTGTATAGGGCTAGCATGCATCATATCACATTGTGTCACAATACGGTCATAGTAGGTTGACAAAATACCACGGCTGTCGCTGTACGTCACGAGTTGTCGACGGTTGCAGTGTCGTGTTTTGATTTGACTATTTTTCAACAGGGCTGGAAATAAGCACCTGCTTGCCTGCCCATGGGGGAAAATTTGGTGCCGGGCAGGTAAAAGTGCAAAAGTACCTGCCCAACTGGCATAGCTTTTTCATCAAACTCAATGATTCCTTATTAAAATGTAAGGGAGAGCGGGTAGTGTTCGCCCCATTTGCATTTGAAATGGGCTAAAGACGTCAATTTTAAAGATTGATTGGACCTATTGACAACTCGGCCCCTCCAAGGAAATCTTACAGCTATGCCGGGTAAGCTCCGCTTATGCTATGAGCCCCTCATACTCTCCCCCCCCCCCCCCCTGATTTTGTCACACTTTTGCCCGAATATTCAAATATTGTGCCTCTCCCTCTCAAAATAAATCCTGTATGCATGCCTGTAATTGATCCCGTGCCAATCGAATTTTACCAAGGACTGCAATCCAAATTCCCTAAATAACTTAATTGCTAATAATATGATAAATAAATTAATCGTTCAATTGTCCGTCACCCCGAGGATCAGAGTAGCTGCTTGTGATTTATATTAATTACTGGAGTACTGAAGTGATTTTACAAACAAACGTAAAAGGGATTTCCCCAAAATGGCCGACAAACAAAAAGAAGAAAATGCCAGTGAAAATGCCGAAAATACAACACCAAAGGAACCTAGTTCAGCGGAAAGTCCATCTAAAGAAGGTGCAAAAGCTGCACCACCGATAAAGAAGAAAAACGATAAAGGTAGGTAATTTAAATGCTCTTTTAACCAGGTGAATATTTATTTAAAATTACGGAGATCCAAATTCGGAAGACTAAAAATACTAAATATACTGTCCTGTACTTTTCGTTCAGTACAGTCAGTTTGTTTGTTTTGTTTGATTTGATCCTCCCTAAGGAACTCGACAGAAGCGAATTTTCGTCGCTATTTCGCCAAGCTGACCATTACTGGCCAGTTTCTTTACATACAAATTTTACGTCTATTTGGAAACATCATATAAAGCCAAAGGATGCTCCTTTTTTTGGACGTTACAGTGATTGCTCTTGGTTGGAGTTTGTGACAATCGCTTGAGATGGAATTCGAACCCACAACCTTTCGATTGCAAGTCTGATGCTCTAGCCATTGCACCACGATAGGCTAAATAAATAAAGAGTTTTCTGAGAAGACCGCACACGTAACTTTTAAATTCGCATTTTACCGCATAGGCCCTAACTTCTTTTTGATTAAATTTCTTTTCTTGAATTGAACTCATCTCATCCATGAACAATTGTTGAAAAATAAAAATGGCGTGAGCCAAAGTCAAGATAAAGTCAGAGTGGCAAAGACAAAGTTGTTAGTTGTTGTGACAGTAGTACTGACAGTGACACTTGCACTGTCCTGAAACTGAATATACTCTATTAAGCCAAATCTTAGCTTCCTCTGGACAGTGACGTAACTTACTAATAAAGCGCAGCTTTTACGCACGCACGTCATGTATCTTCTGTCTTTTAACGCTTGTGTGTATACGCCAGGGCTTCGAGTAGACGCGTGCTTTGCCGTCACTCACAGTATCCAATCCAGACACCATTGCTGGCATTGATCTAATCTCATATGGTGTACACGTATTCCAGATCAGGACTCTTTATACATGTTCAAGAAATCTGTCAAAACATATTTGTATCCAAATGTTGTGTAACTTGTATCATATTGTACTTTATGATGTTTGTTTGTTCATTATCCTTTTGTTCCCTTGGGTTTACTTTTCTCACACGCTTTGATCTTGATGTAAAGGTGGTTTATAAATTATAAATGCTTATTTGTATTGTATTGTATTGTATCGACTATGTGTACACTTGATTTTAACTATGATACTATCATGACTATGTACTTTTTACCTGAATAGTTTGATGTTTGCTCATTTCAATCCTCTGTTTTATTTCTACACAGTTGATATCCTACTGAAAGCCACCGGTGATGCTCCTATAATGAAGAAGAAGAAATGGGCCGTAGATCCTAACAAGAAAGTAGGATGGGTCATAGAGTTCATACACAAATATCTCAAATGTGATCCGTCAGAATCATTAGTAAGTAGAGAGATAGAGAGTATAGACTATAGAGATTTGTTATCAGTGTCAAAGATGGGAGTGATTTTTTTAAAGAGGATGGTGCAATAGTCTATGTGACAATCACACCTTTGCCAATTGTTCAATGGTCAGTGTTGTGGAGGAAATTCATCTTGTTTGCCTAAATTGTAAGTTTGGCCTGCCATAGTGTTTACACACAAATCTGCCAAAATGATGCCTTCTTAGAGTCTCACATCTTGAATACTATAACTGATCTAGGCATTTCAAAATGCACAGGTAAAAAGGTATTACAATCAATAACACACATATCTAGTAATATATCATTTTTCACAAAAAATATAATAAATATTAAGTGCTTATATAATAAGTATTAGATCATTTTTCAAGGTGCACTTAACAGGTTTCTGGGTGATAAAATGTTTTCAAGAAATAAGGTTTCACAGTAGATGGCAGATTCAATGTTGTTTTTGAACTAACTGTAATTGAATGCAACCAAAACATGATCTTCTTATTTGTTATATTAGTTAATTAATTCAAGACTAATTGATAGATGGCAAAAGTTGTGATTGCTGCCATGTAAAAACTGCAGAATCTGTGGATTAATTCAAAACATTGTTGCAGACTTTAATTATGAAATATGAGAGTGATTTCTTTGATTTATGTTTGTAAATTAAGTTATTATTTGTGGCTTTGTTCAGATTGTGAGTGGGAGATTTGTCATTAGTTCAACGCTACCACTTTTTTGTTGTGTTGAAGTGATGACGGTTCTCCTTCATTCGCATTTTGTACCATTTTTGTTTTGCAATGATGTGTCGATGCGTCTGGGGCAACAGTTATGTTGATTGTTGGCGCATTATAAGTTGCCATTATTATTATTATTATTATATGATGAGAAATGGAAGTGTTATTGTGTTTTTGTGACTCCTTGGCTTTGAGGAATAAACTCCATCATATCAAATTTAGATACACACTATATTATAATGATGTGGTTACCACCATCTTGAGGTGACAGAAAGTATAGCAAACATCTTATTGTAGCCATTCAGTGTCAGCTAGAATTTTAAAAAAATGTACCCTAAATGTTGCGAACGTAACCTTCTATTTGATATTGTCTTTCAGTTTTTATATGTTAACCAAGCTTTTGCACCATCACCTGACCAAGAACTTAGAAATCTATATGAGGTAAGTCACGCTGGAAATGGGTCTTTATTTTTTAGTGTCTAACCAATCAGCTCTAGTTCTGAATACACTGATCGCCAATCATTTCCTCTTTGATCGGCTGATCAGATCACTGATCACCGATTTAGTGCACAAGTGCACTGCAATGCCTATAATAACAGTACATTTCTCTCGTGTGTTGCCATACATAGTGTAATAAGTAGTAGTAGCAATTGTGTACTTAGCAAAGCAGATTATAACGAGTGAAACAAGTTCAAATGTTTCAAATAAAAAATACAATTATTTACTCTGTGTGCGATGTACTTGGGAAATTGATTAGCAAGTCTTCAAAATTGTGTCGCATTGGGCTATGCGATACTGGATATCTTGCACTGTGTTCAGTATGACTTGGTGTGACTTAAACAAAATCGGTGACTTGGTGAATATTTAGAAAGACTTGACCTGGCTCGAGTCACCTCTGTCAGTGAATTGACTTGTGACTCAGGGTTTAGTGACTTGGTCTTATGAACTTATACTCCATCCCATCAATGTTGTTATTTCAAAGAGTGTATCATTGGAAAGGGCAATGTCAGCACAATGGGTAGTGGAGGCAGTCTGAAGCTTTCCTATGCTACACAATTCCCCCATTATCCTTTAAAAACCCAGTTTATAAAATTGATTTTGCTGCAAGACATACATTTTCCTTGATGCATCCCTTCCCTGACTCGTTGAGTTTTTTCTAATGAAATGTTTTACATTTGACCCTTCTTTGATTTAAATCTAATAGTAATATGCTTTTTGTTTCTTCTATATTTTTGAAATATCCTTTTCAGTGTTACGGCAGTGATGGTAAACTAGTTCTACACTATTGTAAAAGTGAAGCCTGGGGATGATACATGCCACAGGCTCCATCCAACTTATAATGGATTTCTACTTCTCAAAGAAACAGTGCAATCTAGTAATACCAAACTATAATAGTATGGTAATTTATTCTAATAAAGTATATAGTGTACTAACTAGCCAAAGTGACTCGAAATGCATAGAGTGAAATTGTCTAGCAGACACTGTGAATTGTAACCAATTTTTCATGCAGCTTATATACTGGTGATCTGGTGCGCATCATTATATGTCCCAGACACTTTATAGCGACTCGTGAGACGGTGACAATGGGTCTTCGCAAATCCTGTTCGGTAAATCATCAGAAATTGCTAACAAATAAGATCATGTTGAAGCGTCTTTCCACATGAGTAAAGTACTTTTCATCACCACACATCGATAATGAAGATTACAAACAGTCAATTAATAGCGGTAAATGATCAATGATCCAGCACCAGTGACATAATGTTCTGCACAAGGGTCAGTGGCATAGCTGGGTTTTTCATATTGGGGGGAGGGGGCAACAAATGAATGTGAATAACCAAGGACTTGACCACCATGTCCATTTCAAAAAGATTGCCGCCCAGTCAGAAAATTGAGAGTGGGGAAGAGGGTTGTGACATGTTTTTACCAAAACCGTACATGTGTGATTGGTTCAACATGTCTACAAATGTCTACACAATATCAGACTTGATTGCTATATGGTATAAACATTATTATATATCTGCTCTTCAATTTCACAATAGTTTTAAAATATCCAGAGTCTTGGTGTAAATCTTATAGATGTAAATAGTGGACAGTAAGCTATCTAGATGAGTGTAGAGTTTCTTTTTGTATATGTGTACAAGTTAAGTTGTATTTTAACAATTTAGCATTATAGTTCTATTTACATATATGTGGTATTAGTTGCCTATGATGTATACAATTAACACAAAAGTTTGTGAACAGGTACTTTAATATTAGCTAATTTAAAATCAGAAATCATTATCAAAAATCTTATACATTAAACGAGCAAATATCTTATCTGCAATTTGAGACCTCATTCATAGAAATCGAGTGAATACTTTTCAAGTCATAATGACTTAAAGTAACTAGACCAACCGACAACAAAGTTGTAGTAAAATTATTTTCTATGGGATGCTATTGCCTACAAATGTAGTGTGTGTGTGCTCATTACGAATTGCATCATAGCCTAAAAATCTACTCAAATTTTGTGAATTAGGTGTTATATTGTGGAGAGGAAATTTGCTCTTTAATGTATAAGTCTTAGATTTTTGATACTGATTACTGATTTTAAATTAGCTTATAAAGCACCTGGTCAGAAGCTTTTTGTGTTGGTATATTATAAAGTGATCACAAAAAGCAATTGGTATACATGTTGATGATTCTTTTGATAAATCTCCAATGCAAGAATAGAAATTGTACATTTATCAAAAGCTTTTAATTTCCCTTTTTCACTGTAGGATGTTGTTGTGAAATTTGATCATATTTTTATTAAATTATGTCAGAATAGCTTGAACAATTATAGGCCTAAGGGAACATTTTCTTGCACTAAGCGTTTAATATGGTTATGCCAATTTGTTATTTTACATAAATGAACACTTATGTGTTTATCCATGAACCATGAACACCTATGTGTTTATCCATGAACCAGGCATTGCTTCTACTGCATTTGAATCTGATATGTGCATGATATTTCAATCAAATCATACAAAATACTTTTCAGACTCATTTTTCAGAGTGTGTTTGTTACTTTTAAATTCAATACAATGAAGTAGAAATTTTGAATTTCTGGAAATAATGGTGATGCTCATTTTAGCAAATCACATTATATGTGTAAATAGGTTGTTTGTCTTTTCTGATGGAGCTTTACCCTATGAATTATGGATATATATAGGGTGTGCAGTAATTGATGTCCCACCCCTGCCTGAGGCAATATTGGTCATTACTGGAGTAGAGAAGGGAATGTGTAAACAAACCATGTTTAATAGGCTGCCTGAATGCTAAATCTTGCTAGTGGCGTTTAAAGCATCAAAATCGACATAGTTTTCGTGTTTTTATGCGTATTTTTGTAAATCAGCAGAAATTAATTATACCTGTACTTCCGGAAGTTGACACATTTTGACCTCTAGTGACCCTTTCGTGACCTTTGACCTAGTTATGATAATTGACCTTTTTGCTTAGCTTATCAATGCGCACAAAATGAAACAATTCCGGTCAAAATCGGAGCATGTCTTCAATTTTACCCCTGTAAAGGTCAATGACCCCTAGTGACCCCTTCTTGACCTTTGACCTGGTTATGATTTTTTTTTAAATTCTTTTATATCAAACCTAACAATTTGAAACAAATCCGATCCAATTTGAAGCATGTCTTGAAATGATGTGTAAGGATTTCAATGGGTGGGACATCAATTACTGCACACCCTATAGATGTATTCCTTGAAGTTTTCCATTGTGTGATCACTATATATTATTCCATTCCCTGTCTGACCCTATAGATACTATTGTTCCCTAACGCTAACCCCTAAACCAGGTTTTTAATCAATATCACAATTTGGGAGAAAACCGAAAAATAAATCGCAGCGACCCGACACCAGGGATCTATCCGGGGACCCTCCGGACACCAAAACCTCGGACCCCCTAGGCATGCCACGGCTCTCAGCTACTCGTTTGCACAGTATACTGCGCTCACTATATAGGTTCCGTTGATTACGTCATCGGAACCGTTGGCGCATGCGCTTGAAGATTAGCCGCAGTAATCTGTAGTACTCAGTTAGGTTAGGGTTAAAGCAGGATAAATAAGACCAGCTTCTGTTTTTCAGGTACCTGAATTTATCAGCTTTCTTCCCAAATTTATAAAACTTACTTATCTGAAGATGACTTAATTATAACTAATTATCTTTCAAAGTGTACCCTCTTTTGCGACGTTTTATGTTGGGTAAAGTCGCCATTTTTCGGTCAGCGTCTATTTTCGGTCACTTTCGCCAAAATCGTGTAATTGCATCGGTCTTTGCCATTTTAAAGCAATACCGGGCATCACCTATATGCAGCAGTTTTTTAGCCGTCAGTTTATAACGACGAGGTCATTTTCATTACACGATTTGGCGAGGTGACCGAAACTAGGCGCTGACTGAAATCTGGCGACTTTAAGAGATAAGATTTCAAGAGATCTATGCAACATTTGTTGAAGTGTGTTCTTAAGTCTACCGAAATGAGCTGCAAACAGAAACTGGCCATGGCTTGAATTTTTTGGATTCTATTAAAATGAACAGCCAGAATGTGTACTTTAGGTCCAAAACATGTATTAATTATACAGGATTGAATAAAGTGCCTCATTTGAACTATATTATGGTATTTATTCAACCATATACTTGATGCACCGACAGCCGAACTAAAACTATCTGTCATGCAGAAGCACCTTCAAGGCAACTGTTTTGGTATTGGTATATTGCTTTTGATGTCACTGATCTGTGCCAAATGAAATCAAAATATGATTGTGAATTACGTACATAATGTTAGGTCAGTCTTTTAGAAAAATAGGATAAAAATGAGAGTGGGGCTTGGACCCATTTTAAAGCAAGTCGCAACAACAAATGGACCATTCAATCCTGAGGCTACATACACTTGGGAAGTTTGGTCCTTGGCCAGCCTGGAGACCACTGCTTTGCTTGCCCAGATTCCAATGCAGTTGTGCCAATTTGGTGGTTTTGATTTATGTTATGCCAAAGTACTAGTATTATTTTATCATTAAATAGATTAGGCTTCAATTAACATTCCAAACATATATTTTGTATTATCAATGTGATTGTAAACCACCTCAACATAAACTCTGAACAAGACAAGTTAATTATCATAACACAACAGAGCATGGATCAGATTTTTGAAAGGTGCTCTGTCTGTGTTGTCCAATAATTTAGGGATTTTAGTTGTGGTCTATTTATAGAATTTGGATAAATGAAGGGTCATAAACATGATTGAAAATGATATATATTGGAAAGGGAAAGAGTGTAGACTTTGAAACTTGAAACTTTATTGCCCTCGGGTAATGGGCATATCACACATAACCATTAACATACACATTTTTAACATTGAACTTGAAAAAATCTAATTGCCAATCGCCATATATATTCTTGCAAGTGTTAATTTACATTCACTCTCACATATTATTTACTAACCCTAAACATTAATATAGTTAACAGCAATTTGAAAAGAACCTCTTTTTTCAAAATGACTAAACAATGATATGTGGTGGAAAAACACTCTTACAACAATTGTTTTGTGTGTTTATGTGTGACAAAAGGGCAACTTTATGTGAATGTATTTATATACAATAACATATGATGGGAAAATATGTTTTCAACATTTTTTTCTATGTTGATATGTGGCATATCCCTTGCCAGTTGTTATTTCCATCCACTCAGCCGCTGAATGAAGCACAAATAATTGATCTCTCTGTGATATACCTTCATGATCTCACCTGAAATGTGTAATTATTATTTTGTGTTACTATGGTGTAAGCACTGAATGTCAACAATCGCAATGTGCAATCTATCTATCTATACTCTGGATATACTGTGTATCCATATCAAATTGTTCAAACATTTTACTTCTGATTCGATGTATCAAGAGGTGTTTTTTAAATCAACCAAAAACTAATTTGCCCATAATGGCTGTGTTGATTGCTTGAGTACTATCACAATAGTTTGTGTATGTTGAGTTAGTGATGATAAGCTGTATTTACTGCTGGAATAAACATCACTGAGTATCAAAAAGCTAAACCGGATACATGTATGTTAAACACATTTTTAATCAAAACAATTCTTTCACTTTCGCAGTTAATTGCTAGCTGCACATTTAGTTGCTCAGTTTGTTGGAAATATTTTTAGTATTCTGTTATTATAAGAATACATTTTAGCTCAAATGTATAATCTGACAAAGAAACATGGTACTTTTGCAGCCTTTTCTGGCATCTGGAGGATTTAAAAGCAGTTGGAATAGCTTGACAGTTGTACTTTCAAATTTCAAAAACCTTTGAAATCAACTTGTAAACCACATCAGCTATATCATTTATTCAAAAACATTCATTGTACCTGTTCAAAAGAAGAAAATATAATACACAAAAATGAAAGTTGCACACTTTCATATTGATTGCTTCCGAAATTTTGTTGTATAAGTGCTCTTTACATGTCTTGTTTGAAATCTGTATGAAGTGGTTAAGCACATTTTTTGTTGGGGATAGAACCATGCTGAGGATAGAACCCTTAACCTATGCAAATCCTATGCAATACTGGCATCCCTGCAATTCTTTTTTGTTGTTAAACATTTCTAGGCCCGTAGCAAGCATTTGACTGGAGAAGCCATGGCGTTCCCACCTTTTTAGTAAATAACTATGTTTTCCTCTATAATATTATTATAATTTGATATATAAATGTACTTCTATGCTTCATATTTTGATGGCTCCCCATTTGTTTGACCTTGCTTATGTTAATAAGGTTGTACGTACATTCAATGTTGTTGCATTACAATTTCCTCATGTATGTTGAACTAATAAAAATTGTGTATAAGAATACGCTTTTTAAAGTTAATGTAGTATCATTGAACAAATTGGTCTATTAACATTATAAACGGCTGCCTCGCTGATAGTCAAAGTAAAAAATGGACATGTTTGGCGTGTTTCTTTTTAAACTTTTTTATGCAAAATCGCTCTCGTTGGCCAAAACAATTGTGAACCTTAAAAAGGAGGAGGCCTC
Source organism: Ophiura sarsii (assembly GCA_035610835.1). Lineage (NCBI taxonomy): Eukaryota > Metazoa > Echinodermata > Ophiuroidea > Amphilepidida > Ophiuridae > Ophiura > Ophiura sarsii. The sequence goes on from CM069443.1 coordinate 20,551,000, forward strand.
TTTAAATCTGTTTTATTTCATGGTTCTAAGGGGTTGGTCACCACAAAACTTAAATACTTATTACAAATATCTTCAACTCTGACACACCTGACCTTAAAAAAGTTATGACCGAAATAAAGAAGAAGAAAAAAGAAAATTGAAGTGGACCAAAAAAAGGAAGCGGGCAGGATGCTAAACATATTTATTGTTTTATTTGGCCTTATTTATCTATTTACATTGTCCAAAAACATTGCCTACTTCACAGTTTGCAGGCATTGGCATCGATATTCTCAGTTACATGACCTATCCTGCATGCTGTCATAAGGTGCAGTTTGAAAACATTACTCTTTTTGATGTTTCGCCCATTTTTGTACCAATGCTAGGTACGGTAGCACACAGTGGAATTATTATCAGCAAATATGACATTTTAATGTCAGAGACCAACTATAATTTGAATGAGTGTGATGCCAGGGGAAGTTAGGGACACCCTGTATACACCACGTGTTAGGGACACATCATTATCCATTATCACGATAAAGAATAAACACCACCAGAACAATACTGATACTCACAACAAAGGTAATACAATTCGACATGTCATAATTCTACAACTACAGGGTGTCTCAAAAAAAACCGTGCACGTGTTTACCTAGCTTATTGACCATGAACTTATACAATTTGGTGTACCAACTGTATACATATTGATAACCATAACGGTTAGCTTTCATATTCCGTTTATTTCATCTGATTCGGTTTTGTCAATTTTGAGATATGACCAATTAACTAAAGCTCCCTAAAGTCGACGTTGTGCCACTTTACAGTTTGCAATGAATAGAAAGGGTTACTCCGGAGAGTGGGTTGTTACCACCCTCTAAAAAAATCCAATCCGAAATGCAGAGTATGCTTATTTTGGTACCATGTTATAGCTAGAGATCCCCTCTATCCATACATACTAAAACAAGTACAAACATTCCACGCATGACGTCACCAAACATGGCCGACCTCAAAATCCCGCCGTATTCGCTGGAAAGTGAAATATCATAGAAATATTCGCCAAAAAAGTTCTAAATATCGGAATTTCACCCGGTTTTTTGCTTATAAGTGATGGAAATGGCGTTTCTAACATAGGGCCATGCTAAAATATTTCAGGAACACACAATAAAAATATTTTTCAAAATGGCGATTTAGAAAAAAAAATTTAAGGTGGCAACCACCCCCTTACTATCGGACTTTGACGGCATACCCTATCCCCGGGTAAGGTGGCATGCAGCCTCAATTTGTTTTCGTCAAAATGAGCGCAGGGGATGTAAAAGCGATCACCTAGACGCTATAGGTCACTGTTCTTTTGCGTTCTAGCACAATCGGCGATCACCCTCCCTTAAGAGGACGAGGGTTTTAATGCTTATCTTAAGCATTCTTTCCGTAAAAGTGGCACAACTTTGATTTTAGGTAGCTTTAGTTAATTGATCATATCTCAGGATTGACAAAACCAAATTAGTTGAAATAAACGGCATATAAAAGCTAAGTGTTTGGTCTATCAATATGTATACAATTGTTACACCAAATTTTAGAAGTTCATGGTCAATAAATTGGGTAAACATGTGCACGGTTTTTTTTGAGACACCCTGTACACCGTTCAATAAAAATAAGTTCCCCTTTATATTTAAATTATGCCTGATATTTTTAAAATGAGTTACTCCATCGAAACGACTTTTGGCACACATAATGTACTTGTTCACAGCAACACTAGAACGGGACTATAACTACGCAGGTGTTGTTATGCTTGAATGAGCACACATTGAATGGAGGAATACCTCAATTCAAAAGTTGCTAAATGATGTAGGATGGCATGTGTTTTGAACTCACCACCCAAAAAGGGTGGTGGGGTTGCATTTTTGGTGACAAATCATCAATCTTTCTCCAATAACTCAATAACTAAATGTGGTACAACTATAGTTGAGGTGTCATTTGAAAGCCTATTTATTTAGCTACATTGTGTGAATAAATCAGGTATTTCTATGGCTGCTTCGCTGAGATATGATTGATTACATTTCGAAAGTCAGGGGCGGCGGTGGCGGTGGCGCTGTGTACAATCTCTATGGGAAATATAGAAAATGTTTCCAATTCTACGTTCAATTTATAATAACTCCTCATTCCTGCATGGTACAAACATGATGTTGGTCTTATGTTATAGATTGTTTTATATTCTATAAGTTTCTGTTTCAACAAACGTTTCAGCAATTATGTAACAATTGTAATCATGAATCGATTGCATTGTCCTATTTTGCCCTATTCATCGGTTTTACATACATGACTTTAAAAATTAAAAAATTCAACCGATGATGGCAAAATTATACATTTTTTGGAAAGCTCTCAAATAGGGGGATTCAAAAATGCTGTTTAAATCAGGATAGGATGCATACCCCAAAAATATACTTGTAAATTCTAACAAATATGAAATTTAAACGTTTGTGCTCATTCACCTCATTAGGAGTTGTTTCCAAGGCTTTTTATCCAGTTCAGATTCTGTTTGGTTTGACCATGATTTGTCAGGCCAGAGACGCAGACTTATTGGCTCAATTATAGCCTACACGCGACAATACCCAGGAGAGTGTATACATGTTTGTGTCCTTGTACTGGCATGACTGTTTGCGGTCAATGCAAAGCCAGTGTTTTAAAAATTACAATATACTAGTACACTACTACTAGCAATTTAACGTTAAGAACATTCTGTCTTATCTTTTTAGTAGGTTTATACAATTAATGAACATTTCTTAAAGTCAAAAACTGAGATATCTGGAGACATTAATGTAAAGGGCAAAACATTTAGAATAATATTTCAGTGATTTCAGTTTTTCTCTTTGATATTTTGAAGTTAATTTTAGAGTGAACTTGAGAGTGAAAATTATTCCAAAGTTAAAATGAATTGAATAAAACTGTGGGGTGGGCCTATGGTAAGTTGATGACGTTGAGAATCTTTAGATACATTTGGTGGTTTCCATTCAGAATACAAAAGTCGTGGTGTTAAATCAAGCATAAAATGCCATCAAAATATCTTATTTTATAAAGATGAATGGATCAATTGTTACATTTTAAAGTTACTTGAATATTTAGGATTGAACTTGAGAGTGAAAAATTATCCCCTTCTGTTCCAAACTTTCGAAGTAAGATATATTGACATTATGCGAAAGTGCAACGCTCACACAGAGCGTGTTTCTGCTGGGGAAGAAACCGCTAATAAACTCTAAGTTTGCCCAGCTGAAACAGGCAGAACCCGGCAATAATCGTCAATAATCTTTTTGCAGTGTCCCAGCAGAAACACGCTCTTAGTAACCGCACCACTTTAATACAGTGGCATAACCAGCGGGGGGGGGGGGGGGGGGGGGGGGACCCTTGCCCCCCCCCCCCCCCGCTTGCCCCCCCCCCCCAAATGAAATCAAGTACGGCTGTAAATGAAATTTACAAACAAAGTACACACCAAACCCCCCCCCCCCCCCAATAATGACATCGTACGCACTCTAAATGGGAAATAGCGCCATAACCATGATAACAGTATACTCGCACCCCTTTGAAAATGCGTGATTTAAACATAATCTATGTCGTTTCCCTTCCCCGCACCCCTTTGAAAATGTTTCAATTACACATTCCCAGCATCGCTTCTCTTTCGCAAACTTTTGGGATGTGATCTGTTGACATAAATCAGCAATGTGCAACGCATTCTTATCACCCGCACCCCCTTGAAAATGTTTAAATTACACATCATTCAACATCCCTATTCTTTCTCCCAACTCTTGAGACATGATATTTTGAAATAGGTGAGAATGCAACGCACTCTAAATGGGAAAATAGCGCCATAACAGTACTCGCACCCCTTTGAAAATGCGTGATTTAAACATAATCTATGTCGTTTCCCTTCCCCGCACCCCTTTGAAAATGTTTCAATTACACATTCCCAGCGTCGCTTCTCTTTCGCAAACTTTTGAGATGTGATTTTTTGACATAAAGCAGCAATGTGCAACGCATTCTTATCACCCGCACCCCTTTGAAAATGTTTAAATTACACACCATTCAACATCCCTATTCTTTCTCCCAACTCTTGAGACATGATATTTTGAAATAGGCGAGAGTGCAACGCACTCTAAATGGGAAAATAGCGCCATAACAGTACTCGCACCCCTTTGAAAATGCGTGATTTAAACATAATCTATGTCGTTTCCCTTCCCCGCACTCCTTTGAAAATGTTTCAATTACACATTCCCAGCATCGCTTCTCTTTCGCAAACTTTTGAGATGTGATTTTTTGACATAAAGCAGCAATGTGCAACGCATTCTTATCACCCGCACCCCTTTGAAAATGTTTAAATTACACATCATTCAACATCCCTATTCTTTCTCCCAACTCTTGAGACATGATATTTTGAAATAGGCGAGAGTGCAACGCACTCTAAATGGGAAAATAGCGCCATAACAGTACTCGCACCCCTTTGAAAATGCGTGATTTAAACATAATCTATGTCGTTTCCCTTCCCCGCACCCCTTTGAAAATGTTTCAATTACACATTCCCAGCATCGCTTCTCTTTCGCAAACTTTTGAGATGTGATTTTTTTGGACATACAACAGTAATGTGCAACGCATTCTTATCACCCGCACCCCTTTGAAAATGTTTAAATTGCACATCATTCAACATCCCTATTCTTTCTCCCAACTCTTGAGACATGATATTTTGAAATAGGTGAGAATGCAACGCACTCTAAATGGGAAATAGCGCCATAACCATGATAACAGCATACTCGCACCCCTTTGAAAATGCGTGATTTAAACATAATCTATGTCGTTTCCCTTCCCCGCACCCCTTTGAAAATGTTTCAATTACACATTCCCAGCATCGCTTCTCTTTCGCAAACTTTTGAGATGTGATTTTTTGGACATACAACAGTAATGTGCAACGCATTCTTATCAACCGCACACCTTTGAATTTTTTTTAGATTACACATCATTCAACATCCCTATTCTTTCTCCCATCTCTTGAGACATGCCATTTTGAAATAGGCCTAGGCGAGAGTGCAACGCACTCTAAATGGGAAATAGCGCCATAACCATGATAACAGCATACTCGCACCCCTTTGAAAATGCGTGATTTAAACATAATCTATGTCGTTTCCCTTCCCCGCACCCCTTTGAAAATGATTCAATTATACATTCCCAGCATCGCTTCTCTTTCGCAAACTTTTGAGATGTGATTTGTTGACATAAATCAGCAATGTGCAACGCATTCTTATCACCCGCACCCCTTTGAAAATGTTTAAGTTACACACCATTCAACATCCCTATTCTTTCTCCCAACTCTTGAGACATGATATTTTGAAATAGGCGAGAGTGCAACGCACTCTAAATGGGAAAATAGCGCCATAACAGTACTCGCACCCCTTTGAAAATGCGTGATTTAAACATAATCTATGTCGTTTCCCTTCCCCGCACCCCTTTGAAAATGTTTCAATTACACATTCCCAGCGTCGCTTCTCTTTCGCAAACTTTTGAGATGTGATTTTTTGACATAAAGCAGCAATGTGCAACGCATTCTTATCACCCGCACCCCTTTGAAAATGTTTAAATTACACATCATTCAACATCCCTATTCTTTCTCCCAATCTTGAGACATGATATTTTGAAATAGGCGAGAATGCAACGCACTCTAAATGGGAAAATAGCGCCATAACAGTACTCGCACCCCTTTGAAAATGCGTGATTTAAACATAATCTATGTCGTTTCCCTTCCCGCACCCCTTTGAAAATGTTTCAATTACACCTTCCCAGCATCGCTTCTCTTTCGCAAACTTTTGAGATGTGATTTTTTGACATAAATCAGCAATGTGCAACGCATTCTTATCACCCGCACCCCTTTGAAAATGTTTAAATTGCACATCATTCAACATCCCTATTCTTTCTCCCAACTCTTGAGACATGATATTTTGAAATAGGTGAGAATGCAACGCACTCTAAATGGAAAAATAGCGTCATAAGAGTACTCGCACCCCTTTGAAAATGCGTGATTTAAACATAATCTATGTCGTTTCCCTTCCCCGCACCCCTTTGAAAATGTTTCAATTACACATTCCCAGCATCGCTTCTCTTTCGCAAACTTTTGAGATGTGATTTTTTGACATAAAGCAGCAATGTGCAACGCATTCTTATCACCCGCACCCCTTTGAAAATGTTTAAATTACACATCATTCAACATCCCTATTCTTTCTCCCAACTCTTGAGACATGATATTTTGAAATAGGCGAGAGTGCAACGCACTCTAAATGGGAAAATAGCGCCATAACAGTACTCGCACCCCTTTGAAAATGCGTGATTTAAACATAATCTATGTCGTTTCCCTTCCCCGCACCCCTTTGAAAATGTTTCAATTACACATTCCCAGCATCGCTTCTCTTTCGCAAACTTTTGAGATGTGATTTTTTTGGACATACAACAGTAATGTGCAACGCATTCTTATCACCCGCACCCCTTTGAAAATGTTTAAATTGCACATCATTCAACATCCCTATTCTTTCTCCCAACTCTTGAGACATGATATTTTGAAATAGGTGAGAATGCAACGCACTCTAAATGGGAAATAGCGCCATAACCATGATAACAGCATACTCGCACCCCTTTGAAAATGCGTGATTGAAACATAATCTATGTCGTTTCCCTTCCCCGCACCCCTTTGAAAATGTTTCAATTACACATTCCCAGCATCGCTTCTCTTTCGCAAACTTTTGAGATGTGATTTTTTTGGACATACAACAGTAATGTGCAACGCATTCTTATCAACCGCACACCTTTGAATTTTTTTAGATTACACATCATTCAACATCCCTATTCTTTCTCCCATCTCTTGAGACATGCCATTTTGAAATAGGCGAGAGTGCAACGCACTCTAAATGGGAAATAGCGCCATAACCATGATAACAGCATACTCGCACCCCTTTGAAAATGCGTGATTTAAACATAATCTATGTCGTTTCCCTTCCCCGCACCCCTTTGAAAATGTTTCAATTATACATTCCCAGCATCGCTTCTCTTTCGCAAACTTTTGAGATGTGATTTGTTGACATAAATCAGCAATGTGCAACGCATTCTTATCACCCGCACCCCTTTGAAAATGTTTAAGTTACACACCATTCAACATCCCTATTCTTTCTCCCAACTCTTGAGACATGATATTTTGAAATAGGCGAGAGTGCAACGCACTCTAAATGGGAAAATAGCGCCATAACAGTACTCGCACCCCTTTGAAAATGCGTGATTTAAACATAATCTATGTCGTTTCCCTTCCCCGCACCCCTTTGAGAATGTTTCAATTACACATTCCCAGCATCGCTTCTCTTTCGCAAACTTTTGAGATGTGATTTTTTTGGACATACAACAGTAATGTGCAACGCATTCTTATCAACCGCACACCTTTGAAATTTTTTAGATTACACATCATTCAACATCCCTATTCTTTCTCCCATCTCTTGAGACATGCCATTTTGAAATAGGCGAGAGTGCAACGCACTCTAAATGGGAAATAGCGCCATAACCATGATAACAGCATACTCGCACCCCTTTGAAAATGCGTGATTTAAACATAATCTATGTCGTTTCCCTTCCCCGCACCCCTTTGAAAATGTTTCAATTATACATTCCCAGCATCGCTTCTCTTTCGCAAACTTTTGAGATGTGATTTTTTGACATAAATCAACAATGTACAACGCATTCTTATCACCCGCACCCCTTTGAAAATGTTTAAGTTACACACCATTCAACATCCCTATTCTTTCTCCCAACTATTGAGACATGATATTTTGAAATAGGCGAGAGTGCAACGCACTCTAAATGGGAATATAGCGCCATAACAGTACTCGCACCCCTTTCAAAATGCCTGATTTAAACATAATCTATGTCGATCACCTTTCCCGCACCCCTTTGAAATGTTTTCAATTACACATTCCCAGCATCGCTTCTCTTTCGCAAACTTTTGAGATGTGATTTTTTGACATACAACAGTATTGTGCAACGCATTCTTATCAACCGCACCCCTTTGGAAATGTTTAAATTACACACCATTCAACATCCCTATTCTTTCTCCCAACTCTTGAGACATGACATTTTGAAATAGGCGAGAGTGCAACGCACTCTAAATGGGAAATAGCGCCATAACCATGATAACAGTATACTCGCACCCCTTTGAAAATGCGTGATTTTAAACATAATCTATGTCGTTTCCCTTCCCCGCACCAACTCGTGTTATGGTACATATGATGGTTTGGAGGTAAATTTACTAAAGTTTAATACCGTAAAGTGAACATTTTCGCGTGTATAATTTTTCGCGATTATTTGCACACTTTGAACAATTTACGAATTTGAGCTTTTGCCCTTTGCCGCCCCCCCCCCCCCCCCCCCCCCCCCCCACCACCACCACCACCACCACCACCACCCCCTGATAATAAGTGACTCTGGCTACGCTTCTGCACTCCAATCTAGAAATTTCTTTTTCCTTAAACTTCTACCTCTACCCTGGATCTTATGTTATGGTTTGAATGTAAATTTACCCACGTTTAATACTATAGGGGTGAACATTTTTGCGTGTATACATTTTTCGCGCTTGGCACATTTTGAACAATTTCGTTTTTTATTTTTGCGATTTTGAGCTTCCTTACATAGACCTACATACACAATGAATATATTTGCGCGCCTTTGCGTGTTTGCTGAGATTTAGCACGAAAAGCGCAAAAATTAATGTAGCGCGAAAAAGAACACGTTGACACTTTCTGGAATCACAACAAAAACCATGAATAAACACATAACACTGCTCGCCAGAGCTATAATGTAGAACAGTAGTCTGTGCATAGTATACACTCTATCAAGGACAGTTTGCGTGAACTGTCAAACATCATTATATTAATACAGATCGGGTGGCAGGGGCATACAAAACCAGCAGCGAAAAGATTTAAATCTTAAATACTTAAGTGGGCTCATGGTGACTTTTATTTGTGAACCGGTGAGGCGATCCACAGAATCAATGGATGAGAATCAGACAAATTTGCTTGGAAACAACTTCTAATGTTCCGATAAAGTATATATATTTCAACAAGTTGCCCTTGACAACCATTATGTTCTGAATTGCATGAGGAACTAGCTAGTATGCACAGTAAAATTAGGATTGGGAAAGTTATAAACATATTATAGAGCTTTAATCAAAATATGAAAAAATCGATAATTGTTTATCATTCTTTAATAATCACAACATGTTACCATTATGTCCTATCATAATTTAGCATATTTGGATTCCTTGTGAGATTACCGTTCAGAAAATATTTACCTTTTATGGGGTAGAACAAGTAGTTATTGCGATATGCTAATTCGAATCTCAGATGGTGTAAAATACTCAAATCTGGACATGCAACGGGAAGGGTGGCGAGTTCAAAACACATGGCCGTATTGAAGGAGGATGGTTAAGCAGCTTGAACCAATGTCTTTGCTTGAACACCGCACAGGTGTTGTACTGCTTGAATGAGCACACATTTACTGGAGGAATACCTCATTTCATCAGGTGAAAATGTGGTGTTCAAGCAAAGACCCTGGTTCAAGCTGCTTAACCATCCTCCTTCAATATCATTTAGCAACTTTTGAATTTAGGTATTCCTCCATTCAATGTGTGCTCATTCAAGCATTACAACACCTGCGTAGTTATAGTCCCGTTCTAGTTTTGTTGTGAACACTTACATTATGAGCGTTTTTCTACTGGGGAAGAAACCACTAATAAACAGTAAGTTTTTCCAGTAGAAACAGACAGAACCCGCTAAGAATCGGTATTTTTGGTAATCCCAAAAACCTTCACAAACAAGCTTTGGAACCGGTAAGAATCGGTAATAAACCCAATAGAAACAGAAAGGCGATTGATTTTAGCGGTTTGTGCCGTGAACCGTGTCACGCTGGGTTATACACATTGTGATTGTGAAGCAATATTTTTCAGGTGCGGTGGCATCGTTTGGTATTACAAAAAGTCAAATGTCGTGGCCCATCGACTAGGATCGATAAACTTTGCGGTAACTTTTCGCGAGTAGAAACAGGGGGAGGGATTAAAAACTTTATTAGCGTTTACTTTTTGCAGTGCCCCAGTAGAAACATGCTCTATGTGTGCCAAAAGTCGTTTCGATGGAGTAACTCATTTTAAAAATATCAAACATAATCTAAAGGGGAACTTATTTTTGTTGAACTGTGTATTATAATGACATGGGTCTAAACATGTTAAACACATCTATACAATGTGACTTCAATAAATAATTATTAAGTTTATCTTCATATCTTTTTTATTTACAAAAATGGTTTCACGGCAACACCTAGTGATACAACCATGATATGAAGTTGAATATATAATTAATATTATAACTATACAATATTTCAGTTTATCTTTAAGGATTGTACCAAATTGCATCAAAATCATACAAATCATTATACAAACTAAATTGAATAATTGACCAGCGATTCCGAATATTATATACAAAGAAAATGGTAAATAGAAATAAATAAAATAATACTGACTATAACCAATTGAACATTTAACAAATGAACAATTCCCAAAGGTCACCGAAAAGAGAATTCTTGTTTTGCTTTCGAAAGTTATCTTTCCATTAAATGATAACCGAATATTCCATAGTTTCACTCTTATATGCAAATTAGAAATGCGGCGGAAAATGATTAGGCCTATAAGACAAATTGGATATTGACACGAACTTTTCTCCGTATCTGTAGATCTATACTAAATTCGCGCAATGGTGTGAAATTGATTTGAATTATTTGCTTAAAACTTTTCCTCTGGAGTAACACAACACAATAAACGTTATCCAAATCTACCAGATAAAACTTGCTTCATAAGAAAAATGGGATATTAACGCGAACATTTCTTCACGTCTGTAAACCTATGTTAAATTCACGCAATGGTGTGAAATTGATTTAAATATTTGTAAAAGTATATGGCGAAAGATATTCCCGCATTGACAAAGTCGATTTTTAAACTCTGCTGACATCTGTTGTTCACAATGAGCAACCGGAATAAATTAATCAATTTAATAGTTCTTAAATTCACTGAAAAATTGAAATAAACTTTCATAGTCCTGATACATGTAGTTGAGAAGAAACCATCGAAAAAGTCCATACCGTTGTCAATCGTTACAATAACAGAACTATTATGTCAATGACGGTTCGGTCTTTTAAGAAATTCGCTACCGACAATTGTCTGTTTTAATTGCATACTCTATTTACCCACTAAACTTTTTCCCAATATCTTCCAAGTCAAGTCCCTTTGTTTCAGGGACAAAGAAGATGACAAATATCACACCAAAAACACACACGACCGCGAAAAGCCAGAAGACACCTGCCTGTCCAAGTGCGTCATCCCCCTGTAAGAAAGACCATGTAAAATCAATGTCAATGTTAGGTCATGTTGGAAGATATTATAGACAGACTCCGGGTGGGTGGTAACAACACTCGAGTCAAGGGTAAAATAGATATGGGAGTAAGGCTTAGAACTTAAGAACCCTGTGCGTTTGGCATGATGCAAGGTGCCCCAAAAGGGAATCATTTGGTGACAAATTTATAAATTGTTCCCAAAATCTTTGAATGAATGATGGTAGTTCCATTTTAAAAACATTAACAGTATTTGGTCTTTTGGTGACATTTCAAAAGTTAAGGAGTCGTAAGTGCGAATAACACTGTAAATTAGCGTAAACGCCCATGCAGACCACGAATACTATGTTCCCTCTGATTTGCAGCTAGATGCTAATAAAAATTCCATTAAAATGGAAAGTTGGCGGTCAAAAGGAAATTGCGATATAAGGCAAATAGAAAGAGCAAAAATAGCAACATTTGTAAATACGGCTTTTAGTTGCTAACATTATGTGGCAGAAGAAGCAAGCGCATAGATGATAATTGTGCAAGATTCTTGCATGGCATTACTAGAAAGCAATATAAATTACAGCCATAGTTTAGTGATAAACACGGTTTTAACATTCAATTTAAGTTTTAAATATATGTCATACGTATTCAATTTATTTGATCAATACATAAATGAATGTAGAAATAAATAAATGAGGTTTTTTTTAAATACTTTTAAATAAATAGTTGAATCATTTTGTTAATAAATAATAATATAAATCGAAAATTAAATTTTTAATCGAAAATAAATGAATCAATACATAAATACACGCATATTAAAAATTAAAATATTAAAAATTACTTATAAAATAAAGAAATTAAAACAAATAAACATGAGAAAACATTAATAAATAAAAATGATTAAATAAATAAATGAATAATTATGTAGATAATTAATAATATAAAAAGTAAATAAGTAAATATAGAAATATACAAATGAATAAATTTTACATTCAATTTAAGTTTTAAATATGTCATATATATTCAATTAATTTGATTAGAATTATATTCAATTTAATATGGCCAATATTCGTTAGTAAAACTATGGTTGAAGTAGAATTTATTTGTTTATTATAGAAAAAATTCCATTGAAATGGAATGGGGGCGATCCAAGAGAAAGAATCATGTTTTGTAACCATTTTCTGAAGCATCCATGTTCATTCTGTTGCATACCAAAATACCAGGGATATGGTGTATGTATCTTTCAAACACAAAAAAACACCCCAAATCAAAACACAACAGTCTAAAAATAGTACAGGAAACCAATAAAGTTGATGTTTGTGCATGGAGGGGGGAGGTACCATCTGAAGAACAATCTAGGTATATATGACATCCGCAACTCATTAAAGCCCCAACTAAAAAATCCTCGGTTTCCCATGGAAATGGAGTGATCACCAGAACATGATGTGTACAGAGTAATTTGTAGTGACAGTTCACCATATCATTATGTAATGCAGTGCTACCCAACAAGGACACATGTAGGTTTATTCTAAAGCAAGCACTATTTTTTCGCGGTATTTAATGTTCGTGATGCAGAAGAACCCACATTTTTCATCATGAAATGTTTACAAATGTACACCTTTCTAATAATGTCTAATAAGAATACTAAAAGCTTGTGAGCATGACAATTTCACCAATCCTAGCCAGTCGCGAAATTTTTCATACACATAGATATTTCATGCAAACCTTGACCATGTTTTAGGACACAGTTGATACTCTGAGCTTTTCAGTAGTATACCACAATTGTAATGTGTATAACATCTGGACAGTTGGGAGATTTCTCTTTAGTCAAACAAGATAAGCTATTATGTCTCTCTGTTGGGAGTCTAATAACATCTCTCTGATTGAATCATCAAGGCTAAACAAATATAGCTTTGACTCCATCACAGACTGCAGGACTGTTAAAATAAACTGCATAGGTACATGTAATTTACAAAGACTACAAAGTAATTTAGACAATTTTCCTTATACTAAAAACAAAATGGCAGCCTCCATGTATATGTAGAAAGACCTAAATGTCCAAGAATATGCAATCTGATGCTATAAGGTTGGCGGGCCAAAGCTGATATCTTCAGAAGAAAAATATATTAATGGGGATTAGTACTTCTACTTTACAGATATCTGGAGATCCCACCAGATCTTACCTTCAGTGCTAAAAATGACTTAGTGACAGCAAACGCAAACACCCAGTTGAAAGCCGTCGCTATTGAACTTGCCGCTCCTCTAGCCTTGGAAGGAAACACTTCGGACATGATCAACCAGGGTACTGGTCCCCATCCCAGTGAGTAGCCGATAATGTACACTACCATACTGGTGATAGACAACCAGCTCAGGTCCTCTGCAGTCGAGGAAGCTGTTGCTCCTACGTTGTCTATGTCAAATAGCATACTTGAATTGTTATTGCTGTCTTTGACGGACAACTTGTAGTAGAGGCCAAATGTTGTGGAGCTAAGAGCCATAGCAATACCTGAAATTTCGTTCAGTATGAGATAAGAAAGACCCTTGATAATATACTGACACCAACTTTAAGGCCTTCCAAAATATTCAGCCGAAGTCGGACCACTTTAAATATCAACTAAACCTTTGAAAGATCATGTTGATTGATATATCGCGAGTTAATTTATACGAGGGTCGTTCAATAAGTTCTACCTCCTACCTCATAACTTTGTTATCAAATAAGTCGTTCTTATGACACATCACATAATTGTAGCTTGAAACATCAGCTACAAATTAATTGTAAATTGATCCGACTTTTCTGGAGATGCAGTGAAATCCAAACTTCCACTTAGTGTGACGGAAACGAATGAAAAAACAGCAAAATGTCGCTTAAAGTGCCTAAGTGCTTTCATTTGGCCAAATATAAGCGACAAAACGTACCTTTGTTCAATTTTTACCGTTCCAAATGTCAGATATTTCTTTAACAGACTATAAACGAGGTCACGATTTGATGTCACAGAAGAGCGTTGAGTAGATTAAGGTGTTCCAATCATTTACTATTGATTGAATCGGGTCGTATAAGGCCGTGTGTTTTGAACTCGCCACCCTTACCGTTGCATGTCCAGATTTTTACATTTTACACCATCTGAGATTCGAATTAGCATATCGCAATCACTATTTGTTCTACCCACAAAAAGTATATATTTTCTGAACGGTAATCTCACAAGGAATCCAAATATGCTATTGGAATTTAGATAAGACCTAATGGTAACATGTTGTGATTAGGAATGTTCAAAATATATCGATTTTTTTCATATTTTGATTTAAGCTCAATAATATTTTTATACCAATCCCAATCATAATTTTACTGTGCATATTTAAGTTCCTCATGCAATTACCCATCATAACATAATAGTTGTCAATGGTAAACATGTTGAAATACACTATATCGAGAAGTAAATGAGCACAAACGTTTAAATGTCATATTTATTAGAGTTTACAAGTATATTTCTTTGGGTATACACCCTTTCCTGATTTAAACGGCATTTTTAAATTCCCCTATTTGAGAGCTTTCCAAAAATGTATAATTTTACTATCATCGGTAAAATATTTCTTTTGTTATCGTCATGTATGTAAAACCGCTGAATTAGGGCAAGTTCACTGTGTAGTGAATAGGGAAAAAGCCAAGGACAATGCAATCGATTCGTGATTACAATTGTTACGTAATAGTTGATACGTTTGTTGAAACAGAAATTTGTAGAATATAAAACAATCTATAAAATGAGAGCAAAATCATGTTTGTATGATACAGAGATGAGAAGTTATTGTACATTGAACGTAGAATTGGGAACATTTTCTATATTCCCCATAGAGATTGTACACAACGCCACCGCCACCGCCGCCACCGCCCCCGCCACCGCCACCGCCACCACCCCTGACTTTCACAACATAATCAATCATATCTCAGCCAAACAGTTATAGAAATACCTGATTTATTCACACAATGTAGCTAAATAGGCTTTCACATGACACCTCAACCATAGCTCTACCACATTTAGTTATTGAGTTAATAGCGAGAGATGGATGATTCGTCACCAAAAATGCAACGCCACCACCCTTTTTGGGTGGTGAGTTCAAAACACATGGCCATAAATAACATTGAGTTACGTAATCGTGTTTGCCCTTTGTGTAATTCAGGTGAGATTGGAGACGAATACCACTTTGTCCTAATTTGTCCTTTTTATGTTGATCTACGAGTAAATCTACCAACTCGCTACACTGTTAAAGGTAGATGTTCCGATTTTCAACTTGAAGTTTTCTATTCTACATGAAAGGTCATCCTTAAAAAGTCGTGTTCCAAAGTTTGAGTTGCATAGCTCTAATTGTTCTTATTTTAGACGCACAAGATGCTGTGAACTGTACCAATTGAGTAGTACACAAACTATATCGGTGGTTACCACCATTTGCGGTAATTCGACGTTATTTCATCGATTTCTCCGTAATTATACCGATTTAGGCCGTCAAATTTCAGTATGATGATGAGAAAAATACGAGCTTTCATATGATATGAAAATCTCCGTATGTTTGAAATAATTCTGTGTTACGAAAATGTGATCGGGTCATCTACCTTTCATCCTAATCGCAATAAATTCAATTCATTGATATGCGTTCAAACTATCCGCGCGCAATCAAATCACTTGCTTTTTATGTTTATAATGCTTTTTCCCAGAGAGACAGATTTCTGAATGGGTGATAAATCGTTGTTCATACTAATCGTTATATCGTATCAATGTTACTGTATATTTATATACACATGGAAAAAAGTATCGCACCACTTTTTTTTCTTTGAAAAGTGCAAATGTGGCCTCGAATTTTGCCACCATGGTGTGATATTAAGGATCATTTGTTTGCGTAAGCTGTCCAACAAAATGTTGTGCAATAAAAGGGCCACATTTGAGTTTGTGACGTAATCAATGTAATGTTTTTTCAAGGCCAAGGGGAAAATGCATGATTTTGTCCAGAAACATTCATGAAACAAGTTTGGGTATAACGCGATATTGAATAGACTTTAAAAACTTAAAATAGTCATTATATTAGTCACCGTTGATTTTGTTTTTGTTTATTTGACCTAGGTCAACACCTTCGCAATATTGCTTTTGTCATTTGAACTTCTTTAAAATTTGACCTATTTTGACCTTAGACCCCATAACCGTTGGGCGTACGAAAAAGGGAGTTTTTTGGTTTAATTTGACCCCAGATGACCTTTGACCTTGGAATACTTAATTGTGTTACCAAAGATTACAACTTTAGAGATTAATCATCGGGCCTCTCAATATCGCGTTATACCCAATCTGTTTTTCATGCATGTTTTTGGACAAAAACATGCATTTTCCCTTGGCCTTGAAAAATCATTACATCGATTACGTCACAAACTCAAATGTGGCCCTTTTATTGCACAACATTTTGTTGGACAGCTTACGCAAACAAATGACCCTTAATATCACACCATGGTGGCAAAATTCGAGGCCACATTTGCACTTTTCAAAGAAGAAAAAAGTGGTGCGATACTTTTTTCCATGTGTATATTACATGTAGGCCTACGTTACTATAATTACTATGATTTTGTAAATCATGCCAATTGTGGCAATATTTTGTGTATTTGGGCCGATGGCCTCATGTACTTGGAAATAAAACTACTAAAAACTAAATAAACAATAAAGGTGCCTGATTTCTTAGGATACAATATGCCCTCTGATTAGCCAGAACCCGATCGGAACATCCATTAAATTACAACTCCCCTTAGAGAACCCTGCAAAGGTCATGTCATACTTTATTTTCATAAGAAAATCTTCAATATACCGGTCTAAATGGTAGGATTATAATTCTCTCGAAGAGATCATTTTCTATCATAAGACTAGTACCTAATTGATATTCTGAAGGTTACTCAGAAGACAAACTCATAAAGTGACTATCATATTAAAGATTTAACATACGAGGCATCACTGCGACTTGATTTGTAACAACGAACATTTGATTGATTAGCAGCATTGCAGTATGCCAAAGGCACAGCGATACATTCGAATTGACATTACACTATTTTCAGGCCTTCAAGAGTAAACATTACTTACAATCTTATTTATACATGATATTAATACTGTAATATATTCAGATATCGTTCATTTGATTTCCATTTTCAGTATTTAAATCGTGCTCTTATATCTAACCATACAATACAGAAAAACCTACAAGAATACTTATTTTAAAGGTTAATTTCCGATTCTGTTGTCCAAAATCTCTATCTGGCTTTAACCGCATCATAACTAAAAGTTAAACAGATGTCAATTATGATTTACTATAAATGTGTATCTATGATCATCCTAGGCATATGAATTTAGTAAAACGAGCGTTAAACTATACCCCCTTAAAGTTATACACTTTTCAGTGAGTTAAACGCGTGTTTAAGTGAAACAAATCTTCGAGAATTGCGTTTAGTTAATCGATGTGTTTAGAGTCAAAGTTAAACGCGTGTAGCTTAAAACCGTGTTTAAATACGTACTAGAATACGGGCCAATCAGTTCTAGTGTGAAATGCATGTAGTGTTACAGTAGTGGTTTGTCTTTCTTAAATTTCGAATTAAAAAATCATGAATACTCTCCATATCGAGCTATTGGCCTCTAACACCTATATATCAGCGAGCTCAAATACCCGGTTAGTTCCCTTCATTAATGGGTCCCTCACGTGTATCCGTGTGAGCTGGGCGGCGCGGCCCCTTACCGTGTGAAAAATGGGTGCGAACGGTGGCACACACGGTGGACCGTTTCCCGTTCGTTGAACACGTTCAGGGAAGTTTGCCGGCCACCGCCGGGCGGGTGAGTAAAAGCGGCGGCGAACGATAAGAGTCCGGTATGAGGACGGTATAAGGACGGCGCATCCGCTTCGCACCCGTTTCGCGCCCGTTCGCAGGGCGGTGATGGACGGTGGTGGACGTAGACAATATCAGCGGTTGGGCTGCGAACGGGCGCATGCCGACTGGTTATACAAAAATTTAGCGTCTGGACTATTTCAACAAAAAAAAGCCTGAGGAGGCCCTTCAAGGCGGTTCGGCCGGTACCCAGGCGTTAAGACCGATGAGGACCCGGTATAGAGGTGGTATGCCCACAGGACACGGTGAGAATGGTAAGCTAAAACTGTATGAGGCCGGTGAACCCGGTACCAGGCCGGTGATAACCCGGTACAGACTCGGTGTAGAACGGTATCGACCGATGACACGGTGAGGAGGTGTTATGCACCCGGTGAGAACGGTAAGCTACAAATGTATGAGGGTGGTGAGCCCGGTACTCAACCGATGAGGACCCTAACGGTATGGACCCGGTGACCACAACAAAAAATCAATGCGTCCGTTGACATTTTTTGCTAATTGTTTGTTTTTTCTATTAGACGGTAAGGTGGCCGCCTACCACCTCCGCCCTGCGGAGCGGGCGCGAAGTGTGCGCCGTCTTTATACCGTCCTCAAACCGGGCTCTCACCGTTCGCCGCCGCTTTTACTCACCCGGCAGGAGTTTTGAGCATGCTTAAAATTAGGATGGCTGGCAATCCCCGGCAACGTGTTCACAAATGGGAAACGGTCCACCGTGTGTCCTCATTGTTTACCGCCGTCTGCACCAATTCAGTCACACGGTAGCCTAGGGTTCGGCCAGGTTACACGGATACATGTGAGTAATACAGAGATTCCCTGAATCTAAGTGAAGCGGCGAGATTGAGCGTTCAGCTTATAAAGGGCGTTTGATGACGTTATCAAGGCGGTTCGGCCGGTACCCAGGTGTTCCGGTCGGTAAGGACCTGGTGAGGAGGTGATATTAGCCCGGTTACAGGCCGATGAGGACCCGGTATAGAACGGTATGAACCCGGTTACCAAAAAAATCAATGTGGCCGTTGACATTTTTTTGCTGATTGTTCACCGTGTTGGACTCTGTTATTTTTATATAAAACGGTAAGGGGCCGCCCAGCTCACACGGATACATGTGAGGGGACAAGCTCTCAACACCTGGCTCCAGTGGCACGGAGGTTGTGAGTGAAGCCGTGAAAATATTTCTCATACGGTGGTCACTACGAGTCTTTTTATCTGGGCTGAGTTCCAGCAGGTTTGTAAAACTATAATCATTCTAACATATGCTAGTATACAAATATTGAATGCCCGAGAGTGTGCTAGTACAAACTATATCACAAGGTCAAATTTGGATTTTTTTTCCATTGCATGAGGCGAAGCCGAGTGTAATGGAATAATCCAAATTGGACCAAGTGATATAGTTTTGCTATTGCACAAGCAAACGGCATTCAATATTGGTTTTATATCACGATATCACATTATTCTTTTACAGCCATAATGATAATATCACAAAAACATAGTATCACATGGTTGAAATCAAGCCTATCATGATATAATAGCTTCAATCAGACATCGTTCGTATATATGTGATTGTGATTACCATTTTTATGTCCATTTTTACACTCTGCGGTCAAATCCAGTTAGCGCAAAGTATCCTTACAATTTTGTCTCAGATGAAAACTATTCGTAATGGTGTTTGAATTGATGTTTTATCATGAAATAATTCTAAAATTCTTAGACATTGATGTAGGCCTTTATTGAAATAATGACTCCACTCGAGTCCCAAATAGCTGATATAATGTTGGTTATAAAATAACGTCTTACATTCAGCCAACTAGAGGTTTGAAAATGTTAGATACGACTGTGCATATGATTAGCAATTGTCACAGTGACCGGTTCTGAGCCCTCTCGCCTTTTCTGATCTTACACATCTGATCGATATGTTAAGCTGATTGCATATGAATGGGCAGACGGGCAGGTTACCTGTTTGATGAAGGTGTCTCGACCGTCTCGAGCGTGTTCTTACGGTCACTAAAGCCCTGATTTTGGGTTAGATGTATTTTTTATGATTTTGAAGTTGAACTATCACATGAGGCATTTTGTCAATGCTTCATGCAATGACTTTCACACTACCGAAATTATGCTCATTTTATTGGTTGCAATTCATTATTTGATTGTCCGATATCTTAAATTCTTTGAAGGTTTCACGTCCAGTTAAATAATGAAGAAGGAACTAGGTAAATTCTGGAGTCTATTATTCCGAAGAGCTCCCATGTCCTAGGCCTGGGGTATAAATTTGCTTTGAAACACCTTGGCTTTTTTGCTTGTTCGCCAAGGCGAACTAGCATATATAGGCTTGGAATTGGTACGCGTTATGTATGGCTCCGTTCCGAGTGTCACTTTGCACAGAAAACCTAATTGGTGTCACTGGTATAATATGCCAAACGATACTTTCATACGCTCATAATTGATGGACGAGAAGTGTGCCATCCGTGTCGATGGTTTTGATTGGACGATAGATTGATATATCATCGCCAGTGAATATTAAACTGGGTAGGCGTTGTAACTGGTACTTATACCGAACATTGTATGGGCGGCCAATGGGGTTAAATATATTGAATATATACTTGGAATTTGTTAGAGATTTATAAATGATAACTTTTTTATAATGAATATTAATAAGTAATATGAATATCCATGATTAATTTGGGATCCTCTTGAATCATCTCGGTTATCTCGGTCAGTGGCGTAACAGCCGGGGGGTGGGGGGGGGGGGGGGGGGGGTAGGGGGGTCGCACAGTGCCCCCCTGAAGGTGCTCAGCAGGAAATTCAAACCTACCCACCAGGAAAAATGGAGGGGAAGGGAAAGAAAAGAGAGAGAGAAAGGAAAAAGAAAAAGGAAAAGGAGAAAAAAAGGGGAAAGAAATAAAAGAAGAAAGGGAAAGAAAGAAAGAAAATTTCGCCGTACAAAAAACACACCAGTCAACACATTGTTGACTGTTGTGTTTTTTGTACTGCGAAATTTTGTTACTGTGCGAAATTTTGTGACCGTGCGAAATTTGTGACCTTGCGTAATTTTGTGACCGTGCGAAATTTTGTGACCGTGCGAAAGTGTTTTGACCCCCCCCCCCCCCCCCCCCCCACACACACCTACGTGAAATTCACGAGGTGACTGAATGGGAAAAAATTGGGGCAACCTTTTAAAAATTCCGGGACGGAATTATTCTAACCATAATTTTTTGGGCTGTGCCCCCCCCCCCCCCCCGACAACCAATAATAATAATAATAATAATAATAAAACGGTGCTTCTAAAGCGCCTCCCACCGAAGTCTCAAAGCGCTTAACAGATAACATAACAACACTGAAATTACATTACAATATAAAGAATAATACAATATGTGGATGAACATGCAAAAAACATTGTAAACAGGGTAATCAATCATCAAAAGCAATTGTGAATAAGTGTGTCTTAACCCTAACCCCGGTTTAGGATTTTTGACCGGGATCACAATTTTCGAGGAAAAAACACCAACTAAATCTCCGGGAACCTGCCGGGATTCGATCCGGGGACCCTCCGTTCTCGAGCCCCACCTTCCTAACACTAAGCCACGGCCCTCAGCTACACATTCGTGCAGTATACTGCACTCATTATATAGGCTCGGTTGACTACGTCATCGAAAACCGACGGCGCATGCGTTTGGAGAGGGACTTTGGATTAGCATTTTTTAGCACTCAGGGGGGTTAGGGTTAATAGAAGACGAAAAAAAAACTTTTTTTTTTTTACCATAACCCTAACCCCGGTTTAGGATTTTTGACCGGGATCACAATTTTCGAGGAAAAAACACCAACTAAATCTCCGGGAACCTGCCGGGATTCGATCCGGGGACCCTCCGTTCTCGAGCCCCACCTTCCTAACACTAAGCCACGGCCCTCAGCTACACATTCGTGCAGTATACTGCACTCATTATATAGGCTCGGTTGACTACGTCATCGAAAACCGACGGCGCATGCGTTTGGAGAGGGACTTTGGATTAGCATTTTTTAGCACTCAGGGGGGTTAGGGTTAATAGAAGACGAAAAAAAAACTTTTTTTTTTTACCTTAATAGAAGACGAAAAAAAAACTTTTTTTTTTTTACCATAATAGAAGACGAAAAAAAAACTTTTTTTTTTTTACCATAACCCTAACCCCGGTTTAGGATTTTTGACCGGGATCACAATTTTCGAGGAAAAAACACCAACTAAATCTCCGGGAACCTGCCGGGATTCGATCCGGGGACCCTCCGTTCTCGAGCCCCACCTTCCTAACACTAAGCCACGGCCCTCAGCTACACATTCGTGCAGTATACTGCACTCATTATATAGGCTCGGTTGACTACGTCATCGAAAACCGACGGCGCATGCGTTTGGAGAGGGACTTTGGATTAGCATTTTTTAGCACTCAGGGGGGTTAGGGTTAATAGAAGACGAAAAAAAAACTTTTTTTTTTTTACCATAACCCTAACCCCGGTTTAGGATTTTTGACCGGGATCACAATTTTCGAGGAAAAAACACCAACTAAATCTCCGGGAACCTGCCGGGATTCGATCCGGGGACCCTCCGTTCTCGAGCCCCACCTTCCTAACACTAAGCCACGGCCCTCAGCTACACATTCGTGCAGTATACTGCACTCATTATATAGGCTCGGTTGACTACGTCATCGAAAACCGACGGCGCATGCGTTTGGAGAGGGACTTTGGATTAGCATTTTTTAGCACTCAGGGGGGTTAGGGTTAATAGAAGACGAAAAAAAAACTTTTTTTTTTTTACCATAACCCTAACCCCGGTTTAGGATTTTTGACCGGGATCACAATTTTCGAGGAAAAAACACCAACTAAATCTCCGGGAACCTGCCGGGATTCGATCCGGGGACCCTCCGTTCTCGAGCCCCACCTTCCTAACACTAAGCCACGGCCCTCAGCTACACATTCGTGCAGTATACTGCACTCATTATATAGGCTCGGTTGACTACGTCATCGAAAACCGACGGCGCATGCGTTTGGAGAGGGACTTTGGATTAGCATTTTTTAGCACTCAGGGGGGGTTAGGGTTAATAGAAGACGAAAAAAAACTTTTTTTTTTTTACCATAACCCTAACCCCGGTTTAGGATTTTTGACCGGGATCACAATTTTCGAGGAAAAAACACCAACTAAATCTCCGGGAACCTGCCGGGATTCGATCCGGGGACCCTCCGTTCTCGAGCCCCACCTTCCTAACACTAAGCCACGGCCCTCAGCTACACATTCGTGCAGTATACTGCACTCATTATATAGGCTCGGTTGACTACGTCATCGAAAACCGACGGCGCATGCGTTTGGAGAGGGACTTTGGATTAGCATTTTTTAGCACTCAGGGGGGTTAGGGTTAATAGAAGACGAAAAAAAAACTTTTTTTTTTTTACCATAACCCTAACCCCGGTTTAGGATTTTTGACCGGGATCACAATTTTCGAGGAAAAAACACCAACTAAATCTCCGGGAACCTGCCGGGATTCGATCCGGGGACCCTCCGTTCTCGAGCCCCACCTTCCTAACACTAAGCCACGGCCCTCAGCTACACATTCGTGCAGTATACTGCACTCATTATATAGGCTCGGTTGACTACGTCATCGAAAACCGACGGCGCATGCGTTTGGAGAGGGACTTTGGATTAGCATTTTTTAGCACTCAGGGGGGTTAGGGTTAATAGAAGACGAAAAAAAAACTTTTTTTTTTTTACCATAACCCTAACCCCGGTTTAGGATTTTTGACCGGGATCACAATTTTCGAGGAAAAAACACCAACTAAATCTCCGGGAACCTGCCGGGATTCGATCCGGGGACCCTCCGTTCTCGAGCCCCACCTTCCTAACACTAAGCCACGGCCCTCAGCTACACATTCGTGCAGTATACTGCACTCATTATATAGGCTCGGTTGACTACGTCATCGAAAACCGACGGCGCATGCGTTTGGAGAGGGACTTTGGATTAGCATTTTTTAGCACTCAGGGGGTTAGGGTTAATAGAAGACGAAAAAAAAACTTTTTTTTTTTTACCATAACCCTAACCCCGGTTTAGGATTTTTGACCGGGATCACAATTTTCGAGGAAAAAACACCAACTAAATCTCCGGGAACCTGCCGGGATTCGATCCGGGGACCCTCCGTTCTCGAGCCCCACCTTCCTAACACTAAGCCACGGCCCTCAGCTACACATTCGTGCAGTATACTGCACTCATTATATAGGCTCGGTTGACTACGTCATCGAAAACCGACGGCGCATGCGTTTGGAGAGGGACTTTGGATTAGCATTTTTTAGCACTCAGGGGGGTTAGGGTTAATAGAAGACGAAAAAAAAACTTTTTTTTTTTTACCATAACCCTAACCCCGGTTTAGGATTTTTGACCGGGATCACAATTTTCGAGGAAAAAACACCAACTAAATCTCCGGGAACCTGCCGGGATTCGATCCGGGGACCCTCCGTTCTCGAGCCCCACCTTCCTAACACTAAGCCACGGCCCTCAGCTACACATTCGTGCAGTATACTGCACTCATTATATAGGCTCGGTTGACTACGTCATCGAAAACCGACGGCGCATGCGTTTGGAGAGGGACTTTGGATTAGCATTTTTTAGCACTCAGGGGGGTTAGGGTTAATAGAAGACGAAAAAAAAACTTTTTTTTTTTTACCATAACCCTAACCCCGGTTTAGGATTTTTGACCGGGATCACAATTTTCGAGGAAAAAACACCAACTAAATCTCCGGGAACCTGCCGGGATTCGATCCGGGGACCCTCCGTTCTCGAGCCCCACCTTCCTAACACTAAGCCACGGCCCTCAGCTACACATTCGTGCAGTATACTGCACTCATTATATAGGCTCGGTTGACTACGTCATCGAAAACCGACGGCGCATGCGTTTGGAGAGGGACTTTGGATTAGCATTTTTTAGCACTCAGGGGGGTTAGGGTTAATAGAAGACGAAAAAAAAACTTTTTTTTTTTTACCATAACCCTAACCCCGGTTTAGGATTTTTGACCGGGATCACAATTTTCGAGGAAAAAACACCAACTAAATCTCCGGGAACCTGCCGGGATTCGATCCGGGGACCCTCCGTTCTCGAGCCCCACCTTCCTAACACTAAGCCACGGCCCTCAGCTACACATTCGTGCAGTATACTGCACTCATTATATAGGCTCGGTTGACTACGTCATCGAAAACCGACGGCGCATGCGTTTGGAGAGGGACTTTGGATTAGCATTTTTTAGCACTCAGGGGGGTTAGGGTTAATAGAAGACGAAAAAAAAACTTTTTTTTTTTTACCATAACCCTAACCCCGGTTTAGGATTTTTGACCGGGATCACAATTTTCGAGGAAAAAACACCAACTAAATCTCCGGGAACCTGCCGGGATTCGATCCGGGGACCCTCCGTTCTCGAGCCCCACCTTCCTAACACTAAGCCACGGCCCTCAGCTACACATTCGTGCAGTATACTGCACTCATTATATAGGCTCGGTTGACTACGTCATCGAAAACCGACGGCGCATGCGTTTGGAGAGGGACTTTGGATTAGCATTTTTTAGCACTCAGGGGGGTTAGGGTTAATAGAAGACGAAAAAAAAACTTTTTTTTTTTTACCATAACCCTAACCCCGGTTTAGGATTTTTGACCGGGATCACAATTTTCGAGGAAAAAACACCAACTAAATCTCCGGGAACCTGCCGGGATTCGATCCGGGGACCCTCCGTTCTCGAGCCCCACCTTCCTAACACTAAGCCACGGCCCTCAGCTACACATTCGTGCAGTATACTGCACTCATTATATAGGCTCGGTTGACTACGTCATCGAAAACCGACGGCGCATGCGTTTGGAGAGGGACTTTGGATTAGCATTTTTTAGCACTCAGGGGGTTAGGGTTAATAGAAGACGAAAAAAAAACTTTTTTTTTTTTACCATAACCCTAACCCCGGTTTAGGATTTTTGACCGGGATCACAATTTTCGAGGAAAAAACACCAACTAAATCTCCGGGAACCTGCCGGGATTCGATCCGGGGACCCTCCGTTCTCGAGCCCCACCTTCCTAACACTAAGCCACGGCCCTCAGCTACACATTCGTGCAGTATACTGCACTCATTATATAGGCTCGGTTGACTACGTCATCGAAAACCGACGGCGCATGCGTTTGGAGAGGGACTTTGGATTAGCATTTTTTAGCACTCAGGGGGGTTAGGGTTAATAGAAGACGAAAAAAAAACTTTTTTTTTTTTACCATAACCCTAACCCCGGTTTAGGATTTTTGACCGGGATCACAATTTTCGAGGAAAAAACACCAACTAAATCTCCGGGAACCTGCCGGGATTCGATCCGGGGACCCTCCGTTCTCGAGCCCCACCTTCCTAACACTAAGCCACGGCCCTCAGCTACACATTCGTGCAGTATACTGCACTCATTATATAGGCTCGGTTGACTACGTCATCGAAAACCGACGGCGCATGCGTTTGGAGAGGGACTTTGGATTAGCATTTTTTAGCACTCAGGGGGTTAGGGTTAATAGAAGACGAAAAAAAAACTTTTTTTTTTTTACCATAACCCTAACCCCGGTTTAGGATTTTTGACCGGGATCACAATTTTCGAGGAAAAAACACCAACTAAATCTCCGGGAACCTGCCGGGATTCGATCCGGGGACCCTCCGTTCTCGAGCCCCACCTTCCTAACACTAAGCCACGGCCCTCAGCTACACATTCGTGCAGTATACTGCACTCATTATATAGGCTCGGTTGACTACGTCATCGAAAACCGACGGCGCATGCGTTTGGAGAGGGACTTTGGATTAGCATTTTTTAGCACTCAGGGGGGTTAGGGTTAATAGAAGACGAAAAAAAAACTTTTTTTTTTTTACCATAACCCTAACCCCGGTTTAGGATTTTTGACCGGGATCACAATTTTCGAGGAAAAAACACCAACTAAATCTCCGGGAACCTGCCGGGATTCGATCCGGGGACCCTCCGTTCTCGAGCCCCACCTTCCTAACACTAAGCCACGGCCCTCAGCTACACATTCGTGCAGTATACTGCACTCATTATATAGGCTCGGTTGACTACGTCATCGAAAACCGACGGCGCATGCGTTTGGAGAGGGACTTTGGATTAGCATTTTTTAGCACTCAGGGGGGTTAGGGTTAATAGAAGACGAAAAAAAAACTTCTTTTTTTTTACCATAACCCTAACCCCGGTTTAGGATTTTTGACCGGGATCACAATTTTCGAGGAAAAAACACCAACTAAATCTCCGGGAACCTGCCGGGATTCGATCCGGGGACCCTCCGTTCTCGAGCCCCACCTTCCTAACACTAAGCCACGGCCCTCAGCTACACATTCGTGCAGTATACTGCACTCATTATATAGGCTCGGTTGACTACGTCATCGAAAACCGACGGCGCATGCGTTTGGAGAGGGACTTTGGATTAGCATTTTTTAGCACTCAGGGGGGTTAGGGTTAATAGAAGACGAAAAAAAAACTTTTTTTTTTTTACCATAACCCTAACCCCGGTTTAGGATTTTTGACCGGGATCACAATTTTCGAGGAAAAAACACCAACTAAATCTCCGGGAACCTGCCGGGATTCGATCCGGGGACCCTCCGTTCTCGAGCCCCACCTTCCTAACACTAAGCCACGGCCCTCAGCTACACATTCGTGCAGTATACTGCACTCATTATATAGGCTCGGTTGACTACGTCATCGAAAACCGACGGCGCATGCGTTTGGAGAGGGACTTTGGATTAGCATTTTTTAGCACTCAGGGGGGTTAGGGTTAATAGAAGACGAAAAAAAAACTTTTTTTTTTTAACCATAACCCTAACCCCGGTTTAGGATTTTTGACCGGGATCACAATTTTCGAGGAAAAAACACCAACTAAATCTCCGGGAACCTGCCGGGATTCGATCCGGGGACCCTCCGTTCTCGAGCCCCACCTTCCTAACACTAAGCCACGGCCCTCAGCTACACATTCGTGCAGTATACTGCACTCATTATATAGGCTCGGTTGACTACGTCATCGAAAACCGACGGCGCATGCGTTTGGAGAGGGACTTTGGATTAGCATTTTTTAGCACTCAGGGGGGTTAGGGTTAATAGAAGACGAAAAAAAAACTTTTTTTTTTTAACCATAACCCTAACCCCGGTTTAGGATTTTTGACCGGGATCACAATTTTCGAGGAAAAAACACCAACTAAATCTCCGGGAACCTGCCGGGATTCGATCCGGGGACCCTCCGTTCTCGAGCCCCACCTTCCTAACACTAAGCCACGGCCCTCAGCTACACATTCGTGCAGTATACTGCACTCATTATATAGGCTCGGTTGACTACGTCATCGAAAACCGACGGCGCATGCGTTTGGAGAGGGACTTTGGATTAGCATTTTTTAGCACTCAGGGGGGTTAGGGTTAATAGAAGACGAAAAAAAAACTTTTTTTTTTTACCTTAATAGAAGACGAAAAAAAACTTTTTTTTTTTACCATAACCCTAACCCCGGTTTAGGATTTTGGACCGGGATCACAATTTTCGAGGAAAAAACACCAACTAAATCTCCGGGAACCTGCCGGGATTCGATCCGGGGACCCTCCGTTCTCGAGCCCCACCTTCCTAACACTAAGCCACGGCCCTCAGCTACACATTCGTGCAGTATACTGCACTCATTATATAGGCTCGGTTGACTACGTCATCGAAAACCGACGGCGCATGCGTTTGGAGAGGGACTTTGGATTAGCATTTTTTAGCACTCAGGGGGGTTAGGGTTAATAGAAGACGAAAAAAAAACTTTTTTTTTTTTACCATAACCCTAACCCCGGTTTAGGATTTTTGACCGGGATCACAATTTTCGAGGAAAAAACACCAACTAAATCTCCGGGAACCTGCCGGGATTCGATCCGGGGACCCTCCGTTCTCGAGCCCCACCTTCCTAACACTAAGCCACGGCCCTCAGCTACACATTCGTGCAGTATACTGCACTCATTATATAGGCTCGGTTGACTACGTCATCGAAAACCGACGGCGCATGCGTTTGGAGAGGGACTTTGGATTAGCATTTTTTAGCACTCAGGGGGGTTAGGGTTAATAGAAGACGAAAAAAAAACTTTTTTTTTTTTACCATAACCCTAACCCCGGTTTAGGATTTTTGACCGGGATCACAATTTTCGAGGAAAAAACACCAATTAAATCTCCGGGAACCTGCCGGGATTCGATCCGGGGACCCTCCGTTCTCGAGCCCCACCTTCCTAACACTAAGCCACGGCCCTCAGCTACACATTCGTGCAGTATACTGCACTCATTATATAGGCTCGGTTGACTACGTCATCGAAAACCGACGGCGCATGCGTATGGAGAGGGACTTTGGATTAGCATTTTTTAGCACTCAGGGGGGTTAGGGTTAATAGAAGACGAAAAAAAAACTTTTTTTTTTTTACCATAACCCTAACCCCGGTTTAGGATTTTTGACCGGGATCACAATTTTCGAGGAAAAAACACCAACTAAATCTCCGGGAACCTGCCGGGATTCGATCCGGGGACCCTCCGTTCTCGAGCCCCACCTTCCTAACACTAAGCCACGGCCCTCAGCTACACATTCGTGCAGTATACTGCACTCATTATATAGGCTCGGTTGACTACGTCATCGAAAACCGACGGCGCATGCGTTTGGAGAGGGACTTTGGATTAGCATTTTTTAGCACTCAGGGGGGTTAGGGTTAATAGAAGACGAAAAAAAAACTTTTTTTTTTTTACCTTAATAGAAGACGAAAAAAAAACTTTTTTTTTTTTACCATAACCCTAACCCCGGTTTAGGATTTTTGACCGGGATCACAATTTTCGAGGAAAAAACACCAACTAAATCTCCGGGAACCTGCCGGGATTCGATCCGGGGACCCTCCGTTCTCGAGCCCCACCTTCCTAACACTAAGCCACGGCCCTCAGCTACACATTCGTGCAGTATACTGCACTCATTATATAGGCTCGGTTGACTACGTCATCGAAAACCGACGGCGCATGCGTTTGGAGAGGGACTTTGGATTAGCATTTTTTAGCACTCAGGGGGGTTAGGGTTAATAGAAGACGAAAAAAAAACTTTTTTTTTTTTACCATAACCCTAACCCCGGTTTAGGATTTTTGACCGGGATCACAATTTTCGAGGAAAAAACACCAACTAAATCTCCGGGAACCTGCCGGGATTCGATCCGGGGACCCTCCGTTCTCGAGCCCCACCTTCCTAACACTAAGCCACGGCCCTCAGCTACACATTCGTGCAGTATACTGCACTCATTATATAGGCTCGGTTGACTACGTCATCGAAAACCGACGGCGCATGCGTTTGGAGAGGGACTTTGGATTAGCATTTTTTAGCACTCAGGGGGGTTAGGGTTAATAGAAGACGAAAAAAAAACTTTTTTTTTTTTACCATAACCCTAACCCCGGTTTAGGATTTTTGACCGGGATCACAATTTTCGAGGAAAAAACACCAACTAAATCTCCGGGAACCTGCCGGGATTCGATCCGGGGACCCTCCGTTCTCGAGCCCCACCTTCCTAACACTAAGCCACGGCCCTCAGCTACACATTCGTGCAGTATACTGCACTCATTATACAGGCTCGGTTGACTACGTCATCGAAAACCGACGGCGCATGCGTTTGGAGAGGGACTTTGGATTAGCATTTTTTAGCACTCAGGGGGGTTAGGGTTAATAGAAGACGAAAAAAAAACTTTTTTTTTTTTACCATAACCCTAACCCCGGTTTAGGATTTTTGACCGGGATCACAATTTTCGAGGAAAAAACACCAACTAAATCTCCGGGAACCTGCCGGGATTCGATCCGGGGACCCTCCGTTCTCGAGCCCCACCTTCCTAACACTAAGCCACGGCCCTCAGCTACACATTCGTGCAGTATACTGCACTCATTATATAGGCTCGGTTGACTACGTCATCGAAAACCGACGGCGCATGCGTTTGGAGAGGGACTTTGGATTAGCATTTTTTAGCACTCAGGGGGGTTAGGGTTAATAGAAGACGAAAAAAAAACTTTTTTTTTTTTACCTTAATAGAAGACGAAAAAAAAACTTTTTTTTTTTTACCATAACCCTAACCCCGGTTTAGGATTTTTGACCGGGATCACAATTTTCGAGGAAAAAACACCAACTAAATCTCCGGGAACCTGCCGGGATTCGATCCGGGGACCCTCCGTTCTCGAGCCCCACCTTCCTAACACTAAGCCACGGCCCTCAGCTACACATTCGTGCAGTATACTGCACTCATTATATAGGCTCGGTTGACTACGTCATCGAAAACCGACGGCGCATGCGTTTGGAGAGGGACTTTGGATTAGCATTTTTTAGCACTCAGGGGGGTTAGGGTTAATAGAAGACGAAAAAAAAACTTTTTTTTTTTTACCATAACCCTAACCCCGGTTTAGGATTTTTGACCGGGATCACAATTTTCGAGGAAAAAACACCAACTAAATCTCCGGGAACCTGCCGGGATTCGATCCGGGGACCCTCCGTTCTCGAGCCCCACCTTCCTAACACTAAGCCACGGCCCTCAGCTACACATTCGTGCAGTATACTGCACTCATTATATAGGCTCGGTTGACTACGTCATCGAAAACCGACGGCGCATGCGTTTGGAGAGGGACTTTGGATTAGCATTTTTTAGCACTCAGGGGGGTTAGGGTTAATAGAAGACGAAAAAAAAACTTTTTTTTTTTTACCATAACCCTAACCCCGGTTTAGGATTTTTGACCGGGATCACAATTTTCGAGGAAAAAACACCAACTAAATCTCCGGGAACCTGCCGGGATTCGATCCGGGGACCCTCCGTTCTCGAGCCCCACCTTCCTAACACTAAGCCACGGCCCTCAGCTACACATTCGTGCAGTATACTGCACTCATTATATAGGCTCGGTTGACTACGTCATCGAAAACCGACGGCGCATGCGTTTGGAGAGGGACTTTGGATTAGCATTTTTTAGCACTCAGGGGGGTTAGGGTTAATAGAAGACGAAAAAAAAACTTTTTTTTTTTTACCTTAATAGAAGACGAAAAAAAAACTTTTTTTTTTTTACCATAACCCTAACCCCGGTTTAGGATTTTTGACCGGGATCACAATTTTCGAGGAAAAAACACCAACTAAATCTCCGGGAACCTGCCGGGATTCGATCCGGGGACCCTCCGTTCTCGAGCCCCACCTTCCTAACACTAAGCCACGGCCCTCAGCTACACATTCGTGCAGTATACTGCACTCATTATATAGGCTCGGTTGACTACGTCATCGAAAACCGACGGCGCATGCGTTTGGAGAGGGACTTTGGATTAGCATTTTTTAGCACTCAGGGGGGTTAGGGTTAATAGAAGACGAAAAAAAAACTTTTTTTTTTTTACCATAACCCTAACCCCGGTTTAGGATTTTTGACCGGGATCACAATTTTCGAGGAAAAAACACCAACTAAATCTCCGGGAACCTGCCGGGATTCGATCCGGGGACCCTCCGTTCTCGAGCCCCACCTTCCTAACACTAAGCCACGGCCCTCAGCTACACATTCGTGCAGTATACTGCACTCATTATATAGGCTCGGTTGACTACGTCATCGAAAACCGACGGCGCATGCGTTTGGAGAGGGACTTTGGATTAGCATTTTTTAGCACTCAGGGGGGTTAGGGTTAATAGAAGACGAAAAAAAAACTTTTTTTTTTTTACCATAACCCTAACCCCGGTTTAGGATTTTTGACCGGGATCACAATTTTCGAGGAAAAAACACCAACTAAATCTCCGGGAACCTGCCGGGATTCGATCCGGGGACCCTCCGTTCTCGAGCCCCACCTTCCTAACACTAAGCCACGGCCCTCAGCTACACATTCGTGCAGTATACTGCACTTATTATATAGGCTCGGTTGACTACGTCATCGAAAACCGACGGCGCATGCGTTTGGAGAGGGACTTTGGATTAGCATTTTTTAGCACTCAGGGGGGTTAGGGTTAATAGAAGACGAAAAAAAAACTTTTTTTTTTTAACCATAACCCTAACCCCGGTTTAGGATTTTTGACCGGGATCACAATTTTCGAGGAAAAAACACCAACTAAATCTCCGGGAACCTGCCGGGATTCGATCCGGGAACCCTCCGTTCTCGAGCCCCACCTTCCTAACACTAAGCCACGGCCCTCAGCTACACATTCGTGCAGTATACTGCACTCATTATATAGGCTCGGTTGACTACGTCATCGAAAACCGACGGCGCATGCGTTTGGAGAGGGACTTTGGATTAGCATTTTTTAGCACTCAGGGGGGTTAGGGTTAATAGAAGACGAAAAAAAAACTTTTTTTTTTTTACCTTAATAGAAGACGAAAAAAAAACTTTTTTTTTTAAACCATAACCCTAACCCCGGTTTAGGATTTTTGACCGGGATCACAATTTTCGAGGAAAAAACACCAACTAAATCTCCGGGAACCTGCCGGGATTCGATCCGGGGACCCTCCGTTCTCGAGCCCCACCTTCCTAACACTAAGCCACGGCCCTCAGCTACACATTCGTGCAGTATACTGCACTCATTATATAGGCTCGGTTGACTACGTCATCGAAAACCGACGGCGCATGCGTTTGGAGAGGGACTTTGGATTAGCATTTTTTAGCACTCAGGGGGGTTAGGGTTAATAGAAGACGAAAAAAAAACTTTTTTTTTTTTACCATAACCCTAACCCCGGTTTAGGATTTTTGACCGGGATCACAATTTTCGAGGAAAAAACACCAACTAAATCTCCGGGAACCTGCCGGGATTCGATCCGGGGACCCTCCGTTCTCGAGCCCCACCTTCCTAACACTAAGCCACGGCCCTCAGCTACACATTCGTGCAGTATACTGCACTCATTATATAGGCTCGGTTGACTACGTCATCGAAAACCGACGGCGCATGCGTTTGGAGAGGGACTTTGGATTAGCATTTTTTAGCACTCAGGGGGGTTAGGGTTAATAGAAGACGAAAAAAAAACTTTTTTTTTTTTACCATAACCCTAACCCCGGTTTAGGATTTTTGACCGGGATCACAATTTTCGAGGAAAAAACACCAACTAAATCTCCGGGAACCTGCCGGGATTCGATCCGGGGACCCTCCGTTCTCGAGCCCCACCTTCCTAACACTAAGCCACGGCCCTCAGCTACACATTCGTGCAGTATACTGCACTCATTATATAGGCTCGGTTGACTACGTCATCGAAAACCGACGGCGCATGCGTTTGGAGAGGGACTTTGGATTAGCATTTTTTAGCACTCAGGGGGGTTAGGGTTAAGAGACGATTTGAAATGGCTAAAAATTTTACAGTTCTTGATGTGAAGCGGAAGTTGATTCCAAAGTTCAGCTGAAGCATAACGAAATGAACGATGACCATAGGTTAAACTTGACACAGAGGCACTGATAAGTTGTTGTTTTGAAGCCGATCGTAAATTTCGAGATGGTTCGTATTCATGTATGAGTTCTTGAAGATAAACCGGTGCCAAATTATGGATGCATTTGTATGTTAAAACAATGATTTTGTACATAATACGGTATGATATCGGCAACCAATGAAGCTTCTGAAGTACTGGTGTAATGTGATGAATACCAAGGTGATCATAATAACGAGTGCGTGTAACAAGCCTCGCAGCAGAGTTTTGTATTCTCTGTAATTTTGCAATGTGTGAGTTCGGAAGACCATAAAGGAGGCTGTTACATTGATCAAGGCGACTCGTGATAAAAGCATGAATAAGTATTTCCGTAGATTTTTGATTGAGAAAATTCCGAATACGACCTATCTTGTATAAAGCAAACGAAGCTGAACGACAAATATTATTTACATAGGCATTCATTTTAAGATCGCTCTTTAAGACCAACCTCTGTTACGCCACTGATCTCGGTTCAACCTGGACCATTTCAGTTCAATCCGGATCATTCATATTCATGTTAATTATAATTCATTATTGCAAATTAGTAGTCATTACAAAATTATAATTTATCTTTTTTTACCCCGATTTTAGACTATTCAATCAATTTAACCTCATTGGCCGCCCATACAATGTTCGGTATAAGTACCAGTTACAACGCCTACCTAATAGGCTAGCTGTGTCATCGTATTGAACTTTTCGTGAAATTTTGAAGTAGATTTGCGTGATAGATCGCAGTTGTCTTCTTCATTACCTATAGATTAAAGGGCCGTGTACTACATTTTTATTACACTTTTAAAAACAGCTCATAATCTTAGATCAAGTTGAGACTCGATTTGACTCATACGGTGAATTTTGGAGTTTAATTTTTGGTAGACGGAAGGTTTATTTCGTATGCTTTCCGCGGTGATTCCTTTCCGCCATATGAAAAATACGTTGATTTTCGTCTTATATAGGAAATGTATATTACGTAATGTTTTGAGAAATTGTTTTCCAATTGATCCATCAGAGAGTTATCTCTAGAACAGGTCTGCAACTGATTTTTGTCTGCATTATTATTTTTGAGTGATTTTTGGCCAGTTTCAGTTTAACCAATGAATGAATTTGTAGTAAGCTTACTTACCATTTTAAGCTTACAACTTCTGACTTTGATATTTCTAATCCGAGATTTTAACCACCCATAATCATGTTGATGGTGCTAGGGCATCTAGTACAACAAATGTCTTTTGATCACAAATCTGTTACTGATTATAGGTAGCTCAAATTCGTATCATAAAAAGCAAATAAAGCCCGGTTTAATAAAGGCACATTATATGATATTTGCCTATTTTTTCGGAATTGGTTGAAAAAAAACCACATTTTTCCTTGAGATTTCTACACGAATGTCATTTATGTTCTCAAATTGGTTGCGGATTGACCGTGCAGTGATACTGATATATGATACGTAGCTCAAACTGTGATATCGTCCTTTAAAAAGTAAATCAGGGCACATTATATGAAGATACTTTAGCATATGGCTAGTTTGTCCACAATTGAATTGGTCGGTAAAAAAACTGTTTTTCCTTGCGATTTCATAGGGAATGTCATTTATGACATCAAATTGGTTGCGGATTGACCGATCAGTGACACAGATATTATACGTAACTCAAAATGTGATATCGTATCCTAAAAAGCAAATCAGGGCACATATGATAGTTTGTCTATTTAGTCCCTAATTGGTAGAAGAAGAAAAAAGTGTTTCCTTGTGTGATGTCAACGGCAACGCTATTTGTCGTCAAATTGGTTGCTGATTGACCGATCAGTGACACCGATATCATACGTAGCTCAAAATGTGATATCATATCCTGAAAAGCAATTCAGGGCACATTATATGATATTTAGCCTATTTTGTCCGGAATTGGTTGGAGAAGAAAAAAACACGATTAGGTTTTGCGATTTCAATGTGAACGTCATTGTCGTCAAATTGGTGCGGATTGACCGATCAGTAACACCGATATCATACGTAACTCAAAATGTGATATCGTATCCTAAAAAGCAAATCAGGGCACATTATATGATAGTTTGTCTATTTAGTCCCTAATTGGTAGAAGAAGAAAAAAAGTTTTTCCTTGTGTGATGTCAACGGCAACGCTATTTGTCGTCAAATTGGTTGCTGATTGACCGATCATTGACACCAATATCATACGTAGCTCAAAATGTGATATCATATCCTGAAAAGCAAATCAGGGCACATTATATGATATTTAGCCTATTTTGTCCGGAATTGGTTGGAGAAAAAAAATCATTGCGATTTCAACGCGAACATCCTTTATGTTGTCACGTTGGTTGCGGATTGACCGATCAGTATAACACCGATATCATACGTAACTCAAAATGTGATACGTATCCTAAAAAGCAAATCAGGGCACATGATATGATAGTTTGTCTATTTTGTCCGGAATTGGTTGAAGAAAAAAAAATCACGATTTGGATTTGCGATTTCACTGTGAACGTCATTGTCGTCAAATTGGTTGCGGATTGACCGATTTGTGACACCGATATCATATGTGGCTAAAATGTGATATCGTATCCTAAAAAGCAAATCAAGGCACATCATATGAAATTTTGTTTATTTTGTCCGCAATTGCTAGGAAAAAAACCTGTTTTCCCCGGCGATTTCAACGTGAACGTCATTTATGTCGTCAAATTGGTCGCGGATTGACCGATTAGTGACACAGATATCATACACAGCTCAAAATGTGATATCATATCCTGAAAAGCAAATCAGGGCACATAATATGATATTTAGCCTATTTTTCCGGAATTGGTTGAAGAAAAACCCCAATTTTTGCGATTTCAATGTGAACATCATTTATGTCGTCAAATTGGTTGCGGATTGACCGATTAGTGACACTGATATCATACGTAGCTACAAATGTGATATCGTATCCTAAAAAGCAAATCAGGGCACATCATATGAAATTTTGATTATTTTGTCCGCAATTGCTAGGAAAAAACCATGTTTTTCCCGGCGATTTCAACGTGAACGTCATTTATGTCGTCAAATTGGTCGCGGATTGACCGATTAGTGACACAGATATCATACGCAGCTCAAAATGTGATATCATATCCTGAAATGCAAATCAGGGCACATTATATGATAATTAGCAATTTTTTTCCGGAATTGGTTGAAGAAAAACCACAATTTTTGCGATTTCAATGTGAACGTCATTTATGTCGTCAAATTGGTTGCGGATTGATCGATTAGTGACACTGATATTATACGTAGCTACAAATGTGATATCGTATCCTAAAAAGCAAATCTGGGCACATTATATGATATTTTCTGGATGCATGATATGGGAATTGCTCACATAAAACTCTAATATGTTTCACACTTGTTACAAGCATTTCCCTTTTTAAAGGGTTTTTTATTGTATATTATGGACGACTCTTTCGTCTCAGTGTTATTGTGTTATAGTGGTCTTACCTGCAGTTATAAGTAACACTCTCCTACCGGCGCGATCCATCAACAAGGCCGCTACAAATGTTGCTCCAACCTGAACTGTTCCCACTATCACAGTTGCCACATTGGCGTCGATAGAAGGCGCTGCTGTCTGGAATATTTGGACGGTGTAAAACAGGATAGCGTTGACGCCACTAAATTGTTGAAAGAACATAAGCATCACCGATACGAAAAGAGGTTTATACAAGGAAGGCTTTTTGAATTCCTTGGCTGAAAAGGGTTCCTAAAAAGAAAAACGAGAGTAAAAGTTCAGATCAAAAGACAATGATGAGCATCAGTGAGACAGGGTATGGTATGCTATCCAAATCTCTTGTTAGAATTCCTCTGATTTACAGGAAAGTAAGTAAGTTTCATCAGCGATAAGCGAACCATATGCTGCCTGAAGTCATCCTCAACGGAAAGTCATTAAACATGACGTTGATCATCAAGGCAGGTGTTCCTCAAGGTTCTAGGCACCTTCTTGTTCCCATTTTCATCGATGACATGGTCACCCGCATGTCCTTCATTATTTCATTATATCCAGTGCCAAAGGAGGACATAGAAATCACGCTAATATCTTTCTACCTGCAAAAATAGAGATTGAATCCTGTTCAGTGTATAGAACAGGTGCTCGTCGATGTTCAAAAATTCAAATTCGTATACTGCAGAGATTCCGATAGCACAGCAGCCATCGTAGCCTTCAGGTCAACACGCTGACAGAATCTAATGTACACCTAAACCTCCTTGATTCGGTATACCTCTCATCTCATGGTACCTTACAGATGTCAACAATATAGAGAAGAAAGTTGCTGAGCTGAGCAAACCGGTTGATCCATAGAGCTGTTCGTTATGTCTACCCAGCCATGATAGGAATATGAATATGGGAGGTTCATGTGACATTGTATTTATTGATACAATTAGATGTTACGTTGTATCCATCCCCAAAGGGCCCCATTTTGATCTGCCTGGAGGATTTGTCATTTCTGAATGAATAAGAGATGGATTTTTAATAAAAATGGTTTCCACAATAAGAATTGTTCCTATTTACCAGGATCCGATGAGCTTGCTATACAACCGCATACCTGGGTATTTAATCCATTTTCGATATTCCTGCATTCAATCTCAACATCCACTCGAGGTCCTCTCAGCCATTCCAGAGTTTGTATTGCCTTGTCTCGTTGATGTTTGATGAGCAGATACCGTGGGGTGTCTGGCATTAAACTCATCAGTGCGATAAAGATAGTGGCACATCCCGCAGCTACGATAGCCAGATGTTTGTAATTTAAAGGTATTCCTGTCATATAATGCAAAATTAAATGTGTAATGTCGATAAATACTATTTGTGCTCAACTTCATGCTTCCATAAACCATTGTAAACTGAGATCCAGCTGTTTCACGACGGCATCTTTTGAAAACGCCTTTTGACTTTGCGCACGAAATCAAGGAACGTTAACACATTGCATAACAGTAACAAGTGATGTCGAAACGGGAGCTCATCAATGATTTGCAACATACACTTTGCGGATGATTATAAATGTCTATTGGCCTAGACAAAGATGTGCTTAAAACATCA
The DNA here is from genome assembly GCA_035610835.1 of Ophiura sarsii. Taxonomy (NCBI): domain Eukaryota; kingdom Metazoa; phylum Echinodermata; class Ophiuroidea; order Amphilepidida; family Ophiuridae; genus Ophiura; species Ophiura sarsii. The sequence goes on from CM069443.1 coordinate 20,590,789, forward strand.
GATTCGTAAAAGGCATATCAAAAAAGGCAAAGTATTCATTCAGTCGCAACTCGCAAGTATGTCGCCCAGTGTTTTTTTAGCGAACGACAAGCCGTTCTCGAGTTGAATTGATTAAACTGCAAAGGTAGTTTTTGGGCCTAAGCGATCTATAGCGACCACACCCGACATTTGGCAAGTCGTAACTAAATAAAATGCATTCGTTTGAACAACACATGACGTAAAACTCGTCACCGGTAGTACTACTAACTATTGGTTAATTAGAACTACCGATTAATACTTTTAAAGCGATATCATTTTAACATTTTAACTTTCAGGGCATACCTATATGAGTATGCCTATCGTAAGCGACAACTGGAAACCACTGCCCAGTAATCCACGTAAGTTTGGACCTACCTAGTACATATGACGTGAGTATGCCTATCGTAAGCGTCAACTGGAAACCATTGCCCAGTAATCCACGTAAGTTTGGACCTACCTAGTAGTACATATGATGTGAGTATGCCTATCGTAAGCTTCAACTGGATACCACTGCCCAGTAATCCACGTAAGTTTGGACTTACCTAGTACATATGACGTGAGTATGCCTATCGTAAGCTTCAACTGGATACCATTGCCCAGTAATCCACGTAAGTTTGGACCTACCTAGTACATATGATGTGAGTATGCCTATCGTAAGCGTCAACTGGAAACCACTGCCCAGTAATCCACGTAAGTTTGGACCTACCTAGTACATATGACGTGAGTATGCCTATCGTAAGCGTCAACTGGAAACCACTGCCCAGTAATCCACGTAAGTTTGGACTAGCCATCTCTGCAATGTATACCTGCAATTGGTCACATGGTGAAATTGAATGAAAATACTATTGTAAAAATTAATTAAATCGATTTATTTTGTAAAACTCATATGACTGGTTCATAGCATTAATTAATAAGACCTCGCTCCTCAATCCAATTGTTTGATTTAATGAGCGACAAAGAAGATAGTCTGTCTAGATTGTATTTTGATCAGCTACGTGAACTCCTGCTTGCTATCACTCATCGCTGTTACGCGCATTTGCTCTTTTTGGTGGACACTTTTACTGGCATAGTGTCAAAACTGTTTTATTAATAATAGCACATACACAGCCAATCCAGAATTCCACAAATTTCACTTATTGTACAGCTTCAGAATGTTGTAAATTTGACATCGTAAATAACCTGATTAATTACAGCGCTGTAATTATTAGCCAACTTGGTGTGTGTGTTTAGTAGATGATTGTCTAAGTCTGGGTGAGTGAGAGGTGTCCTTCTGTGAAAGTGGTGTGTATCTGGTGTGTAGGGTAGAGCTCTGCCACATAAATCATCACTAAAATAGTCACTGTCGATGAGTGCTATTAATTCCTTATAGCACTCGGCAGCTACGCTGCCTCGTGCTATAAGTCATACTAAAAGGCTTTTCAGATACCATTGTGAAATATACTGAATTTTAACCGTTTGTAATTTTATTAACTTGATTAAATTAATCTAGATTTGGTGCCTTTAACAAACAATGACATTCAAAGGTTTTGTTCTATTCTTGCGCCCTTGTTTGATTACAGCGGCCGATCTAGCGACATAAAATTACCCCCACCCCACCCCAGTAAATGTGGAACTCCAGTTATTTATACCAAATTACTAAGCCTCATATTGTAGTTTTGTGAAAATCCTGAAAAACACTTTGTGTTATCAGTAATTTTGTGTTTACAGAGTTTGTGTTGACGATGTTCCACTATGATGAGCCAAATAATTGGTCCCAACACGGAGCTCTATTAATTCTATGGTCTCTCTCTACTTCTTCATTTGTCCCAATAAATTAAACAAAGATCATTTACCGGAGTCACAAGTGACGTCATTCCTGCCGCGACACCAGTCAGAATTCGTCCTGTGTACAGACCACCAATATTTTTAACCGTTGCTATACAAATCCATCCCGCAACATACGGGATGGCGCAAAGCATGAGTGTTAATTTGCGTCCACATGTGTCCAGGAGGATGCCTGCAATAGGACCACCTGCTATTCCACCAATGGTCAGCAAAGACTGGAGAAAACAAGGAATACGATTAATCAAGGTCATTGTAATTTTGCATCAGTAGTCAGTCTGGATGCCTTTACAAACAATGATGGTATCCATTATTATGAGATGGTCTCATAATTCTAATTAAATAAACACATAATTTGCCGCTCTTAAGATTCTCTGGGTTCTGCGTGTCATCAGAACAGTGAATGGTTTACTCTGTCATTCATTGAGAGTTGAAAACTCGAATATTGCCTCTGATTTTAATTAAGACTACTCGCAGTTTTGGTAACACGTTGCCATAATATGACATTGACGTTAGAGCCGATATTGTAGGTAGGCTTTCAATCATTTCTCCTACAATAAAGTCAAAGCAGTGAATTGATGCAAAAGAGCGTTGGCGCTACTATACTCAGTTGCCGATTGCGCTAAAACGCAAAGGACAGTGACCTATGGCGTCTTAATGATATCTCTTTTACATCCCTTACGCTCATTTTGACGAAAGAAAATTGAGGGTACCACCTTACCCGGGGGTAGGGTAAGCCGTCAAAGTCCGAGGGTAGGGGGGGGCGACGGTTGCTACTTTACAATTTTTAAAAATCGCCGTTTTGAATTTTTTTTATCTTGACTGTATGGTCATGAATCTTTTATACGAGGGCTTAGAAGTAGAACTGACTATGTCCATTTTGACTTTGTCCAGATAATTGTACAAGTAACATGGATATGAACTTTCTTTCTGTGGAAAAAGTGTCTATGTCTATATACCCCCCCCCCCCCCCTTTGATTATGTCCGTGAAGGTGTTTTTAGTTTTGTTGCAAAACAGGCCATGTCCAGCAGGTGTATGTCCAAAAAGTCAAAATGGACATAGTCAGTTCTACTTCTAAGCCCTCGCAAGTTATTATAGTATACCGTATGTTAGAAACATCATTTCCCTCACTTATAAACAAAAGCCCGGATGAAATTCTGAATCCCAAAAAATAAATGTTGGCCTATATTTCACTGTACAGACGAATACAACAGGATTTTGAGGTCGGCCATGTTTAGCGACGTCATGCGTGGGATTGTTTACTTGTTTTGGTATGTTTGTTAAGAGGAGACCTCTAGCTATTCCATGGTACCAAAAATAAATAAGCATACTCTGCATCTCGGTTTGGATTTGTTTAGGGGGTGTTAACCCCCCCCCCCCCCTTTTAGTTAACAGTGTTACAAAATCGTCTCACGAGTACGACGTTTAGGGTTAACCTACCCCAAACCATGAATCTTCCGCTTGCGTCTTTATGATGTTATTTTCCTTCATGTTGGGTATGGCTGGTGAAGAGTATCCGAGAGAAAGACCCAAACTCAAGGCAGCCAGCAATGCCACCGAACAACAGAGGAATACATTGCCATTCTTTGCGTTGTTTCTATGAATATAAAGATCAAATCAATTGTATGTGGTGGTAAAATTCGGTGTGGTGATGTCACTGAGATAACTCACTTCCAACATGTCCAAGAAACAATAGAAGAATATTTGAAAAACAAACCCAGAAATGTATCAAATACATCGAGTGCAAATTTGATAAGTCAGGTACCGTAAAATATATTAAAAGTGATTATTAAGAGAATTTCCCATCGTATTGCATTTTTGTCATGCCTTATTATTTAAACATTCATTATTCATGGGATCGATCAGTTATTTGGTAATGGCTAAAATGGCAACTTACAATTTGCATGCTGGCTTAATCATGTTAATATAGGCTACCATGCCTTCACTTACCATGTTTACCCAGCTTGACGCTAAAATAAAAGAGTATTACTCGCGGACCACAATTCATAAACCTTGGGTAAAATGTCCAGTAAACTAAATTCGAGTACTTATAGAGAGTCTTAACGAGTGTATTTTGATAATGGCACAAGCTGTTTGACTGAACTTATTGGGGAAAATATCTTTTACCAAGATGTAGAAGATCATTATACTGTACGCCTCTGAATATAAAATATTGTATTAAGGGGAGACTAATGGGCCCCTCACATATATCCGTGTGAGCTGGGCGGCCCCTTACCGTGTGAAAAATGAGTGCGAACGGCGGCACACACGGTGGGCCGTTTCCCGTCCGTTGAACACGTTCAGAGGACTTTGCCGGCCACCGGAGTTTTGAGCATGTTCAAAACTCCTGGCGGGTGAGTAAAAGCGGCGGTGAACGATAAGAGCCTGGTATGAGGACGGTATAAGGACGGCGCACCAGTTTCGCACCCAGAACGGACCCAGTATATGACGGTATGGACCCAGTGACACAACAAAAAAACAATGCGCCCGTTGACATTTTTTTACTAATTGTTTGGACTCTGTTTGTTTTTTATTAGACGGTAAGGTGGCCGCCTACCACCTCCGCCCTGCGAACGGGCGCCAAAGGGGGGCGCCGTCTTAATTCCGTCCTCAAACCGGGCTCTCACCGTTCACCGCCGCTTTTATTCACCCGGTAGGAGTTTTGAGCATGCTTAAAATTCCTGCCGGGCGCGGATGGCCGGCAATGTCCCCCGGCAACGTGTTCAATGGACGGGAAACGGCCCACCGTGTGTCCTCACCGTGTACCACCGTCTGCACCAATATATCACACGGTAAGGGTTAGGCCAGGTTACACGGATACATGTGAGTAATAGTAATACAGAGATTCCCGGAATTTTAAGTGAAGCGGCGAGATTGAGCGCTCAGCTTATAAAGGGTGTTTGGTGACGTTATCAAGGCGGTTCGGCCGGTATCCAGGCGTTCCGGTCGGTAAGGACTTGTGGTGAGGAGGTGATATGAGCCCGGTTCCATGCCGATGAGAACCCGGTATAGAACGGTATGAACCCGGTCACAAAAAAAATCAATGCGGCCGTTGACATTTTTTGCTGATTGTTCACCGTGTTCATGGTGTGGGACTCTGGTTATTTTGCTATAAGACGGTAAGGGGCCGCCCAGCTCACACGGATACATGTGAGGGGCCCATAAAGGAAGTTTTTTGCGAATTTTGTGAGTGCTGGAATTATTGAACTATGACTCTAATGTATATATAAAAGTATACATTTTTGGAAAGGAAATGGATCAGAGAATCTGAATTTGGCATCAATTTTGATCAAAAATGTTGATTTTTTTTTTGCGAAAATCACAAAAAGTACCCACAAAAAAAGAAAAATCCATAAGTTTATGTCTTTACATCAAGCGATTTGGGCATTTATTACTCAAAAAATCAAATCAAAAACTTCCTTGAGTCCCCCCTTAATGGGGGACTAAAGGAACTTTTTAAAAATTTTGTGAGTACTGTAATTATTGAACTATGACTCAATGTCTCTAAAAGTATACATTTTTGGAAAGGAAATGGATCAGAGAATTTAAATTTGGCATCAATTTCGAACAAAAATGTTGTTTTTTTGAGAAAATTATAAAAATCACTTATTTGGCCCAAAATCTTTGAACAAAGCTAACAAAAATAATTTTGAGTAAAAAATGCCCAAATCGCTTTATTAGGATGTAAAGACACTGACGAACTTCTCATTTTTTAACCTAATCTAATATTTTTTGACTTAAAAGTGCCAAAAAAGTGAAAAAATTGGAAAAAATCACTTTTTGGGTCCCTATTTTAATGTCTGTACACCATAATCTTTGACTCAAAAATATTGTTGTTAGCTTTGTTCATAAAATCTGAATCAAAGAAATTATTTTTTGGGTTAAAATTGATGCCAAATTTGGATTCTCTGATCCATTTCCTCTCCAAAATGTATACTTTTATATGTATTTGATTAGTAGTTCAATAATTACAGCACTCACAAAATTTAAAAAATCAAATAAAAAACTTCCTTGAGTCCCCCCTTGAACAAATACGAAATGTTTCAAGATGAAAATGACATATCGTCAGCCTGCTTCGATAATTGCCTAACTCACTTTTCAGCAAAATTGAGTTTTTTGCATAAATCATGACTTCATTACATTATGCACATGCTGTTATAATATCTAAGTCATTGACCAATCAAAAGTGTTGATAAATGAAGAGATTTGTTGCAAAAGGGCCACCAGACCACTCCAACATGTTACTCATTTTGCATTAAATTGAATTTGCATTGACAAATCCATGGAATTAATTACATTATTGTATGGCTGTGTTCATCTGTTTCTATATGACTTGGATTAGTGCATCCATGCACGCCAATCGAGGCCATCAACAATACAAGTCACATTCCACATAATGAATATCCATCCATCAATAATGCAAAATGAGTAACAGGTGCAAAGGTAACAGGTTTCATACTTTTGTTGTTTTCTAAGAACTAGAAAAAATGAGTTAGGCAATTATCGAAGCAGGCTGACGATATATTTCTAAAAGTGGCACAAGCCTAATTTCGAGTACTCGTTGATCAAACATATTTTTAGATTGAGAAAAGTAAACACAGTCAAATAGACGGGATTTGGAAGCCAACTAACACCCTTTTAATACTACCATTTGTGGTGTTATGTCTCCACCAAACCGATCGTTCGAAAGGTTGAAACATCATGTGGCGGATGAACAGGTTATTTATGACGGATCTGCAATATACTTCAAGTGCTATACATGATTACTTGGGTTGTAACAAACAAACAGATTAAAAACTGTCAGCTAATGTCATTTGGGGGTAATAATAAAAATACGGTTAAAACTTTATTGGCAAAGTCATTAATTTATGTGCACCTTTTTTTTTTACATAAGAGCGTTCCCCTATAACAGACGACTGCACGTGCCTTTAAAATGGAATCCACCATTTTAGCAAATGAATAAAACGTTGTTTGACATTGACACTATCATCAGCGTAATGATAACCGTGCAGCGTGGTCACAATCTTCTCGAGTTCACATCGATGTCAATGACATTTTAAGCGTTATCTTTTTAATTATGTGTTTTCCTAATAGGATTTCATTTCTAGCAATAATTTGACATAATTTAAACTCACTTTTTTCCTCCGCTTATCAGTGGTTCTTTCTCATCGTCAAGTTGTAAGCCAATCACGCTAGCCATTTTCGATCACATATAATAACGTTTGAGGCCATATATAGAAATAGTGGTCGGATTTTGTCCAGATGCAATTTGTGTTCGAGCGGGTGGTCCAACCTAATTGAACTGGTAGATAGCTATCGCAATCAAACGTATCTCCCGCAGAAAAGCAAAGGTCACAATACTATGATTAGCCATGATAACAATACAATATTCAACTGGGCATATGGTAAAATTGTGAACGACACCAAAATTTTAACAAATACTATCAAACGGTCCCGTGCGTTTCTTAAGTTTTTAATCAAGTAGGTAGACAAATTGCGCCAAAAAGATTCATCCAAATGTCTATCTAGCCTGTTTGGTAAAAAATAATAGGAAGTCACTCTATATGACATAAACAAAGTGTATGACCTTTTGTTGTTGAGCTCTTCTGTAGATAACATTCAAATCAATTGAAATTCGTTTTTGATAATTCATGTGCACAAACAAACAACATTACATTTAGAGTCGGTAATGAATCAGCAGTTCAATATCCCAATACTACGAGGGGTATCAAAAAGTTTTGAAATCACCCAGAAGTGAAGGAGCTATATCGATGAAATCTTGTCAGTGTAATCACTGGTCCTTAAAAACATCATGGTGCAAAAATATTCTTATAAGCATGTTTCCTTTATATACAGGTGGCGCTAGATGCCAAGGCCATGTAAATCAATGACGTCTTCCAACGGTGCTGTGTACATGGTTAACGATAATGATCCAAAACTGATCCTGTGGGACGCCTTCCAGAAGAGTATGAGGCTTAGAAATTTACAGATATTAATTGAGACCTACGAGTGATAAATGACAACATTTAAAAACATAATGAGAAAAATATGGGATTTCTTCTGATATCAAAATAATTTGATGTGAATAAAGCTAGTGATCGAAATATACACCTTTAACGCCAATGTTGCGTGAACAAATCGATTGCAATTACAATTTCAATACACAATATTTCATACATCGCATCACATTTATATGAATTAACAAACATTGCATTAACTTAAACCTAAATTAATTTAAAACATTCAAAACAATGTCAGACGTCGTCCGTGGTATTACATAGTGATGTACAGAGGTACGTGTTAAAACAAGATTTCTGTTACCTACAATGTACACAAATCAATGTTGTTATTACCAATTAAATAGTCAATTTTGAGCTTTTGAGTTGCATAACCTCAAATTCTTATTTTAGAAGCACAAGGTGACATGAGATTTACCCATTGAGTAGTACACAAACTGGCTGGGTGGTTAACCACCTTTAGCAGTAATTCACTGCATTTTTGCCTATAACGTCTAAATGGAACATATCTTGCGCCAAAGATTTTACAGACATAATGAGAAAAATATGGGGTTTCTTCTGATATCAAAATAACTTGATGTGAACAAAGCTAAAGTGATCGAAACAACATATGAAGAGCTTTGTTGCAAAAGGGCCAACAGACCACTCCAACATGTTACTCATTTTGCATTATTGAATTTGCATTGACAAATCCATGGAATTAATCAAATTATTGTATGGCTGTGTTCATCTGTTTCTATGACTTGGATTAGTGCATCCATGCACGCCAATTGAGGCATCAACAATACAAGCCACATTCCACATAATAAATAGCCATCCATCAATAATGCAAAATGAGTAACAGGTAGAAGTGGATGTAGGCCCTTTTGCAACACAGCTCTTCATATACATCTTTAACGCCAATGTCGCGTGAACAAATCGATTGGTACTACAATTTCAATTCACAATATTTCATACATCGCATCACATTTATATGAATTGACAAACATTGCATTAACTTAAACCTAAATTAATTTAAAACATTCATAACCATATCAGACGCCGTCCGTGGTATTATATAGTGACGTACAGAGGTACGTGTTAAAACAAGATTTCTGTTACCTACAATGTACACAAATCAATGTTGTTATTACCATTATTGAATAGTCAATTTTGGGCTTTTGGACTTTGCAAAAATAATTAAGAAAACGATATACATCACAAAAACGACCAAATGGTACCACACGTCACTATGTAATAACAACCCACCATACCTCACTATACAAACCCACCATACGTCACTATGTGTTACCACCGACCATACGTCTCGATGTAATACCAACCCACCATACGTTACTATGTAATACCACCGACCATACGTCTCTATGTTATAACAACCCACCATACGTCACTATGTAATACCAACCCACCATACGTCACTATGTAATACCACCGACCATTACGTCTCTATGTAATAACAACCCACCATATGTCACTATGTAATACCAACCCACCATACGTCTCTATGTAATACCACCGACCATACGTCTCGATGTAATACCAACCCACCATACGTCACTATGTAATACCAACCCACCATACGTCACTATGTATTACCACCGACCATACGTCTCGATGTAATACCAACCCACCATACGTCACTATGTAATACCACCGACCATACGTCTCGATGTAATACCAACCCACCATACGTCACTATGTAATACCACCGACCATACGTCACTATGTATTACCACCGACCATACGTCTCGATGTAATACCAACCCACCATGCAACAAAGTCCCGGACCAGGTGCTTTGGGGTTGGCTAATTCAAAATATATAGATAATCGGTACCAAAAAAAACAAACAGCAAAGTTGCACTAGATATTCATTGAATTGTGTGTGATTACTGTCATAACTGTCACACAAATCAATGATTTCCTATACCTAGTGCAACTTTGCTGTTGTTACGCGCGGTCATTGAAATCGCCATAACTTTAAAAGTATCCATTTGATTTTGTTGAATGAGGTATCAAATTGCGGAGAAGAAAATTGCTCATTTAATGTATATCTCAGACTTTTGGTACCGATTATCTATTCTGAATTAGCCAACCTCAAAGCACCTGGTCCGGGACTTTTGTTGCTAGGTGTATGTCAGTATGTAATACCACCGACCATACGTCTCTATGTAATAACAACCCACCATACGTCACTATGTAATACTACCGACCATACGTCTCTAGGTAATACCAACCCACCATACGTCACTATGTAATACCACCGACCATACGTCACAAAAAGTATCGAGACACTACAAATGAGCCAATAATTACCGGCCCGAAAGGGTATGGATTAATCGAAGCAAATAACTCAGTGCAAAATTTTGTTCTGCATACTTTGACGCCTCGATTGTTGAGATACGATGTCGCGGAGCGGAGTTATTGTCATTTCAATGGTCAATGGACTTCTACACCATACCGCTACCGGTCGTAGGTCCAGTTTTTAAAGTGACAATCATCCCTATAGAAGTATTTTTGTACACGTGTGTAAAACATAAACCTGATCATTCTCTATAGGGATGATTGTCACTTTTGAAACTGGACCTACGACCATTGAAATGACAATTACTCCGCTCCGCATCATCGCATCTCAATAATCGAGGTGTCAAAATACGCAGAACAAAGTTATGCACTGGGTCATTTGCTTCGATTAATCCATACCCTTTCAGGCCGGTAATTATTGGCTCATTTTTAAGTGTCTCGATACATATTTGCGAGGAGTTTATATTGAATAGATGTTTTGAACCTATTTATCATTATCTCTAATATTTTTAGTTTGAATCTCGAACATTAAAGGGACACTAAGAGATATGTAGGAGCATGGTTGTAGGCTAATAAAAACTGGGATTGGTATATTTTTACAATTGTATTACATGTATGAACTTACTCCTATAGGGATTAAGAAAAATCAGCCCTCTTTGTACAACAAAACGTCGATTCAAAAATGCTGATCTAGCTACGATCAGCATTTTTACGTCAAACAATGTCCCCTGCAACACGCGTGATAAATAACGCGAACCATATTTACATAGAGGGCGTTTTTAAGAAAAGGCTCAATAAATAGCGATGGTATTGTTTTAATCAAGTGTTGCTGTGTTTTTGTGAGTAGAAACAACAACAATGGTAATTTTTAATGTTCATCTTGAATTCTGAAGTAAATTCATTTAAAATAAAATCTTCAACACTACATCGTATCCCTTTAATAATGACACTAAACCAAGTATATTATATGAAAGTATTAGTAAACGGTAGTAACCAATCAATAGTTAATTCATATAGCGGTTAAGTGCTTTTTAGCGCTGGTATAAAGCTACATTCTCAAAGTGTAAAATACACACCCCGGAGTGCACAAGTAGAGGATATTTGCCCAGATAATTGATGGAAGTGTACATGTAGATTTAGGCATATCATCAAGAAAATGGGATTACCGTTTAATAGGAAATCGCCTTCTATTATATGTATACTTTTAACGGGGCAAATATGAAGTCAATAATAGTGACGTAATATTAAAGTGGTAATTAGCAGACGATTCTTCATGAATTCCTGCATGATGTGATACAATTATATATTTTACGCATAAAGTAAGAGGACCTACACACTTAAAACATCACCCGAAGATGGATGCCTGGTCCACGGCAACGAGTCAACCACCAAATGATAATAATTCAAACGGTAAAACAAATGGGGTGATTAAAAATGCATGGAACTCTGTGGAAGACTCCTATGACCTAGAAAACCGACAGCCTACAGAAGTCACGAAGAAAGGCGGGAAAAGTGAGGAAACGTTGATGGAACAATTTCGTGAGTTTACAAATAATACTACGCATCACGGAGTTAGATATTTGTGGAATCAAAACAACCACATACTGAGACGGTAATATATCTTTTATTATTCTTAAATATACATTAGCATTAGCTAGAACCATATTTAGAGAATGAAAGATGGAAATTGTAGTTTAAATATTTGCCTGACTATGGTGTGATAACGCAGGGTGTCCCATAATGATTTATACCGTGTTTGAAACAAAAAACAAAAATATAAAAATAACATTGCAGTCAAAGTTTCACGCATGCAATATAGAGGGGAACATGTTTCATACTTACTCTGTTACGTTCATCAAAATATCTTTATCCGCTCTGATATGGCATAACATTATTGGAAATTGGTGAAAACCTTTTTTCACTTTCAGCGTATTCTTCAAAAGTGCCGCTTTAGAAAATATGATATAAATCGCTCAAGCAGAACAATTCCCAAACATCATTCAAATATGACTTCAGAAAACATCACCAACAGTTGATATACTAATTATGTAGTGGAAATTAACGAGGACACCAAATTACCTGAATATCATTTAGATTGAGCTTGGTGCCTGGGCTTCGCGCCAAACATGGTCAATGACGGTCAATATGCAATATGAGTTTCAAAAGAGGTAATTTCGGTCAAACTTGGAATCCACCATGTTTACAAAAGAGTACATAATTTCTGTCAGAAACGTCAGATTTGTAAGATTCAAAAGCTAAATATATGTAAATATTAGAATCATAAGCACTTTGACCGATAACAATGGTATTTATAGCTAAATAATTATTATATAAGGCTCAAGAGCGTTTGACAAACGAGCTATACCTATACATGTATGTCCAGATGATTGGACAATAGAGAGGTTACGACTAAGGATCTCAAGCAATTACGCTCCAAATACACAGATGCTCATATATAGAGTAGGCAACTGACAACTGGCAAGCTACTGACACGAAAGGAATTCAGAAGCAAAGTTGCTGATGGAGAAGATCGTTGCAAAAGACAGAGCTTTCATGAAGAAAAAAACCCAATTCTTAAATGGTCACAACGGTTATGTTGCTATCGTCAATATGGTATGGCTGAGAATATACACCTTCAATTATGTTCATTGCTCAAGGTTTTTAACTCAGAAAAGATCTATAGTGATCTTCGACAGAATATTTAACATATGTAACGCTTGGCTTTCCGACACATCTAGTAGCACTGCTGCGCACACTCTTTGTAAATCAAAAAGGCTAAATGAAGCGGAAGGGTAGTAAACACGCTGAAGATGCAAAGAAGTCGGAAACGTGGCAAGCTACCAAGTACTACGAGAAAATTATATTGTTCTTCAATTAATATGTTTTGTTGCTTATAACAAGCCTATGTAATGTGTATTTAACTGACCCCCTTCAGGTTGTGTCTCCAAATTTTTACATCATTTTAAGTACATCTCAATTACTTGCCTACTCTCTAAAAAGTATACATTTTCTCATAAGGATCCAAATATGCCATTGTAATGTAGATGGGACACAATGCTAACATGTTGTGATCATGATTCACAATGTTTAAACTTACCAAAATTTAATATTTTTATTGGGTGTTATAGTACCTATCCCTATCATAATTTACTTGCATAGTTGAATTTCCTAGGAAATTAACCATCAGAACATTTGTCAAGGGTTATTTTGTTGGTAAGATAATATATCGAGAAAGGGATCAACCCCAAAGTTCATTTCATAGTTTTTGAAAAGTATTTGAATGTGTCTAGCGTGCTTAGTAGTGGTTAGGAACAGAGTTAGGAAAAAAACTGATGACAGTGCCCTCTATCCATGATTACCATATGTTACACGTGGTTGACAAGTCTGTTGAAACCAAGCTTATAAAATAACATTTAAAATTAGACCAAAATCAAAAATGTTTGTACCATAGAGGGATGGCGATCTTATCATAAATTGAACGTAAAATTAGGAACATTTTCCATTTCCATTTTCGCCATAGCGACTCCACCGACCACCGCCGCCATTGCCAACGCACCATCCTTGACTTTGAAATATAATTATTCATATCTCAGCCAAACAGTGATATTCACATAATGTAGCTAGATATATGGGCTTTCAAATGACACCTAAACCATAGCTCTACCACATTTAGTAGTATTGAGTTGATAGAGACTGATGACTGAAAAACGCAAGTCGCCCACCCTTTCTGGGTGGTGAGTTCACAACTGTTATGTCCTGTGTATGTAATTATCCATAAAGGATAAACACACATCAATCCTATTAAGAGAACAATTGAAGACATAAATGCCGACCAGGATGCTAGACAAGCGATAGCGAAAATAAATACTGACAGGGACGCTTACCTCCAACAAGCGAAAGCATTAATTAACGCACAAAAGCAATTAACAGAAGTTGACCCAGAATACAGGGTAAGAAAGGATGTGGATCGACAGCGATTCCAACCAAATTCGGTTAAAGGGCATGGGGAAAATGTATATCAACATAGGCCTAATGCCAATGATAGCACCCCCCAAGTCAATAGGCCTAAAACTAATGCACCGGATAAACAAAGTAAACCGGTTAATCATGATGTTCAGCAGTCTACACCTACTGACATCCACTGCTATAAATGCAAAGAGAAAGGGCATATTGCCAACAAATGTCCTGAAAAGAGTGGGGGAACCCATAGGCCTAATACCACCAGAGCTAATACAAAGAATGCATTTCAATGCGAAGCTCTCCGTTTAGGACAAATTCAAGCAAATGACTTAGACGAAACGTGTGGTGACACAATAATAGAACAAATCTGTGTTCCATCAAGGCAACAGGCCGAGCAAAAACTTGATGAAATACATCATGCTGAAATTGAATTGCTGGAAAGTCCAGTAAAACTTAGGCCTACTCCTAAACACGCAGATGTACCTCAATTAGACAGTGTTTGTACAGCTGATATAACCCTGTTAGAGAATGAAAACAAAGAAAGCTATCCTATTCTTAAGCCTAATACAAATGTCATGCCTGATTACACCTCATCTGAGGGAGTAAACACATTAGAAAGTGACCTTACGCATAGTGTCACTAAGTTTGATCAAATTGAGGACCATTCTACACAGGTGAATGACCAGACATGGCCTGATGTAAACAAAAATACTCTGCGTAACATGCAGCATGATGATGACACATTGAAAGGAGTCATCATCGAAAACATAGTTCCAATAGGTGAATTAGATGAGCACCGAGTGTGTCTCTACAACGAGGCGGGTATCATAATGAGGAAATATAGGCCCAGAAGTGTTGAAGAAATTCATCAAGTGGTGCTTCCCACTAAATATAGGCCTAATATCTTGGAAACAGCCCATGACATATCAATGGCAGGTCACATGGGTGTTGAGAAAACCAAACCGCGCACATTAGCCCACTTTTGGCCAGGTATATTCCAGGATGTCGCAAAACATTGTAGAAACTATCCTACATGCAAATGCCAAATGATGGACAAAGGCAAAGTTAAAAGAAAAGCTCCACTAAGCCCTTTGCCAATTATTGACACGCCGTTTAAACGGATAGGAATTGGTGTACCTGACTCTGTGAAACCATTTATCTTGCAAACTGATGCTCCAGATTTTGGATTAGTTGCAGTACTCGCCCAAAATCATGAGTCTGGGAATGAAAAGCCTATGTTATCTAAGCAGAAAAATGCTTGATTGAAAATTGAGGTACACAGTTTCAGAAAAAGAATGCCTCGAAATTGTATGGGCTATTGGGAAATTACATTATTATTGGTATGACCATTTCTTCACTGTATATTCTGATCACCAATACCTATAATTTGGTTAGAAAGAAACAAGTCAACTAATAATGCTAGACTTGCACGTTGGTTCCTAGCACTACAACCCTATAAATTTACAGTCATGTACAAAAAGGGTGTTATAAATACCAATGCAGACGTTTTGTCTAGATGTTGATAACGGACTTTTCATTTGGATGACGAAAAGTTCCTTACTTTTACATGGGAAGTGTATCATTGTATATAAAACAATGTGTTGTAGTGTGTCTTAAGGCACTTAGATTATAAAGGTTATAATTATAGCTAAAATGTGTTTGGCAACCAATTATTTCAGATAAACAACTTTCACTCTGAAAATTGTGGCACACACATTAATTATATACCATAGTATAATATATAGACAGTAGTTTATCATTGCAAATTTAAAGCAAGGACATTTTTATTTGTGCAGTGCTTCATAAGTGTTGTAGTGTAATGAACTAGGCCACTTTTCAATACTAATGCACTGGTGTTTACAATCTACTACTCAACAAACTATGATATAAACTGTTGTTATCTGTTATTTCATGTATTTGTTGTGAATAACAGTACCTGTAAAAACCTGATGGTAATCAATGGCATAGAGAAAATCTTCCCTGCAGCATTATGATTAAGGAAGTGATTATCTGTGATGAATGAACTATTATTCATAGTTATATCTACATGTACATTTGTCACTTGAATGCACCATAATAATGTGTATGACAAAAGATGTATATATGAGGAGAAATCATGCCTATCATTCATCAGTTGATCTGCAAACAAAATGAATGTAACGCGACCTTCAGACATTATTGACAATAACAAATTGACAATTGGTCAATTCAGACTGTATCAACAAGGTATTCCCTTCTACGTCATCATATTCTTATGACAGCTAGTGAAAAACCAGGAATCTCCTATTATGTCTATTTGACAGCATCGCGACAACATAAACAGTTGGATCAAGGATCTCCATCATTTCTATTAGTGCCAGTATCACATACAGTCTATACACATAGATATGGACAGAAAAGACTGAACTCTAGCACATGCTCAGTTTTATGAGCATATTGACACTTATTAAACCATTTGTGTGTTGTTATGAACATTCATGTGTTGTTATGAACATTTTATGTTCTTATATTATGTGAGGTTAAGGGTATTGACTAACCTTGCATTTCATCTACTACTAACCACTGTTTACTTCAAAGATTTACAAAATCTTTATAACAAGGAGGGGTATGTTATGTCCTGTGTATGTAATTATCCATAAAGGATAAACACACATCAATCCTATTAAGAGAACAATTGAAGAGAACATCTTAGCTCTAAACCACTGTTCATTAATCAAAACTTTGACATGTTGTTTCCTATAAACCACACCATTAAGATGTTACTGAGAAACAGCGATTATCTTTATTGTTCATTGGTGTATTGTGGTTTCTAACAAAGTTCCTCTTTCATCTATACATTGACCCAAGGGTCAATGATCTACAAGTCACAGTGTAACTATCCATAAAGGATAAACAGGCATCAATTAGGCCAGCTAAATTAACATGCAACTTATTCATGCTCTGATTGGTTAATTCTGGTCACTGCTATTTTAGTCTAATATTTCCAGATGGGTTACATCCCAGTTATTAGATCAGATTCGTCTAGGACTTGATTGAGGCAACAAGTCATCATCTTGCCTCGCGGTCTCCGGTTCAATTTCCGTTACAATTAAATAATGGAGAAGTAACAAATAAATATATTGTAATAAGTATATTTGATGTGTCCTAGTATTTATGTTGGTGAAGTCAACGCTCAATAATATTTTGGGATTCTTTTGGATGTTTAAAGCCATCTATCTTCATGGTATCATCGGTACAAAGGTTTCCTTGCAGACTAGTTCCCATTACAGTTATTTCATCCAGGGAAATTGGGTTGATAGTTGGATTACTATCAATTTAGTTCCTTACAACAACGCATGGGCATATGGATTACTGTACAAGAGATACCGGTATGGCACACTAGCGCATCAAATTTGCGGGCAAATTTGTTGGAAAGGGTTCATTCAACCTGAGATATTCGGATGTGGCAACTCTTCTTGAAAGCTGCAATAATCATGATAATATTATCAAAGCTAACAGTAATTTACAGAAATAGCATAGAGAGCCCATTTTCTAAAACAATTAATCTTTTGTTTCTTATAATCTACAGATTGATATGGGCGATTATCATTGCAGGATCCGCACTCTGTCTATACTGGACCGTATTGTATGATGTCAGAAGATTTCTAGACTTCGATATACGCAGCGTTGTGGGAGTGACTTACGTGCAGGAGCTTGATTTTCCCGCCGTAACGATATGCAACTACAACCAATATCGAAAATCTAAATTGGACCCAGCCACGACGGCATTCTTGACTGCCGTTTATAGCCTTCAAGGTAAATATAGACGTTGTCATTAGTCTACGGTATCTGCATGCAAATATGGTGGAGTACTATATATGGTGGAGTACTATATATGGTGGAGTACTATATATGGTGGAGTACTATATATGGTGGAGTACTATATATGGTGGAGTACTATATATGGTGGAGTACTATATATGGTGGAGTACTATATATGGTGGAGTACTATATATGGTGGAGTACTATATATGGTGGAGTACTATATATGGTGGAGTACTATATATGGGAATAATATTGATGGAATACACTAGTGAGTGATCCAAAAGATGTTTAATGATCGGGAAAGAACCGGGAAAAACTACGTGGCGTGCTCAACAACTCCCCCACACCTCTGACTTCCCATCTTTAGAACAACTTGGCCTATTCCATTAGGTTTAAAATGACATCGAAACGGTTTTCATCATCATCATCATCATCTTCCTACGAGGGTCAGTCAGTAAGTAATGAAAGTGATCATGGTATGGGATAATGGGATGCATGGGTGATTCTATTGAGGGATAATGTAATCAATACAAAGTATGAACCTTTGTCTTTCAAACAATACACTTTTGGATTTCTAAGTATCAACTACTCTAAATGTAAAAGAGTGGTTTTCCACTCTTTCAAGGAGTTAAACGCAGGACAACACGTTTTTGAGTGAAAAAAAGGAGTGAAAGGGGATTTTATATGGCAATGTTCCACTCTATTGAGAGTGAAAAATTAACTTTCACACTCATTTTAGAGTGGACATTTTCCACTCTAAAACGGGTTGTCCTGCGTTTCACTCCCTTCACTCCTTTTCGAGTGAATTTCCACTCTTTCCACTCGTTTTACATTTAGAGAGTATGACGTTATAGCATTAGCGTAAACTAAGTACACTTGAAGATGTGAGCGCAAGAAGTCAATAAGTCCATATTTGACATTTCGAGATACAGACATTTAAAGTTTACAAAATATTGTAGGAATCAACGTAAAAGTTCAATTTGGCTGTTACTTGGTGAGTATATAGGTTATGTCTCTGGGATTTATATTCTACACAAGATTAGTACTTACATTGTTTATTGATCAATATTAATCAATTTATTGATTTTGGACTTACGTACTTCTTGCGCTCACGTTGGCACCATAGGATTTGTACAGGGATTTGTATTACCAATTCATAACAAATCTAAATTCAAGCCTTGAACAAGTAATACTAACATTTATTTAAATTACATTTCTAGCAATTATAGTGTAATTCAATGAAATTGGAAGTTAGTTGTGTAAATTAGCCCCCTTTTACCATGGATACTGATAGTGAAGACAAAATCGCAGGAAAATTGGCTCTATTTTGTGGAGTTACAAACAGTGTTTCCAGACTCTATTATAGCATAAAAATATATTTTATGATAAAACGACATAATTTCCCCATTTAAATTGTTTAATATAGTGGGCCATTAACGAATTAATATATTTTGACTTTTAAGTGCAACAAAAATTTATGTTTTTTTGCAAAAACGTTGATAATTTACTTTGGTTCATGTTTTAGAAACACTATAATGGGTGGACTTACATACTTCTTGCACTCACATTGGTGACAGTGCTACATTGGACCCTCCTGAAAAACATATTTAAAAGTCTCAAATTAAAAAATCAGTAATATTCCCAAGTTTCTTACCCCTAAAGCTACCCAAAACCATGTTTAACTCAATTTGGCCAAAAATGGACTTATTGACTTCTTGCGCACACGTCTTCACTTGGGACACTGCCTAAAATTGGTAAATATTTGGCTGGGTATAACAGGTTGACATATGGGTTGTTTGAAACATTTGCGTGTATCTCGGCAATGCAAGCATAGAAACAGATAACAATTGGTGCATAGTTACAACACACAATAATCTCTGTTTCACACTTTTTTTAGATCCGAATTCCTTAATACAAACAAGAAGGGACCATCTCAAATACGCTTTTATTAAGCAAAATCCGCAACAATAAACCTTAGAAAACAATAAAGGATAAAGAACAATGGAGGGATTATAATTGAGTAAATTGTTGGGGATGTAAAGCAATAATAGTGGGCATTTCAAAAGGAGCTGATCATAAAATGTCCTCAAACCATTGAAATTATGTGACGATTACTTTAACAGTTCACATCTAGTAGATCCAAAGATAGCAGTAACAAGAGAGGTTGTGGCAGCCATTTTTGATTGATATATTCATGTGTATCTTCATTTTGACTAGCACAATAATTATACACATTGATAAACGCATTTGTCAAAATTTCTGATTCGAATTTGAAGGCATAGTAAGCTTTTAACTGGTAAATTTCATGATTTTAGCCATTTTTGGCCCAATTCAAAATGATATGCCGTCTGCGCATGCGCATATTTTCTGTAAGTTTCATGTGAATAAGTTCAGATAATTAGTTAACTATCTTATGAAATCACTCAAATGGGTTTATTGCTTGGTTTTTTTCCTAAATTGTTTGATTTTCCGCAATACTAGTGATTCACTGACTGGCCATTTTTCAATGAAAATGGGCTATTTGAAATACTGATATTTGTATACCTTTTATTCAATTGCTTCTCCTTACTTTTTCCTCATATACTACACATTTCAAATTACACAGGGATTAAAGTTATTGTCTTTTGTATCATAAATATGCGAGGAAAAAAAATCGGGATTTACCTGCTTCTGATGTCATGTTATGCAATCTTCTTACCACGTGTTTCATTTAAACAATCCAAATTTCCCGCCAAATAATTGATTTGGCAGTGTCCCAAGTGTACTAACTTTAAGCTAATGCTATGACGTCATAGTTCATACTTAAAAAACCCCAAAAGTATATTGTTTGAAAGACAAAGGTTCATACTTTGTATTGATCACACTAACACTCAATAGAATCGCTCATGCATTCCATACCATGCTCACTTTCATTACTTGATGACTGACCCTCGTATACTGTGCAGAAACCTCTGTAAATGAGTATACTCGCACAAGTATTGAGGTGCATTCAGGTTGGAGTAGATAAAAAACTCCACAGGCATAAAAAATGTATGATATATTTTAAGTATATTGTTGTGGAGCGATGACTAGGTGAACTGGACGTCGCAGACCCGGGTCTTGAAGACGTCTAGTGATGGAGAGTCCACGACTTGCTGGGGCAGTAGATTCCACAGACGGATGGTGTCAAGCTTTGGCTTTTCTTTGGTTCTCGTCTGTTTACTTTACTTATTCTGTTGATTACTACAAACACTTGTGCTGGTAGCTTACGTTTTATGGTTATTTGTGAAATTAACCCTTGAATGTTAATATCATGATTAATCTATCTGGTGTTAATATAGTGTTAATATTTGCCATATTTAAAGGTATCTTAGGGGTCGTCCATAATTTTCGCCATTTTCAATTACGTACAAAGCGTACGTAAGAGGGGAGGGGGCGGTCGAAATATACCCCAACCGTACGTAACTTAAATGGCGATCTTGAGAGGCGGGGTTTTTTTTAAAAAGTACAAAATAAAATAAAATTTCGCCATTTATTGCGTACGTAACTCGAGGGGGGAGGGGGTAAAAAGTTACGTACGCTCTGTACGTAAGTGAAAATGGCGATAATTTTGGACGACCCTTTATGATCGTTTCCATAGGACGCCCTCAATCCTCGAGAGAAAAAAATGGAAGCAGATTTTCTTGCCGATTTACATTTCTGATCATAAATCATAAATATATTCCAAGTTACAGAGCGATACGATTCCTAATTACCTCAAAATCATGGTTTTAGAGTGAATTTACAGTAAAAAATAAATTGCCCGTTAACCTGACAGTTTATTTTCACTCTAAAACCATGATTTTGAAGTAATTAAGAATCGTATCGCCCTGTAACTTGAAATGTAGGCCTATGTACGATTTATGATCAATAATGTAAATCTGCAAGAAAATCTGCTTCCAATTTTTGTTCGAGGATTGAGGGCGTCCCCGGAAAAGATTACATATACCTTTAAGCCATTATATAGCGATTATATTAATAACTTTAAATCATATATGGTACTAACTGAAAAATGTTTTTTATTATTCTTTTTGCAGCAAGGACTAATGGTTTTGATATTGACGGGACATTGTACGATGAAGATCTATTTTCTGACCAATCAGGATTGAGTAGGGAAGATTTCTTGCGGAGTGTAGCACATCAAGTCACCACTGCAATTGTTGCATGTAGATGGCGTAGTGTGGATAATTGTAAACAAAATTTCACAACTGTTATTACCGATTGGGGTGTGTGTTACACATTTAATGATCCAATAGATAAAAGTAAAATATTGAAGACAAGTCAGCCAGGCAGCCAAAATGGTCTCTTTTTGCGTCTGAATGTCGAACAGTATGAATATATCAGTGGGGAACGCGATGGTGCGGGATTTAAGGTATGTGTGTATAATGGGATATTCAAGTTGAATCTCAGGAAGTCATGACCTTAAAGCAATGTGATCTTTTTCAAATTTTGACACATTTGTCTCTCTCTTATAATGAAGTTTGACTATCAGGAAAGACTTTCCTGAACTCATAAATCCATTTTGACTGTATTTTGTTTGATTTTCATCATAAAGCATTCCGTAGGGGGTGTTCACTTGTGTAACAAACACTGTAAACGGAATTAAAACGGTGGGGAAACGGCCCACGGGGTGAAATCATGGCATTATATTTACAAACGAAAAAACCACTCAGAAAATAAACTGTCCTGGTACCCGAACAAGGACAACTTATTTCAAAATCTGATTTTGAAATAATTAGGAAACATAGGCCTATTGCTCTGTAACTTACAATATAGTTTAGTTTAAATGTAATTTGCATTTCTATGAAAAAAATCACAGACAGAGGGCGTCCCATGGAAAAGATCACACATATATAATGTGCCTTTAATCTTCCACATAGGGAGTGTCAAATGGAGTCACCAATTTGAAATGCACGCCACTGGGGGGGGGGGGGGGGTGTAAGGTTATTTCTCCCATAGGTGATACGTATGTGGATTTCAAATGGAATTGCCCATGTTTAAACGTTCATTGAAAGATACACATTGTGGAAGTATAGAGACCGGTGTAAGAAGTTGACGGTCCAATACACAGATTAAGCAGCAACCTTGTAAATAAAGCTAATAAACTAATCACCAACTACTTGTTATTCTAGCTTATTGTACAACTATTTTTTCCCAGATGAAAAGGTGCCGTTTAAAAATCATTTTATCCGAAAATCCTGTAATAAGTGTTCTGCCAAGTGAAACCAACACTGAATGTCAGCTTTGGAGAAACGTGCATTTTTATCCCGATCTTTAGCTTAATAGGCCAAAAACAACAACAATGGTGTATTGGCGTAACCCACCCGACCCTAATTTACCCTGATTTTTTAAAATCAAACCAAAACCAAAAATAAATAATAAAACGATCTTTGGTGCTTCTCACCAAAAAAGAAAACAGTTCACAGCAAATCTGACGATCGCAAACGGCCTCATGATATTTTGTGATTTATTTGGCTCTGCGAGATCAAATTTAGTCATTTATAGCATTATAATATATAATTAAAAACGCCCATCCTACCCTAATTGTCAATGGCATGTTACGCCAATACAACCAAAGTAATACGTGAACCACCATAAAACTTGTATAGTGTATATTACGTTATCCCTTTGAATACATTGTTTTGGTAGCAAGGTTCATTTTCAAATAGACCTATAAAAGTGATTGTATTTCTTGTTTTGTAGGTGTTATTGCATCCTCAAGGAGTTCGTCCCTTGGTCAGCGAACTTGGGTTTTCTGTATCGCCTGGATTTGAAACGTCTTTGAGCACCTCCTATACAAAGGTACTGATAGTATCTCAGCAATATAATAATGTTGAAAGAAGAATCTGAAAAAGTGTCTAAATATCTCATATACAAACATTAAAATGTTTTATACATATTGCTTCTGCAAGTAACATGATAACCCGATACAATAATGGTGCTTGGAAACCAAATGGCAGAATGGTGTAGAAGGAACCTTTGAGAACCATTAAATTGAAAGAATCTCTTTTTTCACTGAGGCTCTACATACAGGATAACTAGAATCTGTTATTTTCTTAGTTAACGTATGCAAGCGTAATCATGCTTATCTTTAGGATGGTTTTGTTGCTTTATGTAATTATACAACTAGATGTTATAAACTTTACCCGAGGGGTTTGAAATGAGCATTAACATGGACATGCTATTGGAAAGACTTGATATTATATTATACGATTTGGTCATGTTCTATTGAAACTGCAGGTTATTAACTTGGGACACCCCTATTCGAAGTGCAGGACCAATGACCAGCCGCTTCTGTTTTCTGACATCTATACGAGGCCACTTTGTCAGCGTGAATGTAAGGAAAAGTACGTTATTGACAAATGTGGTTGTCGGGATGTTCGTTATGGTGGTAAGTGTATAATTCATATGTAAGTTATAAACGATAATAATTCATAAGGAACATCAGAATGTTGAAGTTGGTCACTGATATTAGAGCACTAAATACTAAAGTGAATATCAGATATATAGGCAAACGATTCATCATGTAATAACAGGAATAATAATACTTGGCACTTATTTAGCGCCTTACGATGTAAACAGCTTCAAGGCGCTGCACAGAAAATCTTAAAAACTACAGAAAAAATATAAAACTACAATAGGGCCTACATGCTGAAATATACACAATCAATTGCCTATAACTAATGTCTCTCCCACCCTCTCCCTCTCGTGCTGTGGTCTTCACGAGAGCTCGCCACATAACCAACTTGGATGAATAAGCCATTGCTACACCTCCTCCCATCCATTTCTTTATGTCATCTGTCTATGCCGTTACTGGTCGACCTCTTCCTCTACTTCCTTCCATTGTCCCTTGAATAATTCTTTTTCGGTGCTCTTCTCCTTTCTCATGATGTGAGGTAAAGTAGCTTAACTTTCTGTTCCTTATGGTGTCTCGCAGGACTAGTGGGGAATAAATTCTCTCCAGTACCCAATTGTTTGTTCTCGTGTCTTGCCAGGATACTCTAAGGAGTTCTCCGTAACACTACATTTCAAGTGCATCCATTCGCTTGTATATCATTCTATGTTGGAGCCCAAGATTCGCCTCCATATGTGGCAATAGCAAAGGCGGTTGTCTTTAGGAATCTTAGTTTGAGATCAGTGGACAAGCCCCTGCTCTTCCATATGCTGAGCTTATTCTTGGTGATTGTTCTCGCTATTGCCAGTCTGCGTTTGATTTCGGTGATACTGTCGCTTTTGATGTTGATGAGTGATCCAAAATATTCAAAGTCTTGAACCTCTTCTATTGTCTATTTTCCAGCCATCTAAGGGAACAGTTCCATTTGTACGCGATAAATTTATCGCGACTGTATCTGGGCCTGATATGTTTTGGACCCGATGTTTTTCAAGTTGATACGCGATAAAATAGTCATCAGGCCCCGATAAAATAGACATCGGGGCCCGATACGAGGCCTCTGCCATACCCTGGGGTATGATTAGCAAATAGAGCGGGACATTGTTTAGCAAATACACGAGGATAATACAATTTACGTTAAACATCCATAATCAATAACATTATCTCTAAAAACATGAAATGCTGAATTTGTACCTTACAACTAGAATAAATAACCCGAAGCTCTATTTACATACCGACCACTTATCTTTCGTTATATTTAAACAAGCGGTAATATGCTACTCGATAAATAATCCTTTGCTACTCGCAACTGTACGCGCTAAAAATCTCATCGGGGCCTGATAAAAAACTCATCGGGGCCCGGAACATTCTCGCAATTTTTATCGCGTACAAATGGAACTGCTCCCTAACAGAAAGTTTTTGCCACTACTCTGTCTGTCAATTACCATTATCCTAGTCTTCTTGATGCTGAGAACTAGACCCTTCTTTTCGCTGTCTTGTTTTTCACGATAGAGAAGGTCCATCAATTATCGTCTGCTACTACGTGTGGTATCGTCAGCATACCTCAGATCTGTGAATGTCTGTCCGTTAAATCTGACTCCTCCCTCAGATCCATCAAGTGCCTCTCTCATAATGTCTTCAAAATAAACATTGAACAGACTAGGTGACAGAATACATCCCTGGCGGAGTCTTCTACCTATACTGATCCATTCTGTGTTGCCACCACTTGTCCTCACAGCTGATTTTTGGTCCTCGTAAAGCTTTGGAAATCGCATCATATTCATCATCTTCCCGATTTCATTACGGCTAACACAGTCTAATGCTTTGAAGAATGAATCAGAGATTAAGGGGTGTTCGATGTTATGTTTATGAATGTTGTCAGTCATCAGTCGGCCTGACGATACATCCGGGATAGGATGTGAAACTGTCGCCAAACAATAAAAGTAAGTCCAGTTGACTAGATTATAGACATTTTTGATTGGTGTTCGATGTTCTTTACATTTTTCGATGACGATCTTTATGTTGAATATTTGGTCTCGTGTTCCTCTCCCCTTCATGAAACCTGCCTGCATGATGGAAATCTCTAACTCCAGTTTGATCTTCACCCTGTTTATAATAATTCGCAGCATGATCTTGCTAGCATATGAAATCAGGCTTATAGTGCGACAGTTGGAACATTCTTTCAGGCTGCCCTTCTTAGGGCGTGGGGAAAATATTTGTGCACAATCGCCATAACAGATAACGCCTTCTTCTCCTGATCCATTCCACAATTCAGCTGGTACGTCATCTGTTCCATGTGACTTCCCATCAATCATCTGGCGTTATGCCTACTCTACTTCTGATCTGAGTGGTGGGAGTTCATCTTCTTTCTTCCTTAACACGGTTGAAGGTCTGCTGCTGATCATTGATCTCATACAGTTTAGAACTAACTGTATTCCTTCCATCTGCGATTGATATCCTCATTTTCAGTTAGGGTGTTACCATTCTCATAATTTATGGCATCTGTTCTTGGAGCCCATTTGCCGGTCAATTATTTTAACACACGGAACACCTTCTTGCTCTCTCCTCCTCTGCACTTTTCTAACTCTATGAAACTTCCCATGTCCTCAGCCACACTATTGGTACCTGCTGTATTGAATCGTGACCGCTCATTTATGTTTCCTTCTACTTTTGCCTTCTTTCTCTCCTCTGCAAGATTAAAAGTAATTTGTGAGATCCATGGTTGTTTCTTCTTTTTCTTCTTGGAATATGTTGCTTGGTCTCTGACAAAGCAACCTCCTTCACGTCCTCCCAAAGCTAATTTGGTGATTGGTCTTCTTCAGTCTGCAGGAGCTGTTGAAAGCGGTTCCTCACCTCTACTGAAAAGTCAAGGGAATATTTTCCACATCATATCTGGTTGGTGGTGCCTCAGATATTTTTAGAGAAAGAAACTAACACACACTAAATTATACAAAAACCTGACAATCAATACAAACATAAATCAGTCAAATACATTAATATAGAAGATTAAAACAATATAAAAACACCATATATACTTTCAGTAAGAGTATCTAAAATACCACGAATTGTGACCAAAAAAAGTAGTGCGTTATTTTTTCGTGCACTTTCACAACTTGCATTTTAATGTGTACACATTGTGAGGTAAAAATACATGTATTGATCGGTAATTTCTACATTGTATCTAATTGATGACATGGTTTTTAGATAAATTCTTTCAATTAAATGTCACGATGTGTATGATGGATGACTGATTCGCTAGCAATGCATTCTACATGTAGACCCTCTAGCATGATAATCGTTCACTATCGTTCACATCCCGTTCCAGGCCGTTCACATCCGTGCATGCATGCACCACCAGTCCTCAAACATAGAACGTATACGGGAAGCGATTTTTTTATTTTTTTTTACTAGTAAACATTTGTATGGGCTCACATGTAAAATCAGTTAGAATTTTTTTAATTTTTTTTAAAAATCATTTTATTCAGTGAGTTTTGCTTTATTCCGTATTAAAACGAAATAAATAATTTTTTCAAATGTTTACTAGTAAAAAAAATATCGCGTACGGGAAGGTGGTACACGAACGACTATAAAGCCCGAATAATATCATGTCTGCGGACTATAAATACTGTATAAACTGTATATAATATAACTTTGTGTCTATTTTCCCCCCATTTTCCCGAACTTAGGAAATGTAACCATATGTCCACCAAAAACCTACGTTGAATGCCTGCAAGTCAATGAAGGTTAGTTAAAAAGCTCAAACACAGTTGTTTGCAAAGAAGAGAGTAGATTGTGGGGATTGAAGGTAATCCATTTGAAACAGTGGCATATATAGCGACAGGAGGCAAGGTGGGGGTGAATTGATAATTGATATAACATTGCCCAAGAACTAAGTATGGGTATGTCATAAAGCGTGTTTCTATTCCATCGCTACCAATAACCGGTTATTTGTGGTGATTGCTGATAATATCATCACTGATAATCATCACCACCAATAACCAATAAATTCGCGTTTCTATTCAGCACCAGAAGGTGGTGACAAAGCAAAAGGTGGTGGTGATGCCCATAAGTAGCTATTATATGGTGATGCCGGAAGTTCATCAAAATACTCGCAAAGCAAGCGTATAGCAAACGAAACCCATTTCCGGCATCTTGGTGCTAAGCATTGGTTTCCAGTTTCCAATACGATTTATTCCGTTAAATATATACTACCGGGTTCCAAATTGTCGGTTCCTTTCATCTATGCTTAGCACCAGGCTGCTTAAAATGAGATTCATAGCAAACCGTCACGCTACGCACCCATTATTAGTAACCCGCGCGTGGGCACACCGCGAAAATAGCGCTCAATTATAACGCGGCGCGTGAAATGTCATCACCACTAAAATAATCGCCCGTCTAATTCCATTCACGATCACCACTAAAATCACACCCAGAAATACTGGGTTATTTTGGTAGTAATGGAGGTGGCGAAAAAGTTGGTGATCGCGTGTTTCTATTTAGGTCATCACCACCAATCACCACCAATAACCCACTTTTGTATTCGAATAAAAACACTTATAAAGTTATAGTCTCTATTGTAGAACTCGTGATAGTTCAGTCAGTTCCAAATTGGCGAAACCTGAACCTGTTTACAGCAGCAGCGAATGAATTCAAAAGAGCGTCGCGCGCAAAACTTTCGCATGGCGAAATATGGCGCACAATGGCGCAGTGTCATTGTGTGCGTGACGCTTGCGTATGCCAAATCGCGATTGTGCGCTTGGATTACTTTTGCGCGCGGATAGATAGAAACCGAATATCTCTCGCCAATTTGGAACTGATTGAACTATACGGTGTGCCATATATTCGTGCACCCCTTTCGGCCGAACGCATCTGACTGTAAAAAATTCTAGCATAGCACCATCTCTTGAATACTCCGCCTGGCTGTTGCGTATTGCTATTACTTCACGGGAATAATCAATAGACGGCGCTATCATGTCACCGCTAGCAGCATAGCCTGGGGATACGCAATATCACCTATACACAAAACCATGCACCTCAGGCAGTGAAAAAAATGGTGCGTACAAAGACCAAAGAACAGTGGCCTGGTAACTCTCCAGACATGGATCCAGTGGAGAAATTGTGGGCAATTTTGAAAGAGAAAGTCTTTGCAACACCCTACTGCACTACACTACCCCAGCTGATAGCTAGAGTCAAACGTGTTTGGCAGGAACTAGACCAGAACAAGGATCTTCTTACTTCATTGGTGGACAAGAATTGGACAGAACGAGTGTCGGAGGTGATCAAGCACCATGGGGACAATAACTTTAAATAAATAAGCAGGATAAGGTTGTTAAAGACTCTCCTAACTCTAAAGACCTCAAGGAATAAACCAATACTCTGAAAAAAAATGTAACTTTAATTTTAAATCATTATATGTGACTTATTTTTTTGGGGGGTGCACGAATTTATGGCACACCGTATATATGATAAAAAATAAATCGGTTTTTATCTCTCCGCGCGCAAAAGTAATCCAAGCGTACTCGCGCGATTATGGCCACACGCACGCGTCACACATGATACACCGTGCGCTTGTTGCCTTCATGTACGCCCGCGTCCTTCTATATTCATTCGTTGCTGTGCTGTAATGGGGCTTCGCCAATTTGGAACTGATCAAACTATAGATGGTGTGACCGGTGACGTAGTGCCCGGCGGTATGCGTGCGCACCTACAGGGAATGTTCTTTTATTCACACTTAATTGATCATTATTTACCATGCTTACGGTGTAATAGTGCAGTAGTCATGGTCTGCATCCCTAAGCACAATGAGAGACCAGGTACTAAATCTGGTTGCCCGGCAGTATGCGTACGCACCATAAGGGCATGTGTTTTTAAAATTGGCGCTCAGTGATGTGTGTTTTGCTTTTGAATAGTATGTATGCAGTAGTCATGGACTAGTACCTCTAGCATGTCTTTAGACCAGGCGCTAATCAGTTTGTAAACACTATACTGATGTAAACAACGGTCACCTCATCTATACCAACAATCATCATATAATTCATTCCATTTCTATTTTATACTTCATGTTTTCAATGATACAGCGAGGTTTCTAGAAGAATCTGACAACATTTCGTGTAATTGTGAAATGCCCTGCAGTTCCGATTACTACACTTCCGTATCATCCATCGCCTACTATCCAAATGAACACGTTATAAGTGAAACCGTCAAAGTATTTAATGTTGACGAGGATTTTGTCAGGTAATTAACATGATTTATCAGGAGTTTATTTATAGTTTCTTGGTTAATTCTTTCTTATTTTATAAAATGTTAACTTCTACATGTTCTAAGCAAGATGAGAGGTGAAATGAGTGTTTGTCATTTTGAAATATCTCTAATATAAGGAAACATACGTCCACGAACAGGGTTAAAGATGGGTAACTTATGTTCTATATCATTGTTTCTTTTCTTGTTACACATAAATCTACTTAAATTTGATTTTCTTGAATTTGAAATGTAAAGAATTCATTTTACAAACATCTTGTAAACACATGATTCGCAGAGGTGTCCAAGAACCGAAATTCATCATAGCCAGGCCAATAAAGTGACTTTTATACCGTAATGTATATTTAGAAATGATCAAATTACACCAATGTACGCATATTCATTTATGCATCTAAATCTGAATCACAGGAAAAACGTCCTAGAACTACGTATCTTCTTCGAGGAGTTAAGCTACCACCATATCAAACAAGTACCAGCTTACAGAGGGCCAAGTCTAATAAGTAAGATATATTTAACCTAAAAAGGGACTAGTGAATGTAACGTTTTTTGATATTTTATGGATTTGTTCATCTTTTCTTTTTTATTTGTTCATCTTTGATTCATGTTATCAATACTGTTTTTGAGAGTTTTGAAATGTTGTGCATGTAATTTTCAGACAATATTATTAGATTTCAACCAAAAAATGGAGGCAAACACATTGACATTTTGTTATATGATTCGAAATCAAGATTCCGAATTAGATAATAGAAGGAAATGTGTCGTTTAGGATGAAAAAAATATGATCTGAAATGAGTTCAAAATTGAAATGCATGTAAAAGCAATTGTAATACTACAGTAATGTAATTTTGTTGATATTCTTACGTGATGCACCATGCATGGCAAATCTGCTTTTCACCCATTTAAGCTGGAATAGTAAAATTATTGATAAAAACTATTTATCAATCAACTCGTTATTCTTTCTTAAAATTTCTTAATTACGATATCTTATAGGCGATATTGGAGGCACTATGGGTCTAATGGTCGGCATGAGTCTTTTAACAGTGGTGGAATTTCTCGATTTCTTGATGGTATACCTTACAAAGATTATATTGTAAATCTCATCATCGCCACTGATACACTTTTTTGAACGGAGTTCAATTAGAACCACATTTTTTTCAGATGGTTTAAGGAGATAACAAGAAATACGATGGCTTTTGCAGAGTATGGAATAGCTGGAATGAGCTTCAACACGACATCGAAAGCGATAACTCGCTAACCAACCATGTATATCATCTGATCATTAACATTGATTTGTACTGTAAAATGTGCAGTATCGAAAGTATCCACTCAATTTTTATGAATTAGGCGTCAAATAACAGGGTAGGAATAGGCACGCATATGCGACGAAAAGGGGCCCGACCGACATATTTTTGTTTCGAATTTTCTAGGGAAATATTTTGAAGAACAAAATTAAATAAATATTTGAACATTTTTGAAATTGTTGAAAATTCACGACATTTTGAAAAACAAAAATCAAACAAACAAACAAAAACAACACAAAAAACGCCCGACGGCCCAACCTGATACTGAGAGGTCCGTTTGCCCGTGGAAATCTTTTATTGTTTTCGCCTCAATGTGCATTTGAGATATTCGGTACACATTTTGATTCTGATTTTAAATTAGCTAACATAAAAGCACACAGTCAGGAACATTCTGTGTTAGATGCACTTCCGTGTGTTGTTTTTGTTTCCAGTAAAGTGACCTCTCATCTGACTATCGTTGCCGGCGGATGATCAGGTTACCTATTACGGGTTTAAAATGGTACTTTAAGTGCACGCTTAGAAATGGGTGTCAAATTTTGCTGGGTACAAACGAAATGTGTAGTTTTTAACCACAGATAGTCAATCTGTGTTTTAACCCATTATTGTAAAATGACTTTTTACACATGCAATAGTTTACTATTGAATTCCGAGTTTTACATGTACACTCTGGAAGTGTAGAAAAGCGCCCGTAATTGGATAAAACATGATTTGACACCATAAAAGTGTAAGATTCAGACTCCAGATACTGCGCGATGTACACTTTCAGTAGTAAAAAACTGCACAATGTTGAGCGAAAATCCTATGCGGTCCGGCACCATATCGGTTATGTTACTTTGCAGTATCCAGACATGGCGGACGACGGCATATCGGTCAGAAACTTCTAGTGCAGGAACAGGATTTGTGGACCTTATCCCGGCTTTTTGTAGGTAAAATGTGATATGGTTTATACATTTATAGTCCTGTAGAATAAAACGATAGACTTATGGGAGTGAAGTAGGTGACAGATCTTGTCTGAGATCTAGTCCATATATATCCTATTCATACATATACATGAATGGAGCAACTTAATAAGAACTAGGCGTATGACCTGGTTTGGTCATCTCCTAAGACTCCCAGAGAAAACCCCAGCAAAGATGTCCCTAGCAGAAAAAGGAAGACGTGTAAAAAAACCACAAGGTAGACCAAAACAGACGTGGATAAGAATGATCCAAAAACAATTGCAAGAACTAAACATTGACTATACAAACGCAGAAAATCTAGCAGAACTGGCCAGTGACAGATATACCTGGCATTTACTAACTGATAAGTGAGGGCGCCATGTCAACAAAGACGTAATGCGTAACTGATGATGATGACATATACATGTACATGACTATAACCAAAAAAGTATTCAACCGATGATAGCAAAATTATACAATTTTGGAAAGCTCTCAAATAGGGGAATTCAAAAATGCTGTTTAATCAGGATATGGTGCATACCCCAACAAATATACTTGTAAACTCTAATAAATATAACGTTTGTGCTCATTTACATCTCGATATACTGTATTTCAAGAATTTACCACAACCATTAAGTTCTGATGGGTAATTGTATGAGGAACTAATATGCAGAGTAAAATTATGATTTGGATAGGTATAAAAATATTATTGAGCTTAAATCAAAATATGAAGAAAAAAACCCGATATTTTTTTTAGCGTTCTTAATCACAACATATTATCATTAGGTCGTATCTAAATTCCAATAGCATATTTGGATTCCTTGTGAGATTATCGTTCAGAAAATATATCCTGTTATCTACATTATCATTCATGCATTAGGCCTGTTAATGTTATCATTATTCATTTCTCAACTACATGTGAAAAAAATAATGGTTCTGTGCAATGGAAATGGAAAGCTTTATTCGTGTATTGTAAAGCTTCATTCATCACGTACATGTTCATGTTAATTGTACAGTCACGGTAACAAATATTTCCCGGGCTAATAAAAGCACGGAACAACATGAACATGATGAAACGAGTCACTATTTGCATACTTTAGCGAACATGTGACAGTGCTCATTTTATTTAGGCTCCGATCCGTACATGCCTAACCTACTAACAGGTATCGTGGCGACACAATAAAAATGAATTTGGGGATCAGCGAAATGCGGGCGCGCAGATCATTCATGATTTATGCATAGACTCTTCACACGTTGGGAGAATTTACAGAGTAATGTACCGTACGTACAAAATCAAGACAACGACACATTAATTATTGATTTATGCCTCCCATCTCTGACCCTTTTGTTTTGTTATTGACAACTAATGCTGATGTTCATCGCAATCGATTTATCCAACACGCGACAAACAACTCATTTATAAAAGGCGGGCAAAAATTTTCAAAAAATGTCAATTTTGGCACATTCTTTTAGTTCCAAAAAATCTTCCAACGCGTGTTGAGAATGTATTGAATCCGTGTGTTAAACCTAATTATCTATATATTATTTCTATTTGATTCTCGAACATTCATCCATGACATTTAACCTAGTCTCCATCAGTTTTATTCAACGCAAACAGTGCTTCTCTCGTTCGGTCATTTAACCGGTTATGTGCCAAAATTGACATAGGACGGCAATGATACTCTTAAATAAAGTGTTGTTAATACAGTGGATATTGCCTCAGAGATGTGGGGTCTGATTACTATTCTTGACAAAAGGGGGGTGTGTGTGTGAGGTGTTCCATGGTGTGTTAAATAGCCAAAATCTATTTGATCGACCCCTACGCTTTAGGGATATATTGGATATGGACATAACCAATTATTGCAGCTGAATTGATATAATCTGCTATTGCCTCCGTTTGCTTCACCTCCCTTAACCGGTTAAATGCAGCGCATAAAAGCACTTAAAAGTGCATTTATGCGCTTGACTTTACCAAGAGTAAACATATATCGGATGAGATGAGTGCGCAATGATTTTAATTGATTCTGACGATAATTGCCCGGATAATTGATATTATGGAACTTAATGAAAGTATATTAGCTATATCAACCAGAAAATGGTTTCTACGTGATCATTACCGTTAGGAAAGTGCCTTCATTAAGTAATATTTATGGTGACATTAATGAGTGCATCAATCGTGACGTCAAATTGAAATGGTAATTAGCAGACGTATAATAAAAATACTGTACTTTCCCACGCATTCCTGCAATATATGTGGTATAGAGGATTCTCGTAACACACTAGGCATATTAAACACAAACGCATCGTCCGAAGATGGACGCCTGGTCCACGACAGCGAGTCGACCACCGAATGATAATAACTCAAACGGGAATACAAACGGGGTGAATTCAAGCGACAGGCAAAATCATTCTGCTCATGAAGCCTTTGATCTCGATTTCAAACAACATAAGCATGATAAGGAAGGCAAAGGCTCGACAAATGGCGGGAAACATGAGATCACTTTGCTAGAGCAACTTCGTGAGTTTGGAATAAATACTACGCATCACGGATCCAGATACGTGTGGGATCGAAATAACCATGCACTGAGACGGTAATATGTTTTATGTTTCACAAATAATCTAACATTTTTATTGGATTTTGTGATGTTACGTATCTGAGGGGTGTTTCTATGAAGCTTTTTTTGGCAAAATAGCGATAAATCATATGAAGTTACAAAACGAACCTTCGGTTGTAACTGTATTATCGCTAATGTATTATCGCTTTCCTTGAAAAATTATGATTCCCAAGTCTATCTATAACCATTTCCGAGTAGATAAAAGCACAATAACAAACTTCTCAAACGAAACTCAAGGCCACAGTCCAAATCCTGAAAGATGGCTAATAATAGAGTTCCAGAGTTGATTGAATTAATGTGAATCAACACGTGCCCGCAAATATATGGATAAGCTACCATCATGATCATGGCCAGATAAGGTTGGTTGTTGATGCTTTTTATAAGTAAGAGGGTCTCAAGCAACCTTCTAATTACAGAAGTACTCAAATAGTGGGCAGCTGAGAGGAAAGTAGAAGCGCGAAACGGAGACTTGCATATGTTTCTAATATTGCAGGTATTGCAGACGACAGAGTGAGCCTTTATTTCGAAAAATTATGTTAGTCTTATATTATATTAATTTAAAACTAGTAACTAATCCTAGAACTTACGTTTTACAACCGCTACGTTGCGTGTGAAACCATCACACTTCATCGGGAAGCTAGTGCGCCTAAAGTGCTACAGTGCAACAGAGCATAAATGCCGAATGTGCATGTTATTGAACGCTGCAATTCAAAAAGTAAACATATGTTAGAAAAGAAGACAGTATTATAATTTATCATAGAATGCAACTTGGTGATTTAACATAGAATAAAAGTTGGTTTGACCTCATTTGCATATAATTAGCATAATATAAATAAATAAATTTAAAAATGGCCTATTTTAATTTCCATCAAAAACTACTCAAGCTATTAACACCAAATTTACAGGAAATGAATTTCCCATCATTGTCAACAATTCTGTCTGAGAAAAAGTACACATTTATCTTTACTTTTTTTATTACGCCAAAATCTTTATACGTAATTAAGCATAATTAATGACCGAAACTCGTTGAAATTATTAAGTAGTAAAACTTGCAAGGTATCAAATTAAAGGCAAATGTGTGCTTCAAACAATGGTCTGAGCAGATAATTCAATATTTTTAGTATTCAAAATATTTTCCTCCAAACATTTGGTATATTTTTAAAAACCACAAATGGTGTTTTTGTATTTTTCTCATGAATTAAACATGCAAATCACAGAGAAAGATGTTTATGGTTAGCCACACAAATCTGTCTAGCCATTCGTTAACATGTTTGCTGTGTAATTAATTTACGTAAGGTTTCACATTAATCCTTTAATTATGCTTAATAAAATGGTCAAGCTACATTTCTCAATTTCCTTTTTCTTGTTCTGTAAAATATTGATCAAAACTTTAGATACATTAATTTTGCAACATTTTCTTTCAATAACAATGTATTTCATACAACTGTGCACAGAATTGGCAAAATGCTATTAATATTTGTCCAGCCATGCACGAAAACAATGGAAGGAATATTCAAGGACATGCCCACGCTAATGGCTCTGAAGGCGCCGAACCTCCGCACTTGTTTTCCTCTCACGTCCAAGCCAGTTCCCACTGCGTCACCGATGGGTTCGTGGAGATCTTGTTACGTTTGGCTTGGCGTTTTGATAATGTTTTAGCGTAATCCAAGCGCCGGCCTGATCGCAGCAGAATGTGAAAGGGTTTTAGTGACCTTGATTTAAAAATGGACGATTT
Source organism: Ophiura sarsii (assembly GCA_035610835.1). Classification (NCBI taxonomy): domain Eukaryota; kingdom Metazoa; phylum Echinodermata; class Ophiuroidea; order Amphilepidida; family Ophiuridae; genus Ophiura; species Ophiura sarsii. Next base: position 20,627,968 of record CM069443.1, read on the forward strand.
CGGACAGTTTTCCGTGCTCTCACTGCGTGTTATACATATTTCGATACTTTTTTGAGCGCAGTGCAATCGCTGGCCTGATCGCCGTATGTGTGACATGGGTATTAGGGACCACTGTTTTGAAATTCGCGCTACAAGAAACTTGAAATGCCATGCAGCAGTATGCATTAATTAAAGGGTTTTATGCATAGGGTGAACATAACCTTTAGGTGACCATGTGCTGACATGAGAGCCTTTACATACGGCCATGTGTTTTGAACTCGCGTTGCATTTTTGGTGACGAATCATCCATCTCTCTCTATTAACTCAACAACTAAATGTGGTAGAGCTATGGTTGAGGTGTCGTGTGAAAGCCTATTTATCTAGCTACATTGTGTTAATATATCAGGTATTTCTATAAATGTTTGGCTGAGATATGATTGATTATGTTGTGAAAGTCAGGGGTGGTGGCGGTGGCGGCGGCGCTGTGTGCAATCTCTATGGGGAATATAGAAAATGTCCCCAATTCTACGTTCAATTTACTATAACTCCTCATTCCTGTATGGTACAAACATGATTTTGCTCTCATTTTATAGATTATTTTATATTCTATAAGATTCTGTTTCAACAAATGTGACAACTATTGTGCAACAATTGTAATCATGAATCGATTGCGTTATCCTTGGCTTTTTCCCTATTCGCTACACAGTGAACTTGCCCTAATTCATCGGTTTTACATACATGACTATAACAAAAGAAATATTTAACCGATGATAGCAAAATTATACATTTTTGGAAAGCTCTCAAATAGGGGAATTCAAAAATGCCGTTTAAATCAGGATAGGGTGCATACCAAAAAATATATACTTGTAAACTCTAATAATTATGAAATTTAAACGTTTGTGCTCATTTACTTCTCGATATAGTATATTTCAACACGTTTACCATAACTATTATGTTCTGATGGGTAATTGCATGAGGAACTTAAATATGCACAGTAAAATTATGATTGGGATAGGTATCAAATAATTATTGAGCTTAAATCAAAATATGAAAAAAATCGATATTTTTTGAACATTCTTAATCACAACATGTTACCATTAGGTCTTATCTAAATTCCAATAGCATATTTGGATTCCTTGTGAGATTACCGTTCAGAAAATATATACTTTATATGGGGTAGAACAAATAGTTATTGCGATATGCTAATTCGAATCTCAGATGGTGTAAAATTTAAAAATCTGGACATGCAACGGTAAGGGTGGCGAGTTCAAAACACACGGCCATATATACAGGTACCATCTAAAGGCCGGTACTAAGTCTAATATTCAAGGCCATAAAAGCAAGTAGCCGTCACCTGGTTGGATTAGCGTGTATGGTTACTCAAGTATTGACCAATCTGAAATCAATAAGAATTGTGACAATGCTGATAATCATACAAGACAACAAGACGGAAGAGAGACAACACAGTGGAGTTACATATAATGACAAATAGTACAAGCCAAGCTGTCAAGAGCACAGGGCCTTTAAAGGAGGTGTCCCGCAAGCATAAAAGTGTGCATTATAATGTTACAAAAATAACTATCGAGCCCAACTTTTGTAATTATATAGAACAAAACACTACACTTATGACAAAAACAAATAAAAACCGCAATCTCTCAACATGCACTTTTTAAAATGCGCGGCGATCGAAAGTCCCAGTGTCGATGATGTCATAGTTATACAATGCACATGCGCAAATTTTAGCACCGATACCCATGACGTCATCGACACCGGGACTTTCGATCGCCGCGAATTTTAAAAATTGCATGTTCAGTGATGGCAGTTTTTATTTAAATTTTGTGACTAGTATGGTGTTTTGTTATATATAATTACGTAATTTCGGCTCGATAATTATTTTTCTAACAAATAATGCTCAATGTTGTGCTTGCGGGACCCTTCCTTTAACAATTTAGCTTGGTTAGCCTAGTACTATCAAATCATTTAGTCCAGAGGCTAACTCTCATACGAGGCCTAGTTAAGGCGAATCGTTCAACCGGTGTACCTTCTCAAATCTAATCACATAGGTAGTTAGTATAGACCCTCTAGATAAGTGCCAGGTAGTGAGTCAATCCAAATTGTGGTGTCACATTTTTTTTACGGGCCTTTTTAATGTTTAAAGAATGTAATAAATATAAGAGGACCTGACGTTTCGATTCTAACAGAATCTTTATCGAAGGTAAAATGACAGAATACAACATTACACAACATATATATAGACAGAGGAACAATAGGCAGGAAGTCAAAGTGACAGATGAATGAATAGGGGAAGATATCATGCTAGACAGCTGATTGATGAAGTGGATAAAATAACAAAAGGATGACATAGACAAAGGGGAGATTAAAAAGTAAAAGGCAAATGGGATATAAAAATAATTGGTGAGTGAAATCAATAATGGTGATTGATGACTACAAATAGATAATAAAATGGATGGAAATGTAAAAGGACTGAGAGAATGCATGAGAAAACAAAGTGGGACTGGGCCTATGGTAACAAATAATGGAAATGCACTGGAACAAGTAATGAAAATTACTGTGCATAGGATGAGACAATGTAGAAAATGAAAACAAAGTATCACATATATCAAGAAGTAAAAAATGAAAAATGGAGTGAAGAAAAACAAATGGGTAAAAAATACAAATGATAGGTTAATCAGATACAAATGGAGGAGGTGGGGGGGGGGGGGGGGGTTCTAATCATTCCCTTCCTGGATGTTTAGGCCATGGGGCTGAATAGTGAGAAGACGCTTCATCCATAACTTCTCTCTACTGAGCCGTACCACTTCTGAACGGCTACCTAAAGATTCAATGCCCTGTAAGATCATATCAGACATAGTATGGTTGGGAAGGTTGAAGTGGTGTCCGACAGGTGGCTTGTTGGTGTTGACCGTCGATCTGTGTCCATAGAAGCGCTTTTTCAGTGAGTTTTTAGTCTCACCAACATACTGGACTCCACACACTCTACATGATAAGAGGTAAATGACATTAGATGTGGTGCAAGTGATGTGACCCTTCGTCTTGTAGGTGGCATGGGTGGTGTGGCTGGTGAAGGAATCTCCTTCCTTGATGTGTTCCCGACATACGACGCACCTGCTGGTCGACTCGCACTTAGAAGTGCCATGCTGCGTGGGGAGAGAATCATCAGTTACCGGGGGGATGGTAGCCCGTACTAACATATCTCGTAGGTTGCGAGGGCGTCTGTAGGCCAGGATTGGTATGTCAGGAACTGCACGACGAAGACGGTCTGATGTGTGGAGAATGTGGTGGTTGGTGTTGGTGATGTGACGCAGAGGAGGAAGGTTAGGATGAAATGTGGTAACAAGGGGAATCTTAGGGGTGTGGTCTTGGTTTCTGGGCTTCTCCTGAAGGACTGTGGCTCTCGGGAGAGAGTGGACTTTCTTGATGGCTTGCTGGACTTTGGTGGAGCTGTGACCCCTGGTAACCAGATGCTTCTTCAAATTCTGTGCATGATATGAGAATCTAGATTCGTTAGAACAAATACGTCGGAGACGGAGAGCCTGACTATATGCTATGCCTGTCTTACAATGGCGAGGGTGGCAGCTTGAAGCATGGAGATACTGGTGCGTATCTGTAGGCTTGGTGAAGAGATCTGTAGATAGTATACCATTCTCAGCTTTCTGTATGGTTACATCAAGAAAGTGTGCCTGTTGGTGGGAGTAGTCAGAAGTGAACTTAATGGTCCTGTGAAATGAGTTCATGTGATCAATGAATGTGAGGAGACTGCTTTCATCACTGGTCCAGATAAAGAATATGTCGTCAATGTACCGCAACCAAATCCAAGGTCGACAAGGTGCTTCAGCTAGCAATTGTTCCTCCAGCCTAGACATGAAAAGACAGGCCCATGACGGAGCCATCCTAGTACCCATAGCTGTGCCATGTACCTGCAAGTAGGTCCTGTCCATGAAAGTGAAATTGTTCTTGGTTAGGACATGGTTCATGAGGCATTCAATATCAGGTATGGGAGGACTGGAATGACCAAACTTAGCCAAAGCTGCACGGCTTGCTTCTATGCCTTCCTGATGGGGAATGTTGGTATAGAGGGACTTAACATCAAATGTGCCAATAATAGCGGTGCTTGGAACTTGGTTCTTGATGGCTTCGAGTTTCCTGAGAAAGTCCGGGGTGTCATGGATATAGGAGGGAACCTGTGAAACAAGAGGCTTGATGAAGTTATCGACAAAGAGGGATATATGCTCAGTTGGGGAGCCGTTGCCAGAGATGATGGGTCTGCCTGGGTTTCCCGGCTTATGGATCTTAGGAAGGAGGTAGAAGCGGGCAGCACTGCAATAAAGAATGTCTCATTTGTTGATAGTAAAATTACAGACTTAAACTAAAGAGTCTTGAGCCATGCTTAGGACAGCGGTGGAAATGGTAGCAAGCACGCTGGCAAGACACAGGTGGTGTGAAATGAATCAGATAAATGGTGTAGGAGGGGATGAAATTATTACCCTGGATAAAGCATCAAAGCCGTGGTCATGAAATCTTGATAACTACAGGGAACGGAACCGTCGGTCATTTATTGCAGTCTATATGTTACTTGTCTCCAATCCAGTATCCTGCTTGAATAAATAAATAAATGTCAGAGCAGGTATTCCCGGTTTTCTTTTGCCATGCTTGGTGCACCAGTTTTGATACTGGCTCCTCACTTCTAAAACAGTGGCCAGCCAACCTTGTTCGTCTCTTCTGAATCTTCTGGCTTAATTTTGGGATGTCACTATACACTTGGGTATTTGGTATATGTTGTTTCCAGTTGGCATTGAGTACTGCTCTCAATTCTGGTGTAGCAACCATCAAGCTCTGTCTGTAACTGGGTAATGGTCCAAGCTTCGCATCCATATAACAGAACTGACTCTATCGTTGAGGCAAACAGTTTGAATTTCCGAGAAAGAGTAGACTTCCATATGTTGGTCATTTTGCTACATGCTCTCCATGCTGCTCCTTTGCGTTGCTATGTCATTAGCTGTACTCTCCATCCAGGCACCAAGATATTTTAAATCTTGACCTCCTCCAACTTCATACCATCATTTGTCTGTATGGATCCCTTCTGACTCTGGTTATATAACATAATTTTTTTCCTTTCCAGCATTCATTTTCATACCGACCTTTGCTACTCAACTCTTTGCAGCAGATCTTGAAAATTTTCAGCATGTTGCTACGGTTGATTAATAATAGTGTCAAATGCCTTTCTAAAATCAATGTAGGCCTATAGGTGATTACTGATGTTAGGTTGTTGGCCTTAACTCCTTCTATAAGCCTCCTCAGTGCCAGTATGTGGCCGACTGTCGTCCTTCCGACCCTGAAGACGTTTTGATTGGTTTTCAAATGCTGATCCAGCTCTGGTCTGATTCTGTCCAGGATCATTCTGTTGTACGTTTTGGCAACAATATAACTTGGGCTGTTACCTCGGTAATTGCCTCCTAGGCTAAGATTGCCTGATTTTGGTATTGGAACTATGTTGAGCACAGACCACTGGTTCGTTTCCCCCAGTCAGTAATGCTTCATTGCAGAAGTTCAACACAATGTCATCAAGGTCGCATATTTACGGAACTTAAGGTGGGATGTTGTCTTTATCGCTGCTTTTTCCTTCTTCCAATGAATTTTTAGGTTGTCATATTCCTCTTGGTCGAAAGGACTTGTTCTAGTTTCCAGATCTTTTAAGAATTGATGTGATTTCCCCCTCCTCCTCCCTCGAACCTTTGGTGGATGCTTTCCCACCAGTGATTTCATTGATAAGTCTCCAGCTTAGAGCATGCTTGGAATTGAAATAGGCCGCTTCTACTTCCTTGATCTTGCTGATCTTCTTATATATGACTAGACTAGCTTGTAGGCTTCATCAGTTCTCTATGGGGTTATGGGCCATCATGACATATAATGGTTACACACTAGTTAGTTAAAATCCATGTGTTAATACAAAATATTGACAATGTTATATTGAAAGTAAACAATATTCGTCATGCTAAAATCATTTCGTTGGAAAGACTGAGTAAATCATTACACATTACAGTCGTCAGACAACTCAGTTATGTTGGCCAACAAACCCTAAAATGATTTCAAATAAAATAAATACAAGCCACATATTATTATTTTTTTATGAACTGACTGCAAAAATACTTCACAAATATTGGTTAAGCTCTATAATACTAATAGTATATAAAAATGAAATGCTTTATTGCCATGTCATTGGCTGGAAAGACCATAATCGAAGCTAGTCGAGGAGAACTATTTCGGACCAAGAGAGAGGTTCATACCGTATCCATGGGTACCAAGATAACATATTTTCGTTGATTACTAGCAATGATGTGACAATTAATATTTCCTCACACCTAAAACGATAAAATTCAACTGTTTATAGGACACTTTGTAAAAACAGCATGTAAACATGTGAAGTTATTATCTGTCCATTATATTTCCAATATGACAACAACATGTTTGACTGCCAATACGACAACATTTAATGATAAATAACTTATTAGAATTAATTCTAAATAAACTTTGCTGAATGTTGAAAATAATATGCAATAAACATGTTAATATTTTGTCAAATGATATGTTATTATTAGTACTAGCGGGGACCAGCGCTTCGCGCTGGACCCGCTAGAAGATTTCACGGGGAATAAGTAAACAAAGCGTAAGAAAATTTGATACAATAATATCAAGAACATGTCCTATAAATACATGTATACATAATCCAGACGGGGCCCTAAATAAAATAATCCGAATATCGCAGGTGCTTTTGATAATCCAGGTTATACATTGCCTTAATCTAGGTAGGCCTACGTTTGTGTTTCCAGATACCTATGTAGGCCTCCCATGAGACCTGAAATGCAGGTACCCGTTGTCCCATTATATCCAGGAACCCCATAGGCCTAAGCCCTAACCCCTAATCCAGTTACCCCAGGTGCCCTTAATAATGCACTGGATACCACATAATCAAGGTAGGCCCACTGCAGTGTGCCATTATCTCGAGATACCCAGGTGCTCTTACTTTATCATAGTCAAGTAAATTAAACGTGGGTGCCGAAGAGCGGACAGTAAAAGTCATATCACAATAGGCAGAGGTCAGTAATATCAAAGCGTTAGGCCCTATAAATGTTTATATAAATATCAATCAAGAGTATGTCCTTAAATAATTCAGGTACTAAGGTGCCCTTGATATAATGTAAGTAACATGGTGCCCTTAATACACCATGAGCCTAGGCCCAATGTGCTCTTAAATAATACAGATACCCAAGATCTTAATCCGAGTAGGCCTACTCCATCAACGTGTTCTTAATACCTCCAGTTGTACTCCTGTCAGCGCATGTCTCTACCTATTTTGTACCCCAAATAATAAAAAGTTGAATTTTAATGTCAAAATTGAAAGTTACTTAAAATTAGCTTTTAAATGTCTCCCCCGATTCTTTTATTGCCCTGCCACCCGTTTTCCTCCTTTAAAGGTATATTATGTGATCTTTCCATGGAACGCCCTCAACATCGAAAACAAATTGAAAGCAGATTTTCTTGCAGATTTACATTTCTGATCATATTATGTGATTTTTCCAGAGAGCGCCCTCTATTCGTGATATTTTTTAGAAAGTAGATTTTCTTGCAGATTTACATTTCTGATCATAAATCGAACATACATTCCAAGTTACAGGGCGATACGATTCTTAATTACTTCAAAATCATGGTTTTAGAGTGAAAATAAACTGCCGGATATCCGACAACTTATTTTATTCTAGTCTAAATTCACTCTAAAACCATGTAACTTGGAATATATGTACGATTTATGATCAGAAATGTAAATCTGCAAGAAAATCTACTTTCTAAAAAGAAATCACGAATAGAGGGCGCTCTCTGGAAAAGATCACATAATATGCCTTTAACATATGGTGCTGGTGCAAGTGTCGCCACTGCCCATATGCGCATACTGTATCCAGGTAATTCAGTAGGCCTACGTTCTGAGCGTTATAGTTTTATAGTCGGTCGTTTAGTTTTATGGTCGGCGCCGGCGGAGTCTTCTATCATCAAGATCACTTGTACCATTCCACGCTTGTACTTGAGCACAATGTGTGCCATCCGGGTTTTGTTTGGCCTATTTACATTATGTGGGGCCTTAACGTATAGTATATGTAGTCCCTTCATCATGTTTGCTGTGTTCTATAAAGCCTCCCGAGATACTACCTGAGTGTACACCCTAATAAAATCCAGTTATCACAGGTGGCCCACCTGCGCATAGTATATCTAGGTAATTTGAGACTCGTTTTATAGTGAACTCCGTAATCCAGATACCACGGATGCCCTGAATAATCCAGACACTCTATAATAATCATGATAATGTACCACACGTTCCGTTTATCCAGATGCCCCATGTGCCCTTATATCCAGATTATCAAGTAAGGGAAGTGCGGAGAGGAGGAGATGGCTTTAGCGTACACTATTAGAAAAAGGGTGCTTCAGAGGGGTTCTTCGTATAATGGTTTAAAGGTTCTTTGATTTTAAAGGCCCCAAAAGGTTCTGTAGAGAACCTGTAGAGGTTCGAAAGACCAATGTTTGCCCATATTTTGCCTATTTTGAACCTTACAATGGTTCTTTTTGGAACCTTTTAAGGTGATATAAAGGGTTCCATACGGGACAGCCAAGAACCCCTGAAGCCTGAAGCATCCTTTTTCTAAGAGTGTACGGACTGCCTGCTTTCACTCTGCTCCGTTACAATGTGCACGGTTTGCGCCACAAACGCGTACACTTTTTGTCTGCGTCATTACGTGTGCGCCGAACCGCGTGCGCCATGTTAAACGCGGTCGCGCAGCACAACATAGAAACGGTTGACATGGTACTGCCAGTTTCTTTATATATGTATCTATATTTTATACTTATGTACATTTGTTTGTTATAATTTGTTTGTTTGTTTGTTTGTTTGTTTCCTTATCTTTGTGTACTTTGACCATACCTATATGTTTGGTGAATGTCAAATAATAAATACATACATTATCGTTAGCAAACGTCGCATTCATCTATGTTACTAATGTGAAAGTGTCACTTTAAGATCTGTGTAAGAGTTTTTGTTTACATTTAGAAAATGTCGTGAAATATTTTTATTTGTCGGACGTATAAATGCTTGTTACTATGCGATCTTTAAGAATAACAAACAGCCGCATATACAGAAATGTAGCTATATCCCTGAAGAAAATATTTTGGGTGAAGACCATATGTCATCACTCACTCCGAAAACCACAATTTGTGTCCGAACAGTAGCTACCCGAGTAAAATAAATTCAACATTTTGGATTTTCACATGTGATCCTTTCTGCGCATGTCTGAAAACGGGAAAAAACGGGTATTGAACTATCTAATTAGCTCGTGTATTAGAGGCGCAATTCCCACGCTTTTTCAGTTGAAGAGGGACGCGAGTGTAAAATTATTATTGAACTATCTAATCAGGCGAGGGACCGAAAATTAGTATATAGATTTCGAATTTATTTGTGTGATACACAGCTTCATGGAAATATTAACATGAGAGAGGTAACCATTTGACATATTTTAATGCAAAAATGATGCAATTCGGTTAAAAATAAATATATATATGATGATTTATGTTTCCCCTACCCTGAAATCGTGCTATTTTACTATCGAATGAGACACCTTTTAAAAAGGCCTGTAAAAAAATGTGACACCACAATTTGGATTGACTCACTACCTAGCACTTATCTAGAGGGTCTATACTAATTACCTATGTGATCAGATTTGAGAAGGTACACCGGTTAAACGATCACTTTTTTTAGGGGTCCCAGTCTCTAGACTAATTATGCAATAAATTATTACCAGTCAAGTGATTCACAGTCTCAAAAGTATTATAATATCAAATAATTTATTCTGTGCAGTTTTCTTGTTGATCTCACACACAATATCATCTTTCACATTGCAATCTGTTTTCTAACTTATGTAGAAATCAGAAAATAAACTTTACAAAGTTTCTCTATCAATGAAATGTTAACCTGTCAATTTGTTATGACCATTAAAATACAGCACTCAAATCCATGGTGTTGGTGAATTAATTAAAAAGTGACGACAAAACTGTACGGCACACATCAAAGCGAAACATTTCATATTATTCACATTAGTTCTGTTTCTTCCATAAATGTGTGTAAAAGAAATCTCTGGCTATGTTAATTTTTCTCTCAATAAAGAGTCCTGAAAGTAATGCCCAATTGATACAATTTCTCATGAAAATACCATTTGTAAATTCTTATGACTTTGCTTGAAAATTACATTAAATGGTAGTTTAAATTACACATTATTATAACAAAATGTATACTTACAGTTGTATGCCACTGAACCGATATCGGCATTGCAGCTACAGTGTCGTGATCTTATGGTGATCACGTCTGTGAATTGCTGCCCTCGTCAAAATCAGAAGTAAACTTAAACTTCCACAAACTTGACGTTTCCTGACTCAAAAATCTCTCTACACACAATATGTCTTGCCAAAATTGCTAATATTTCATAGAATGAAGCACCTGGCATCCGGCTTATATGGGCTTCTATAAAGAACTCGACCAAAGCCTTGTAAAATTGTGAATAAATAAAACAAAATAATATGACTTCACCCAGCGATGTTCAAAGTGAGAGTGACTCAAAAAACATGCGGTCTCCCCAAATGGAAACAACCAACACCTGCATGGAACCTTAATTATGCATAACAAAAGGACAGACAGGTGCATCTCAATATTCAAGATTTTCTAGCTAGTCAGGGATTATATAATTATAGGATATGTCACTCCTCAGACAAAAGGTCGCCTACTAAGACCAAATTCACGGGTGGAGGTTTTATAGGGGGCGCACTATCATGGTCGTAGCAAACCAGACGACATGAGACGTGGTGGCTTTTATCGGCTCAAACCATGATTTGTGGCACAGAAATAGTACATCAATGGTAAAAAAGCTGATTGTGATTTAGATTAGAACTGATTTGCTTTGATGATGGCAGAATTAGTTCTTATATGACACGAAACATTCAGAATTGGTTATTTGAAATTATTTACGTAGACAAAATACGAATTTTAAATTGTGGATTGCTTCGTCTGGCAGTAACAGAGGAGGGGCGTGGCGTTATTTGCATTTTATGAATATTGTAATCAGATCAGTTGGGAAAGCCGCCGGATCGTGACGATCACATCGTGTGAGGTCATGAATAGTCATGGCTGAATATTCATTTAGAACGAATGATTGACAGTTTACGCTTAACTTCCGGGTGAAGAACTGATAGAGTACGCTAAATCTAAATCAAAACCAAATCTCAACAATGGGCAGATATGAGAGTCGTCCCCCTGGCTAGTTCAAATCCCTACGTAGTTTCATGAACTCAGGATGCCTGGTGTGCTAGTTGAATTAAATTATACAATTGAACAAAAAGTGTGTTCCCCTTATAATATTATACGGTAGGCCTAAAAAATAGGCTCCATTACCATCCTAATGTGACACAAGCTACATCAAACACGTCATCTTGTTGCAATGCAGGGTAAAGGAAGAGATATGCCAGTATGGAATAATAGCGTATCAAAGGCAAAGTTGGAAAGGCAACTTCGGATGAAGCAACTCTAGCTCACGGAAAACTCAGATAATGTTATCAAACAAGTAAAACCGTATTGCAGTATTGCAAAATGGTAGTGGAGGAAGCAGCAAGCGAAACACAAACTTATATTTCAACGTCAAGTGTGTTTAAAAGCTGTTCCGGGTTGCAGGAAGAGCGGTAGACACCAAATGACAGTTATAGTATAGTTAAGCAGATGTACAACTTGCTGGAAGTTTCAAACACTCAGGGCTTCCTGAACAATGTATATACACCTTGAAGGAAGAACTAGTTGGACCAAGAGCAAAGGATGGTAGAAAGAATTGAACTTTGGGACATATATAATGATCGAATCCTCACAACAGTGCTGATGAAAATCAAAACTGAAAGCTAAGGAAGTTGCTCGAAGAGCCACGCAGAAGTATTGAATCGTATAGGCCAGTTAATACTTGCCCAAATGGTCTTACCTTGATACAGGCTAAGACACTTGTAGACAGAACTGAATAGGAGAGAAACTATAGGACAAGAAAGATGCAAAAATGATAGCCAATCGTCCAAGGCAAGGTATAGCAGGCATGTCAGAAGCAGCAGGTTTCAATCAATATGCAATACAATTATAAATAATGATTTGAAAAGTAGCAGACATGATGTCAGTTGGAATGTCCAGTTCATCATTGTTTTAAATCTTTATTATCTACAGATTGATATGGGCGTTGCTCATCGCAGGAGCTACGGTCTATCTATACATGAGCGTAGTGCAAAGTTTCATAAGATTCATGGAATTCGATGTACGCAGCGTTGTTGGAGTGAATTACGTGCAGGATCTTGATTTCCCCGCCATAACTATATGCAACTACAACCAGTTTCGGAAATCTAAATTGGACCCGGCAACGGCGGAATTCTTGACTGCTGTTTATGGAGTTCAAAGTAAGCATAAAAACATGTAATACAGCCTGCAATATAATTGAATATAGACAACGGTAGAATAAGCCGGGCGTGGTTCCCCTTTCCAGTCAATCAATCAATCAATCAATCAATCAATCACTGAAATTTATAAAGCGCCAGAACCAAGAAACTTGTACTAAGGCGCTTTGGCACAATGAAATACAAAGAGAACAACTACTTTACAAAAGCATGTTCAAAAAGATGACATTTTAAAAGTCGTTTAAGGTCACGTTTTTTAACCTGGGCACCCATAAAAGGTGGTTTTGTTACATTTTAATATTTTTTTGGTCTTTAATCTTTTGTATTTATGTAACCCTCTATCAGATTGACTTGTGTTTCGGCTTGTTTTAAAGGCAATTTAATACCCTTAAATAATCTGAAAAGAAGAAAAAAACCTATCTCTTATGATTTAATTAATACGGCTCATTAAGCATAATTAGTCGGGGTGGTTGAGGAAGTGGAGGAGGAGGAAGTGGAGGAGGAGTAGGGATAGCTGTGTAATATTAGGTGCAAATGGAATTTTTGTCTTTAGGCTTTGGTATTTTTGTAACCCTCTATCAGATTGACTTATGTTTGGGCTTATTTTAAAGATAATTTAATACCCTTTAATAATCTGAAGAGGATTTCTTGTTATCACTTTCGATTTGATTAATATAGCTCGTTAAGTATGAATAGTCGGGGGTGGTTGAGGAGGAGGAAGGAATTGCTGTGTAATATATGGGTGAAAATGGAGTGCTGTCCTGTAATTTATAGCTTTCTTATACTTAGTCTTGATGTCATCTTGGTTCTAAATGATATAAGCATGCTTTACACCATTTACTTAAAGTATTAATTAAGCTAATTAATTAATTTTGAAATCTGTGGATGAACCACCCTGTATATTAAATTATCACGCGAAACAGTACTTTTTAATGTCATGGTGATGATTTACCTTAATGCTAACACTCAAACCTGATCACAACTGTATCTCTTTTAGGCTCATTGCAATATATTTGATCACTTGTCTAATTTAGTGGGGGTTTTCAGTATTTGAAATTGCGTATTTTGACCACCCTGTATATATATTTCCTAATAAGCTGGCCAATTAATGTTGCATATGGCTGGATGGGTACTTTACTCAAACACAATAAAAACATCCCTAGCCTTCATATAGCTCCTGCATATAGACAGTGGAAGAAAAAAAGTAAATCATCATTTTGTATAAAACTTCAATTGTTTCACCCTGTATAATGTTAGGTCACCCTGTATATTTGATTTCTAGTTCGCATATTTACAATCCTTAGGTTATAAGCATTCTAAATATATATGGTTTCATACCCTTTAGATGTAAACATTTTGATACATTCTACTGAAACTGCAAAAGGAGGAAATTTCATGAAATATACCCATGTAACACAAATGTACCCCAGGTTAAAAAACGTGACCTTAAACATGTTAAATATGTTGATGGAATCTGCATTTCTGACATGATCTGGAAGCCGGTTCCATTGACGAGGAGCATATATATGATGAAAAGGCACGATCAGCAAATGTGATAAGGTGAGTTATGGGTTCAACCAAATGTGGTGCAGAAGAGGTGGAGCGTAGACACCTGCGACCAGTCTGAACACGGTGCAAGTTTGCAAGATAGTCCGGTGTTTGTTAATGGAGAGATTTATATGTGAGGACTAAAATCGTGAAATCAATCCTATGCTTAACTAAAAGCCAATGAAGGTGAACAAGATCTTGAGATATAGGGTCATTTACTTTCTCTTTCTCATCACCAACCGTGCTGCAGTACGTTGCACATTCTGAAGTCTTGTGATGAGCGTCTTGTTTATGCCAGCTAGTAAGCTGTTGCAGCTGTCAAGTCTTGAAGTGACCAATGTGTGCACAGCTATTTTAGTGGAATCCGTGGTTAACATTCTCCGGGCCTTACCGATGTTTCTGAGTTGGAAACTTGCCGATCTGGTGATATTAGCAACTTGAGCTGCCATTGTCAAACCGGAGTCGAACATAACCCCAAGATGTCTTACAGGATCAGATTTGATAGGTATGTCAACGCCAGCGATATTCACATTTAAGAGATTAATCTTAGCAAGTTAGGTTTTAAAACCGAGCATAATAACCTCTGTTTTATCAGCATTCAGCTTGAGAAAATTAGCTGAAATCCACTCATTGATGTTCTTTACACACTGTTCAAGTCTAGATACAGCAAGCTTGACACCATTAGGAGTTGTTGGACAGACAGACAAATAAACTTGAGTGTCATCTGCGTAGATGTGTAACTCCATTTGGTGTCTACGAATAATGTCTCCAAGTGGCAGAATATAGATGGAAAACAGTAGAGGCCCAAGCACTGACCCTTGCGGTACGCCATATTGTAGATGTTGTGGAGCAGAAGACTTTCCATTAATATGCACACATTGAGTCCGATCCGAAAGATATGATTTGAGCCAGTCCAAGATGGGACCACTTATTCCTAGACGTTGTTGCATTCTGGCAAGTAATACTGCATGGTCAATAGTGTCAAATGCACTGCTAAGATCCAAAAGAACTAGCACGGTGACACCCTGATTCTCCATTGCAGTCCGTTGCGCATGGCATGAAGGATCATATAAAAACCATCTCAGCAGACGCTCGGGGAACACTTGGTGTACTCAGGATAAAGTTATCATCATGCTCACCTGCAGTCAAGACCCGCGCATACCTAGCTCTCGTGCGTCCTAAGCTCGAGTATACGTATGCAGCGTGGAACCCTCACGTCAAACAACAAATAAATACGTTAGAGGCAGTCAACGACAAGCAGCGAGTTTCGTGACTGGAAATTACAACCACGCAGCCAGCGTCACTGAAATGCTACAGAATCTGGGATGGGTCTCTCTTTCTACCAGATGACTCCAAGGCCAGTCTACTATGTTCTACAAAATACAGTACCAACTACCAACTTGACAATATTCCGTTCCCAACTTGTGTCATACCGGCTCTTCGCCAAGGGAGGTCTACAAATAACTTATGTTACCAGAACATATCACCAAGGCTAAACTCGTACAGGTATTCCTTCTTTGTACGCACAATAACAATCTGAAACAGACTCCCCTCAAATGTCGTCACAGCACCAACAGTCAGAAAATTCCAATCATTGACACTGCCGGTTCTCCGTGGGATGCTTCCGACAGATACCCAACATCAATTGTAACTTCTAGTACCTATGTTTTTACTTGCACCAAATGTATATCTACGAATCTGGCGAGCACCTGTTTTTCACCCCGCACAACCCACACCTCCATGGACAAGCAGTTGCTTTTTGGAGTATACGACTCAAGACTCAAGACTCAAGGCTACGTGGATAACCTCTATTGGGACTAATACACGTTGTCCCAGAAAACCTGCAACTTAATTTGAAGGCACTCTATTTTTATTTTTACACAACGGATTATAATCGGGTTTGCCCATTCTGATTTCAATCTCTATTTTTTCTTTATGACATAAATTTCAAGATGTCACAATCGGTTTCCCAATTAAACGCATGGGCAACGAGAGACTTACGCATGGTCAACGAGAGCCTTACGCATGGTCAATGAGAAACTATTTCAGAAACACATTCAACCGATTTCACGGAAATCGAAGTTGTTGGAGCTGTGCAGCGCTGTTAATCACTTGATATCGTTTGATCCACAGCAACACTACGTTCATCCTTTAGGATTTGTAAATACATAATAATTGTTTATGCATTTGATTAATATTGTTGGTATTTAAATAATTAAGATAAAAATGCAAAATAAGACACGTTTCTGAATGGATTGAAAGACACAATTTGTCGCAATTTAAACAAGTGTTTATATATTTCAATAAACATTGCTTTGGGAAATTTAAAATAAAATACAAGATATTGCTAATGCTACTTAACCATATATATAAACAGAAATTCGGATGAGCAGTCTTTTACGGTTTCTTATTAAAGGTATATTATGGGATCTTTCCAGGGAACGCCCTCAACATCGAAAAAAAATTGAAAGCAGATTTTCTTGCAGATTTACATTTCTGATCATAAATCATGCATACATTCCAAGTTACAGGGCGATACGATTCTTAATTACTTCAAAATCATGGTTTTAGAGTGAAAATAAACTGTCGGGATTCCGACAGTATATATTTTTCACTCTAAATTCACTCTAAAACCATGATTTTGAGGTAATTAGGTATCGTATCGCTCTGTAACTTGGAATGTATGTATGATTTATGATCGGAAATGTAAATCTGCAAGAAAATCTACTTTCTAAAAAAAAATCATGAATAGAGGGCGCTCTCTGGAAAAGATCACATAATATGCCTTTAAGTCATAAGGCTCATAGCAATGTCACAAGGCCCATAGTAATGTCACAAGGCTCATAGCAATGTCGCGGTATAATTCCCTGTCAAATCGGTTGAATTTAACAATGTTCATTATTTGTTCACAATTGAATTCTTGAGATGCCGAGACTTCCACAATGTATAAACATGATTGGAATCCATGGTGAGAAAGTGAAACTAAAACGCTGTCAATATTAGTTGTACGTTGGTGATGAACTGGGTGGACTGCACGTAGAACCGTCATTTTCCGTCAAATCGGTTGAACAGGTTTTCGCCGTGCATGCACATAATTAATTATAAAACAGATTAACCGATCTTAATTATCATTTCACCACGTTAATGGGGAGATCCTAAGGTTTCCAGAATGTATAAACATGATTATAATCCATGGCGTAGAAGTCCAACTAGAGCGCTCGAGCTCTATCAAATTAAGTTGCAGGTTTTCTGGGTATACGGACAAAATAATTTGTGATGGAAAATTAGAACACTAACTTTCACAAATCTAATGCAGTCAGACGCATCTGAACAAATGTGAACACGTATACTAAAACGTACTGAGGTGTTCGAAATGTCGGATAGAATTGAACACTGGTCAAATAGAACACCTTACATAGATCGCTTGAAACTGGTGTTTTCCCAGATAGTTTGAAAGTTGCTCATGTTCGACCACTTATAAAGAAAGCGAATCTTGACCGCAACATTTTCAAGAACTATAGACCAGTATCAAATGTGACAATTCTCGGCAAAACTTTAGAACGTGTAATTCTAGCTAGACTAGTAACTTTTCTACAACAACATGATCTTGGTGAAGATTACCAATCAGTATACCGTGCTTTCCATAGCACGAAAACCGCACTTCTGAGAGTACAGAATGATGTGTTGCATGCCACTGATGATTGGTTTATATCGTACCTCTCAGGTAGATCACAAGCTATCTGCATCAACAATGACATTTCAGATTTCGCGCAACTGCAGTATGGAGTACCACAAGGTTCGTGTGTCGGACTATTTTCAATCTACACTTTGCCATTGGGAAATATCATTTGTCGGCATCAACTGAATTATCACCGCTACGCAGACGATACGCAGATGTATTTGTCTGTAAAACCTGTGTAAGCAGATATTGACTCTGCGCTTCACAGAATTATAAGCTGCATCGATGATATCAAAACATGGATGAATATCAATTTTCTGAAGTTAAACGACTCAAAGACAGAATTCTGGGATCCTGGGATCCAAACAACAAATCGCAAAAGTCAATATTCAACATGTTAGAGTCGGTGAATCTTATGTTGTGCCAGCTGCAAATGTACGCAACTTGGGGTCATGTTTGATTCAAATCTAACAATGGACTGTCATGTGACAGCAGTATCAAAGGCTGCTTTCTGCTCAATATGAATGAAATATTGGCAGAATCCGTCAACATCTAACAAGGGATACAGCTGAAACCATCATTCATGCATTTGTAACATCCAGACTTGACTCCAATAACTCACTTCTATATGGAATTACAATATCACAACTCTCTCGCCTTCAACGATTGCATAATAGCCGCCCGGATTATTACATATACTAAGAGAGCAGATCATAACAGATCCTGTATTAGCGGGCCTACACTGGCTTCCAATTGAACAGAGACTGAAATACAAGATATGCCTTATTATTTTCAAGATCTTACATGATGCAGCTCCTTCTTATTTAACAGAACTTGTTCAACCATATATGCACTTAATTCAAAAGATAGTCTATACTCTAACCATGAATTAATATTGTCGATATTCATGAATTATTGTTGATAATTATTCAATTTATATATTTGTCTACGTTTTATGATGGGCCAATTTTATAGAGCCCTATTGTTTGTAATATCTTTCAGCTCGCATATGAATTTGTATCAATATAGTACAAACTGTTCTTTTTGCAGGACGGCAAAATGGTGTTAATATCGACTGGGCATTATATGAAAATGTGTTTGCTAATCAATCGGAAGAGAATATGGAAAATTTCATGCGGAGTGTGGCACATCAAGTCAGTGATGTAATTTACGAATGTACATGGCGTAGTGTGGATCTATGTAAAGAGAATTTCACAACTGTTATAACCGATTGGGGTGTTTGCTACACATTTAATGATCCAATAGATAAAAGTAAAATATTGAAGATAAGTCAGGCAGGCAGCCGGAATGGTCTTTTTTTGCGTCTGAATGTCGAACAGTCGGAATATATCAGTGGGGAACACAGCAGCGCGGGCTTCAAGGTGAATATTTATATTTGATTTTGACGTTTCAAATTTACCATTGCTACATCTTTCCCCTTTAAAATGTCGTGACTTCAAAAGGAGACATCAACACTTTCAGGCCCCTGAGTTTTTGCAGTATTACATTCCACATAATATATGCTCATCCCTAGTAAACTTTCGGGTACCCTGTTTGTGGTTGTTGTAGTGTAGCTAGCTTAGATGGCATGGATGGTACAGTATCAGCAATTCTAAATACTCTAAAAGTGCATCTTCATCATCTTAATAATGTGGATAACATTACCTTTTTTAAAAACGACGGGGTCAAAATATTGACCCTCTTACGGGGTCAGTTTTACTTAACCCGATTCGTGGTTAAATCAACCACTGTCGGGGTCATTTGGCATCATATTGAAATGACCCCTAAAAGGGTCATATTTAAATGACCCTAAATATAGTCATGAATGACCTAGTCATTAAAGACCCTAAATATATATGACCCTAAATATAGTCATTTTCAACCACGTTCCGGGGTCATTTGCTAATCGGGATATACCGTTATCAAAATGACCCCTGAATATGGTCATTTTTTGACCCTACACTGCAAAAACTCCGGTGTTAAACTACAACACTGAGCCGGTGTTACGCTCCTGGTGTCAATGTTGGTGTTAGGTCAACACCATAGGAATAACTGATGTAACACTTCTAATGGTGTTAAATTTCTTGCGTTAAACTTGGTGTAAGAATAACTCCCATGGGTGTCACTATTCCACACATGCGCACGGGGGTGGGTTATATTGGTTTTTTAACACTTTGGATTGTATATTTATATATTTGATCTAGTGATTCGATCTGCAACATGCACCATTCCATAATTAAATGGCAAGTAAGAACATTAATTCACAAAAACGTTCAAGTTTTAATAAATTTGAACTGTTGAACAGTGAAATATGTTATTCGTGGTTAAATCAACCACTGTCGGGGTCATTTGGCATCATATTGAAATGACCCCTAAAAAGGTCATATTTAAATGACCCTAAATATAGTCATTCATGACCCTAGTCATGAATGACCCTAAATATATATGACCCTAAATATAGTCATTTTCAACCACGTTCCGGGGTCATTTGCTAATCGGGATATACCGTTGTCATTTTTTGACCCTAATATAGTCAGAGAGAAAAAGAGAAATATAGTCATTTGACCCCAAGGATAGTCATTTTTAACCACAATTTGGGTGAAATTTTTGACTAGATCACCGGGGTCAAATTTGACCCTTTTTTAGTCGGTGCATAGTTGACTCCGTAAGCGGGGTCAAAAATGACCCTTTTGTGGTTGAATTTTGACCACGTATTTTTAAGATTTTTTAGTGTGTACATTACATTTACCAGTACGGCTCATTTTCAAACATGAATTAATTGTTGTTCATATTTTGTAGGTGTTATTGCATCCTCAAGGAGTGCGTCCCTTGGTCAGCGAACTTGGGTTTTCAATTTCGCCTGGATTTGAAACGTCTGTGAGCGCCTCCTATACAAAGGTAGGCCTATTAAAAAACGGGCAATCATGGTAATAGCCCGTTTGTACACTCAGACAGAAAAAAGCTTTTCAGTAACCCTAAAAAGGGTTCTCTAACGGATGAGACATAGATTCTCAATCCGTCCTGTTTAAGGAATTTTAGAAAAGGCCTCTATTGTTTCTACAACTGCAATTAAACCAAAATGGTTCTAGAAAAGGTATTCTTTCCTAGAACTTTAAATTTGTAGAACTTAAGTTTTATAATCAACAAGCTTTTTTGACAATGTATTTACAATGTATTAACAATATATTTGGCTAGTTCCTTCTTGTATCTCATACGGGCTCCCTTTATTTGTATGGTTTGTAAAATGTAACTATGATGATTTTCGGATGTGTTTATGTATAATAACGTTGAAATTTGCGTTACTGTGAGTTTCGTCTTTCCAAACGATTTTCATCCCTTTTTTAAACTTAAGGTCGTAAACCTGGGGCTACCCTATTCGAAGTGCAGGGCCAATGACCAGCCACTTCTGTTTTCCGACTTTTATACGATGCCACTTTGTCAGCAAGAATGTAAGGAAAAGTACGTTATTGAAAAATGTGGTTGCAGGGATGTTCGTTATGGTGGTAAGTGGTATACGTAAGTCATAAAATCAAAGAAAAAGGTTTATACTTATTAGACCGGTATTGGAAAGTTATCAGATGATTAGACCGACCCCATCCCCACCCCGCCCCCCCCCCCCCCTCCCTCCCCACCCCCAAAAATAGAAGTAGGAAAACAATTGACACATGCTCCCCAAATGGCGGTGCACGAGCGATCATTATCTATGCACAAATCTTCTGTGTTTGGTGACAAAATCGCAATCAACCGTCCCATTATGTATAATATAACGTTCTTTGTCTATATTTGTCTGCAACTTAGGAAATACTACTGAGTGCCCACCAAGGAAATACGTTGAATGCCTTCAAGTCAATGAAGGTAAATCTTAAGAGCACAGTTTGAACTAGAGTAGCATCTACTGATTTGAAGTGGACGTATTGGAAGTGGTCAATATCAACACTCGAGAAGGGGCAACCTCCTAGCAAAGACATTATACATCTGAGTGAAGTCAAATCTGTTTTAATATTTCACGGCGTTGCTTTAATTGGCGCTGTATTCACAAACGATGTGCACAAACAGGGGACGCGAACATTTGCATAGCAATCAGTATGGGCCGGGTCGGGTCCAACATTTCTCCGTATGATAGAAACCGAGCGCTTAAACCCAGTTTTGACTTGCTGGCAAGTTGCTTTAGCATCTCTAAAACACAGTATGATGCTTCAGGTTTATGCATTGTCAATGTCCTGGAACGATGACCATTAAGAAGTGTTTTTTTTAAATACTTTATAATGGTCATCGTTCCATTACACTTTTACACCAATCTTGGACGCATTTTTATTCGAGCACGGTAGATACAATCCTGCACCTTAAGTGCATTGAAGCTGTCAAAGGCGTAACCAGGGTCCATCTTGAAAAATAAGGGAGGAGAATTGTAATGCATGTAGACCTTTGACGTAGGCTAATTTAGGCATTGAATGTTTTTTATTAGTTTCATTACGACTTCATGAGAAATGGGCTCTTCCTTCTCGATGTCCGAAAGTACCATTCGTTCCCGATTTTCAGATCCTGATTAAAGAAGGAATTTTTGTTTTAACCTGCTCACCAACACCAGTAGTATGCCATTGTGTCTATTGTAGTAAATACCATTCGTCACACGCGTTCCTTTTGTTATTCTTTATGTCTTCAATTATACAGCGAGGTTTTTAGAAGAATCTGACAACATCTCGTGCAAATGTGAAATGCCCTGCAGTTCCGAGTACTACACTTCCGTATCATCCATCGCCTACTTTCCAAGTGAACACGTTATGAGTGAATACATTAAATTATTTAATGTTACCGAGGATATTATCAGGTAATAAGAGTTTGATATTTTGTGTGTATTATAATCTAAACTTAGTTAAGCGGAATGAGATGAGTGATGAGTCTACTCCCCCACCAACACCCTCTCCCCTGTACATGTGCTATGCGCTTTACTCCGTCAAGGATCAAATGTTGTTTACGATAACGAACATCGCGCCCCGCCACATCCCCACCCCGAGTATTTCTTCGAAATCCTCCAAAACAGAGTTGAAAACAGATGGTCGTTTCTTAATACTTTTTAGTTTCCGATTTTCATTCATGTCATGCCATATTGAAACGGATAAAGATATTTTGATGAAATGAACAGACTAAGAATAGGAGACATGTTCCCTATATTATATTGCAGGCATTAGACTTGGACTGCAATGTTGCTTTTATAATGTTATACTTTTTTGTTCAAAACGGTATAAATCATTTTGGGACACCCTGTATTAGAATTTCATTGAAGTTGAAGTTAACTGATGCATTCAGAATACCTTTTTCAACAACTTGTATATAATGTATATATTGAAACAAAGGATTGGCAGGTGTGTCCGAAACCCGTTGATAAAGTAATTCAACATAGTAGGCCTACCTTCATTAATACCTAAGAAATAATTCAAGTTCATTATAATATTACACTTGCGAAACACCATACATTTTATAAAATTTATGTACCAAGAATTATTTACATTTCAGGAAAAACTTCCTAGACCTACGTATCTTCTTTGAGGAGTTAAGCTACCACAGCGTAAAACAAGTACCAGCGTACACAGGAGCCAGTCTAATTAGTAAGGACTATTTTATAAAACTGCATACATTTGTTTTGACTCGGTGACCCGAGGACCACCGTACATACATTATAATGTATTTCAAAATATAAAATGTTTACTTTAGTTTATTTTTTTGAGATTTAAATGTTTAAATAATGTCTCTTTATCTTTGGCTATTTTAATAGCCTTAAAAGGGACATCTTTACATTTCATACATGTAATATTTTGATGATAAGAATAAATGTAATGCAATCGTGAGTTTCATTGTAATTTTATTATCAACACAATATCAAGATTTTTAACGAGAAGATAAGGATGGAAATAAAATTGTTACCAAATGTAATCAATAACTGTTTACAGATGCTGTCAACAAAATGTCACTGAAGTCGAAAAGAATTGTTTGATATACTACCTGTTATTTCTAAATATTTGTTCCCTCTGTGATATAGGCCTATTTTGCATAGCAAATACGCTATTCACCCAATAAAGCTGGAATCCTAAAATGTAAAAATCCATTCATTCATCACCCTTAATTGATATTTCTTTATTATGATATATTACAGGTGATATTGGAGGAACTATGGGTCTTATGGTCGGCATGAGTCTTCTAACAGTGGTGGAATTTCTCGATTTCATAGCGGTATACCTCGCGAAGATATTTTGTAAATCTCATCATCGCCGCTAAAGCGATATCTTATAATCGGAGTGGATATTTTAAATGTAAAGCTGTACAATGTGCAATAGGCAAGCGTGCCAGAACTATTTTGATACATGGCATCTGGCACACACTAAAACTAACATGCGGACGATTGCATTTACTCTTCGTCATTTAGATTTTCCCTATAAATAATATTTATTTACATGCTGAAACAGGTAATAAGTATAAAATCAACTATACCCTTTTAATTCGTTTTTACTGCAGTGAGTTTGCAATAATTGTTCAGAAACGAAAGTCATATTCGATACAAACATGATCACATAGTTATCGTGAGTTAGTGAAATCCGAACCTGTGAGTTATAGAAATTAAAACTCTGAATGTGTATATAACATAAAAGCGGGAAAGGTCTTCCATCAAATGCAATGAATTGTTTTCTGTTCTTACCCAAGGATTTAGGTTACTGAGATCTCTAACAAATATAAATTAAGTAAATGCTAAAAAGTGACGAAGAAATACCCACAGACGCATCACCTGATAACATAGGGAACAGCCCAAGCAACTATTTTGACGTGATTACCGATTCTCTATGTTTGAGGAGGTTTCCCCAAAAAATGATTTTGACAGATAGTGTGAATTAGTATAGAGCACACATTATGATTTCAGTTTGTATAAACATGGGTAATCATAAGCAATCAGATAAGAAGCTATCAGAAAGTTCAACAGTAGACCATCCAAAGGCAATAAATGTGCTTTAAAAAAATGCATCACGGCATTTTTTGTTACAGCTCTACATCTAGGCTAAATTAAGTGCTTAAATAGTAAGGTTTCCAATGAAGGGGGGTGTCAAAAATAGAAATCGATTTTTAGGCCATTTTCAGCATAAAAAGACCGTTTTTGGGCAAAAATCTAATTTTTTTTTGTTTTTGGTGCAATTCATATTAAAGGGGTATTCAAGGGTTATTCAACACGAAGGTATAGAATCGCTATAGTGACTTAGAGGTGTATTTAATGGAGTGTCTTCCGTGCACTCCCAGGACTCCCCCAAACCTACTTTTTGAACTTCTTTTCATGGTCCTTAAACATATTTAGGGTGTTACCGAATTTAATGTTAGTATGCTAAGGGGTTATTCAAAATGGCGTCCAAAATGGCCGCCAAAATGGTCAAATTTCATACAAGAACATACATCAACCAAAATGTATGATGCCAGTATACATGTAGTTTTAACTATAGGATGTATGTATTAAACTCACATCCAGCACGTTCGCATTGTTAACATACTTTGAATCCAAGATGGCCGCCAAAATGGCCGCCTAAAACATAGTAATAGCCAATAATAACAGCATATTTTGTATCATATTCATCAAATAATTTAAGGCTACCAGATGGACACCAATAACTACCAAGTGGTCAGAAGAAATTAGCAAGATGGCTACCAATATGGTCAAAAATAGCTGATTGAACCTTCTAGTACATTTTCGCTAAATACCAGTAGGCCTATAAGCAGATAAGTTAATGATTTCATGGAGATAGTTATAGTGATAATTATGGGCTTCAAAACCCTACCTTATATTGAAATATCCAAAAGGATCATCAAGCAGTCTCATTCGCCACCAAGTATGCATAGGTAGTTGTATGAATTCATCAATGACCTTATTAATCAGATATCCTTTATATGACTTACTTAATTGATTGGGGTCATTACGGTATCAATCGCGGTATGTAGATGATCACCTGGGGGTAATTAAATGATCACTCGGGGTCATTAAACGATCCGTTTGGATCGTTAAATGGTCATGTTGGGTCATAGAATGATCACCTGGGGTAAGAAAGCGACCGTCCGGGTCATGATATGATTGCTTGGGGTCATTACGCTATCACCTAGAGTTTTGAAATTATCAAATGGTGTAATGAAATGATCATTCAGGATCGCATTGGGTCATTAAACAATCACTTTGTGTCAATGGTCACCACGGGTTATCACATAATCACTTGGATCGAGTCAATAAATGATCACTTGGGGTCATTAAATCATCTCCTGCTGTTATTAGATGACAGTTTGGGCGGCTTGAGTAATCAAATGATAGATTGGGGCCATTCAAATATCACTTGAGGTCATTAATGATCACTCAAGAGTCATTACACGATCCATTTGATTCATTACATGGTCATTAAATTGGGGTCATTGAATGATCTCCTGGAGTTAAGCTACCATCCGGGTCATTAAATTATTGCTTGGTGTCATTAACCTATCGCCTAGGGTCATTAAATGATCACCCGGGGTAATGAAATGATCACTCAGGATCGAATTGGGTCATTAAACAGTCACTTTGTGTCAACGGTCACCAAGGGTTATAAAGTATCACTTGGATCGAGTCAATAAATAATCACTTGGAGTCATTAAATCATCCCCTGCGGTTATTAGATGACAGTTTGGGCGGCTTGAGTAATCAAATGATGGATTGGGGCCATAAAAATTTGGTGTCATTAATGATCACTCAAGAGTCATTACACGATCTATTTTATAAATGACACGATCCATTTGAGTCATTACATGGTCAATTGGGGTCATTGAATGATCACCTTGGGTTATTAAGCGACCATCCGGGTCATTAAATGATTGCCTGGTGTCATTAACCTATCCCGGGGTAATCACTCAGGATCACTTGGAGTCATTAAACAATTCCTTTGTGTCAATGGTCACATAGGTTTACTACAATATCACTTGGATCGAGTCAATAAATGGTCATAGGTGTGTGTTAGCTGACGGCTCGGGTCATTAAATGGTGAGTTTGGGTCATTAAATGACCACTCAGGGTTATTCAATTATTAACTTTTTCGGCGACCATCTTGGCCATTTTAAAATATTACATTTTATCATAGAAATATAATGAATGCTGTTTCAATAGTTTTTGCGGTAATAGGTATTACATACTATTTTCATAATGCAAAACACCTGTTTTAGGTCATTTAACATCAGTTCTAACCATCTGGCGGCCATTTTAGAATGCGATAAATATTCAAAACTTTCACAGAGGTGAGTCGTTTATCTAAAAGCATTAGTTTAGCAGTTTAGAATATGGTATATATGACGCTATTATAAGCTATTTTTACAATTAGGGCGGCCATTTTGGCGGCCATCTTGATTTAATATATGTTAACAAAGCAAAAGTACTGGATATGAGTTACTAGTGATCTAATACATGGGCTACATACCATTGTTAAAAAGTATACTTTTATCATACATTTTGTTTGATATTATGTCCTTTATGAAAATGACCCCTTTGGCGGCCTTTTTGGACGCCATTTTGAATAACCCTAATAGCATATCAAAAATAGTTTTTGCATCACCCTGAATGGGCTTTAGGACCATTAAAAGGAAGTTCAAAATGTTGGTTTGGGGAGTCTTGGGAGTGCACGGAAGACCCCAAGTAGATACTACGCCTCTAATTTACTATATGATTATATAAATATATATACCATTGTCAAATAACCCTTGAATGCCCCTTTAATGTTAAATTTCACCCGATTTGTCATCATAAAACTATCTATAAAGGTCATAGACCATGTCGAACTAGTTTGCTGATTTATTCAAGCATCGCGTGACAGATTAAGCAACTAGCAAATATAAGTAGCAAATAAAACGACAACACTGAGAAAAGTGCCCTTCTGTTCTCCCTTATGCCTTTATTTTCTCTATATTTTAGCAGCTTTAAATATGTATTATTCCTTAAAAAAACAATAAATCAGGTCAAATTAATTACTGGTGGATAGTACATTGTTCAAAGATATGAATTACACCAAAAAACACAAAAATTAGATTTTTGCCCAAAAACGGTCTTTTTATGCTGAAAATGGCCTAAAAATCGATTTATAATTTTGACACCCCCCCCCCCCCCTTCATTGGAAACCTTACTATTTAAGCACTTAATTTAGTCTAGATGTAGAGCTGTAACAAAAAATGCCGTGATGCATTTTTTTAAAGCACATTTATTGCCTTTGGATGGTCTACTGCAAGCTTTATCCTGCAATCCAATAAGGCAGGGGCTTTTGTTATAGCCCTCTTGTTATATTAACGCGGTTCAGCTATTATCATTCCAGGAACAATAATACAAGTCGTCATTAAAATAGAATGCACAGTGTTAGCAAACGAATAAAATATTGTACAACGATGACATTATATATCAACCGAATGATAAAACAACCATGTGGCCACTATTCACCTTTGTTTCATTTCGATTTCAACGGTAGGCCTAGCCTATTATTATTAAAAGCATTATAGCTTTAATCATATTGGCTCTTTCTCATTATCAAACTGTAGAGTGTATAGAACAATCACGCTAGAGGAGAGGGGAGGAAGAGAGGGGAGCGAAGAGGTGAAGCAAACGGAGGCAATGTAGGCTATTTAGCCGATTAGATTAATTCAGCTGCACTATTGGTTATGTCCCTACCCAATATATCCCTAAAGCGTAGGGGTCAATTAAATGGATTTGGGGTATTAATCCCTCGCATACATACCCCACGCACCCTCCTACCTTACAAATATAGTAATCAACCCACACTTATAGAAGAACCAAACTTGATGTCAGAGTTCACCAGTCGTAAAAGAACTGTCTGGCAAATGTTAGAACTTTTTGATACAGCAGAAATGCATAACTGATGCCTGCTGCTTTTAAAAAGAATGAGTGTTAATTGTTTGTGAATACAATTAGGCCTTCATTGTCGCGTGAACAAATTGACCATCAATATTTTTTCCATTCACAATATGGCTTTTGGCTTACATCGCATCACATCACAAAGATAAAATACATTACATTAAAACTTTATTTCATTTATTAACATTAACTTTCTGAGCTGAGTCAGTTTTCGGTATACAATACATTTGATTTAAGAGTATGATTACCGTCAATTAAAGGTATATTATGTGATCTTTCCATGGAACGCCCTCAACATCGAAAACACAATTGAAAGCAGATTTTCTTGCAGATTTACATTTCTGATCATAAATCGTACATACATTCCAAGTTACAGGGCGATACGATTCTTAATTACTTTTTGATTTTGAATCATGGTTTTAGAGTGAAAATAAACTGTCGGATATCCGACAACTTATTTTATTCTAGTCTAAATTCACTCTAAAACCATGATTTTGAGGTAATTAGGAATCGTATCGCTCTGTAACTTGGAATGTATGTACGATGTATGATCAGAAATGTAAATCTGCAAGAAAATCTACTTTCTAAAAAAATCATGAATAGAGGGCGCTCTCTGGAAAAGATCACATAATATGCCTTTAATGTCAATTGGCACACCCATTTTAGTTCCAAAAGAATCTTCAAACGCGGGTTGAGAATGTATTGAATTAGAGAATAAAGGTATTGTTTTTAGACCGTACCCGTCTGACATGCGGCCGGACGATAGTATTATTTTAACTAGAACAACGACGCCGCATTTCTACGCAAAAAATAATACTATCGAACGCATTTATGTCAGACAATATAACACGGGTACGGTCTAAAAACAATACCTTTATTCTCATTCTTAAACAATCATACTTTAGACATTTATCAAAGAAATAAGTACATTTTATTGTCCACATTTGACAACTTTTACCCTGCTAGGATCGAATAACCCACAAACATTCCATCCAATCATGCACATGCGATGAGTAAACCATGCGTAAGCGTCGCGGCGCCGGCATAAACGCAGGAAAAGCGCTAAAGACGCACTGCAGAAGTGCGCGTTATGGAGCAAACCACGCATTGTGAAGGTCGGACGCACTGTTAAAACGTAGGCCCCACCTCCCCGTGTTATGTTGTCTCATATATAGATGTCGCCGATTTCTCTGAGAACCAATGAGATTGCTTAAACTTTCTTAGCTGTTTAAGAATCCGTATTTTTAATACAGTTTATTAAATCCGTGTGTTGAACCTCATTATCTACTATTCCTATTGGATTCTCGAAAATTCATCCATGACATTGAACCAGTCTCTAACAGTATAAGTTCAACCCAAACGGTGCTCCTCTCGATCGGCCATTCAAAATTAACCGGTTAAGTGCTTTTAAGGGCTGGACTTCTCAAAGTGTAAACATACATCGGATCGCGGAGTGCACAATATTTTAATTGATTCTGAGGATAATTGCCCGGATAATTGATATTTATGGAACTTATGAAAATATACTTAGCTTAACCAACCAGAAAATGGTCTCTCTATAACAGTGATTACCGTTAAGAAAGTGCCTTTATTAGGCCTAATAGGTAACATTTATGGTGAGATTAACGTGAGCATTAACTATGAAGTCAATCGTGACGTCAAATTGAAATATCAATTAACAGACGATATGATACAGCACTTTCTCACGCATTCCTGCAATATATGTGATATATAGGATCCTCGTATAGACACACTATAGGCATATACACGGAACGCATCATCCGAAGAAGATGGATGTCTGGTCCACGACAACGAGTCAACCACCAAATGATAATAACTCAAACGGGAAAACAAACGGGGTGAATTCAAGCGACAGGCAAAACCAGCATGAAGCTCATGATCTAGATTGCAAACAACACATTCAACATAAAGAAGGTTCAACACTGAATGGCGGGAAACGCGAGGTCACTTTGCTGGAGCAACTTCGTGAGTTTGCAACGAATACTACGCATCACGGATCAAGATACGTATGTGATCAAAATAGCCATGCACTGAGACGGTAATATGTTTTTGTTTTACAAATAATCTATAATTGTTTTGGATGTTACGAGTCTGAGGAGGGAGGGATATGAAGCTTCGTCAAAATAACGATGAATCATATGAAGTTACGAGAAATACACTCGGTTGTAACTTAATGGCTTGTCACTTTCCTTGCGAGGCGGTCACAAACCTGAACGACGTCATCTTTGCCCAAACCCCACCCCATACGATGGCAAACGTAGGGAGCTGAAAAGTTACACAAGACGTGTTCGGTTGATTTTCTAAACCCTTTTGACAAACGATTGAAATGTTTGTATAAATATTAATACAGATTTAGTAATTTTATGATCGAAAGATTATGATTCTCTTTATAACCTATTCCGGGGGGAAAAGGGCAACCCTGATGAAACTCAATGCCATAGTCAAAATCCTGAAAGATGGCATATAATGGAGTTCCTGCCGGTTTGATTGAATTAATGTGAATCATACGTGCCCGCCAATACATGGATAGGCTACCAATGGCCAGATAAATGCAATTACTGAGGTTGGTTGTGGATGCTTTTTGTAGAGGATCTCAAGCAACCTTCTAATTACACAAATACTCACATAGTGGGCTGCTGAGAGGAAAGTAGAAGCGCAAAACGGAGACCGGCCTACGTTCCTAAGGTTGCTTATGGAGAAGGTTATTGCAGACGACAGAGTGAGGCTTTCAATTGTAAAATTATATTTATTAGTCTTATCATAAATAGCCTACTGGAAAGCCAGTATTATCATGTTTATGGTCTTATAATAAATATTCATACAAGGCGAATGATGAGACGGACGAGAGACAACACGGTGGAGTTGCATACAATATGGCAAATAGTACAAGACAAGACTACATTGCTCATCAAACACGTCATCTTGCTGCAATACAGAGCAAAGGAAGAGGGACACCAGTATATGGAAAAATGGTGTATCAAAGGCGAAACATCCCTCACGGAAAGCTCGGATAATTGTATCAAACAAATAAAACATAATATTACAGTATTGTAAACTGGCAGTGAAGGAAGCAGCAAGCGAAACATAAATTTAAACATCAACTTCAAGAGTACAAAACTGTTCCGGGTTGCAGGAGAATCGGTAGACACCAAATGACAGTTTTAATAGATTAATCAGACGTAGAATTTGATAGAAGTTTCAGACAATCAGGGCTTCCTAAACAAAGTAAAACCTAGTCGGGCCAAGAGCAAAGGATGGTAGAATTGATTGAACTTCGAGACATATAATAATCAAATCCATAACAGTGCTGACAAAATGAAAATCAAAACATTCCAGTGGAAATGTGGTTATTGCAATGAATGCTCGATGGCAACTATGAACGTTGTTTGGAGAGTCACGTATAAACATGATAAAGAAACTATTCCAAACACAGTATAATCCAGTTATAGTTCACATCGGAACATCCAGACATGGTCTTACCGTGATACAGGCAACGAGAAGAGTAGCACACATTATGATTTCAGTTTGTATTTCCAAAGAAAGCCCAGTTTCTAAAACAGTTTGTTTCACTTATTATCTACAGTTTGATATGGGCGGTGCTTATCGCAGGAGCTACGGTCTATCTATACATGAGCGTAGTGCAAAGTTTCATAAGATTCATGGAATTCGATGTACGCAGCGTTGTTGGAGTGAATTACGTGCAGGATCTTGATTTTCCCGCCATAACGATCTGCAACTACAACCAGTTTCGAAAATCTAAATTGGACCCGGCAACGACGGAATTCTTGACTGCCGTTTTTGGCGTTCAAAGTAAGCCGAAAAACATGCCATAAGTCTATTCCAGTGGTGTCCAGGGGTGAAGCCCTGGGGTTCAGGGGGAGGAGCCCATTGAATATGTTGGGTGTCAGAATGGCCTGGAAAGGCTCTCTTTGCTATATATATTTACATAACTTTGTTATAAAAATTCCCCATCATTTTCCCTAAGACAAAAAGGACTCTAAATGATCAATTTTAATATTGCCCCGAATGAGTCTTTTCAAGTGAATGATTTTTTTTTCTTCATCCGAATGGTCATTAAGGTGGGCACAAGCCAATGTTTGCCTGGCCCAGGACCCCAAAAAGGTAACTCCGGCCCTGCTCCTCATACCTCCTTAAAACAACTTGGTCTATTTTAATATTTACATATATTTTTCAATGAACACGTACAAGGTTTTCCGTGAAGTGTATATTCTGGGGCCATTTTATATAAAACCCTGTGTGTGATTGGCTTAAAATCTCTTGACCATCTTGATTTTTTCTTATTTTCTTTCTTTTCTTTTTAAAAATCTGTCAGCTCGCATAAAAAAATTATAAATATGGCACAAACTGAAAAACATAATTTTCTTTTTGCAGGGAGGGAGAATGGTGTTGAAATCGACTGGCCATTATATGAAGAGTTGTTTTCTGATCAATCGGCATTAGATATGGAAAATTTCTTGCGTAGTGTGGCACATCAAGTCAGTGATGTTATTATTGAATGTACATGGCGTAGCGTGGATCTTTGTAAAGATAATTTTACAACTGTTATCACCGATTGGGGTGTATGTTACACATTTAATGACCCAATAGATAAAAATAAAATATTGAAGATGAGTCAGCCAGGCAGCCGGAATGGTCTTTTTTTGCGTCTAAATGTCGAACAGTCGGAATATATCAGTGGGGAACACAGCAGCGCGGGATTCAAGGTGAATTTGTATTATTTAGTCTTAAATTTTCAGATTTACCCATTGCTACCATGCAATTTATTGCTCATCTTTTCTCTTTTACCCCCTCCACCTTTATTTGGGATGAGTTTTTACATTATTACACTCCGCATAATATATTTGCTCATCCCTACTTCCGGGTACCTTACTTGTTTCTAGTTGTTGTTTAGTTTTAGCTTATATTGCAAGTTCCAAGTACTAAGTATCTATAGTGAGAGCATGCAAGTGCACTTGGACACCCTATGGTATGTGTAACATTATCATTGTGCATACATTACAGGCCCACAGATGATTTTCAAACAGAAAGATGTAGGCCTATTGTTTTTGTATTTTGTAGGTGTTATTGCATCCTCAAGGAGTGCGTCCCCTGGTCACCGAACTTGGGTTTTCAATTTCGCCTGGATTTGAAACGTCGGTTAGCGCCTCTTATACAAAGGTACAAGAAATAACGATGTGAAAGGAGCCATGGTCCCCCTGGAGCCATAGTCCGGCCTCCATAGACATAATCGGAATGGGCGTGAAACTAGTACCATGTAGTATGAAGGTGTTGCGTTTAGAGAAGAGTGCCCTTTACCAGGATACTTTCCTGCCTATACCTACCAATACTTAACTGTATCATGGTGGACAATGGCTCCAGGGGACCGTGTATCTTACTACACCAGTAATCGTGCTAACTGCTAATAGCCCTTTTGTACACTCGAACAGAACAAAGGTTCCAAGTAGAACCTAAATAGGTTTCTCTAACTTACAGAATATCTCAAAGTTCTAGAAAATAAATACCTCTCAGTGTTTTTACAATTACAATTAACAATTAACAACATGAGGTGTATGAACATAAAATGGTTCTGCAAAAGGTTCTTTCCTTAGAACTTTACATTTATATCCTACAACCGGATAATCAACAAGCTTTTCCCCTCTTGTATCTCATACGGGCTCCTTATGGTATGGTTTGGGAAATGTAACCATGCTCATTATAGGATGTTGTGTTTATGTAAAAATGTGACTGATTGGTTAGAAATTTGCGTTAGCGTTAGTTTCATCTTTTAAAACGACTTTTTATTCTTTTTTAAAACTTAAGGTCGAAAATTTGGGGCACCCTTATTCGAAGTGCAGGACTAATGACCAGCCGCTTCTGTTTTCCGACATCTATACGATGCCACTTTGTCATCAGGAATGCAAGGAAGAGTACGTTACTGACAAATGTGGTTGCAGGGATGTTCGGCACGGAGGTAAGACGGAAAGTTTTCGTACTCACTCCAGAGGTCATATTTTTCCATTTATCATCTTGAAAGAGGCAAATTAATGCAGGACAGTGGCGTGGCCATTGCCCCGGTCGGAAGGCGAAAAGGGTCCAAAACGGTCTGATTTAATAGCAGGGAATGTATTCATTTCAGCCCGATTATTTCTTCCAATTTTTTCAGAGGGGGCACTCGACACCCTACCTACCCCCTGGCTATGACACTGATGCAGGTGATAATATGCTGAATTTTTATTTTGATGAGCCATTAATTCTTAAAATACATAATACAACATAAGAATAGACATAGGCACATTTTCCTGTCGCCCTGTATTTGTGACCAATCCGTGCCAATTTAAAAAGATTATGAATAGGGCGATACGTTCTCGTCTGCACTTTCACACGATAATTTCATTGTGTAGAAAAACTGCAAACATTTACGGGTATAGCTATTATGACAACGAGTTTTTTGGTAGAAACACTTCGAGCGTTGCTGATTATTCTGTTTCGAGACAAGAAATCGGCTTAGCTTAGGCCTAACACATAACAGGACATACGCACAGTATCTTAAACGAGGTCAGTGTTTGTGAGATACAAATTGTAAGTTCAATGATGACGAGTAACGTAAATATTGCATTATTATGTTTGTAGCAAATGTCTCGAAGTGTATAATAGATAAATGATTCGCTACCAAAATCGCTCTTAGCACAAGAAAGTAGTGCACGGGCAATCATCAATCACGATGGTTCGTCATAAATTATTCATATTATCACAATCAGTTACAATGATAATACACCCCTCCTGTTAATTAAATATGTGTCTCTTATAAATTTGGTTTGTGTTTGTATTATATAATATAAAATTGTTTACATTTTACATTGCAGGAAACGCTACCATATGTCCACCAAGAGCTTACGTTGAATGTCTCCAAGTTAATGAAGGTATAATAGTTAAAGCACAATGGAGCATTTTAAAATATCATCAAAGACACCACAAACTCTCTTCAAAACTGGGTTACAAGTGAAGTCAAAGTTTAATTAGAGAATAATGACTGCATAACAACTGTTTTCGTAAAGTTGTTTTAAAATCAGAGGTTTTTGTTCTGGTCTGAGGAATTGTCCCGAGGGGCGCAGCCCCCGAGGGACAATTCCGAATGACCAGAACAAAACCCGAGGATTTCAACGCCTCACGCCCCTAAAATGAATATTCATTGAGTTATGAGGAAACACGATTAAAGCTTATTTCTGATTGGTTGAATCGATAAAAATGTTAATGAGGGGATGACCCCACTTTGACTGTTTCAATAACTGGGAAGTGTTGGGCAAAATAAACAGATAACTAATTAATTATTAGCGCAATTATATCGGTACAAATCAACGATTTTGATAAATATGCATCTTTTTCAGTAATTAATAAGAATAATTACTGCTTAACAACTGTTTTCGTGAATTTGTTTTGAAATACTCGATTGTTGTTCTGGTTAATCGGAATTGTACCTCAGGTGCTGCACCCCTTTGGGACAATTCCTCAAACCAGAACATAAACATCTTATTTCAAAACAAATTCACGAAAACAGTTGTTACGCAGTCATTATTCTCTAATTAGTTTTGACCCCTATTACAAATATCATTCATTTCATGACCCCCCCCCCCCTCCCTTTTGTCTGTGTACAAAAATATGACCCCAGGATATTTGGGACTTCCCCTACCAAAGAAAAATGACGGTTCCATAATTGCTGATCGATGGCATGTTCCTTACAATGATGGCATTATCCTTACACCGAGCGTTCAGAAACATTTTAAAATAGGCCTAGGCCTGGTATATTCCCCAGCCCATCTCTAAAATTCAATGAAATACTTTTTGAAATAAATTGGTTTCGGCTTGGGACACAACTACAAAGGAGTCCAATGCGAAATATTTATTTATAACAATAGGCTTTAGAGCCAGGACAAACCCAATAGTGACAAGCACTAAAGTAAAGGGATGCCCGAACATCTAAAATAAATAAAAAGGGACAGACAAAAAAAGAAAAAGAAAAGGGGAACAAGACAAATGAAAGGGAAAAACAAAAAGGAACCAGACGGATGAAACAAAGGGAACTGGCTACAGGAGATGGTGGCAAACAGCATTCTTGAAGGATGTCAAGGTGGTACTCTTGACAAATATTGTACTAAAAGGGTGATGCAGCACATCAGGGACTTTGCAGGTGAAGTCAATTTTGAGTTTATTATGTGTTCTCTCAGAGCATTCACTAAGCTTAAAAATGACACAAAATTGATCAAGGAAATGACACATAAATTATTTTTATCTTCTTTATTTTTTCTGTCCGTTTTTCATCTATGCCTATATCTTGAAAATCACACCGCCGCCCCCTCCCTTCCTCCGGTGCAGAGCTGTACTTATACATTCACCAATCGATGGTAGTTGTGAGGGGTTTTTTTTGGGGGGGGGGCCTTTAGGGATTCGTGATTTGCTATAAAGGCCCTTGTACTAGCCGCCAACAGTGGTGTAGCCACGGTCGAGTAAATCTTGTACCCTTTAATTACTTACCGATTCCCGAATCCTAATTTCAGAGGTAAAACTTCTCAGAGCACTAGGTCTGGCAACTTTGTTGTTTATCCTGTTATACCTCCATTTTATACTTCACTATTTCATTGATACAGCAAAGTTTCATGAAGAATCTGACAACATCTCGTGTAATTGTGACATGCCCTGCAGTTCCGAGTACTACACTTCCGTATCATCCATCGCCTACTTTCCAAGTGAACACGTTATGAGTGAATACATTCAATTATTTAATGTTACCGAGGATTTTATCAGGTATAGCTTAGTTAATACTTAGATACCGTAATGAGTGTTTGTTATCTCCCCTCGAGTCTTTGTTTAAAATCAGTCTAAGCATAGATCTCAAGGATCTATCCTCCTCTATAAGGAAGCTTTAAACGTTGAACATTTTAAATGTTCATTTTAAGTCAACTGATGCATTCAGAAAAAGGTTTTCACAACTTGTACGGTATTTTATTCAAAAAGATTTGCAGTTCAGTTGTATACGAAACCCGTTATCATGGTTATTGATAAAATTCAACGTAGTAGCCTACTTTAATCAATTCCAATATAATCATTCCAATTCATCATAACTACACTTGCGAAATACCATGAATATTAATTTATGTATCAAAAATTATGTATATTTCAGGAAGAACTTCCTAGACCTACGTATCTTCTTTGAGGAATTAAGCTACCACAAAGTAAAACAAGTACCGGCGTACACAGGCTCAAGTCTTATGAGTAAGTAATCTATTCAACTTAATAATGGTCAAATCGTTTGTCTCAGGGGCTCACAGGCATTTAGCTTTTTAATCTATACATTTAATCGAATTTAATTTTCTTTACTTTGTGTCATCGTCGTTTTTAAACTTTAAACATGTAATTTTTTCGATATTTAAGATTTTAGCAAATTTCCTTTTCATCACCCATTTATCCAAGTAGAATTATTTATAAAAAACTGATTTTTCAATCAATTCATTATCCTTACTTGACATTCCTCATTACGATATCTTATAGGTGAAATTGGAGGCACTATGGGTCTTATGGTCGGCATGAGTCTTCTGACAGTGGTGGAAGTTCTCGATTTCATAGTGGTATACCTCTCGAAGATATGTTGCAAATCACATAATCGCCGCTAAACTGATATTATTATTATAATTAATATTATACAACTGTACAATATATAAAAGGAGTTACGTTGTGGATCTAATCATAGATAATCGAGGCAGGGATGGTAAAGTCCCAGATTATCTCTATTGAAATTTTGTGTGGAGCTGATTTTATGTCTGTTTCGCACACACCTGTATGACTAGAATTTTTGAAAAGCCCGGTAAACAGAACGGAAATACACGCATTCACCGATGCGATAGATGTAACGCTATTTGTTAAGTTTGTAGACACGTACTTGTTTCACCCAGTTTTCTATTACACGTAAACTCGAACCCATGATGAGCGCGATGGACAATATAACACTTCTTTTGAAATCTCTTCCTAGCGATTTATTGCATCTGGGAACGAGAGTGGCGTATTATTTATGGATGTTAAGAAGTTATTTCATGACAGGGCGAGAGGCAACATCGGCTTTTGTGTTGAGCGACCTTGGTCCGAACACACATAGCTTCAAACAAAACACCCACTTAACCATCCCTGTCTCGATTATCTATGATTTAATGTAATGTATTAAGCTTCGATGTACGATATGAACGTATTTGAACCAGATTATCAAGCATCAGAAAGAAGAAAAAAAACATTTACGCCAATTGATTTACTACTCGACTTAAAGATTATTATATATATAACATGAAGAAACGGACGGCAGCACTCAATAAAACTTTTTGCAAAATAAATTCACATCGAAGAACACTCAAAATATAATATTCTAGTATTATATCTAAATAAGGCTCGGGATTGATAGCTTTTCTGTTTTTACACAAATTACTGAATCACTGAGATATCAAATGCAAATAGGTTAGCTAACGCTGATTAAGTTCCGAAGAACACAAACGCATCACTTGATAATACAGTGATCACTCAAGAGAATCCCCCCCCCCCAAAAAAAAACAAAAACACCCGGATGTTAGCACTTGACAGATAACATACAACGTTCACACGATGGTTACTCGCAATCGCAGGCGTAACAAACATAAAAATTCCAAAAATTCCAAATAAATATTTTCGTTCTTCTATAAATGACATACCAGTGGAAGTGAGTTTAACTGTCCCCTCCGTTATCATGAATCAACAGAACAACTTTGGAAAGAACCTGCGATATTATTTACTATTGTGAAATTTATACTATTCTGACATCTACTGTCTACATATTTAAAGAATGAGCAATGTCCCTTAAGTTCTTTCAGAAAATGAGAATTAAGCAACCCATTTTCTCTGCCCTTCGATTAATCAGCACTCAAATTTGATTGAATTCTGGCGTTGTTGAACTCGTTGTAACGTTAAATATACTTATCATATGAAAGCAAATTTAATTTAATGACAGCTATTACACGTGTTTTAACCATTTAACCGCTTGACACGGATTTATCGAATTTGAACCATATTGCATATTGTCCCTTCAAAGCTCTACAATTAGCTGGAGGAATTCTTCCTCAACCTGAATTCTAAGTCGAGAAATCTAGGCCACGGAAAACTAGCGATCGTCTTATACGTCGTGACATTTTCATGGGATCAGGGTTATCATTGTTATTTGCACATCTCTATTTAACAGCTGTTTTGCCTCTTCTGCAATTGTAGATTTATATATTTTTGCGCATTTTAAACAACAAATCCTTTAGTAGAGCGATACGAGCCGTTGTTACCTCAAACCTCAAAACCTCAAATTCAACGATTGTATATAGTACAACGAAAGAAATACATTATCTGTACAATAAAATCGTATACCGGGTCGTAAAAGTTAAACGAACAAAGTAAAACATGCTTGTTTTTTTTCTTCAAATTGTGAAACAACCGTGGTTTGTTCTACCCTGCTTAAACAACGTTTGAGTATGCATGGTACTTGACCTACGCCAGTTGTCTAAAAGTTTTAAACAGTATTTTACAGAATACAAATAATCTGATGGACTTTCAAATGTCGTTTATTTGATTGAAGATATATTTGATTTTACCAATGTAACGATTTATTTAATCTTGTCGATAATGATATTCATAGATGATTTACTACGGCGATTTTACATAGGAATTCTGACTTGCTCGATAAAATCATGAGTTGTAATGCTTTTAAATCATGAATATTAGTAGGAAACATGAATTTATTGGTATAAAATGTACAATGAACACAATAAAAATAGTAATTGGATATGATGGCTTAATACTTTGTTGACAACACAGCGATTACTTAAAATACTTTTGCGCAGCAAGTGTATGTAGCTTCAGCTTCATCCAGCTATAGCTTTGAAGGTGAGAATAAAAAAACTACGAAGTAGTCAAGTGTTGTTTTAAAGATGCACAATATTTATTATAAAATATCCGACGTTTCGGTCAAAAGACCTTGATCACGAAGTGGAGAGTGTGTACGAATCTTAATAGGAAACTTGGGATTAAATTAAGAACGCCCTCTTTTGAAAATTGTATTCATTCATATTGACTACCAGTCGTTTATAAAGCAACCGGGAACCAACATCAACATAAACATAATCCCATTTTCAAATTGAACTTGGCCTTAATCATGAAATAGACACAATATGACTAGCATTTGTTATCTGACTGTCAATGTCAACATCAATGTCTTGTCAGGTAATGGACCAAAGATTATATATAGCATTTCGGCTATCGTATCAACAAAAATCGAGCAAAGATGTGTGTATTTGAAACATGTATATTGGACTAGTACTCAAGTCCAATACAACTCAATATTTGGCTAAATTTGCATGCCTTTTGTGTAAAGCTCCAACCAAGTGCAAAAGCCTGTATTTACATACATCGCCCATGCACATTTCAGTAATGCTCCATACTCCATATAAAGGTCTATATTGTAAATGTATTGTAAGAATCGATAGAACACTATTAAACTGCAACAGAAAAGTTATTTCCCCTATTTTTAGAACATATAATTTGACACAGTTATATGCAATGCATAGGCCGGATTCAATATCCTATATATTGATTTTAAGAAAAAAGGACAATAATTGCTCGATATGTATTGATATAAACGGGGTTTAGAGATGTGCCATGCGCTCAATATAGCTCTCAGTAATATTGATAAATTATACAGAGAGTCAAAAGTATAGGTTCGTGTGTTCGGTTGTCATTTAATTATTATTACAAATATGAACAATTACATTGGCATCCAATTTAATGTATAACGCCGGCATCTTTTCATGTGAGCTCAATCTTATTGGTACAACCTATTTGTGCCATTTTTAGTCCAATGGAATTACTTTGGACTCTCAGGTCCGTATGCACAATAAGTTAGACAGGGTCTAAGTGGATTTTAGTTTTGTGAAATGCACACCTTTAATTACATTTCCTTCTCAACTTAGCTAAAGAATTGTAAAGATTTGAATGCAAAGTTCAAAAATAGCACCAAATATCTCATGAAAATGCAAAGGAAAACAGCTTTTGAGGCATGAATAAATTTCACTTAGACCAGGTCTAACTTTAGACCCAGTCTAACTCTTTTGTGCATACGGACCTCAGAATAGACGAATGGTTACTCATTCAATATTCGTGCGGTTTATATCTTATATAGCACCTACGTTGAGAAAATGTAATTTTTCTTTATGGGGATTTTTTGTCTACAAGAATAGAGACGACTTTTTTGAAAGAATATTTAAACCTTTTAAAATCCATAAAAGGATACTTGCAATTTCGATATTACCATACACAAAACTGCAATGTACAAGAAACCATGTCAAAACCATCATAATCACAACATAGGGTCTTAACTAATTATTTATGAAGACATTGTAACTTCAGCTTTTTCAGAGACATTAAAGCTATCGAAAAAAATGACAGTGATATTTCCGAAATAATTTAAGTTTTGGAAAAGAAAACGAAATAACACGGCCTGCTATTGGAAACTAATAATTATATAATCAACTAGTGGAGTATAGCTGAGAGTCCCATAAGCAAATTATATGAGCAAGTAAAAGATTGAAAAGTCAATCTTTAAGATTGTGCTGAGCATGCTGAAGGAAGGATCTTAAAATATTGAAAATGTTCAATCTAATACTAGTGAAATTTTAGTCCGATATATTGAAATTTCACTTTACTATTAGATTGAATATTTTCAATCTTTTAAGATCCTTCCCTCAGCACAATCTTTAAGATTGACTTTACAATCTTTTGATTTAAGATACTGTAGATTTCGTTATGCATTTGACATAATAAAATCCGATGTGTTCTCTTTTTTTTTGGCATTATGTACACTTATGTTGCGATGGTCAACACAGTAACCCCTTCCTTAAAGATCAATCGAATCTCAAGGCCTTTTTCATTGTGTAACGCCCCAAAATTGTGCCAGTGTTTAACCCTTCACCAAGTGGGAAACGTTATACATTTGTGATATTATGTCTGATTGACTTCATCACATGAAAGCAAATCACAATATGTTAATAACGTGAACAAATTGCGATATTTGTGATATGGACATCGACAGTGCATGCAATCCATCACTTGCCGATCACTGCCTTCATCATTGTCTCACGAAGGCCGTGAACACACACGTATAGCTAGGAGTATCGTGTCACTAAAGGTAAGTCACAATCTTACAACATCATTTGTACACCAATACGCATAAATGGTATCCCTTGACAAGAGCTTTTAGTTTTATCATGATGAGTGCATCATTTAGTCAATTACATAACTAAAAAGGCCATATTTATAAAAAAGCTAACGCGAAGGGGAACATCGTATCTTTCTGAATAAATTCATCAGGTTTGCAGGAATAGATAATTAAGATTTTCATTTTTCAAAACCAGATTTTGAAAAAGGAAAATCTCAATTATGGAATATCGTATCGTAAATCACGGAAAAATACGAGTTATAAGTTGTTCTCTTACACCATTGGCCTAAAAATGTTATAAGGTCCTGGTCTAGGATTATTATATATGAATGTACGCTTAATGGACTCTATTCATCAATATCTAGAATAATAAGATATCCTATCTTATGAAGATATTATTTGGGCGCTAGCTAGCTTCCATTGGTAGGGGAGAGCGGGGAGTGTTCGCCCCATTTTCATTTTAAGATGTCTAGAGACGCTAATTGCAAAGATTGAATAAACCTATTGATATCATGTGAAAGATTGATATCTTGGCTACATACGACCATAGGCTCAGAATAAGGCTGCACAAAGTACCATAATATCCAATACATATAGATTCGTTATTCTTCGTTATTTTATTCCAAAATAGAATATAGGGGTCCAAAATATATATATATGGGGTGGGGCACTTTTGCGGAACATACGTACTTGTTCAGAATTTAAAAGTAATAAGAAATACCACATTTTGAAATATTCTCCTCTAATATTAGTGTTACTCCATTCCTGATAACTATTTTTATAATTACAATTATCCTGTAAAGAGAAAATTACAAATTATGCAAAATCATAACTATATAAATCCCTATTGGCGAACCTGCTCCATCATCATAGGGCGTATGTGCCCCATATAGCGCAATAGGTGCATTGACCTACCACGGATGTCCCACATTCATCGATGGGTTGTTAGGCTGGTCGTTGAAGAGTTTGACCCGGAGAAAATTGGTAGAGAGCTAATTTTGGTGTCATAAGAAGCGGAATTCTTCCGAGAACAGCATATAAAAAGTCCCAAAAATTCCATTGTGGGGAAACTTTTTTAGAGCAAATTCAAAATGGCTGCCAAAATATATATCTGAAATTTGAAAAGTTACTGTAGAATTAAAATGAAGACAGCAAGCATGGTTGAAATTCATTACGAAAAAATGCTCATCTCAAAGAATTGCCAACAGAAGAGTATTTTCAAAATGGCCGCCAAAATATCGTGAAGTTTGGTTCTGCGTCTAAAACTATCACTTCTACCCACGTACATTGCACAGTCAGTTAGTTATAGTATGTGATTCATAACATAAATGGAAACTTTAGTAAACTATTGTCTATTTAAGAGCTGCTACAGGTCATGTCAACTATGACTATGCAAAAAGTGCGAGACTTAGTTGATACCGAGTGATCGTCCATGGTTGTATAGCTGCTTCACGAGCACGGTTTCCATACTGTCCGGTGGAGTGGTAGATACTGAGCAGGACTATGGACTGATCTCATCATAGAACAGGTTATGATGCGTTCAATAACGAGCCGTGGAGGACTGACCAGAGGACGAGAATCCGCTAGACTGCAGTGGATCTATAGTATGCACAAGTGTGCTGGGATCCATGATGCTAAGACATCGATGACTGGTTTGAAGCATCTGACAACAGAACAACACATCGAGTTGCGCACTTCTAGAAAGAATCGGGACTATAAAGA
Organism: Ophiura sarsii; assembly: GCA_035610835.1. Taxonomy (NCBI): domain Eukaryota; kingdom Metazoa; phylum Echinodermata; class Ophiuroidea; order Amphilepidida; family Ophiuridae; genus Ophiura; species Ophiura sarsii. Next base: position 20,672,608 of record CM069443.1, read on the forward strand.
TCTCAGCAACATTCAGGAATGGTCCAATCATCACGAGCCTTTTGATGTTGACAACAACAAATTGCGCTCATTGTCGTCTGGTTTGACTGCCTCTGATGGTGACGGAGTGGATTGTCACGAAACCTAGCAGATCGGTGCAAAAATCCAAAAAGAGTTGGACAATGTGTCTATCCTAGATGCGTCGATCAAACGCAGTGAACAAATTCGATCCTTAGAACACCTAAAAAGCAGAAAATCCACATCAACCCAACCCTGCCCTTCACCCGACTTATAGCTCTTGTACAGAGAGAAGAACATATATGCGTCCATACTTTGAGTATGAGCTTACAGCAATACCAACTTCCTTATTCAAGAGTTATGCGGAAACCAGCTAAGGCGTAACTCGCGAAATCACTTACAAAATGATGTACAGCCATCTCAGCTAAAGAACCAAGCTATGCATGTTATCGACGATGGAGCTCTTCTTCATAGAGTTAAATGGCCTAAGAAAGCAAACTATAAAGATATTGCATCCCAGTATGCAATCTACGTTAGGGCAAAGTACGGGTGCTGTTGCATCGTATTTGATGGGTATGAGCATGGTCCATCAATTAAAGGCCACGAGCATTAAGAGACGAGTCGGTAAGACATGTGCTGATATAATATCTTGATGAATTCATGGCAGCACACAGCAACGAGGAGATATCCCTCTCGAATGACAAGAATAAGAGCCAATTCATCTCACTTCTGACCCGCTATCTGCAAGCTGATACACAAATCATCCATAACAACACCGGGGATGCAGACACAATTTTTAGCTTCATGTGCTCTGAAATTTGCTAGTGAATGACACGAAGTCAATGTAGTAGCCGATGATACAGATATTTTGGTTCTTTTAATGCATCACTGGAAACCATACAGGGCAGATATATGTTTTCCTCCAGAGGCGATGAGGTCTCAGAACATGAAAAGCCATGACAATTTGGAAAATAAGTGATCTCAACAACAAAGCTGGTAATGTTATAAGCTGTTATAACATCACACCTTCTGTTCGTCCATGCCTAGACTGGTTGCGACACAACATCCGCAACATTTAGCCATGGGAAAACCAACAAGCTAAAGAAGATCAAGGCTTCGGAAGAAATACAGCACATATCATCGGTGATGGGCGATCATGCCGTTACACAGGAAGAGATTGGTAAAGTTGGCATTAGATTATTTGTAATCTTGTACGGTAGCAAAGAACAAGATACACTGAATGATTTACGGTTTTGTATGCAAAATTCTTGGAGATGATATCGTCCAGCAAGACATCTATTGATCCACAAAAGCTTCCACCGACCGAGAGAGCAGCATACTTTCATTGCTTGCGGGTGCATCTACAAATAATACTTTGGAAAGAACTTTCAATCAATGAAGCCGATCTTGATCCAAAGCAATGGGGTTGGAAACTTCACGTTTCGGAATACATGCCCATCCCAACCACGGACTTAGATGCTGCACCAGAAAGTCTGCTGAAGTTTGTACGGTGTAACTGCAAGCTTTCAGCACGTAATCCCAGGCGTAATCCTTGCGGAACTAATATAATGTTCTTGTCGCAAACATGGACTTAAAATGTGTAACAGCATGTGGTGACTGTCGAGGAGAAAACTGTGGAAATGCTGAGTCGATCATACTTGAAGAAGAGATGAACAATATCTAGACTGTAAAGGCACATCTGAAAAACTGCTTAGAAAACTTACGTGAATGCTGCAGTGGTTACAAATACAACACTGTAATTTGTTTCGGATGTAAGGGTTTAGAAATATTTGTATGTAGGGCCTACATGTTGATAATGTTACGTCGCTTGCTGTATGTAACTAGAAAACCAGAACTCTACCAATTTTCTCAGGGTAGCACCTATATTTTGTGTTCAACGACCAGCCTAAACTGCATCAAATCCATAATCAATCCCATACCTACCTAAGGGACCGTTCATTATTTATGGTGGAGGGGGGGTAAACTATAGGGGGCGGTCATGTAACTTTCATATGTTGAAATAGGGGGGGTTATGTAACTTTTTATTCTTGAACAGGGGGGGTTGTGTAAATTTGTTTAAACTATTAAAGATGGTGGTGATTGGAGTGATTTTAGAGGCTATTTTGGAGTGTAAATGCCATTTTTTCTGCGCTTCGCGCATATTTTCTTAAAACCTATCGACTTCAAAAACTTTTACTATGAGACGACTTCTGGACACCACATCGACGATATGGTGAAAAAACATCTAGATATAATCATCAACGGTCGAGACAATAGAGCCACAGGGTGTATAATGTTACAAAATCCAATATCATGATTTAAAAATGTGATTGATTGCATGCCTTTCACCTCATCTCTGCTTTGCACCAATGCTCACAAAAGTAGAACATTTCACTGGATTATACGTTTCTGCTCAGAATGTTCTAACTTGTTCGGGTTATAAAGACTCACAAAACCACCCAAAATGTATAAATTTGAAGAAAAAAAATCCAACTCACTACGCTCGCCATTACTAATTTCACAAAATAAAAAGAAGGGGCATCATAAAATTATTGGCCGTTCAGATAAGGCACAAACAAAATTTGCCAACGTATCCATGAACAAAATTCCATAGGTAAAGACAGCCCCTTTAAGTATGTGACAAGTTGATTTTTTTTCGGGGAGGGGGGGGGGGGGGGGGGGGGTGTAAAAAGCTACTGGTTAGCAGGGGGGTCGTGTTATTTTCTGTTTCAGCTCTAGGGGGGGTTAGGTAATTTTAACATACGAGTCTCGAATTTGTCCCAACCCCCCCTGCACCATAAATAATGAACGGTCCCTAAAGATAATTTACATTAAAAACTTTTCTGAGAATATCTTTGGAAAATAATCAATATGAAAAATGGAAGAAAATGAAAGGGACTCTAAGAGATGTGTTGGAGGCTGCGCCCTCAATTATGATAAAAGCTGGGATTAGTTTATTTTTATAATTGTATTACATGTATGAACTTACACCTATAAGGATTAAGAAAAATCAGCCCTCTTTGTACAAGAAAACGTCGATTCAAAAATGCTCGTACAGCCGGGACGAGCATTTTACGTCCGACAGTACCCCCCTGCAGTACGCGTGATACATAACGCGAACCATATTTGCATAGAGGGCGTTTTTCAATAAATAGCGATGATATTGTTTTAATCAAATTTTGCTGTATTTTTGTTAGTAGAAACAACAATAATGGCAATTTTTAATGTTCATCTTGAATTCTGAAGTAAATTTTTAAACATTTAAAATTTGCAACACCACTTAATGTCCCTTTAAGGTATCCAATATACATTAATTTAACCGGCGAAATCACGTAAAAGATGACGTTCGTCATACTCGTAGGCCTATAGTTAATGTGTATATCCCAGTTGTATCAAAGACTAAACAAATTTGCAGTAAAATATTTCATTGTATCGAATCAATATCACTGAAAAGCTGTCAGGAATAAGCATGATAAAAGATATACAGGGTGATTTTATTTCTAAATATCTATGCAAATATTTCTCAAATTATTTATTTTGGCAGAGAGGCCGTCTCATTAGCTTTCAAAAGATTTTTTGGTTAAAATTGGTTGAGGAAAACATGTTTTATGCCTATTTAGATAAAAGTGTACATTTTCAAAACCACTGGATGGTTATTTATCAAGCCATTCTTCAATGTTTTCTAATAAAGCACACTTTCTTAAATCAGCTGAAATCAGTGGCGTAGCCAGAGGGGGGGGGCGATCGCCCCCCCCCCCCCCCCCCAATATTGACGTCGTGTCGGTTGAGATTGTCACTGTCGGTTCATTTGACCTGAGGAATCATGGAATTATGATGGTCAAAAGCACATATGAAAAATTTCGCGCGCTACGCGCGCATAACAGTCACTTAAATGCAATATTCGTTGGTACAAGCTTGTTTAGAGCCAAAATGTACCTCAATCGTGCCAAAAATAGGTGTATAGTCAAAATATTTCGCGCGCTGTGCGCGCGTGTTTTTACTCAAAACAATCTTGTCGGCTCATTTGCAGTTCTCGCCCCCCAATATAAATAACCTGGCTACGCCACTGGCTGAAATGCCTATTTTCAGTATTGTTCTTGAATTCAACTCTTTCTTACTCATAATTCCACCGTTCCATTTATTACCAGCCATTTCCAGATTTCCAAATTCATCTTGTCTTTTCAGGTGTTTCACCGGTTTCATTGATTGGCATTTCTGTTCTGAATGTGTTATTGTCATCCCGTTGATTGGCTTTAAACATGTTAAATACCGGTCTCTACTCAAATTGATGCTGCTTGATGATGTAATGGTCGAATTAAGAATGAAATCCAAATATGTGGTCTTTTTAGTGCTCTTATTGGTTTTGAATATTCAGGCCATGATTAATTTTGGCGCCTTTACGATAAAAGTGCATTCTTTCTGACTCTCGTATAATATAACTTGATCTCAACCTATGACTATACCAATACAAGCTTAACCAAATCTTCAGTCCATTTGCCAGTTTAATATGGCTCGTTGGGTTGGGCAGTTGGTTTATCATTGAAAAAACAACCCCGGGACTGTCCAGCCCCGGGACTGTCCACCCAGGGACTAACCCTAACCCTAACCCTAACCCTAACCCTAACCCTAACCCTAACCCTAACCCTAACCCTAACCCTAGTCCACCCAGGGTTGGTCGACTTAGGGTTGGTCGACCCTAACCCTAGTCCACCCAGGGTTGGTCGACTTAGGGTTGGTCGACTTAGGGTTGGTCGACTTAGGGTTGGTCGACTTAGGGTTGGTCGACTTAGGGTTGGTCTACCCCGGGTGGAAAGTCATGTGGGTATTTCCATTGCTGCGTATCTATAGTCATAATAGAACTATGCAGAAACACCCTAAGCACAATCCTTCTTTTGATTAGAGTTACAATTGTTGAAGCAAAGATGAAGATGTAGATTCCGTGGTTGGACTTTTTCTTCGTCCTTCCTTAGCGCTATACTCCCTTTAGGTTATAATCACATCACGTCGAATGATTAAAACATAGGATGATTGATGACCTCGGCAACTACAATTGCTTCAATTTCGTGCGACTTTGAACGTCTACTTCGCCAAGCACATGAAGCACGCAATTGTACATTAATATTTGTCTTTCTCATTCATGCAGGTGTTTTACCAGACCCTTTCCCAAACACGTGATGTAAGGCATCGGCGATATACGAGCGCCAACATGGGATGTGTGTCAGGGAAATCTGTCCAGGTGGCATCGGCTCCAGATGTACGAACATCACTGCCAGCACTACCAAAAGAAACAACAGAACTATCAAAGGATGAAAATACGCCTAAGGACCCGGATGAAGATGCAAATACAACAAAGGAATCCGACGGAGATACGAATATCAAAGAACCCGTGTCTATTCCAGTTACACCTCAAAAACTTGAAATTAAAGCTAATCATGATGATAAGGAAAGTGGTATTGGAGACAGTGACATGTCCCGTCAAAACACTATGTCACCGGAATTGGATCTTCCACAGAACAAACCCAATTCCAGTGTATTGATAGCTGCAGAAGACGCCAGTTCTGAAACTGGTGCAGGTAGGCCTCAGACACAAAGCACCAACATACCAGATGGTGATCAATCATCATCACTGATAGTTAGTATCCAAGAAGGCAAAGATGAAGAAATCAAGTCTGAGAATAATAACAAAGGGAAAATATTCATGGAAGAATCATCGGAGAACAATGCCCAGATCTGTGAAAATAACGATCATGTGGGACAACAAGATGAACCTCTAGCTCCTCCTGAAGATAAGCCTGACGATTATAATAACAACACGCAACTGATCATCAAGTTACAAGAAAACAAATCACAGGGCCTTGATCATGATACGCCTCAGAACCCAAATTTAAACGAAGTGTCTGAGGTTGTTGACCAACAAACAGGTCCAATTAATGCCCCAGTGAGAAGGAACAGCTTACAAGGAGAATGGGATGAAGAATGGAATGAGGATGACCAGCAGTTGGGGTGGGATGAGGAGGGTGAGTGGGACGGAGAAGATGGCTGGGGCGAGGAAGGATGGGACGGGGATGAAAAGTGGCAAGATGGAATTGAAAACGAGCAAAAGAACACTGGTGAAGTATTGGAAAGTGTTAGTCGTGCATTGACTGCGATCGATAAGGAGAACAAAGTTGAACAGTTACCAGAGATAGTGAATGCTACCGACAAAACGACGGAACTTAAGAGTGAAGAAAATCAAAAGACAATTTGGAACGATGATGTTAAAGTTGATAATGCCAATACAGCTTCCGGTAAAGGTCCATACAGAGCAGTCTCACAAAATGATATCGATAAAGACTTACAGAATAAAGGAGTGGAAAATGAAATAACTGCAGACCCAGATACCAATGGTTTTGCCACGGCTGATAGTGGAATGACATTGCAAGAGCAGAATGAAAAACTGATCAATACGGTAGATGATACAGAAGCGCCAAAGACAAGGGAGGAAGTTCTACCCCAGGAAGGTTCAACAAATGAAGAGGGTACTGAAACTGAAAATCTAATATCATCTAACAGTGTCAATGATCCAATAATCATGACAGATAATGATAACATGCACCAAGCTTCAGAAACAACAGAAAAGTATGAATCGCCCACTAAGATAAGTACTGAAATAAAATCTCATGTGAAACCGCCAAACAATAAATCTATACAAAATGCTGCTCATCATGATGTAACAGAAGCTATTAAGATTGAAGAGATGATGCGAACAAAGGAGGTAGAAGCTGGACATGGCATGATGGAGATGTTGAAGAAAGTTGGGAACTGGGCATCTCGTGAGAGGAAGGGTGATGACGCCATGTATGAAGAAGACCCAGATGAAGACCCCTTTCTACGAATAACAAAATTAAGAGATGGGATGGCTGAATCGTTACAAATGTACAGGGAAGTACAGATGATGAAAGTGTACATACAGAAACTGAATGAGAGTATTGAGATAGTGGCTGAACAGGAAGGCGTTGATCTAGATGCAGAAAGTGATGATGAGGTTACCGAGATGATGAAGGAGCTTGAAGGGTTGGTAACTGAGGCGAATGACCTTCTTGGAATAGAAACAGAAGAAGATAAGAAAAACAATGAAGAGAAAGATAAAGAGAGAGAAGATGAGGAAAAAGAGGAAGATGAACACAATATAAAAGACCATGTAGACGAAGAGAATCACGAATATGAAGGTGATACATATGAAACTGATTCAGAAGCAAAGAATCCCGAGGACGATGTAAATGTTACTAATGAATCAAAAGTACAAGTAGACACGGGTGTACAAGTTGAAATTCAGGACGAAGAGAAAGCTGAAGAAGCAAAGCAAGAAAACATACGACTTGGTCTGAAAGTCAAAGAAAGCAGCAACAATCTGTTGGCTAAAGTTGAAGAAATTCGAAAAGTGTTTGGTGACGAAGAAGAAGGGTCCCAGAACGCTTTTGAACTAGAAAAGAAACACGAAAACGATGACAATGATTTGACAGTTTATAAAGAGGGAACAGGAACACCAGATTATAGAGCTCGTGAAAAAGTAAGCTCTCGAAACACTTTTAGAAGTCAGGATTTACCTAACAATAAAGCAAGAGACGTACGGGAGAAAAGCGCTTCAACAGAACGGTTGAGAACTATTAGACTAGGGTCTGCCAAATCTTCGTCATCAAAATTATCAAGTGTGAGGATAAAAAACTATATACAAGATGAAAAGAAAACTTCTATCAAAGAAAGCGACAATAATAACAATACCGAATCAGATGACGCAGATGATAAGAAACTTGATCAGAAAACATATAGTATTAAAGAAAGCAACAATGACAGTGATAATGAAGAAAGTCGGGCGTCATTAGCCGATGAAGAGAGGTTGCCATCAGAAGACAATTTCGTTATTGACATGGCAACTATGTTTGATGTAGCGGACATTTTGGAAGACATCATACGTGAGGTTGAAAAGAGCGATGACGAAATTGTGTTTGAAATCTTGGAGAAAATAGTTGCTGAAGTAGAAAAGCCGGACGAGTATATTGTGCTGGAAATCCTTGATAAAATCATTGTATCGATTGAGGAAAAGGAAGAGATGAAGCGGGTTCTAGAAGAGAGGCAATTGTATTACAGTAATATGATGCAAGAGGTTGCTGAAGCAGGCCAGTCTCGTATGGCTCAACTGACGAATGATATGAACAAAAACATACGAGAATACGAGGAAATGGCTGGAGTAGATGATGACATGAGAGAGAGAATATTGGCTGAGATGAACGCTTCGGAATGCACTATGGTAGAGGAGACGAATAGTGAGGAGATTGTCGGTACCAAGATAGAGGAAATGAAAGAGATATCTGGAGTTGATAAGTGTATGGATTGGATCAATGACGTGCAAGTGACTGACACACCATGTGGTCTTCTTGATGAGGAATGCGTGGATACCGACACGGGTGATGGCCAGAATTTAAGTAAATTGATTTTACCATTGAAAGAAACAGATGCGATAGAAGAGATGATGAAATACATACAAAAGACAAGCAATGATATCAAACGAGGAGCTGCATTTGATGACCAAGTTCCCGAAGGTTCTGCTGGAAAAGACATGGCGGATGAAGAATCTTTATCCAATCAAGTCTTAGATGCTGATGGCACCGATGATATTGCTGTGGAACAGGTTTCCGAGGCTGCTCGTGCACGGATAGCCACGTTAACTGACGACATGACGACGGCTATACGGGAATATGAAGCAAATATGTTGCACCAAGCTATAAGAAATTCTGGTAGGCTTACAAAACCTCCACCAAGAACACCCGATGTTGTCGGCTCGCCTGTTGATACTCAGGAGATTACTGATGGAATGCGTGAACATGAGAACAATATGTTTAATACTGCCATCCAGAGGAATGGCGGTGGAAGAGATGGACTATTTGCTCATGATGATTTGTCAGCAAAATCAGACGGAAACAATATTGCTGATTTAGGTTTAGCAAAAGAACATGATCTGATGCAAGACATTAAAGATGAAACACGTAGGGTAATGGAAAACCAAACTAGTAATTCTACCGACAACAAGAAAGAGACGGCAAATGTTGATAAGGCAGCCAGTATTGCACGTGAACGTATTGCACAACTAACAGATGAGATGACAAAGGCCATAAGGATTTATGAAATGATACAGAAGATAAAACAGAAGAGAATGCAATCTAACAACGACAGTCAAATGTTTATGTGACAAAATATGTCAGAACCAGGAATGAAAATGTTATTATCAAAACTTTAGTAGTTGCAGCGGACCAAAGCAATTGGTATATCTGCAATCAACTCACTGACTGTTTAATCTATGCCAAATGCCCAAGATACCAGACCATGGGGAAATGTCAAGTTAAATCGCTTCAAGAAAGAGGGAAAAGGTTAGTTTTAGTATATCAAATATGCATCAAAAACCTTTAAAAATGTCATTTCCTTCAACAAATTGCAGCGCAGGATCATTAAATGCAAATCAAGCCTAACCCTAATCCTAATATAGGATGATTTGGGTTAAGGTAAGAGTATTATTTGTGGTCCTGTGTCACAAGTTGCTGATGGAACTTTATATTTGCAAATTATTTTACGAGTAAAAATGTAACATTTTCATACCACTGTTTTATACCAATGTTTCAAATCAAATAACAGCTGGGTACTTTTTTCAATGATCTACTCATGAATTAGGTTTCAAATAAGGCTGAAGAAGTATGCCTACTTATATTCACAGCGAAAAAATGATTAAAAATCTAAACAACCGGGGTTGTTCAAGTACCCTGCTTAAACAACTTGTGAGTATCTAAACAGTTGATTAAGCAGCATACTTGTACATCACCAGTTCTTTACCCATTTGAAATAAAGGGGTAAACAAAATTAAGTCCCCCTCTAAAATTAGATTACTAGTACCTTTGTTTACATAACTTCACACACAATCAGACGTTTTGAAAAATTGAAACGATTACGAAAAGATAAAATGCTTGGCTACCAATAGAAAGTTTTCCATTTTCGATATTATGTTTACTTTTCCCAAGACAGTCACATTTCCCCAAAATGATGTTTTCAGAAAAAGTGGCACTTGGTCCTATACCAGTAAATTTAAAAACTCTTTATCGTGATTTTTTTGTACGCAAATTAGACTAAGTTTGTTTGCGTAACTCCGCACAGAATTAATCATTTTGAGAAATTTAAAGACTTGTGTAAAGAGAAAGCGCTTGGGTTTTTATTAAAAGTTTCTCCTGTTCAATATCATGTTTACTTTTCCCATAATTGTCTCATTTTCCCAAAACGATGTTCTCAGAAACAGTGGCAATTTTTAAAATCCTCTACAATTTTGTTTGCCTAACACCTCCACACAATTAGACGTTTTAAACAAATGAAACGTTTCTGAAAAGTAAAAACGCTTAGCTATCTGTAAAAAGTTTCCCCTTTTCAATACCATCTTTACTTTTTACAAAAAAATCAAATATCCCCAAAATGATGTTTCCGTTGACATGAAATTTGCCAAAATCCAATACAAGTAAGTGCCACTTTTTCTGAAAACATCCTTTCGAGGAAATGTCACTATTTTGGAAAGAAGTAAACATGATATCGAAAACGGAAAACTTTCTATTGGTAGCCAAGCGTTTTCTCTTTTCATAATAATTAATAGTTTACATTTTTCAAAACGTCTAATTGTGTGTGAAGTTATGTTAACAAAGGTAATCTTATTTTAGAGGGGGACTTACTTTTTTTGACCCCTTTAGCTTTATTACAGAGTTTTACATTTTTTGATATGAGCTGTAAATTTGGAATAAAATGGCATTATAGCACCTGGTCAGGAATGCTTTGATTACATGTAGGTGTACATGTAATACATTACCATATCTTGAGATGAGCATTACTGATAAAAATTACATTATGAAAATGTTAGTTCCCTTAATCATGTTTGGTTAAAGTGATAATGATCAGAAGTTTTTCAAAGAACAACTTTGACACATAAACTAAGGATTATTGATTCTATGGACCGCTGTTGGGCAGGGAAACACTTAGCAATCATGTATCAAATTGCAATGGAATCACTATGAAATACTTCAGTTGGATACCTTCATTGCTTGTTATTTCATAGAGGCACCTGACATGACATAAATGTTGGTATTTTGGAGAGAAAACCTAACCAATCCTAAATCAGAAGACATAATTTAAAAATTGTATCCGATGGATAAGAATCCAAAGCATTCATCAAATGTTTGAACAAATCTTGATTTCTTTCTTTTAGAATAATAGATCAATCATGAACAATCAATGTCATTCCATTATTCAACATATATTATAAGAATTCAACTGTAAGTATGCTATATGTATAACATTTTATTGAGTTTGACATATTTCTGTTTTGTTGTTATTTTATACAGGGTCATCTGATTTTGGCATGAAGTATATCCACCAGAGCTTAATTATTGCTATACATATTGTGCGTGGCTTGCTGATGACCACATAACTGCATTTTGATGTATATTTGAATGGATCCTCACGTTAACGATACTTGGATGTATTTCTCCATGGAATTCCAATTCCAAAGATCAAACAATGAGGTCACATAAATATTGGAATTTTACCAAACAAGTCTGTTGGGCTGAACTGTGCAATATTACTGAAGTGCAATAGTCGTGTATTGTTGATGGTTTTGTCAAATGTGATACACCATGGCATAGAAGGAGCTACTCTTTCAATGTTTCCTTTAACCTGATAACATTAATAAATCAATAACTAAAATATGTCTGTTTTGAGAAATCAAAACTAGTCATTTTTTAAAAATATATAGTACCGCAAGGGTTATGAAAGGTCATGTATGTATGCTATGTTTTGGGTTTGGGTTTTCATACATGTACCCCATTTCAGATGTATTTTTCCTTAATGTACTTTTCCTTAATCATTGAAAACATAAGAATATATCATAGGGCATCTGAGATTCTACATTATTTTTTACTCATATTAGAGACTGAACCATACCAACATTCAGAATTCAGAAATTTTCATCAAATAGATTATGTGTTTCAACAAAAAGAAAGAAAAAACAACAACAAAACAAAACAAAAACAAAGCAATACAAGATCTTAGTAATGCATAATGAAAAGGAAAAAAAAGCAAACAACATAACAACAAATAAACAGACAAAAACCCATAGCACAAGATATTTTACCCTTGTTTTGGAGCTAAACCGTTTCAAAAAATCTGTTTGATGGCAAGTTTCCTCTAAGTAATGTTGAATAATGTTAACACTTTCCACGCGGCTATTGGTTTTACCATATTCAAAACATATTTTTCAGAAACCTGTCTCAGATTTCAAGGTCTATCTCAAGGATTACTGAATCATTATTAGGCATGTTTGTACTTATGTTACTGCATTTCTCATGGTGATTTCAAATATGGCAATGAAATTCAACAAATTTGACATTTTTTGAAAATTTTGTGAAATTTTGGAATGTCGTCTGCCGCGTGGAAAGTATTATAGGCCTAAACAAACAATTCGAATCCTCACATTGGAACCCAGTTGTATTTGAAGGTATATGAAGAAATATAAATTGACTTGTTTAATTATCAGTAAAGTACCAATCAAATGTTATGCAATTTTAAAGATCTACTTTTGAAAAGTTGAGTTATGCGTAAATGAATCTATTTACAACCTTGTTATTGCATAATTATACAATGGTATGAATTTTCTCACTATTATCCACACTGCTAACTCCTGTTTCTGATAATGACACTCTAAAAGTTGCATAAGTTCTCTTACAGGTGAGAATTTGTTTTAAAAGAGGAATTTGCCTGATTGGTACTTTACTGATTTTATAAAGTGCCCCTATCAAGGGGGACTCAAAGAAGTTTTTTGATTTGATTTTTTTTAGTTTTGTGAGTGGTGCAATTATTGAACTATTAATCAAATGCCTATAAAAGTATACATTTTGGGAAAGAAAATGGATCAGAGAGTCCAAATTTTGAATCAATTTTGACCAAAAATGTTGATTTTGTGAGAAAATCACATTTTTTAACCCCCCAAAAGATCTTTTTAGACCCAAAAAAGTTCAACAAGCTAACAAAAATACTTTTGAGTACAAAATTCCCAAATAACTTGATTATAAAGTAAAGACACTAACTTAAGGACTATTTTTTTCTTTTTTTTTAACCGTATCTAATATTTTTGGAAATATTGACCAAAAAGTATCTTTGCATCATAATCTAGCAATTTGGGAATTTTTTACTCAAAAATTATTTCTGTTTGGGTTTTTTTGTGATTTTCTCCAAAAAAGATTGTCTTAAATATATGAAGTTGGTAGGGAAATGTCTCTAGATCCAGTGTGTTTAATTACAAACTGATATTTCTGGTATTATTTTAATACTAATATGATTGCTATTTAAAAGGAAAATCTGATAATTACTTTATAGAAGCCTACACAAATGTTACTATGTATCACAATTATTCAGATTATGTTTGCAGGAAATAGAATGTATAGTGTTTGCATTCTTTTAAAGGTAGATGACCCGATCACATTTTCGTAACACAGAATTATTTCAAACATACAGAGATTTTCATATCATATGAAAGCTCGTATTTTTCTCATCATCATACTGAAATTTGACGGCCTAAATCGGTATAATTACGGAGAAATCGATGAAATAACGTCGAATTACCGCGAATGGTGGTAACCACCGATATAGTTTGTGTACTACTCAATGGGTACAGTTCACAGCATCTTGTGCGTCTAAAATAAGAACCATTAGAGCTATGCAACTCAAACTTTGGAACACGACTTTTTTAAGGATGACCTTTCATGTAGAATAGAAAACTTCAAGTTGAAAAGATGACCCGATCACATTTTCGTAACACAGAATTATTTCAAACATACAGAGATTTTCATATCATATGAAAGCTCGTATTTTTCTCATCATCATACTGAAATTTGACGGCCTAAATCGGTATAATTACGGAGAAATCGATGAAATAACGTCGAATTACCGCGAATGGTGGTAACCACCGATATAGTTTGTGTACTACTCAATGGGTACAGTTCACAGCATCTTGTGCGTCTAAAATAAGAACCATTAGAGCTATGCAACTCAAACTTTGGAACACGACTTTTTTAAGGATGACCTTTCATGTAGAATAGAAAACTTCAAGTTGAAAATCGGAATGTGATCGGGTCATCTACCTTTAAATGTATTATAAGATTTGTAAAAGTGTACTTTGTTTTTATCAACTTGAAAGTGCTTAATCTGATTGACAACTTCTTCCAAATTTAATCAGTAGCTGAATCATAAGCCATTATTTCTCCTGAAATGTAAAAATTAAATGATTTACAAATAGTATATGGAGGCATTATTACCCATCTCACAAGATTTGGATTGAATATGGGTATCAAGTGAAAATTTATATTTGGGTGGTGGTTATTGCTATTATCTTCCAATAAACGGATAAGATGCCAATAAGATCGAGCTCCTTTATATGTTCAAGCTCTGACATTTTCCCCATGTGTTGTAACAATTTGCTATTGTATACATGTACAGGTTGTCCCAGAATGATTTATACCGGGAAAGGTGCATTTATTTAGCTATGAATTCCACTGATATTAGTGAACTTGCTTATGATTCCAACTTGCACATATATTTAGCTATCTTAGGAATCTAGTATTTTAAAAATCACACGTTTCCGACACAAAATATGGATTCTTTTATAAAAGTGATAAATTCAAAGTTTGATCGAAATTACCTATTTTGAAAAATTGAAACTCATAAAATAAAAAATGTTTGGCACAAATTTCAATTTCAATGATGTGTTAGTAATTTGGCAGTGTCCTCTTTTTATTTCCACAACAAAAATCAATAGATATCAACAGTTGGTGATGTTTTATAAAGCAATATTTGAATGGTGTGAGGAAATTGCTCTGCTTGAGTGATTTATATCATACTTTCTTAAGGGGGCTGTGCACCTTCAGGTACAGCCTCCGTAAAACTGTTTTCATTTAATCTATATAAAAGTATACTTTTTTTTTTGCAGGAAAGGGTTCAATGAATCCAACCATTATCATGAAATTGACCATTTTGGAAACAATTATAAAAAAACCGTTTTTTGACCCATTTTAGGTTCAGCTTATCAACCAAAAGTGCCAAAAATTTGATTATTATTTTTTTTACCAAACCAAAAATGGTGCTTTTCACGATTTTGGACTTTTTAGTCTGATTCCTAGGGAATTGTATGAGGAATATAATAAAACTAGTATGACAAAATTTGACACAATATATTTTGAGTTATCTTAAAAGAACCTAAAATGGGTCAAAAAACGTGTTTTTTATAATTGTTGTCCAAAATGGTCAATTTCATGATCATGGTTGGATTCATTGAACCCTTTCCTGCAAACAATTGTATACTTTTATATAGATTAAATAAATAATGAAGAAGTTACGGCAGTTTTACGGAGGCTATACCGAAGGTGCACAGCCCCCTTAAGCAGCAGTTGTGCATTTTGGCGCGAGTATTATCAATTGAAATACGCTGAAAAGGGAAAGCAGGTTTTCACCGATTTTCAATAATGTCATACTATATTTGAATGGATAGAAATTGTTTAATGAAATTAACAGAGTAAGTAGAAACATTCTTCCCCATTATATTGCAAGCATTAGACTTGTCCTGCAATTTGGTTTTATATTCTAATTCTTTTTTTAATCCCGGTATAAATCATTCTATGTATTTACACAAGATTATTATTTTTGCAAACATTTTGATGCATTTGTGATGCGATCTGTGAAAACCCGTCGGATGTCGCAAAATGTGAAATAGGGATTATGGGTAAAATAAAAAATAAAAAAGTAAAAAGATAACAAAACTGTTTTTTCTTTTTTTATAGATTTTGTTTAGAAAATTAATTTTATTACTTTGTGTCATCACCTTTTATGAAATTTCACCTTCAAAAACTTACTTAAGTCACTTTTCTAATTAGCCTTATAATGTTATTCTATTGAACTATGTATCTTTTATGGCCTGTTTTCATGATTTCTTGTTTTGTAGCTTTTTATGACATCACAATCATAATTCACTCATAACTTTTTTTGTAGTGATCGTGGAAAAATGATCGAAACAGTTCTGTAATCAGCACAGATTTAGCTTTCTTATGATATAAATATCTCCAATATGAAAAATCCCGACATGTGGCGGGTTTTCACAGATCGCATCACATTTATGAAAATCTAACTGCGAGGGACATTCAATAAGTTCTACCTCCTCCCTCACAACATCGCTTATATGAATGTCAGCCTCATGACATTTGTCATGATTATAGCTCCAAATCATAGTTACACATTTGCAGTAAATGATAATTGATACCTGTTTCACTTTGGTTATTTTGGACAACGGACACAGAAAATTACCTTAAAAATATACACATGTTTTTCGGGTTTTTTTAAGTATTGTACGGTATAAGAGCATCTCCAGAAAAGTACAACCATTACTCAGATCAATTTACAATGAATTTGTAGCTGAGGTTCCAAACTACAATTGCGTGATATTTGATAAGACTAGCGGCTTATATAATAATAAAGTTATGATATAGCAGGTAGAACTTATTGAATGACCCTCGTAGATAACTGAAAGTGCTAATCTCAACCGGCACGACTCAAAAAGTCAGAACCAGTCCATTTGGAAGTTGGTGCCATAAAAAGGATGATTTAAGTGTCTGGGGTAAATGCTAAATGTAAAATGTGATATTTAACAAAACATTATACTAAAAACAAAATAAATCACATATTTTAGATTTTCAGTGCGAAGCTTGTTTTTATTATTTTACATGTTTTTGTACAAAAAAAATGGGTTCACAATATATACATGCTTGTATCATAATACTATATTCGACTTGTTTGTGTAAAAGGTACAACATGTTGAGGGTTCTCAATAAATACATAACTTTTGTTGTTGTTATTTCAACTCTAACAATCGGTATCTAGGTTTTCAATTCAAATAAGAGTGTTTTTACATACTTAAGTTGAGGGATGACTTCAGTGCTTATTGTAGTCATACATACACACATAACTTCTGTGAAATGTTTGACATTCTTATTGACAAACTGCAAAACGCTATAATTTTGCGAGACCCTTTTTTTATAATTTTGCAAAAACTGACATTTATACTATTACTTTCAATGTAAAAGTTGCAGTTTCGTGAGTATTTAATTTTGAGAATCTTTGCCCCTCGCAAAATTCGCAAAATTGAATCCCTCACGAAATTAAGTGGTTTTAGAGTACATTTATACAATGTACATCATCGCATAAAGAGTTACGCATACAATATTTATGCGCTCACTACAATATGGGCTGATATCATACCCCAACTTGAGGTTACACAGATTCTGAGAATAGTCATAACAGTGGGGTTCAGCAAATTGACCATGCATTTTACATTTATGGATACTATCCCCTGAGTCCCCTCTCTATTTGAAAGTCAATCCATGGGATGGTAATCGTCACATTATTTTACATAATGTATCACTGCAAATTATGAACATGTAGTTCTGGACACCGTGTACTATTGAGCGTTTACTTTTTGTGTATGCTATTGCAATAGTACACACAAATGTTTAAGCAAAACTACACTCAATAGTACACGCTGTCCAAAACTACACATTCATAATTCGCTGTGTATCATGCTCTCTCAAGCGGACAATCCTTTGGGTTATTGTCATCCTATTCCCATGGATTTTCTTTAAACAGGGGGCTCTTCTACACTTGGAAAAAACATAACAAAATGGTGAAATTCGAACATTCTTTTATGATATAAATATAAAGAATCTTTTAGCACTATCTTTGATTTGATTGTATACCAACTATATATCTTTAGTGACATTTTTGTTTTTGCAAATAACAGTGGTCTTTCTTTATGATTCACCCTGTATGATGATATCCAATGTAATTACTCTTCACAAATAGCCATGTCCTGAACATACCAAATAACTGTGCTGCTTTTTATACTTTGTAACAGGCTTGAAAAATGCGCGTCAACATCCGGACGCAAGTTTGCCAACAAGGTGGCAAAATATCGCGTCCAAACAGAAATTTGTGCGTCTATATGAAATCTTTGAAAGTAAATAAGCTTACTTTTTACTCTGATTTTCTTCCCTGCATGACAACATCATTTATTAATTCTGCAAGTTATTCCAGACAGAGAAGTTTAATAATTTTCATTATATTCCAATTAGTTTCTTTCTGGCGTATTTTGACCTTTTTTATGCTGAAGAAAGTTTGTTTTCATTCATCACTGTGCGCAGCCATTTTATTCATAAACGTACATCCACTAGTCTTCACAATTACCATACGTTCCCTTGCACTGTACTATTATTACAGCGAAGTATGACAGCGGCAAAGTCTCCATGTGCAAACTCAATTAATTAATTGGGTGATACTAAATTCGTAATTTAACGCAATAGCGTAATATGGTAAATATAACATACCATGAACATTAATCGACTCTAGCACATGTGTTAAGAAGCAAATCGCATTATCACAGTGTTCAAAGCAGATTGTTGAAAAGATAAAAAATATCGCTCTTGTTTACATCGATAAAGGTATTTTCTCATAAAGTTCGCAAGGTACGATCAACGGATTTAACTTGACATTTAATCATATTTTCCGGACTGTTTATGGTCGACATTTGGGTAGATTTGATCAGTATTTCTCACAATTTTATTACGTTTAATCAATTTTGAGTGTACAAATTTGTGCGTCCAACTGGACGCAAAATTACTCTTGATAGAGTTAAAATGCGTCCGAATTTTCACAATTGCATCTGGACGCAATGCCGCGCGCTAACGGGAAGCCTGCTTTGTAACTACAACACCAATAGTTAAAGCTGTAACATATCATATTTTTTGGTCTGATCATGAGATTGAGCCCTTACAGCTGATGAAATAACCTACAAACAATTGATCACCAATCTCTGGTCGAAGAAAAGTCAGCAATGTTGATATTGCCTTGTAATGGAATCATCCCCAGTGCAGTTTTATTCCATTGTTCAAACTGATGTCATAGGTTACGAAAGTGGATAAAGCTTTAAAGTCATTTATGATATTAAAATATCATTTCGCAGTTTCCACATGAAAAGGTTTAAACTTGATCATATAAGTATCAAACCCCAGCAAAAGTATATAAGCCATTAATTGCAGCTTTACCAGACACCTGCTACAGTTCTGCCAGCCATATGTGTACCCTTCTATCACCACCTACAGCACACGCTGGTAAGAATGAATGCCATGAGATACTGCCCATAACTGGTAGACTAGCTGACACTGGCACCTGTACACAGACAAATAGAATGATAATTGAGTGAGTCACAACAATAGTATAAAATATTACCAAATGAAACACTGGAGTATACAGGGTGAATAAAAGAAAATTGTTCACAGATTGAAACAGCCATTTGACCTTGATTTGTGCATTAAACTATGAAGTTGTTAATGTTTGTATGAAGTGTATTTAATCTAGTTCATCTTCTGAAGACATGAAAGTAATCGACTGAAAAAGAAAGAAAAATGTGAAAAGTTTTGTAAGCTGACCCCCTTTTTCACCATTCCAATGAGATTTACACAGTTAAGACATGTGGCGTGATAAAATAAAGGGAGTGTTCATGACATGCACGTATCTGTATTATTTTTGTGATACTGGCATTGTAAACAAGGTTATATTCACACAAAAGTGTTGAAATCATTGCATAATTAAATAGTTTGGAAAATGTACCATAGCTAATGAAATATCGCACAAATGAAATGATCTGAAGACACCTGTTTCTTAATCAATTTGACTAATGTTATGTAACATAACATGAAATTTTAGCTTCCTTCCAATTTGCAATAGAAATATTAGTTCTCTTTGTTGATATTAAGGTCTTTAACGAAACCCTCCATTGATATGGCCAACATTCTCACCTATTTTTAGTCATATAAGTTACATTATGTCTTAACTGTGTAAATCCCATTTAATTTCAGTCAATTACATTTTTTTCAGAAGATGAAGTAGAATAAATGATGCACACATCAAGGTCCAAAGGCCATTTCAATCCATGCATTTTTTCAATTCACCTTGTGTACTACTTTATAAGAGGGATTTTCACAAGGTTTTTTGTTTGTTGAGAAACTGATCATTTCAAAAAGTACAGTATAAGTGCCTAAGATTTGAAACTAGCAAGCATGTCATAGTAAATCACATCAGGTCCAATTTGCTTGCATCATCAAAATATCTGTACATTATAGAAACACATGCATATATAGTCTTCTGCGCATCTCAGTCAAATACAAATTGAACATAATATGTCCAAGTCAAAACTTCTTGAACTTTTAATTTCACATTGTAATGTACCATATGAGCTTCATTTTTTTGCTTACAAGATTAAAATAGCCACATACAAAAAGAAGTTAAATACAGTTCAACAAAATGTGAGTCTGTCTTATGATTTTTCTCATGTTCTTTTTAAAAAGGTACCACATTTTGCATGGCATTTTTTACAACAACAAAAAATCACATTTCGCATAGCCTTTTTTCAGGTTTCTTCTGAGACAAATTTGGGTTTTATTGGCCTAAAGTAACAAATATGCAGTGTTTAAAACTTAAATTTATTACACAGGTCAATAAATCTAAATTTACAATATTAACCAAAATTGAAATCAGGTATTTCTAAATACCTTTTTTTTCTCAATTTGATTCATGTTATTTATTGCTTTGATTCAATAATTACACTACACTATCTAAAGTAAGCAAAATCAATGATTCATGCAACTTCAAGAGTAGCCTATGTCACTGTCTGAAGCAAGCAAAATCAACTATCAGATTTCCAGTAGTGCGTCGTGATTTGCACCCACAAATATGTCTATTGCGAGTCTGGTGCAAAATTGCAATACAAGTTTTGACATTTAAGATGTTATACAAATTGCATCCCATGAAAAGGAATGATTGAACCCCTATTTGAAAGTGAGGTGCAAACACATTTGATTGAGGGGTGTCCACCAGACTACCATACATTCCTGCTTACCTGATGATGACCCATATGGAATACTTTAAGTTGATTACCAGGTCCTCCTGTTGTAGCAAACAGATTCTCACTGGCATGTGACCATCTGAAATGTCTACCACCCTCTGTGTGTGCTTGTTGGCTGTCTTCTGGATAGCTGTAGATGGAAAATGTGATGACATTTAAAGAAAATTACTTATATACATAGGGATGTACATGTGATTTATTTATCATTATTATAGTATTGGATCAGAAACAAGTGGGTATGGACCTACGGCACATAGCCTCCTGGCCATGGTCAGACACACACATATGCACTCCGCATCAGCTCACTGGGCATGTTTGAAAACACACACAATTCTGGGAACCAATCAATGCAGTAGGTCCCACTTACGTGCTGCGCACCATGGATGTCTATTAGACCAATACAAGTACAAAAACTATATTTTACTAATTGTAAAATAGTTCAAATTTCAAGCAGTAAAGAAGTCATAAATCCAATTCCAAATGTTCCATTCTAAAGAGTCAAATGCTAAACAGAAATTCAGCTATACATCTCTAAACGCCATGGTATGTGTTAGCAATGATGCAGTTAAACATGCAGGGAAGAAACAGCACAAGTATGATTTTAAAAACATAATGGCTTTATGGCAATACCTTACCTTAGCCTTGTGATGTCCCATACCATCCATTTACCATTGGCAATAGCACCGACTCTTGTAGGGTCACGCTGGCACCAATCAGCAGACATTAATGTCACCTGACCAGCATCTAGAGACATGATTGGTTGTTGGTTCAGTAGGTCATAGAATCTAATTGTGCCTCTCTTTTCCGCAACCATTAACTGTCAAAAGAAACAAATGTAAAAATTGCTAAAAGCTTGAACCTTCAGTCCAGGGTTCGACTTTAACACTTGCCCGTTGGCAATTGAGAGTTGTAAATGCGTCGGGCAAGTTGTAGTACACCCTTTACTTGCCCGTGTGTCCAGTTGTCAATCTAAGCTTATTATTAATGTTGTAAATTTCAGTTTAATGAACTATCCGTTTAAAGTATTTTTAATTTTTATGCCAGTTATTTGCATCTTGGAATAAGTAGAATTCTACTTATTTATTCCAAGATGCATATAACTGGCATAAAAATTAGAATTCTACTTATTCCAAGTTTGCATTGATTTCATTGCAATAGCGATCATCACATTTCTTTTCGTCACCATTTTAATTTAAAAAAAATCTTAGTCTAAATCCTCAGTCAGTCGTTTAACAATATCGATATAGTGCATGTATGATAGGCCGACGTTGATTTCTACCAGGTTTTTATTTCTAGAAACGTAATCGTAATAATTTTGACATTTATATTTGGTCAATAACTGCTACCCTGCACAATTATTGCTACTATTGCGCAGGTGGTCTATTACATCATTTCATTTTATTTATTTACGTCGCAAGTGTTTATGAATGGCGGTGGGGGGAGGGGGAAAGTTGATTGATTAACAGATTTTACAGCCTTATTATTCACAGATTTTGGATTTATTATGAGAAAAAAATGTAACTCTGAAATACCTTAAAATCAAAAAAAATTAAGGGCAAGCTGAAATGCTGGCGGACAAGTTGTAAAATACAACAACTGGCCCAAGCTTTTTCAACGGACAAGTTGTTTAAAAAGTTAAAATCGACCCCTGCTTCAGTCCATCCGGATCTTTAGCAGAGGCAAAATGAGACACAACAAAAACACTGTATATATATAAGACAGACACATAAGAGGCAAAGACCAACCAATCATCAGAATGGTATGAAACGTCTCATTATGTACCTTCATTGGATCCTGTGCATTCCAACACACTGACATTCCAGCAGCCTTCAATGTGAACCGTGCCTTCTGGTTACCCTCTAAATCCCATACACAGCAGCTATGATCATCGCTAGCACTGGCTATCAATTGTCCTTCTGTTGGCTCAAAACACACAGAGTTTACATGGTCTCTGTGTCCATCTATCGTCTGAAGAAAATCAAACAGAAAATTTGGTATATTAACATCATCAACTAACTACTACAAAATCAAATCCTTCATTTTGATTTAGGGTTATTAATATAGACTGATTCTAAAAGGTTAACACTTATGAGTCTAAATTTCATATAAATCCAATGTTAACTTTATGAGATAATTATGCAGTGTTGAATCGTTTATCCTTATTTATGGGGGAAAACATCCCTGCGGTACATTTGCATTTATCCATCCAACTTCATGCAGGGTGTGTTTTCTGTTTAAGGACTCTTGGTTTTGGTTTGCTAATTGTTATTTTCAGTTTAGCAGTGCTTCTAGCTATCTAAAAACCAAAGGAGATTTGGCTATGACAATATTGGTTGGATGGCCCTCAACTCAAGTAAAAGTCTATGCAATGGATCAGATTTCCAATACAAATTGGGGGAAATTATTGACAACATCCTTGTGCTTCATTGCATATAATGTCAAAAGGTTGCCAATGTGTTTGTCGAAATATTTCACAGGTTTATGTCAGGTACGTGCATTCTCTTTCTGATTTGTATGAAGAGGTGTTTTGCTCTAATCTGAAATTTATCAGCTCTCCTGTTTTAAGACCAAATGTAAGGGCGAAATGATGTTAGTTATTAAAAAGAATGCACTTATGAGGTAAGGTCATAAACAGCATCCTACTATAGTCTCATCAGTTCCAAATTGCCGAGAAATATTCAGTTTTTATCTCTCCGCGCGCTCAAGTAATCCAAGCGTAAACACTTGATTATGGTCACATGCACACGGTTTTGGCCGCACGCACGTATCACGCATATGATGTACATGCACTTGTTGCCTTCATACTCACCTGCGTCCTTCTGTAATCATTCGCTGCTGTAAGGAAGCTTTGCCAATTTGAACCTGATCAAACTATAACTTTTGGAAGAATTTGTTTACCTGCAATAGAATAATTGAAAATGATAACTTACCACCATTGCATCTTGATCACCAAGATCTGATGTGTATACTGTTATTCTGTGATCCTCACCGGCTGAACAAAATCTGGTGATGTGCAGGGAATGGTAATGAAAAAGACAATGAACAAATTTAACTTAAATATTTTGTTTGACAAAAACATTATGTACATGTATTAGGGAATAAAATGTGTCATGGCTGGCTGGCTGTGACTCTCAATTCTGTGTAAAGGAGACAAAGGTATCCACAATGGGATGAACACAAAACTAACCAAACGTGTAGTATGTGTATAATTTCCTTCTATTTCTACTACAAAAAGAAAGAAACACCTTTTCTTTCCTTAACTTCAAAACATTCTTTAAACCGATATGTGTTCATTATATTTTTACATCTAATTTTAATTAAAACCACATGCCTGAGCAAACAGGGAAATAATTTAAGCAAGCAGGGCTCAAAATATTTGTTTGATTACATCAAAAGTAGCCCTTGTGGGGATGTGTTCATTTTGCCATTGATACATTTTTCATGAATGGAATAATCTCCCCGTAGGCTGGGGCATTACATGTACATACATTGTACGCCCATGAATTTTTGAGTCCTGTCAGCGATAATCCACCAATGATTTCAAGTTATATTTGTGTCTGAATTCTGTTAGTACAGAAAAAAGTGCAAATTCCCTCATTTGCATTTTGTTCAGACAATAATCACAAAACTTATTGGTTCTGAATTGATCATTCATTTAGCTGAATCAACAGTGTTTATCATAAAATAAATTTCAGACGTTAACATTTTATTTATACTCATGTTTGCTGTACATAGTTTATAAGTATATAATGTGCTGTATAATGGATGGATACCTTAGACATCTGGGCAAAACATCTATGGAAGTTTCTGGACTCCAAGCTATGGCAATCACTCGTCTTCCATGATGGAAATCTCGCAAATGTTGGAATTCAAAACCATCACATTCTTTGTCTTCTTCCTGTGGAGTCAACAAGAATAAATAAAAATTAAGGCAATGACTATTTGCCCGGGCACCCTGCAGCATGGGCAGTGGCACCCTGCTGCCAAGAGCAAAAAATCTATTTGCACGGGCAGTTGCAGCAAGAGCAGTTGAGGTTGAGAGAGGCCGCAAAAACTGAATTATCAGCTCGTCATGCAGCAGGGAAGGATGGCTACGGCTTTGTCAGATGCCATAATGATTGTTGGGGTGTTTGTTTGTTTCTTTAGTTGTTTGTTTGTTTGTTGTTTGATACGAGGGTGTCATATGGATTTGATTGTTGGGGTGTTGAAATTCAAATGTATACAGTAGTGCGATATGCATCTCTAAATAGGCAATTCAATAACAACAAAATAATCAAATATACCAATAATTGTGTTTATAATATTGGTACTAATACACGCACGTGTGCGTAAACATTTTGACATTATAGGCTATTTACAATTTATCAGGATCAAAATAGAATAAAATAAGTCTGACATATACAGTATGATAAAGGGATATAGGATAGGAGACCGTTGGTAGTGGCAAGTAAGTATACTAAGCATTCAAAATTGCATATCTACATCACATCACATAGGGTTAGACATTGTTAGACTAGAGGTAGGGTTAGAAAGATATTTTTGCGCATTTTGATATCATAGACATTTCGCAAAAAAAAATTCGCGGACCTTCTTGAAGTTGATGCACTGCATGAATGTTAAAAACAATATTTTCACGCTGTATAATTTTCGCAGAATTCTTTTTTGCGCGAAAATAAAACCACCGCAAATATTTCAGCTTTTACATGTACATAATTATTATGTGCCAAAAGTCGGTACAGACAGGTCGCAAACTCGCAACAGGTTGCTAGTCCCAACCAATTGCCAACAGTTCACTTTCACTTCAATTCAATAGATCTTCATTCGAACCTGTAGTACACAACTGGTCGTTCTATTCATAGTGCACCCGGGCAATATGAAATCAACACAACCTGTGATTTAGAGAATATTATGAGTATAAGGGCTGGCAAATTTGTCCACCTGCAATGGCAATGCAAGGAATGATTTTTTTTTTTTTAAATTAAAAATATAAATAAAATAAAAAGGTCGACGACGAGAGGCTGAACATACAATACTAGGAGACTTAGGCTCACCTGAAATCGGCACATGCCAACGCTAATCCTAGAATATCCTCCATAAGCAATGAGATGAGAAGAATTTTCAAATGGTGAAAATTCTACACACGTTACTTGATCTTCAGCACACTCAAAACTGTGCGAAGTCGCTCGGCTGTCGTTTTCTGACATTTTCCACACAGAAACACACCCAATTACAAGCTTTAAATCTAATGTGCAGGTAAGGTACTTCACAATTGATCAAACGTAATGAATTTTAATGATAGAAACGCTAAATAAAGATGAAAGAAGAGGCTGTTTTGAAAACAAATCACAGACAAAATCCGTTCATGGAGAGCGCCATGTTTTTCAATTACAATGGTCAGAGGTCATAACCTTTGACATGATGAGCAATGTAGTCTCTTTTAACAGGCTTTTTCTACTTTTGATTTCCAAAACTGCCTATCCTTCTTCTAATTCTTCCGGTTTCAATGCAAACTTCACATTGAGGTTGAAGACTATAAGCACTTGTTGTGGCGCGCAATGCAAGCTGTCAGCAATTTAGTAATTTTGAATTGCTGACTTGAATGACTGTGAGGTTTTGGCCAGGACAGTTGAGTCTGGAAGATTGTTCATCTCTTGGACTGTACGTGCGGTGTAACCAAGTGTTCAGAAATACTTTGGTGGGGGGGGGGGGGGGGGGGGGGGGGGGGGTCGGTTGGCCAAAACGGGGGGGGGGGTCTAAAAAGTTTGAAGTCTCAAAAAGGGGGGACTAAAAAGTTTTACCTACTCAAGAGGGGGGGTCAACAAAGTTAGGCCAAATACTAGTCGTTAACGGGAAAAATACCAAAATTTTCTGAGCTACGCGCAAGTAAATACTGCAATATGACATTTCTATAACAAATTATACAGATTTCCGCACGTTCTGCGCAAATCTTTGTAAAAACGTTGTGGCGACAGCAGAATTTGTTATACAAAATGTGGCTAACCAGTGTCCACAATTTTTACTTAAGAACTGTTGATAAGGGTGATCGTCAACAGGGTTAAATACACATTTCCGCGCGCTACACATTATTTTGAACGCAGTTGACCAAATTTCTGCGCGGGGGAGTCAAAAAAGTTACGCCAAATAGGTAGTCGTTAACGGGGAAAATACCAAAATGTTCTGCGCTACGCGCAAGTAAATACTGCAATATTGACATTTCTATAACAAATTATATTTGTAGAAACATTGCGCCGACAGCAGAATTTGTTAAACAAAATGTGGCTAACCAGTGTCCACAATTTTTACTTGAGAACTGTTGATAAGGGTGATCGTCAACAGGGTTAAATACACATTTCCACGCGCTACACGTGATTGAACGCAGTTGACCAAATTTCTGAGCGGGGGGGGGTCAAAAAAGTTAGGCCAAATAGGTCGTCGTTAACGGGGAAAATACCAAAATTTTCTGCGCTACGCGCAAGTAAATACTGCAATATTGACATTTCTATAACAAATTAAACAGATTTCCGCACGCTCCGCGCGTGTCTTTGTGAAAACAACAGGATTTGTTATACAAAATGTGACTAACCAGTGTCCACAATTTTTACTTCAGAACTGTTGGTAAGGGTGATCAACAACAGGATACAAATTTTGCACGCTACTTTTGTACTAGCAAGTTGACCAAATTGTTCGTTCTCCGCGCATATCTTTGTGAAAGTATTGTGTAGATAGAAGGACTTGTATACAAAGAGTGACTTTTTACAATTGGAAAAAAGAAAACGTTTTTAAAAAGGCTATGATAAATACAAATCACAAAAAATACAATTCGGAGGCTTGAAAGATATGTTTCAAGTGAATTTGAAATGTTGCAAATTGATTGCCAGCTATACACAGTTCTGACTGTAGTGTAAGCATCATAGAACTTGAGTCAAATGTCTATCTACATCTGACAGTAGGGGGGGGGGGGTGGTCAAAAAAGTTTTCCACCCTCTTAAAGGGGGGGGGGGGGTCAGAAAAGTTTGTCAATTTGTAAAGGGGGGTCAAAAAAGTTTAGACACCGACAATTTTTTTTGGCCAACCCCCCCCCCCCCACCAAAGTATTTCTGAACACTCAAGCTGATACTTTTTCAACAGTCACGTGATGAGAAACACGTGGTGGGCGGACTAGCCCCGCTCTCCCCTAACACTCTCTATTGATACACGGCTCGTCTCCACTGACCAATACTTATGTAGTTTTACTAAACCAATATAGGCTCCTGGCTCCACTGACCAGTGACCATGGAGTTTTGACCCCAGACTTTTTTGAAATGTCTAAGCGACTGGTAGAAGAGATTATAATTAAAGTTCATGGATAATGTCAAAGGTCAATCTAATGTCACATGACTTTTCGCCATCGAAAGATATTTTCCTCATTCATCATCATTCAGGAGGAAAACACTGAGCTGAAAATCACCGGCTTTGACGTGAAAATACCTTTAAGCTTTTAATCAATTCATACGGTTGTGTTATACAGATTATCAAGATGGCGTTGAGTGACGCAGATGTTCAGAAACAGGTAAATATGATCTCAAACAATGCCCCGGGCCCAAATCCATGTCCTATTTTAGCATGTTAGTATTTAATTTTTTACATTGAAAAGGTTATGAAAATCAAAATGTCATCGATTCAATATAAATATTAACAATAAAATGAGCTTTAAATTTGTATACAAATAAATATGGTTACTATAAAAATATACTATAAAAAATGCTAGCCATAGGAACATCATAAGTTTACACCAGGGCATAGATTGTAAGAATATTAGAGACTACTAGTACTTTTAACTTTCTAAGCAAAACTGAGTCCAGTCCAGCAGGTGTCCAAATATGGCCACCAATTTGGGAGCAATATTTGCCCACCAAGACAAAAATGCGTAATAAATTCACTATTGTTCGTGTTTGAAACCAGAAATAATTGTTCCAATGGAGTAAAAATCTGGTGAGGAAAGGTTTAAGTTTGATTTCCTGTTTGAATTAAGCAAATTCTGATACTTGTTGAAGAGATGAAGAACATTTTGTGATTTTGGGTTTGAGACTGAGAGGCTTGGTATCTCCCAGCACTATATCTGGGTGGATCCACTAGCCTAAATGAGTACTTGTGGCCAACGAAATACAAGGGGACGGGGTGTGTCAGAAACATCCATTCAGCATCAAGCAAAAGTTTTGTCTATTGTAAAAATGATGGGCGGCGCAACGATAATCGATACATGTGATTTTTGTAATAGGGGTTATAGGTAGGGTGTTTGTCATTGGGAAGGGGTTAGTGATGGGGGATGACATATTTGACCAAAATATGTAGAAAACTCATGTTTACCTCTTTTAAATTCAGCGGAGAAGTACGAAACTGCTGGGATGTATTCACTGATGTATAAATAACCCCACACAAGCAACTAGACATCATGAAAGTAAACCCTTAATTTACCTAAAATGGTTTTAAAATGTGCATGACTTAAACTACTTTTGGTTATAACTTTTTTATTATTCAGCCTGCAGACAAGGTTGAACCATCATTTTTTATTGTAAAGTACTTTGTTTCCATGTATTCCATTTTCAAAGAGATAATTTTATTTTCAAAATTTTATGAACATGCCTATCATGGTGATGGTGTTTGTTAGGAGGGGGTTAGTTGTGGTGGAGGGCAGGGGTTTGTGGTGGCGAATGGGAAAGGATGGCCCTGGGGAGAGGGTTTGTGATGGGGAAGGGGATGGTGGCGTGGATGCACGGGGTGGGAAGGGTTGGCCTAGGGGTGGTGGGTAGGGTGTTTGTGGTGGGGGAGGGGTTTTGTGGTGGGGGAGGGGTTTGTGGTGGGTGAGGGGTTTGTGGTGCAGTTGGGAAGGGAGGGGGTATAGGGAGGGGGATTGTGATGGGGAGGTGGTTGTGGTGGCGTGGATGCATGGTGTGGGGAGGGTAGGCCGTGGGGTGGGGTGGGGTGGGTAGGGTGTTTGTGGTGGGAGAGGGGTTTTGTGAATGAGAGGGGAGGGGTTTGTGGTGGGGATGGGAGGGGGTTTGTGGTGGGGAGGGGAGGGGGTTTGTGGTGGGGATGGGAAGGGGGTTTATGGTGGGGGAAAAAATATCAGGAGTACAAATGTTGTTACCTAAATGGTCTCCATTGACCCCATACTTAGCCCTCATGTGACCCCATATCATTTCCATGTAACCTCTATCTTGGTGTCACACTCACAATTAATTAAGAAATAGTTTCATTTTTCTAAACAACAAATGATATATCACAAGCATAAGCCCACTTAAATTCAGTAAATTATTTAATACAGCAAGATACAATACAATATAAGGTCATGGCATTCACAAATGTATGTGTGGATGGACAATAACAAGGTTGACCTCACCCCATGGTGTGGGTCATGAGGTATTATGTGGGTTATTTATGTTCAAATATGGGTCGTCTAAGGTCCTGTTTTGTACTTGAAAAATAAAAATAAATGTAAAAAAACCAAAAAAACATTTCGGGTATCGGGTACCTTATTTCGGGTACCCGGGTACCTTAAATCAGGCGGGTACCCGTTTGCCCGCCCGAAATTCCCAGCCTTAAAACGCAACCAAGAATTTGTTTGAAGCGACACAAAATATTTAGGTATTGAGTTAAACAATTGATATATGAAGGGTAGAATATGCCATTTTTTGTGCGGAAGCGCTACTTTTGGATTAACTGTAAATACTGGCAAATATGCCCGCTTACTGGCAAATTTGCCAGGGCTGGACAATTCGGACACCTGCTAGGAATGAGTCTGATATGAAAGCTCTACATTGTTTTGTAAATAAAATTGTTTTCCTCATTTTCAGATCCAACATATGATGGCCTTTATTGATCAAGAGGCACGGGAAAAAGCTGAAGAAATCGAAGCTAAGGTAAATAAAATGATTTGTTGAATTTTATATGATAAATTATGGTGTAAACCTAAATCAAGGTGTTGTACTTCACTTGGCTAATTATATTGAGTTGTACATGTAGTAATAATTTTTATGTATCAACTATTTACATTCGCTGTGACCCCTTTGTGCAATGAGATTGAGGTGGGTACTAGTGCACTCACTAAACTTTCCTTTACAAATATCTAACAGCAGCTATAATTTTGGAATGTAGTGTATTAATTCTAATAGATAAAAATTGTTTGCATTTGTACTGTTATCTAGGCAGAGGAAGAATTCCAGATAGAGAAGGGTCGTCTAGTTCAGCAGCAACGTCTCAAGATTATGGAGCACTATGAAAGAAAAGAGAAAAATCTTGAATTGCAGAAAAAAATGTAAGAGCAGTTAATTAAAAACACCATACATAAGTTCAAGACTTGATTGAAGAGTCAGGTCATACAAATTGAAAATAGTTGAACAATAAATATTATTGAACTTTTGTGATTTGAAGAAGCACCAAGAACTAACCAAGAATGATAGAATATTGCTAAGTTAGAAACAATAATGCATTTATATGCTTTAGACATAGTTTGTGTCTCATAAAGTCTGATGTTATTATTGGCCAAATAAGACTAAAAATACCTTCACCTACCCCTTCCTTGAACAATTTTCATCACAATTCATGCACACTTCTCATTTTTATAGTCAGCAATCTAATATGCTGAACCAAGCCAGACTTAAGGTACTGAAATGTCGGGAGGATCATGTACAAGGCCTGCTGGAGGAGGCAAGGCAACGTCTTGGAGAGGTCACCAAAGATCGCGCCAAATATGGCCAGATGCTTAAAGGTCTTATCGCTCAGGGACTGTATCAGATGCTGGAACCTAAAATCCTCATTAGGTGTAGGGAAAGTGATCTTAGCTTAGTCAAGGTAAGCTAGCTTGGGAAAGGAGAAAGTACACGGTCATTACTCTGGTCACCTTATAAATGATAATATTATGACTTTTAAAAAAATTGCTACATTTTAATACCTCATTTGATCGCCAAATGTGGAAAATCATTCAAAATTTGCATCAGATTTACCCAGAATAGACCCTACCGTAGATAGGTAAAACTCAATTGATTATCCTTTTCTGATGCATTGTGAGATAGAAAAGGGGGAAATTGATGCATTGTGGGATAGAAAAGGGACAAATTTGCCCACTTTTCTATCCCTTAACAGTCTCTGCCTCTAAGGGCGTACCATGTGGTGATTCATGGGTCCTCAGATCAACTTTTTAAAAAAACTAGTGATACATTATCATAACATTATAGTACTGCCAAATTTTAAAATTCCTAAAAGTTTTGGTTCGGTCGTAAAAAATCACCGAAATTTTAGGAACAAATCCCAGTAAAATGATTACTACGTTCCCTATAAGTATAACTATGCGCACCATGCACATCCCAACGAAAGGAAAACATATTTTGAAACCTCCAGTTGGGTACACAACAAAAGTGAAACAAAATCATTGGGATCTCGTTGGCGCGTCACATTACGCTGACCTTGAAACCGTGACGAACAGCGTCCGTAGCAGTTTTCAAGCCCTTATAGTTTGACGCGCCAACGAGATCCCATTACATAAACAAGTTCATATGGAAGAACTCAGAGCCTTTAACATATTCAAAAGTAAAAATTGTTGGGACCTCGTTGGCGCACGGAGAAAATCCAGGTCAAAGGTCAAGTTTTACCATTTTGAGCCATTTTAGCACCTCCGTAAATCCGTGCGCCATCTTTAAAACACCTTGGAAATGACATCTACTTGCAAAGATGGTTTACCTTGAATAAAAAATGAAGAATCTGGTTTGGGATCTCAGAGATTTTTTTTTTAATGATTTTTTACAAATTTGCTTAAGAGCAACTTGCACTGCATGCGAGTCAGTAATAGCCCTTTGTGCATTGTCCAAGTTCTTGTAAATCAGTGCGCCAACAAGATCCCATCAACTTTTTGATTTATTTGCTTAGTTTGGCCACTATTTAATAGATACCACTAGAAAAAACTTTGGGATTTTGATGGCGGTTATTTCTACATGATCGCAAAGTTGAGGTGTCATCAGCTTTATTCTCGAGCCTTTTTGGGCCATTTATCAGATTATCAGAATATCAGATTCCTTTGGTGAATTTTGACATGTCATATAGGACAATGATTTTCATGCATTTTAAACCATTCTCAACCCATCAACATTAATCTGTTGCATGATGTTTCATAAATTGCATATTATGTCTTCAGAATTCAACAACCCTGTCGAATTCGGAAGACATGACTTACATATTTTGAAATCGACATTACAGACTAACATAGTTGTGTTCAGAATAGTCTGAAATGCATAGAAAACAATGTCCTATATGACATGTCAAAATTCACCAAAGTAATCTGATATCCTGGGACTTAGTCTGAAATGGCTCAAAAAGGCTTGAGAATAAAGCTGATGACACCTCAATTTTGCGCTCATTTAGAATTAAGCGCCATCAAAATCCCAAAGTTTTTTCTAGTGGTATCTATTGAATGGTGGCCAAACTAAGCAAATAATTCAAAAAAATAATGGGATCTAGTTGGCGCACTAATTTATAAGTGCTTGAACAATGTATGTGGGGCTATTACTGACTCGCATGCACTGTAAGTTGACCTTAAGCAAATTTTTAAAAATCGTTTAAAAAATAAATCTTAAAGATCCCAAGCTGGAATCTTCATTTTTGATTTAAGGTAACCCATCTTTGCTACTGGAAATCATTTCCAAGGTGTTTTAAAAATGGCTCAAAATAGTAACATTTGACCTTTGACCTTGATTATCTCCATGCGCCAACGAGATCCCAACAATGTTTCCTTTTGAATTTGTTAAAGGCTCCGAGTTCTTTCATATGCACTTGTTTATTGAATGGGATCTTGTTGGCGCATCGAATTATAAGGTCTTGAAACTGCATAAGAGCGCTGTTTGTCAATGGTTCAAGGTCAGCGTAATATGCCACGCCAACGAGATCCCAACGATTTTGTTTCACTTTTGTTATGTACCTAACTGGAGGTTTTAAAATATGTTTTCCATTCGTTGGGATGTACGTAGCGCGCATAGATAAACTTATAGGGAACGTAGTAATCGTTTTACTGGGGTTTTTCCCTGAAATTTCAGTGATTTTTAACGACTGAACAAAAAATGTTAGGAATTTTAAAATTTGGCTATGGTATAATGGTATGGTAATGTATCACTGATTTTGTTATAAAGTTGATCTGAGGACCCATGAATCACAACACCCCCCAAAATGGTACACTCTTACAGGCAGAGACTGTTAATGCATCAGAACAGGATAATCAATTGACTTTAACCTATCTACGATAAGGTCTATTATGCTGTTCCAAAATCTCAAAATGTACAAGTTATATGCACATTCTAATGCATGCATGCCAAGATTTGAATTAACTATACCGTCTATAACAGTAAGAGTGACGCGATCAATACTCTGTAGGGTTACAGTGTACAGTACATGTAGGGATATGAGAAAAATATGGGCTTTCTTTTAATAATCTCAATTTTGATGGGAAAAATGTATTGCACTCATTTGAACGCACTGTAAAACAAAGATGTCAAGGCAGAACATCTCAGTGTCACATTCTCATTCGTCTGAATGTTGAATGGACAAATGTGCAGTGTTAGTTGTGTAACTAACTACCAATAACTTAGGCAACAACAACAAAATTGTTGTGTTGCCCTCAAGTGCCATTAAAGGTATATTATGTGATCTTTCCAGGGAACGCCCTCAACATCGAAACAAAAATAGAAAGCAGATTTTCTTGCAGATTAACATTTCTGATCATAAATCATGCATACATTCCAAGTTACAGGGCGATACGATTCTTAATTACTTCAAAATCATGGTTTTAGAGTGAAAATAAACTGTCGGGATTCCGACAGTTTATATTTTCCACTCTAAATTCACTCTAAAACCATGATTTTGAGGTAATTAGGAATCGTATCGCTCTGTAACTTGGAATGTATGTATGATTTATGATCGGAAATGTAAATCTGCAAGAAAATCTACTTTCTAAAAAAAATCATGAATAGAGGGCGCTCTCTGGAAAAGATCACATAATATGCCTTTAATCTTGAAGTTGGTCGGTTGGTCGATTTTCCTTTTCTTTTTTCCTTTCTTTTTTCTGACAAATATTATTGACAGACGACCATGGTCCGTCACAAGACAAATTGGTAAAATGTCAATTTGACTAATGTTTCTAGTGTGAAAATATTTTAAAAGCAATAGTAATATTTTGACACATTGGATAGAATTTAAATCTAAAAAAATAAATTGTGACCCTGATTTTTTGAATTTTATGGTCGAACGCTGAGGTAAACACAACAACAACAAAATTGTAGGACGAGTAGAAATTGTTCTAAAATGATTTAGAAATTATTGAACTGATTATAGCTTATACGTCAAATCATACATGACTGTTATAAGTTAGTTGTAACATATTTTTATAATTGTATTCTCTATTTTTGTATCATTCTGTAGGAACATTTACCTAGTTCACTTGCGGACTACAAAGCAGCTACCAATAAATCATGTGATGTAACAATTGATACACAGAACTTCCTAGGGGCTGGCGTGTAAGTCTTTCAACATCCTTTTAAATGTTACTGTAAAACCTGACATTTTCGTGGTGGTTTTATTTTCGCGCAAAATAATTATAAGCGAAAATGATAACACGCAAAAATATTGTTTTCAACATTCATGCAGTGCGTCCAGAAGGTCGCCCGCTAAAAAAAAAAAAATCGCGAAATGTCTACTAGTATATCAAAATGCGCGAAAATATTGGCTTTTACAGTATTCAGAATCAGATCAATTTACAACACCTTTGTATGAAGTGCATGATTAACTCAATTGTACAATTCAAAAGTTTCATGTTTTGTTAGATTAATAGAAAAGTCATGTCTGCATTTCAACTTTCTCAAAATCTTTGAAATGCCCAAAACCTATATGTACTGTGTGATATTGTCCTGTGTATGTCCTTGCACTAGGACAATCCAGTATTCTTATTTCTTTTTTTACTTTCCAATGTGGGCAAGAAATGTATTCCTGATACTTTCCAGAACAATACTAACAAAGTAAAGTTTTCTTATGTGTACTTTGTCTACCTGTAAATATCATGTGTATATTGTGTTCTATTCTTACAGGACTGGTGGTGTTGAATTATATGCTTTCAATGGCAAAATTAAGGTTGTAAACACACTGGAAAGTAGACTAGCACTCATAAGTGGACAGGTAAGAATCAACAGGATCTCATCTTTGATATAATAATCATTATCCTAACTATGTCAATAAATGCGTATGTGTAGTTTTGTTTCTGGGGCCATTTGTCATTTTCAAAAGGGGAGGGGGGGTCTTTGAGTGACAACGTTTAAAAATGTATTAAAAGTGAGGGATGTTTGATTTATTATATTACAATTTTTTTCTGCAAGTAGGGATCTTTGGCTGACAGTGGTTACATTTTCAAAAAGGCATGCAGTCTTAAGCTGACAACATTGTCAAAAGATATTGGGTCTTTGGGTGACATTAAGGGTGAAATGAAGTCTAAAAATATGTGTATACACCAAATATAAGGGAGTCCCCCAAGGCTGCAACTAAGACAAAAGCATAAGTAATAGTAAACAGCAACATTCACAAGATAGCAATTTCACTTTTGGTCAATCCTCTATAAAGTATAAGTAGTATGCACACAACTTTAGTGATCCGTAACACTGACCCTGTTCTACGGGCAAAGGGAGCTCTCAGGAAGGGCCGGTTGTTTGGGCGTTGTTTTTGTTTTGTTTTTAAAATATGTGAGTGAAAATGTTGGTGAATTTCAACAAATTTTGCAATGTAAAAAATGTCAACAAATCTCGAAACAATTTTGTGAAAAAGATAACAAATTTTGAAGGAAAGGAAAACAAATTGGTCAATCGGGCTGTACAACAGAGTGGTTTTTTTTATTGTTTCCTTACCCTAAACCTTAACATGTCACTTATCTGTTATCTAATTGTTTCATTTATTTTGTCTACTTTCAGATGAGTCCTGCCATCCGTGGGGTACTGTTTGGCACCAATCCAAACCGTAAATTTGAGGACTGAGGAGGATGTGATCAGTATTCTATCTTCCTAGCTCAACGCCAATGGAAATATCTTTTGCAAAATTCCCAGATCAATTTGTGCAATTTACAAAAATTACTGTATGATTTGTGAAAGTCAATACTATAATGACAGGTCTTGCAGTTTACAACAGTACAATATATGGTTTCTAAGCATTGTAATAATGCTACTAACCAAATTTAGAATGGTGCCAATGCTTTTACTTGGAGGATTAATTAGGTCTCAAAACAATCAATGGGTTATTGGTGTTGGTAAGACGCCACAGTATAAGGGATATCCAAGTTTGGGAGGAATTATAACCAATTCCTGGAAACAGTTGATAGTGTTATACTATTCTTAGAACGTAAGTAAACTATGCCAACGATTGCCTGTTTGAAACTGCAAGACCCCATCTTTGTGAAATGGATTTTCATTCCATTCAAATTATTTTTATTCATATAATTTGAATTCAATTCAACTCAATTCAAATGCATCTAGTTGTAATGACATATATTCTGGGTAAACATAAGTCTTATTCTTGTTTTAAAGGAAGCGAATGAACAGGGAATCAAATCTCTTCTAATAACAAACTTTATGACACCAAGCTGACGCAGTCAATCTTGGTACATCGACCACTGCTAAGTTCAGTCTAATTCAGCCGCTTAAAAACAGTGAACAGTTGATTTTCCCAAGATTGATCATAAATTATGGATATTTGTCTGCTACCTGATTATAGATCATAGTTGCCTTCAAAATTGTTGACTGGCGCAGTGGCGCTATAAGCCAGTGTCTGTACTCAAGGAAATGGGCATTTGTAAAAACATGTAGTCTAAACTGAATAATTACTGTAATGCACCTGGATGCAGCAGTTTCGCACCAGTGTGTATGGCGTACTTGATGCAAAGACCATATTTAAAAACTGGTCAAGAATTCTAAAGGCAACCAACCATAGCGTGTCAAATCCTGAATTAATATCGATGACATTCCTATTTGTAATCATGGATTTAATCCAACTTGTATTGATGTTCAAATCACTAGAGCATGAATGTTTGGCAAGTTAATGATACCAATTGTTACATAGTGCACTGACCTACCTGTAGACTAATAAAAAAGGTGTGAGTATTGTAAATGGAAGAATTTAATCATGCTAATTATGTTTACAATACTATAGTTTATTATAAACATCAAAGCTGTATATTTACCCAATAATTTGTATATTCGTTATTCATTCACTCTTAGTAGTGTCGAACCAATCAGAAATCAAGAAACTAAAATACGCGGAGTGCATTGAAAGTGTGCGCGCTTTGTTTTGATTCGTGAATTGTGAATTTTGATATGTATAGTGTCGTGTATGAATTAGGTCAATACATGCGTATGTTCTGTTTCTCGAAAAATTAATGCACTCACAATAGCACTCCCCCTGCAGGGTCTTGCCATTTATTCACACATCAACATCAGCGCATGTGCATTGATTTGTCTAATTTCTCTCGAAAACAACACATACGCATTTATTGACCTATAATCAACATAATGTGTGTATGCTTACTTGTTAGAATGGTACCTAATACTTACACTGGCTTCCTAATACTGTTATACCAGATATGTTCGTGCGTTTACTTAATATTTAATGAATCAACAATGCCGGCCTCATTCGAGGCATGAACATTTGCGAATGTAGACTTTGGATTTGCATTGTATAACTTTGCAATGTACTGCTACAAGGTAATATTTGCGACATGACATTTTTGTGAGTAGGTGCTCCTTGTGGAATTAGCGAAATTTAAATGCATGCGAACATATTTTGTGTTACAGTATTTTTATCCGTCATTCCTAACATTTGTTTTCAAGCAAAAACATGAATGAACTGTGTTTTGTCAGGTGTGGCCATCCAGTTTACTGCGGCAATCATGAATGTGATTAATTTGATGCGCAAGTATATTGATTTGTGTCATTTCTCAAGTAACAAGAAAACATGTAGGCATTGACTGACCTAATTCATACAATAAAATACTAGTCACATAACATTACATTTTTTTCGTCATTCCTGCATTAAAATTGGAGCACAACAAGAATCAAAATAATGGCAAAATGTGCAGCACAGACACAGATTGCAATTAAACATTTTAATGCACTTTGCATACTTTGGTTTATCGATTGTATCACTTGTGCGTGAGCAGCGTGACTAATAATGAATGCTAGGTGTGTATGAACAAGATTAACTGCATGATAGTAACCATTGTTAACCCAGTAGGCCAATGGAGGCTGTCGGGGGTTTTCATGTGCAACTCATAAAACAATCAGTGTTTGTGACATATTTTGTGCACAAACTATCCACATGTATGTGTCCCTTAAGCTAAGTCTGAACCCAATATTGTTGGGACTAAACCAAAGACTGCTCCGCTTGTGATTTTTAATAGTAGTTGATACTCTTTAACTTTAGAATAGAGTTTATGTTTCCTCCAAGATAGCTGTTATGACAAAGCATTAACAGCCTCTTCCTATCTTTATGATACAAATGGTTATGTGTTTGATTAATGTTGTGGGATATGTGGTTGTTATTTTTGTTCTTTACCAAATCTATTGGCTAAATTGAAGTACTAAATCTATATTATTTAAGTAGAATATAGCGCTATATTTATCTTCATCTCTTTGTCATCTGTGGTGCTAATGTGCAGTGGTTAATAGATCCGATTGATTGTAAATTATGCAGATTTTGGATATTTGTAAATTGTTCCATTAAATGTGTACAAGTAAGAAAATAATAAGTTCCGAAACGAAGTGAGACATTTGCATATTTGTCAATTGTTACATTAAACATGTACAATTAAAGAAATAGAAATTCCAGTTAAAAATGAGACATCTCCAAAAGCTGCTTTGTGTAGAATTCTATATTCACATTGTAATTTTATGTAATAATAATATCGTAATACTAGGAAGGTATGGTGAGGTGAATATGGTATCATAAAGTATGTTTATACATCAGGAGAAGGCAGCTTTTGGATAACTCTTTTGCATCTGAACTATTCAACTAGGCAGTTACTATGGAAAATGTATTAGAATGTGATCAAGCATGGATACCCATATTTGAATTAGTTTTGTCTTTTTCTTTATTTTATCTGTCCTGATATAATAGTAATAAGTTGTACTGCTGTCTTAGATTTATACTCTCAGATAATAAAAAACGACACCATTGTCTGATCATTATTGTTTCAGAGGTCACCTTCGAAAAGAACATGTTGGAAGCAAGATTTTAAAGTGATATATCAATTGAATGAAAAGAACACTTTCCAAGCTTTAAGGTGATTACACGAAGCCTAGTTTTTCTTAACAGTATTGGCCTATATCTCAAAACAGTGTTTGCTAACAACATGTATTATTATGCAATGACATGGTATATGAAAACACCATACCAATGTTTTAGGTTCATTGCCGTATCCCTGTACTAAAATTGTATCATAATAGCACCAAAAATATATAAATGTATATTGTATGACAAAAAAATAAATAATGGTCAAATGTTAAATCGGTGTTCTTTCGTTATTTGTATGAAATGCTTGAAATTATGTAAATATTTTGTGACAGCACCCAAGAAAAGTTGACCCCTTGTCTTTCTAATTAACAATTACACCACAGGGGTTGAGATACATAATGTAACCACATTTTAATTGGTTTTGATTAAATGATAATAATCAGTTTTTTAAAGTAAATGTCATTCCCTCCCTGCCAGGTGGCTTGATGCTGCCCCCACCCCCTAAAAAAAAGATAACAAACACATGTATTTGATCAAAATAGTCATCAATGCTCCTGATAGGGCCCTCTTGAAAACCAGTGCGCTAATTGTGAACCTGTTTTTCAATTTTCTCACAACTAGACTCGAGGAGGTTATGTGCGATTGGGAAGGGGTACTTTGGAAGCTGGGAAGTGGCAATGAAAACTGGACAGTTATTCAAAACCATGACCACTGACAGACCATCTTGCTCCCACCCCATTGAATACCCCTGAAAGTATTGTTGTGAACCCAATTTTCAAATTACTCAGGCATTTTTGGATAATTGGACAGACATTTATTCAAAACAAGTTCATTCAGTGAGAGGTTTACACAAAAAACAAAGGGGGTTATCAATTGAAAAAGAAAAATAGGGCCCATGAGACAAATATATATATTCGGCATTTAGGCTTTCAAAGCGGCAGAACCTCGAGTTTGAATAAGACAATGAAATTAGCCTACCTTTTGCACTTGTCGCCCTCCCCACACAAAACCTCGGGTTGATCCCATCAAGTTTCACCCCTTTTTGGACTAAATGTGGGATGATCATTCCCTGCTCATTTTTGGCTA
The DNA here is from genome assembly GCA_035610835.1 of Ophiura sarsii. Classification (NCBI taxonomy): domain Eukaryota; kingdom Metazoa; phylum Echinodermata; class Ophiuroidea; order Amphilepidida; family Ophiuridae; genus Ophiura; species Ophiura sarsii. Next base: position 20,714,030 of record CM069443.1, read on the forward strand.
ATTATTTCCCACTGAATAACACCTTTTGCTAGTGCCAAATCCACTGAGTATTCTTATCCATCTCCCTCTCGGCCAGTAAGGTTGGATGGCTATTATTGTGTGCTTCATTATAAGTCTACAACCCTTTGAACTCAACTGATGAGCCCAAAGAAATCAAACAGTTCCAAGCTTAGTGCCGGAGCCCAGTGGCGGCGGAGAAGCAAACCATTTTACAGGAGTGGAGACTGACCAAATTTTGTATAAATGTTGTATGCAAGAAAAAAATGTGCAAAGTGCAAGGGGGCTATCATTTTCTTCGGGAGGGGGGGTCACAAATATGTCAATGGCCGTTGTTAATAATTTATATATTTATAACCCCCACTATCCGATACAAAATAATTTTTTGACCCCCCCCCCCCCCCCGGCCTATCGAAGTTAGATTTTTTAATAACTAAAATAGCAAATAATGAAAAATAAACAGGAAAGGTGTTGTAAATATGTACATTTATAAGGGATATGCTTAGATGAATGGGTGCGAAGCGCAAAAAAAATTGCCGTTTTGAAATTTCAGAATCTGAATTGCTACACAAAATTATAACCCCCCTATTTTAGATTTTACAAAATTATGACCCCCCACCATATTTGTGCTCCCCCCCCACCCCCCCCCCCCCCCCCCCCCCCCCCCCCCCCCCTCCCAAAGAAAATGACAGCCCCCAAACTAGTTTCATTTTTGAACTAGTAAAATGATCCAGAAAAACGTTCCTGGTTATGAAGCAATCTTGTATGATAAATTGTGCCATATGTCACCTGTAATATTAATTTCATGTCCACATAAAACTTCTCGCTTCCGCCGCCTAAAATGGTATGCCAGAGCCCGTTCTTGAGCTGTATTTTTGCTCCGTTGTGCCGCCCATACATCAACAAAAATCAATGATCATATTGGCTTGTCATACATTATCAATCAACATCATTTGTGCGTTATAAATACAGGAAACAATCTCGATAAGGGGGCACAGCACTAAATATACCGCCCATTGGATTACATGTAAATTAGGGCTAAAAGAGTCGCTATTTTGGGCCCTTAGTAACCATTTTTGGAACGTCTCGAATGCTTTATTCTAATAAACAAACATTCAAATTTCATAAAATCGTCAAGAAGTGTTACACCTTCCAATTCGATTTTACGATACGATCATTTAAACAGCGCCACCCCTATTTTCAGCCCGGACGCTGGCCTTCTAACCGCCTCCGATCACGTATGTTCATACACGTGATAAATTTTCAATACAATCGAAAATCAATATTTTGCAATATCCTGATCAAAGTACAAGAGATTATCTTTCATTTTAATTATGAAACGCTATCCTCACGCCAAACTGATTCCCAAAGGACCCCATTAATTACAAAATCGTTTTTTGTTTTTGCCGGAACTTACTACCATTACACAAAACGAGGAGTGATTTAGTGCTGTGCGCCCTTTAACACACAATAAAAAAAATAAACACTTTTTGTTGTTGCATTTTTGTAAACACCAAGTAATATCAAGATAAACTGTCAAAATAGTTAAATTATATACCACCTCTAACTAAAGTTATGTTACTTAACGCATCGATACTCAATTTCCAATGTTCGAATTTTGGGCACTTTAAGGCCATTTTGCAGAATTTCTATGTTTTTATAATCTCTTTCATTCACCATGAGATGTTAATGAGACTATTTATGTTTCATATTATCTTAAAAGTATATATATGCAATGTTTTAATAACCCGATGAACCATGAAACTGATTACGCAATGGCGTGCACACCCTATATCAAACCTTAGATACAAATGTAAAAAGTGTAGGTCCAAAATTGCCGAATTTTAGGGGTATGGGTAAAAAACGTTTCAATTTTGAATTAATAATAGGCCTAAATTGTCATTTTATCTGTCACGTATAATGTATCGTGTGTCAGGTAAACTCCCAATGTAATTTATGTTGGGTTATATCCTCTAGGGAATTGCCCAGAGTACTGTTATTGACATTTTGATACATTAAAAGCCTTATTTTTGTCTTAATTTAGGCCCAAATTAAACCTGGTCACCCCCCCCCCCCCCCCCCCCCCCCGACATGATTTGATATCAATGACAAATGGGTTTAAAAACATTTATTTCAACTTTATTTGTTAAGCCCCTGATTGATAAAACGAGCATAGATATGTAGGTTTATAATCGGATAACCATGGCGAGGGGTCCATTATTGTGAGTAAAATATTAAAAAAAAGGAAATGTTAGTAAAATGATGCTCTTCAACTGTTTTTGCTCCAAATTTGTAAGAAAATTGGGTCGTGTTCATGATATTTATGTATGACATGGACAGAAATATGATTTTCTTTGAAATTAAGATAAAATTACCTCTTTTATAGACTCAAAATCAATGCAATCGATATAAATCGAGTGTCACCACTGCGTGTTACAAGGGGGCACAGCACTAAATATACCGCCCATTGGATTACATGTAATTAGGGCTAAAAGAGTCGCTATTTTGGGCCCTTAGTAACCATTTTTGGAACGTCTCGAATGCTTTATTCTAATAAACAAACATTCAAATTTCATAAAATCGTCAAGAAGTGTTACACCTTCCAATTCGATTTTACGATACGATCATTTAAACAGCGCCACCCCTATTTTCAGCCCGGACGCTGGCCTTCTAACCGCCTCCGATCACGTATGTTCATACACGTGATAAATTTTCAATACAATCGAAAATCAATATTTTGCAATATCCTGATCAAAGTACAAGAGATTATCTTTCATTTTAATTATGAAACGCTATCCTCACGCCAAACTGATTCCCAAAGGACCCCATTAATCACAAAATCGTTTTTTGTTTTTGCCGGAACTTACTACCATTACACAAAACGAGGAGTGATTTAGTGCTGTGCGCCCATAAATACCGCATATTGTTTGCATGTAATTTACGTATCCACAGCCCAACGAAAATATAAATATTTCATTAATTTTATGATGATAAAATATTTTGAAGTACTGTTGTTCTGTAAAATTCAAAAATACAATATATTTGAATCAAAAACTATTTAAATGCAATATGTTATTTAAAAAAATAATTCCTTATCCAGTATTTTTTAAATTTTACACAAAACAATTTGCACTGCACTTTGCCATGTTTGTTGTGTAAAACTAGTCAACTTCTATGAAATTATATCGGTCGAAAAAGAGCTTAAAATTGAAGTGTATGAAGGTGTAAATTAATGTTACTGATCATCAAAATTTGGTATCAAGTTTTTATCGTATTTTCAAAGTGATCAAATGCCTAAAGATGCTTACAATGGGTAAGTAAAGTAGAACCGGGCATTTTTGCCAAATCAAAATAAGCTTTTTAATTTTCTTAATTATTAATTATATATTAGGAAGAGTCTATTCGTACAACTGTTCACCTTTCCTGGTTGTACGAATTAGCGACGTATCGCTGTAAGTCGTACGAATAAGCGAGGTATTGCTGTTATTCGCACAACTAGTGTACGAATAAGCGAGGTATCGCTGTAATTCAGGGCTGTCAACTTTTGGGATTTGCTGAGACTGAGAGGGAGAGATACACTACACAGACTCCAGTAAAACATGCACACTTTTTTCCCGTCAGCAGCTGAAATCCTGATAAGTGGGGGGTGGGTAGCGATGATGTTTTCCTCAAATCCGCACAAAAATAGCATGGTCAAAATTGCAAATTTACCGACGGAAGCTAGTAATAGTATTAAAGGTGTTGATACACATTTTAATTGAGGTAATTTTGTTGAGGCGGGAGATTTTATATGCTAGGCGGGAGTGCGGGAGAAAGAGTGTCTATGCGGGAGAGTTGACAGCCCTGTGTAATTCGTACTACTATTACTACAACTGTTGTACGAATTAGAGGAGAGTCACTGTTATTCGTACCAAGGAGTTATTATACATGTAGTTAACTATGATAACTCCTTGTTTTACAACCAATTTCGTTAGCTGCATCCAAGTTTTTTTTAGCGCACATTAGATAGCTCTGCACACTGTAACTGTTACTGTACACATTTCCAGCACCCTAGCACACAGTACGTGGCGGTCGGTACTTTAATGGAAGAAGAAGAGAAGAAAAAGTAATGTAAAAATAAGAGGAGTCCATATTATTCATACATTTGTACATGTACAACTATTGTAAGAAGATGCGAGTCCCGCCCGTGGAGGAGTCCCCGTGATTCGCACAACTATTGCAATCGTAGGGAGTCCCTAAGTGTAATATTCATGACAACTATTGTAATAATTCGACAGGAGGCCCCCCGGGAAAGTCCCTGTAATTCGTACAACTATTGTCAGAATGTTAATTATATTTGAGAGGGGAGTATCTATAAACTGTTGTAAGAAAAGAAAAAGGGAGTCTCTGTAATTAGGCCAACTAATGTAATAAGAGTCCCTTCTCAGTCATTGTAAAAATAAGAGGGAGTCGCTCCCTGTTATTCGTAATATTGTTGAAGAGGTTGGGTCCCCTGTGGGGGACTCCCTGTAATTCGTACAACTATTGTAATAAGATATGGGAGGTCCTGGGGTGTTAACCAAGAGTGGACGGTCCCTGTTATTCGTGATTAATGAGATATTAGAAGGCCCTCTGGGGAATATAAGTCCCTGTTATTCGGACCACAATGCACTTGCATTATAATTAGGATATGTGGGGAGTCCCTATAGTATAAACTGTTGTAACTAAAAAATAGGGGAGTCCCTGTAATTTGTACAACTATTGTAAGAGGGGAGTCCCTTCTCATTCCTTGTAGAAATAAGTCCCTGTAATTCATACAAATATTGTTGAAGAGTCACCTGCCGGGGTCACTAATGCGGGGGAGACCCTATAATTCGTACAACTATTGTAATAAGATATGGGAGACCCCTGGGGGAAAGGGTGTCCATTCAGTGTTACATAAACCAAGTGTGCAGTCCCCATATCCATTCCCTGCTGTTTAGTAAGTTGTTCACTTTGTTTCTTAGTGCCCACAAACATATTCTTGCATTACACTAATGTATAATGGATAAATAGCATAAATTTAGTTATTGGATATTTTAATAGCATTGAAAAAAAACATTCTTCATACATGTAGTTAGTGTTAAGGCATAGTCCATTCACCGTAAGGTGGGACATGGATATGATTTTTATTTTAATATTTGTCTACTATGCAAAAACAGTGTATTTTGGGGGGAGTATGAAGGTCCCCCCCCCCCCAGAAGCTGGATTTGTTTTTGAAAATGACAATGTAAATTATGCGATTTGGTGCAACATTTTGACATTTCAAGAAGCTTAAAATTAGGATTTACAAGTAATTTACAAGTAATATTTACAAGTAGGATTCACAATTTTGCATGTGTTTGATTAAGCTCATGTATTTTTAGGCCAAGTTTTTTTTAATTTTTTAAATTTCATTATTATTATTATTTTTAAGGCCAAGTTGCTCTGTTTCCCGCGAGCAACATAGTTTCCCGGAAAAGAGATTACCAAATGACCCACTTTATCCAGTTGTGTTGCTGGGTTTGCATGGAATTATTATGGGTCTGTAAAAAATAGATAATTGCTTCTTGTTAATGTTTGGAAGTTTACTTTGAAATGTTGAACGTAATAAGGTGTTATCTGAAAGCTAGCATGTCCGCATCAAAACATTGGTAAATACTTAATTCCACATTTTTTGGGAAAATATTGGGTCACCTATTTTAAGATGAAACATTTCATACATGTTAGTATTTCCTTATTTTCTTATTCTTGCAGATTGAGGTGAAAACAGATCCAGTAGGTTGTGTTTCCCATCATCCTTTGCTGTCTGATACAATATGGGGGCAGCAGGCAGGAGTAACAGGGGTATCAAGATGAAGCTAAAATATCAAAAATACTACATCACACTCTTCACCATAATCCTCATCGGGGTGATTACAACAGGAGTAATGCAATTCTGGCCACACACCATAGAGTCAGAGCAGAATCAACATGGCTATATGATTCGGGATTTGGGCTCTCTTCCTGAAGGACAGATTTCGTCTCATTTACCCGTGCCGGATAAGGGAGATCTGACTTGTAGACATCATAACTGTTTTAATGTGTATAAATGTGGGGAGGTGAATAAGATTACAGTGTATATATATCCATTGAAAAAATATGTCGATGAAAACGGAGTGCTGATAACTGGACAGATTTCAAAGGAATTTCATGAAATCCTCTCAACGATATCGGAGAGTCTGTATTATGTGTCTGATCCTGAGAAGGCATGTGTGTTTGTACCAGCGATAGATTTGCTGAACCAGAATACAATGCGAATACATGAAATGGGACAAGTGCTCGCACAGTTATCAAGGTATGTTGGGAACCTAAAATGAGTTTTATACATTCAGGAGTTTACATGTAGGTAGGATTTCAGCATGTAGGTGTGTGTGTCAAATTAAAAAAAAGTTGCATGTGTACATTGGAGTAAAAAGCGCAAATGTTTTAGTAAATTCTAGGTCTCTTATCTTGAAAATCGGATGTGTCATTTTCAAAACTGGCTGTACAGTATGTGTACAAAAGCATGCATGGCTGTCAGATGGCTGCCTAAAAACCCTTGCACACATTGTATTTATAGTTTAATACAGATTTTAACCTCATTGAATAAATGAAACAGCACCTAGTTTTGAAGTAAATTTGAATGAATGATGTTGATTTGCTGAATTTCTTCAAAAGACTGGTGTCAGGTTGCAAGGTTCCTTGTATTCTATAAATAAATGCTTCAAATACTGTACAACAACCTTTTATGTAAATTATGCCATAACACAACATGTTTTGGAAAGCCAACTCATTGCTCGCAAAGCACTCTCATAGTAAATTCTACTCATCATTAGTAATGTGATGTAATGTATAGAGATTTCAATGGTCAAATTTACAAGAGTGAGATACTGAAATGATGTCCCGAGTTGTACTTGTCAAGTGTTGGAGTCACTTTAATTTAAACAATGATTTCTCACAAGTTTCACTCCAAACTTTCCTATGATGAATGAAAAGTAAAGAGTATTCCACCCATCCATTGTGCCGAGTGTGTGAGAAATTTGTGAATCTAAAAAGTTAAATGGCAATGCAATTTGTATATATCCCAGAAAATAATGTGAATAGGAATACTACATTTATAATGTGTTTCTTTTTCATGTCTCATACACCTACAGATGGAATGGAGGTGCTAATCATCTATTGTTCAATATGCTTCCTGGTACAATCCCAGATTTCAACACAGTGCTGGATGTTCCAAAGGGTAATTCCATTATAGCAGGAGCGGGTTTCTCAACATGGACATACAGGCCAGGATTTGATGTGAGCATACCAGTGTATAATCCAGAAACAGCAGGAATTATGCTTCCAGATAGATCAGACAGGTTTGTATATTCATTTCATTTCAAGTAATACCAACACAGCTTACCTGTTCAATAAATGTATAGATGTAGATACCCGGGGGGACTCAACTTTTTTGGGGGTATGTGTGTGCCGCCCAGGGTCTCAAAAAGGGGGCTACAGAACTGAACTGAGTGGATTTTATGACGAAAAATAGGGTCTTAGGAACTGGTTTTTTTCAAAAAGTAGGTCTTGAGAACTGGCTCATAGTTCAATTTTGATTAGCAAGAACGCAAATGTTCGATTTTCTTTTTGGTTTTAGAACGCAAAATTTTCAAAGAATTGGGGCTTTGAAACGCAAAATTTCGCGATTTTTTTTTTTGAATTTTCAATAAAATTGGGATCTAAAGAACTGATGCAGGCTCAAAAGAGGGTCATAAGAGCTAGCAGAGCTAGCAGCAGAGGGTGAAAAGGGGGTCTTCAGCGCGGCACATACCTATACCCTTTTCCAATGTCAGTGCCCCCCCCCCCCCCCCCCGGATAGATACCTTTATCAAGTCATTGTGTTTACTTCCCTTCACCGTTCATCAACAGATCGATCTATAGTCGAGCCAGTGTAAAAACGTCCCTGATTTTTCTCTCATGTGTGGGGTCTTTAAAGTGTTTTGCTACAACTGTGAGAAGATTGGCTATGATGTTTTGGGCTTCTCAGAGCATATTGGCAAGGGCTCTGCTTGTTTTACCCAAAGAAGATTTCTTGAGTAAACCCAGCATGCTTCACTTTCATCACATGAACACTGATTTCTGTCACCAGTGTCTACTGGTTCCATTGACATTATATTGCCAAGAAAGGCTTATAATTTTGTTAAACAAGGGTCTTTAAGAAAATCCTGCTGCAAATAGTACAATTGATATGACTTCAATTCAATCCTCTCTTGTTGTTCTTAAAGACTCTTGCTTTGTTGAATAAATATTTTAGTTGGGATTCAACTTCTTTTCGTATCTAGGGCCAAATTTGTGCTGATGTAGAGATTTTAATATTACAAAAAGAGTAGTCCATATGTGTTTTACAGAATGAATCTGTATAACTCAAGACATTTTTGCACTAGACTTACTTGTGATAGCATACTCACTCATAGGTAGATTCACAATTTGGTATATCACACGGCATCCAGCAGGAGTCTCTTCCTTTGGGTGTATTTTTTAATATCATCCCACTTGCTTCAAGATAAACTTTATTAAAACATGACCACAAGAACAATGCAAATATGACATCATATCTGTTCATCCAACATAATTCCTACTTCCTAATACTCTCTATAGTTCTTCAAGGAAATACCTCGCCATATCAGCTCAGTTTGGCATTCATCCTGAGTTCAGAGAGGAGCTAGAATCCATCGCAGACGTCAATAAAGATTTCCTAGTGCTCGACAAATGTCAGGATGATCCTACTAAATTCTGTAAGGGAAGCAAACAGTGCAACTATCCACATGTGCTACAGGTAAGATAACATTCAGGGATTGATGCGTAATATGCATACATCAACTACACTGATGGGTGCATGTTGTTGGGTTGAGGATACTCAATCTTTACCACCTTGTTACTTGCATTAATGTGTGCGTGCGCATATGTGCAAACTAACTAAGGATCTGAGGGCAACACTTGAGTTAGATCAAATTTGAAAATCTTTCCCGGTGTAATATATGAACATAATACATTGTAAACTCAGGATGTCAAAAAAACAAAGCAAATATGGAACAATTGTACATTTTTAAGATGTAACTTCGAAATAAGTGTTACATTACATTATGTGGGAAATACAAAAAACAGGGTGTCTTTGAGTCACTAGAACAGTACATACCAAGGTACTTTGTGAAAATCAATCATGAAGTTTATTATGGCCTGAGGGTTAGTACATGTTACACAATTTTACTCTCCTTTGTGATTTTCAGGAAGCTGTATTTTGCATTATTCTAAGGCGTTCTCGTCTTGGCCAAGCAGCATTAAGTGATGCTCTTCAAGCTAACTGTATTCCTGTGGTTATTAGTGATACATATGTAATGCCATTCTCAGAAGTATTGGATTGGCAAAGGTAGGTTTACAAACATATTAATAGAGCATTTATATTAGCATAGTTGCAAATTGTTGGTTGTGCAAAATTAAAATCAAGAATATCCAAAGTCAACATATTATATCATAGCCAATGCCGTGATGGGGGTGGATGCTGGGTGGACAAGTAAGGGACAAAAAGGGGTCTTCAACTAACAATTGGCTTTATATTCCTGAATGTTCAAATCCTTGCATGGTGAGAACCCAAAATTTGTTGGCTCATCAAAAAAGAATCAATCAGTTGTTTAGATTGTAAAGAGGGATAAGTGGTTAAGTCTTTTGAAGGCAGTGAATGTTGAACTTGTTGGAATTGAGTTCCAAATGTTAATATCATGGTAAAATGGACTGTTATATCATGTTGTGCTATATTCCTATTGACAATATCTTTTTACATTCCTTTCCTTCAGGGCTGCCCTAATAGTTGAGGAGGATAGAGTGTTAGATCTGCCAACAATCCTAAACAGTGTCTCTCCACAACGTATACAGAGCATGTACAGACAGGGTCGTTTCTTCTGGCAAAAATACTTCAAGTCAATCAAAGACATCACTCTCACCACACTGCAAATAGTAAACGACAGGGTGTTTCCATACATTGGCAAAAATTATGACTACTGGAATGAACCTACACCAAAGGTAATTCTATGTACAAAATAACAGCAGTTTGTAGTGCACAGAGTTTGGGGACCATTATGGGTGCTATTAAGTGTGAAGACCAGTATAATACTGACAGGATCATTTCATTAATGCTGTTCGTCAATTTTTGTTTTTACACAATTGTACTTGTAGCTATTTCAAGGCGATTTGTAAATTGCACTTTAGATAAATACAACTGTACAGATTGAATTTACATAGTCAATAAAGGCCATCCTGTTAAATTCAATACCACTGTCACATATTACATCAACACCATCAAAGTAACCAATAAACAACAAATCTAAACCACAGTAACGGCACATATCCATCCATCTCATTTTGCTCCCCAGGGTAGTATTAAATGTAAGAATATCCTTCAACTAGGTTAATTTCTGAGAAGCATAGGCTGTGCGCACCAGTGGAAATACCTTTAATTACTTTGTGTTCGGTCAAACCTTGTGTAAATAACATATCTTTTACCAATCATATTTTATATTATGCCAGTTGTTTTAACATGATTTAATCCATCCATCCATCCCTTTCAGATTGGTGTAACCAGTCCATTGTTTGCTCCAGTCGTACCACCTAAAGCCCAAGGCTTCACAGCAGTGGTATTGACCTACAATCGTGAGCAGAGTTTGTTTAAGGTCATCACGCAGATTGCTAAGACACCTAGCTTATCTAAGGTGCTGGTTGTATGGAACAATCAGGAAAAATCCCCTCCTCCAGGTTGGTAGTCAAAGTTTAGTATAACTCCATCACAGTATAGTATAATCAGATTCAGAATTCCTAAGATGAAAACATCATACATGTGACGCATGCATGATGTTCAACGCATGCTGCACCGCCATGTGATCCCCCTGCGTTATATTTTGGCGGCCATGCACATGTATGTTCTGAAATGATCTGAGGCTTTGCGATTCAAACTATAGGTGTACCCTACCTTAAAGAAATTGACTCAATGAAGAAATTCTGTTGGGATCTACTAACTGTTACTAAATGTAAGCGTGTTTCAAAAGGTGACGCATCAATGACTGATGGGGAGAGGGGAAGATCTAAATAATGGTTAAGGTCCCAGAATGAGGGTGATAGGCCCATAGCCAGTGCCAAGGGAAAATAATCAGTCTTTTCACACTGTCCCGACACGATCGATTGTCCTTTTGTTGGTTGCTATCACAATCGATCTCCAAAAATGGACCACTTCTCTGTGTGAATACAATGACCGATGACCAATCAAATTTCTTGTATGTTTTAAAATGGTTGAATTAGTCTCCACTTAAGCGACAGTCAATTATCTGAAGATGGATTGTCGGGCCGGTGTGAAAAGGCTTAATGTGCCTAGCACCCTGACAGAAACCATGTATTTTTGTTTTACTACACCTCACTGTTACTTTGGGGGATGAGGTTTTCTGGAAACAGTCACAATGATTACAATGAGAAATAGTACCTTTACTTGTTGTACAATAATAACATCCTTTACCCAATTTTATTTTAATAAATTTCAGTTGAAAAATGGCCAAAGATCAACAAACCATTGAAGGTAGTGCAAACCAAGGAGAATAAACTGAGCAATCGTTTCTACCCTTATGATGAGATAGAGACGGAAGCCATCTTAGCTATAGATGATGACATTGTTATGCTAACACCAGATGAGTTGGAGTTTGGTTATGAGGTAGGTGCATACATGTTTAGTCTGTTTGTGACAAATATATGTTTATAATCTTGTTCATTTGATTTAACCCTCACTTTCTAAAAGCAAATCGTTGCTGGTAGACAGCCACTCACCGGCTTGCTCTCATTGGACAATCATTGAAGGCTCTAGTTAAGAAAAAACTGGGATTGTATTTGAGTGCAACCCTTGTGGCATGATGCAAGATTGCCAGAACGCATGCTGTGGTGGCCCAGGTTTGAGCCCCGGTGCTGTCAGATCCTTTTTTCCCTGTCATTTGTGACCCAACATGAGTAAATGAGGCACAATGCAGCGATAGCTAATTGCATTTAAGAGTACAAAAGTGGGACAGGTTCATAAAAACTCAAATTCATAAAAAGACTTATTTCTGATCTTTTATGCATCTTTTATCCAACCAAAGATTTAAATTCATGAAAATAAAGAGTTAAACTACATTTTTAGGTATTTCATTTTCGTTTACTGCATTGATTAGTTAACAAAACCAAAACTTTAAATGTCCAAAACTTGGCAATTTGGAAACCAAAACTTTAAATGTCCAAAACTTGGCAATTTGAATTTGGTGTTTTGAGACACAGTGATTTTCAACAATCCGTAACTTTGGTTAGGAATGAGATATAACATTGATTTTGGTACCAAAATGACCCCTAACTTCTGCATTTTAACATAATATAAATAACTCATTATTCAAATTTCCCTCATTGTGCATCATTTACTCACATTGGGTCACATTTTTGGCCAATGTTTTCTCATGATAGTTTAATTTCTATATATAAACATTCTGCAGGTCTAAGATCAAGACAGTTAGTAATCTGGCTGCATAAGCTAATGGTGTGTTACCAATCACTTGGTATTTGGTATGGTTTGGCTGCCAGCATAATGTGCTCAACCAAGAAGAATAATTCATTGGTAGATTACCAGTGTAGTCACCTTCGGAGCTGTAATTTCACCTTATTAAGATGAGCGCTCCTGATGTAGTTCTCGTTGAAAATGACTATTGGGAAAAATCACCGTGTTGCATAATATTAATATAGCCTTCATCATCTTCATCTGTGTACATGTAGATACATTTATGCTCTGAGGTCTCTGGGCTGCGGACCAGACTTTGGCGGGTTAAACCGGTTTTGTGAGCGCTCAACCGTCCCACTTCCTTCATGGCTTATGGTTGGAGGTGGAATCAACTCCGCTTGTCTGAACGCCTTGGTGTTTCTGCAAAGCCAGATAATGTAGCTTGCTCGCAAGGCTGTTTTGGCTGCTGTGTCTAAGATTGGTTTTCTCTTCCCGCTGGGGATTCCTAGTGAGGCCAGACATTTGCTGATCGTGGTACTATAAATCCCCCTGCTTCCGACTTCAACGGGAAAGTAGTTTACAGACCATCCGTTATTTTCACATTCTGCTACAAGGTCTTGGTATTTACATTTCTTCCTGGCGAAAGCATTTGCAAGGTTTTCCTCTGCTGGGACTGTCAATTCAATGATGATGACATTTTTAGTCTGAGTTGAGAAAATAGTAATGTCAGGTCGCTTGGCCGTCTCAACAATTTCTGGAGGAAATACTATCTGCGAGTGCTCGTCATCCACCAGGAGTTTCAAGTCACTGGCATTTTTCAGGATGTCCGTCTCTTTTGGCTTTCTGTACGGCAAGACTGGATTACGGTATTTTGTGCCATCTGCTGTTTGGAATGCTATGGTAGGACTGAAACTTTGAGACTGGGATGTTGATGGTCTGTTGTTGTTTGCTTCATCGACATATGGTATCAGTATATTACCATTTTTAATCAGGGAATACCAGTTTTCAAATTTCGCAATCTTTTTTGAATGACAGGATTTATAAATTAAACCCAGTAGAATTTAATAAGAAATCAGTAGTAACTTGAGAGTTGTCTTAACACTTATCAATGTCATCTTTGAATTTTTCAATGTCAACACAAATTATTGTGACACTATTTTTTGTTGGTATTATTATGTAGGTATGGAGAGAGTTTCCAGATCGTCTCGTTGGTTATCCAGGCAGGCTTCATTTGTGGGATGAGAAAACAAAGAAATGGAAATATGAATCTGAGTGGACCAATGATATATCTATGGTGTTAACAGGAGCAGCTTTCTATCATAAGGTATGTATGGTTGTGTTGAAAGTATCAATCAAAATGAGCCTACAATCTTATGTTGTCATCAAGGGCAGTATTTTACTTAAAACATTTGGCATTGTTGTGCTGGAATAATGAATCAGAATGACCAATGATAATCAGAATGAACCAATGATATATATGGTGCAAACAGCAGCAGTATTTTTATAATATGGTGTGTAAGGTTTGTTATCATTCAAAATGGTGTATGGTCTATGTTGTCAACAGGGGTAGTTTATTTAATAGAAAATGTGGCATATTTGTGTTGAAATAATGAATAAGAATGAACCAATGATATATATGGTGTTAACAGGTGCAGTATTTTATCATAAGGTATGTATGGTTGTGTTGAAAGTATCAATCAAAATGGACCGATGATGTACCTATGGTGTTAACAGGTGCCGGCAACATTCCATCATATGGTATATCAAATACTTTATCCCACAAAGTATGACTAAGTGAGTATGTAAGTGGTGAAAAACATTTACACGCTGATACCAGAATTTGTTGGTTGTGTGAGAGCATACACCACCGCATTAAAATTACATTCACAATAAAATTTACCAACAATAGAAGATGCCTTGACATCATGTTATACTTCAAATGGGATGAAATATAGTTTTTCTGTCTTTCCTAAGAAAGGACAAATATAATAGGATGAAAATGTTGCTTGTGCAGGGCCAGAAAAAAATGCAAATTTCTCTGGAACCTAACTTTAAAATGTTCCCTTCAAGGAGACCATTTCCTTCAAGGAGAACATTTTCCTTCAAATTCTAATGTATTTCTTAATTTTTAGACCTAAAATTTCCCTCCAAATCCAAAAAGTGTTGCGTTTGTTGAAATCACATCAACCTGACCAAATTCATTTTTCTTTATCGAAATTTAGATTTTAGTATGCATAGTAATCCATATTCTTCTCAACACCCTGCAAAATTTAGGCTTGGGAGATATTTCGTTTAGATGCTTCAAGCAAAAAAGGAGTGAATACCTCCAAAATTGGTATATCACCTATACATGTATTCCTCTATTGTACCTCTGTACAATTCTCTAATTATTGCTTGAGCAATTCAATTCAATTCAAATGTTGGAAAATGACTAAAATCATAATGTGCATTCATATAAAATTGTAAAAACTAAATAATTTTGAATATGTCTCTCTTGTCCCATACCTGGATTACATATAAAAACCCCATTAATTTCCCATTTTGTTTTCTATCTTACAGTACTTCAGTTTCCTGTACACACACAAAATGTCCAAGCAGATTAAGTCTTGGGTGGACGATCACATGAACTGCGAGGATATCGCCATTAATTTCCTCATAGCAAACTACACTGGGAAACCTCCCATCAAAGTAACACCACGCAAGAAATTCAAATGTCCCACATGCACCAATACAGAGAATATATCCGCCGATCTCAATAAATACTTGGAAGAGCGCTCCGAGTGTATAGCAGTGTTTGAGAGTATATACGGCATGATGCCGCTGAAGACAGTACCGTTCCGGGCAGATCCGGTGTTATACAAAGACGAATTCCCGAATGACTTGAAACGTTTCCCCAACATTGGAAGCTTATAGCAAAAGTGTTGGTTCGATGATAATTGGTTGTATTCAAATATTGTCTGACATCAATATTTATTTGATGCACGGTCTGTATTTATAAATGTATTGCATTACATACTCACAGGTTATTCATTAGTGATGTTGTTAAGAGATAATTGATTGTGTCAATATGTCATTAGGAAAGAATGCCGATATGTAGACAATAATCAGCAATCATTGCATTTGGAGGCACACTGGATGTGTGCATATATCAATTTGTTGGGCCTTGCAGGGAGAGCTGTTGTTAACATGTCATTGTAGGTGTTGACCTGTTGGCAAATATCACAACATTTTGTCACTTCCAATCAATTGAAATTCAAGCTTTGAAGTCATATTGCTTCTTCAATGCAGTAGCCTCAAATTATTTAGTGTATGTAGTGCATACATATCCATATCCCCTGTTTATATAAAAGTTGGACAAATGGCTTTGAAATTTGAATAAAAACCATAATGTTGGCATTATTTAATTTAACAACAGCACATAATTATAAATGTCTGAGACCAAAGATATTTCCTAAAATTGATAAAATGTTAAGAGATTTGTATTAACCATCATATCCTACGTCCTTTTCCAGAAAAGAAATCTGGTTTGCAGAAAAAAGAATAATCAGAACTCAAAAAGGGACAGCCAAAAAGGCTGTCAAATTTGAATGGAATATGATGTGACTGGAATGTTGGATATGTTTTATTTATTAACAGCTCAATTTGTACAGATAGAGATAGTTTTGTAAGGAAATTATTATGCATGGCTGAATACTAAGAGTGGAGTAGATGAGGGAATTTGCTTTTATGCACACAAAAATGTGTTGTATTTAATCTAGTCTAGCAGAAGAAAAGTTACAATGATGCAGATGTGTATATATTTATTTATGTCATAGAATGATATTATTGTAGTAACAAATAGACTGAAAATATTAGACCCTAATTGATAAGAAATGGTGAGGTAAGATATCAGAATTTTTGTTGAGCAGAACTGAATGAAAATGTTTAGATTTCATCGCAATTCATGGTACTGATCTCCAAAGAACCTAACAATACTTTCTTCCCATTTTTCAATTATATGCAATATTGAAATTAAATAATTTATTGATTAATAATTCATAAAACTGAGATGATTTATAAGAATAGACTATATTAAGTCAGCATGTACACGGAACTACTGATTATAATATAAACCTGAGGACCAATTTGCAAATGTGAATGTATACACAATCAAATGCTGACTTATGGTGGAGCTTATAGTTTAATCAGTTCCAAATTGGCGAGATATATCTTGGGTTCTATATCTCCGCGTGCAGAAGTAATCCAAGCGTACATGCATTATTTTGGTACAAGCGAGATGCTCGCAACTCGTAAAGGGTTAACAATGCACCATGTTGCGCCATGCGAGCGTTTTGAACGCCCATGTTCTTTCTTCTGAATTCATTTGCTTCTGTAAACAGGTTAGCCAACTTGGAACTGACAGAACTACAGTAAAGAGCTCACCAATAGAAATTCATACACTTTGATCCTTTATAGTGACTCCCAATTATTTTTGACCAAACAGGCTAGATAGACATTTGGATAAATCTGTTTGACACAATTTGGTACCAAATTTGCCACCAAACAACAAAGATAAGCCATGATTAGCACCATTTAATGAAAATCTGCAGTTTCTAAATTCCCATTTTTAAAACACACTATGCAGGAGAAAAGACCGAAGGTTACCAAAGCACATCTCGTATTTGTCCCGTCTTGATCACTGCACATTTCCTCTGCATGGGCTAATTCTACAATGTCTGTTGATATCCCCAGCGGTTAACTAGGCCATACAATGCCATACACAGCATTTTTTCTTCGCGTAGCGTGTTGAAAATGCAAATTAAATGGTGCTAACCATGCCATATCTTCGTTGTTTTGTGGCGAATTTGGTTCCAAATTGTGCCAAAAAGATTCATCCAAATGTCTGTCTAGCCTGTTTGGATTAAAAAATAATTGGAAGTCACTCTATAGGTCATAAACAAAGTGTATGACTTTCTTTTGTTGCGCTCTTGAGTATCACTTGCTTGTCTTCACCATGGTTTGACCAATACCTAAAGTATAAGTGACTGGCTGTATTTTCTCAGATCAAGTTATTTGGATGCAAGTCCAAATAAAAACCACCCACAATTGAATTCATCCAATCTTGGCAGTAGCTAAACAGTGTCATATCAGATATTTATAAGTCACTGATCATACAGTGTTTCTATACATTGAATGGGGGTTACCAGTATGTGTTGATATGGTAATGGTAGTGCATTGGATTACGTGAAGTAGCACTGATTGCATGTATTTTCAGTTGAAAATTGACCCCAATAAACACACCCTTTTCAAAAATGCAACTCCCCAGGGGCATTTATTAGAGAATGTAAAGCAAGTATCCTCTACCTCCAGTTTAATAGTTTTTATACATGTAGAAGGTTATCATATTACTTCCCATATGTAATTTGGTGCTATTTTTCATTTTACCTGCATAGTATTTATTTTTAATTTGTTGAATGATCCATGATGTATACTTTAATTTTAGACTATAATGTCCATAATTCATGTTTATCAAGCCTATGTTGCATGAAGCTAGAAGTTATTTTATAAGCATGAAAAACATAAATTCGAAAGGTGAACTGGAATACAAACATATAAAAAACATAATCATGTGCAGGATTGTACCTGTGTCCATCAGTCAGTCAATCATAGTTCTGTGTGCTGTTTTTGTGAGACTGTGACCAAGGCAACTGTATTTGCATAATGTATAATGGGAGTGTAAACTTTGATGACCTTATTTTGGAGCCTGTGTTGCACCCATTGAATTTGAAAAGAGGCTCCATGCAGCATATTGAGGTGCAAGTGCCACAAATGCCTTATGTACTGTGACTGCCCTTTTTGTTGAGGTCTAAGGCACATCATATTGTAGCATTGGAAGGATATACAGGGTGTCCCAAAATAACGGTGCACATGTTTACCTAACTTATGGACCGTGATTTTTGTTAAAGTGGGGTAACATTTTTATATCGCTTGGCTTTCAGACGCCGTTTGTTTCATCTGATTTGGTTTTGTCAATCCTGAGATATGACCAACTAACTTTCAAGAGGTATGAAAATGTTACACAAAATCTTCATGGTCAATAACTTGTGTAAAAACATGCACATTTATATTTTGGACACTTTGTAATAGCTGCTCCAAGATACTGGCTATCAACTATATAAATAATGGGCATAATTCTGTTATACCCTACACACCTACATCGGTAGTTTGCGTCGTTCTTAAAAATCATGCACTATGAATACGTCTGTGAAGGGTATAACAGAATTACTCCAAATAATGCCTGGTAGCAATTAGAGATAAGGTATTGAAACATTGGACCCTCATTAATACCTTATCATTTTAATGTGTCTGTGATGTGCTCAATTTGGTTTCTATTATGCAAATGTTTGGGTTCAATTTGTATAAGCACTCAATAATCTAGAACACATTTAGCAGTTTGCCAGTAGGTCATGAATATACTCCATCCCACCATAAGTTTAAAAACACTGTCAGTGGATAGTCCAATGATAAGCACAAATTAAAACTTTATGGAAAGATGAAATTGTCATTGAATGCACAGGTATACACATTGCAGATTCACAAGTCACAAGCTTGATATTAAGCTGTTGTTACTGGAATACATTTTACATCATGATTATTCTTGAGGTGAAATGGAGTATGAGCAACATGCAAAAGCATATTTTCCACAGAGTGAGACTGTCAATTCTTTATTAACCCTCTTGAAGAATGAAATTTCTTTGTATCTGAAATATATATATTGTTCAGCATTTCCATGACAACAATCTTTAGTTATAATGATATTTACATAATATTAACTATGATAATTTTGACCATTTTGATTACTAATAATGCATAAAATCCTGTCAAAATAGTGTACATTTTGTATAGTTGAATGCATGAAATAGAATTTTATACTAATATTTGGTAAAAATAAAGATGACTAAATATATAGAATTGTTTGATATGTTGTTGATAACTTAGTGTCTTTGTCTCTTAAATAATTGAAATATTAACTGTAGAAATGCTGCCTCGGAGGGCGGTTAACAGTATACCTATTTAGTCCGATTCAGAATCCCTTGGACAAAAAGAAAAAACAATGTGTTTTATAGATTGGGTTACAGCAATGTTTATCAACAAAAGCAAAGGACTGGACCATCTTAAAACATATGTTCTAATCTGCACATAAGGTTTAGTTGTATTTATGTTAATTTTCCTGGTGCCTTTGTTTTTCACTATGTTCATATTCCTGTATTTTTCACTCGCTCTTCAGGTCACATGCTCATATTTAATTTCATGTTTGTGTTTTGTATAGCCCCTCAGAATAGGCTGCCTATATACATTAAATGGTGCTTTATAAATTCATTATTACAAAGTTAAACTGAATTCTTCATATCTTACTGATTATGACATACAACACTATAAAATGACAAGGCGGCACACATATATGGAAGACAAAATACTGCATTTATTCACATTTTAAAATTTAAAATAAATCTTGAGATGTACATTTTCTTACTGTTATCCTACATGTATTACCCAGGGAAATTGACTGAATTAAACTAAAAATTGCCCTCAAATACACAATTAACTCCCTTTTATTTGAAAATGCAAAATCCAAGGGTGTTATTTACCCTTACAAAAATGCAATCACCAAAATGTGGTTGCAACAAGGTGGCACAAGGTTGCGCAAGTTTGTAGCAAGGTTGCGCAAGGTTGGTGAAAGGTTGTGGATGATTGCTGCAAGGTTGCGCAACCTTCTCAGAAGTACCAAACTGGTTGCGCAAGCTCTCTGCAACCTCTTCAGAAACACCAAACTGGTTGCGCAAGGTTTCTTCTTATGTTCAAAGGTCAGGTCAAAAAGTCAAACATGTGAAATCAACATTACTGTCATTGTAACCTTTACGAAAATTGTAGCAACGTAATGATTAATTGTACCCATACTTTTTAATCAATTTCATAATGAAAATAAATTATGCTAGAAAAATAAGTTGTGTATCATATTCTAATCTTTGAAGGAAATTGATGTTGCAGATAAAAGTGATGAACAATAGTAAGTTTAAACAGTAAGCTTATTTGGTTCCGAATTTTGAGGCACGTTTTTGGTGGAAAATTTAAGATCCTAGTTGTGCCAACCATCATAACCTTGCGCGAGCTTGCAGGGCTGTTGCTAACAGGTTGTTTAAGCATTAGATGTTTCTGCAAGCTTGTGGTTATACCGCAAACATACATTGCAAGGTTACGCAAGTGCGTATTTTTTCCAAATTTAACCTTGTGCTTGCGCAACCTTGCAGTGCTAGCTTGTTGTGAACAGGATGCGCAAGCTATAGGTGTTCCTCCAAGCTTAAGGTTATGCAAGGTTTTGCTGCAACCTTATATTTTTCCCAATTTAACCTTGCGCAAGCTTGCAGAATTGATTGCGATAAAGGTTGTGATTTTCATAAGGGTAATGATATATGGTGCTTGAATTACTTACGTATACACAACCTGGAATAGACAACGTATATATCGTTGGGTCAGAACCAGAAGGTCCTAAGTGCATTTCGGCCATTTAGGTCTCAAGTGCCACTTGGGACCATCTGGCTCTAACAGGAATTGGCTGAATGTACTTAGGACATTACTATTTTTGCTGGTATCAATTTGTTGTTGTTTAGTTGGTATATACTGTTACAATAACAAGATTCCCAGTGTTTATGAGGATATTTTGGTACCAAAATCTCATTTTGGCCAAAAATGCACTTGGGACCTTCTGGCTCTGACACAACGATATGTATACCCAACTTGAAATTTAAAACCCCCCAAAAAACCATATAGCTATATTGAGATAAAATATATTCAAAAAAATGTCCTGCAAATGGAAGTTATTGAGTTGTAATTTTTATTAAATAAATTTGTATTATTTAGAATTAAATAAACCTCTTTCAATCTGAATAAATATAAGTTTCTGCTACATATTTAGAGCACACAGTTTTTCTGCATTTATAACATCTTTGACATGATTGGAAGGAACTTGACCTTCATAATGAATTTACAATACCGGTAATAATTAACTTCAGTGTGAATAGTAGAGTTTGTGATTGAAACAAACTTACAAGTGTCGCTTTGTACATATGCAGGAGCCCATCATCTGGTGGGGGAGAGGGTGGGGGCTGCTCAATAAATGGCAAGAAAATCAAAATCAATCTGCTACATGTAGATTAGCCCTTACCCTTTGACTGGGAAAATCTACCCCAAACCAGACGTTGTACCCAGTAAACAAGTGATTCCTGATACACCCCTGAATAGATATATACTATAAATCAACTACCAAAGATTATGAAGGTGACTACATCTCAATGGTGTTATGTTTTGGCAGCAATTAATAAAGTGATGTATCATATCTGGATTTAATCAATAAAATCAGGAAATTATAGTCT
The DNA here is from genome assembly GCA_035610835.1 of Ophiura sarsii. Lineage (NCBI taxonomy): Eukaryota > Metazoa > Echinodermata > Ophiuroidea > Amphilepidida > Ophiuridae > Ophiura > Ophiura sarsii. The sequence goes on from CM069443.1 coordinate 20,735,990, forward strand.
ATGGTCTCTCTCCGCATGCCATTCTGCGATTAATATCATTGACAACGCAAGGTAAATCAACCACACTATCGACAACATAGTGAGAGCCACACTCTGACAAGATATCATATGCCCGTTGGAGGCGCTTTTCGTATTCAGCCTTTTCCATAGTGCGCAAATCTTCTTCTGAGGCAGCCATGTAGTTACCCTGCAAGACATAAAGGAAAAAGCAGCATGTAGACTGATACTGGGCTTAATCATGTTTTATTAATTAATTAAGATACCTTTTATGGGCTGTTATTCTTGAGCTCTGTAGCTTTTGGGATCAATAAGGGGTTGCGATGATCCCAAAAGCTACGGAGCTCAAGAATAATAGCTCGTAAAAGGTATCTTAATTAATCATTAATGTAGAAAATCTACCAATCTAGAATATGGGCTGACAGAGGCATATAACCATAAAAACCATAGTATGTTTGGTTCATCAGACACTCAATTTCCCTATCTCAACCTACAGCTGTGAATCTAACACTGTACACTAACAACTGCAAACTGCAACAAGATCAATGCTTTAGAACTGTGGTGATGGCATAGAATGCTAACAATCAACTGGACAATAAAGAGAACTAATGCAAAGCGTGCTTAGGAGGTTGGTGTGAAGAGCTACAAGGGTTGATAAACTCCCAAACACTCTCTTACTTTGGTCATTATGCAGGGCAAGATCGAGGGTGCACATAGACCAGGTCGGCCAAAATCAAGATGGTTTGACAGAATAAAAATCCCTGGTTGGGCAACCTATTTCTAACATCTACCAACTGGCCACATGCCCTTTTCTGGCCATTCCACAATTACAAACTTCACCACACAAGATGATGTAACTCAAAGTTATGTAGATGGTTGGTACAACACTGATTTGTAACAGTTAACATCAGATCAGCAGCATGTACATTTCATCCCATAGTGCAAAGGCTATAATAGATTAGAAGCTCATACCAATATACTTGTATATATTGTAGATTCAGTTACGTCTTTCAAATTAGGGTGACCCTCAAAAAGCACAATGTTCTTTTAATACCAAACAAATGTGTAAGGTAACCATCCCTGCTGCAGGATTTTAGGACACCCTACAGGTCAGTATATATTTTGTCTCACTTACTGTCTTTGCTACCCCAACTGTCCAACATCCAGCTGCTAAACCTTCTCTGATACCATCTACAGTGTCATCTACCTGTTGACATTAATGATAGATGTTATAAACATAATATTATCCGGTGGTTTATGACATCAATGACATCAAAAGCAGATAGTGGTGGAGCGGAGAAAGGTAGGGGAGGAGGGGACGGTGGTATTAACCCTAACTCTACTACACCACACGGCAACTGGGCGGAAAAAATGTTTTTATAACCCGGCGTGCAGGTTTTTGGGCTACAAAACGGACCCAGGCTATATAACGAGGCGAATATACTCGCAGAGTGTCGACTGACAGCCGTGGTGTAGTGGCTAGGATCTGGGCCCGGGTGCTGGAGTTCCATGGTTCAAATCCGGTGGGGGGCGGGGTCGGGGTGACCTTTCTGGTGAATTTTTGGGGTCGGAAAAGAAATCTGTTGCCGTGTGGTGATCTCGAGTTAGGGTTATTTTACTTTACCTGTATGGATGTGCCTCACAATCTGAATGAGCACACATGTCTACATCATGCCAACAGGAATTAAAATTTACAAATATTTACTAACATATTTCAGATAGCCGGCAAGCATTCTTGTTGAGTCTTAATAAGTCCTAATAAATTGGTGCAAATCAATCTGTTTTAAAAACAATTAAGAAGGACGGTAACGTTGCATCTCTTTTTTTCATTAAAGGGCTGAAAGATGGGTCATGTTTTCAAAATTATGAGAAATATTATAGTAGACAGACAGACTTCGGCCAGTGTAGCATTTCAGTATAGGTGATATCTTCTAATTGAGGAGGGGGGGACAGTGATTTGAAATCTAAATCTGATCATTAAAACATTGGTTTTATGCTTCCCTGTGTCTTGAATCACATCGTTAGTTAGTAGTTAAGATCCAGAATAGTGACAAAGTTGTCTTGCGCCTTTGTCCACATTGATTTTCTTTCATCTATACAAGAAGGATTAAATCTCCAAGAAATGATGATCAATATGTGTCACTTATTAAGGTGGCATGTTTGAATAACGTGCTATTTGCTTGGGTAGTTTATGCACGGACGCATGATATTTGGGGATTTGTTTCTTCAACGCTCTGAAGTCCATTATATCGCAGCGAAACCAATAGCATCTAAAAGATGTTGCAGTCGTCGGTCCACTTTGGTTCCTCTAATGGTCAATGGAATAGGTCTAATCCAATAAGTGATCGACCAATAATCTACTTTAGTCCCCCTGTTCAGTTGGGTGGATGACGATGTCCAAAATATTATTCCAACCTTATAATGCCTATGTAATCACATACACCCATGATGTATGATCTGTTGTATATCAGTAAGAGCAGCGACGCGTAAAAAAAATGAAAGTATTGAAAAGAAAATTGCCTTAGCTTTCTTAAGTATGTGGTGAATTTGGTAGAAAATGGCAAAATCGGGCCCATGTCCTTCTGTATTGATTCACTGCTGTAAGGACGCTTCACCAATTTGGAACTGATCAAACTATAGCTATGTTAAACATTCCCTACCTTTATAATAGCCTCAATAGGGTGTACATTCATCTGTATGGCATTTAACCATACCATATGTGGGCATGGTCTGGCTTCTGGTACAAGATCTGCTGTAGCATAGAAGTCTGGTGTAAAACCCTGAGCATCAGCTAGTGGCTTCATGTCTTCCATGATTTGAGATGGGTAGCCAGTGGATGAACCGATCTTCAGACTAAATTTTGTGCGTAAAGTTTGGACGGTTTCTACTGCGCCTGTTAGATAATGATTCAAATAATTGTAGAATATGTATAATATATAAACTTTAATGCTTTTGTATTGATTTAATATCTAGTGTTGTATCAAATCAATAGAATCAGGTCGAGTCTAGTTATTTTGCCTATCAGATCGAATCCAGACACCCAATCAGTGTGGTATATAATATGACTGTAGAGTCACTAAATATCACTTTGAGTGAATGGCCTATTTGTACCTTTAAGTCACAAGACATGAGTAACAACAACTCTTGGATTTTTATTTTAACAATTTTGGACCATATTTAACATTGACAATAAATAAATAAATGTATAAATATTTCATACACACATTAATTCTATTCAATCATTTCTTGCAAAAAAAATACCCATAGACTATCAGAATAAAAAACTATGCTGAAAAAAATCAAATCAAATCAAGAAAGTAGACCCATAACTGGCCCTAAAATTCCCCTCAGCTGCTACGAGATCCACCATTAAATATCCAGGTGAGTACAAGGTTGTACGAAAAATGTTGAATCTTTAGGGTGATTTTTTAGCCTAACCTCACTAACTGTGGAGGATTTATTTCTCACATTTTGGGATGGGTTTTTTTTACAACTTCTTATCCCCCTTCGTTCCTGGTGCATTTTGAGGCACATGGCTATCCATTTACCTGGTATCATATCTGAGTTGGTTTTGAGCGATTCCTTCTGCAGCGGTATAAAGCGTGCATACATACGGTCCACATCCTCTTCTGTTGGCTTTCTGCCAAATTTAGCAATCCATCTGCTGCGCACTCCCTGGTTGTCAAGGACCTTTTGAATGTGAACCTGGTGAAATATAAGGAAAAAATAAAACGTAATTAAAAACCGTTATCAGCTTAGAAACATGTATTTTTATACATACCCATTTCATGTGATATGCACAGGGAGAACCATACTCAACAGGATTATGATAGGTGGATGTGGTTGTCCTTGAAAATTGCAGATGGTGTGAAAATGTCTATAGGAAAGAACTCATCAAATTAAATTATATTTGAAATTATTGTTTCTGGTATAAAAGATGTATGGCAAAAGACCAACCCCATGAGCTGTACAAAGTAACAACTCCAATGCAATGGTGTTTGATCAAAGAATAATGTTGGCCCTAAGTATGTATCTAGATTATTTTTCTTCTTCAGATTTAAAAAAAAAAAAATCTTTGAATTGTTTTGAACGTTTTTGAAAATACCAAAAATTGTTGAAAATTCTCCCAAAACTCCCAAACTGTAGGTAAAAAACCAAAACGCCTGACGCAGACTAACTCTACCAGAGAGGTCCGTGTGCCCATAGAACAGGGTTTTCCCCCCTAGCCTGATGAATAAAACAATGATGGCCTATTGAAATTAGCACATATATATTATATGCACAAACTTAAACGCCATCATTTGCCCTAATGTAGACCAACATTTGAAGGAAAAAATTGCAATTTTCAGAAAATTAATCCCCCCATTAAAATGTTTGTGAGAAACCAAATTAAGTCTTACTTTGAATATTATTGTATTTTAACATTTTATATCAATATCTGTTATCAAATAGACCCTTACTCTTTTATGTTGTCCCATAGGTCCTCTTGCCTCCTCATCTGTTATGGGTACTCCTTCTTGACGAAATATTTCAACAAATGTCCCTGCTGGTGCAAACACTCCACAATCAATCACTGTACCAGCCCAATCAAATATCACAGCCTTTACTTTACCTTGGTAACGGCGGCTAAAATGGTATGGCATGCGAGGATTGGTCCATGGTTCGGAAGCTATAAAATAAAAATGATAAGTAGACAGACTTTGGTTCTAAAGAACCCAGGTTTGAGTTTTTAATCTAAAACCTATGATTTTAATCATGTAATAAAGGTCCCGTATACCAAGGAAGATAATGCTCTTTGCGAAAGGTAGGGCCTACATTTGTTTCCATATTATTATCATTTTCATTACAGTACACAAAAAAGTTGGAAAGAGGGCTTCCTGCCATATCTTTTTGTGTGCGAGTGTGTGAAAACTCATGCAGTAGTCGGCGTAGAGTTGGGTTGAGGCAGGGTCCCAATGTTGAGCGTATGTTTGTCTTATAATTATACATCTTGCTTACATTGCTCTGACTTTCCCTAGAATCTGTTTGACCTCTGATCTGACATGACGTCCCAGGACCAGGATGTTATCCCTGCTAACACACAACGTTCTTAAAACGTTCTTAAAACGTTTAAAACGTTCTTAGAACGTTTAAAACGTTCTTAAAACGTTTTTAGAACGTTGTGTGTTAGCAGGGATGTTTATACCAACATCGAGTTATCAGCATTACTAGTGACAACACTTTGATCACATGTGTAACCTCAATGCAATGGCGCATGGTCAGACAAAATAAAAAAGAAGAGAGTCATCTGTCCGTCTCGCACAATCATTACAGAAACCTGGGACTAATTATAGTCTGATTTATTAAACTGAACAAACAACGAGCACGCAGCACAAAGATGATCAAGCCCGAAATTTTCACGCAATATGGTTGATACGCTGTACCAATTTGTTCGTTCAATTATCCATCCGATTATAGCATGGACTTTAATTTAAGTCCATGATTATAGTAACATCGTTTCAATGTATTTTTTATTTTAGGCAGAAACATTATTAATTTATGGTTGTTGTACTTACAACCATGGAAAGTCCATGTTACAACTAATAATGTGCCTATCAATAATTAATTAGACTTCTCCTTCATTTTAACCATTTCATTTCACACATGATGAAGAATACTTACAAGAACTCATTCTGGCTGTTGGTGTCTACTGTCCACTGTCTTATGAAATATGCTTGAATTTGAATAAAAAATAAGCTTACTTTCATGAATTTTAAGCTTATATATGATGATTTATCAAATGGAGGAGATATATTCTACTCTTTTCTGAAATAAAACAGCAGCAGTCACTTGCCCGTATGACCGATATTAGATAATAGATAAATTAAACACGTAGCTCATTCAATTCTGCTCCTGCTGTTCACATGCACACTCCAAGTTTATCTTTTCATTTCAACATCATGATCTGATCTGCATACTGCTGCAATCAGCTGTGATTTGACCTATCGTAAACAAATACTGTACTAAACCGGCTTAGAATGTCAAAGCGTTACGTCTAACCAGGGTTATCTAATGTTGACATCGTTTACGCAGCAAAGGTCAACTGAGGTCATTGTATTGAAAACGGCAGCCATTTTCGTTTGCCATCGGGCAAAAAGGTAAGCAAATTTACATGGAAATATACCCTAAATGTAGAGCATTTTTGCTATCCAAAAATGTCCGAAAAGGTCAATGAATGCTTTAAGATAATTTTGAATTCGATTAGAATTGGTTACTTTATTTGAAAATTTATAAAAATAATTATTTTCGACGTGTGAAAAACAAGTTTCGATAGGCGAGAACAAAATTCGCCACCCTTGACACGCTTCGTACTATTTTATTTAAGCAGTGACTCACGGATTTTACTGCCGTGGTAAATAGCTTTGTATGTTCGTTGCTTGTACTATCAATAAGATAATTTGTTTTGTTTTCAATATAATTATTCAATTCAAGTTCAATCTAGCTCTAATGAAGTGAAAGTGACACATCTGATCTGTCATCTCAAAACTCAGCTCAGACTCACTCACCAAGTCTGACTCAGCACTCAGCAGTGAGTAGCTCTGAATCCAAGGTAGCTTATCTCTGTGTGAGAGCTATGGAATGAAAGCATACGACTCTACGTAGGTAGCTCTGAATCCTAGCTCTCTGTGGGAGAGCTATGGAATGAAAGCATACAACTTACAAGTCGGCATCGCCGCCATCGCGGATGGTCGAATGTTATCATTAATATTTTTCAACTTTTCTGAATAAAATTAGTGCAACTTTTGCTTCAGATATCATGTTTAATGTTCAATTAATACGTATACATTGGTTAACCAACCCGTCCTATTTCAAAGAAATACTGGCTTACATTTCGATCGCCCTATTTTATGTTACAGTAAAACGGCGACGTTGACTGTCTAGACTATCACTATGCTTCATTTCGTAGCTAGACTCTTAGTCTTATGAGTCTGCATAGCCATAGGATATTTTTATCAATATTTGGCAACTTTTCTGAATAAAATGAGTCAAACATTTTTTTAGCTGGAATAGGGTGTTCCAAATTTAAGCCAGTATTTCTTGGAAATTGAAATTTGAATTTTAGGTCAACCATCAAGCTTTATGTATACAGATTCTTTAGACACAATTATGATATCTAAACTAAAGCAAAAGGAAACCTTCACAATTTTGACAAATCTTATTCAGAAAAGTTGAACTTGATATTAATGAAAATATCTGACGCTGACTCAGATATTTTCATTTCATAGCTCTCAGACAGAGCAATGATTTAGAGCTATAATCAAAACAAATAATTCTCAATCATTTCAAATCATTCCTTCACGCCTGTAGTTTTGAAATGCAGTGCGTTTGAGACCGTGTTAAACTTTGGGATGAACGTGAGCACTTGGATCACAACGCTCTGATTGACAATAGTCAGTGATCAAGCTAGGTCCGTATAATTTCTATTATATGTGACTGGTGGTTGGGTTTAGTAATATAGCTGCATAGTACAAGGGCGCTCAATTTTATTGAATGCAGTGCATCATAAAATAGTAAAAGTTGTAGGCAGAGAAGTTCTGCACTGCACTGTCCCAACTACATGTAAGTGCGTGTGATAATAAATGAGTGTGTGGCAATTGGCATGTGTGGGCGGTAACATTTTTGACGCCATAGATCTAATCTAATGCACACGTTTTTAGCTTCAAATTTGTGTTGTTCTATTCCACCTATGGGAACTGCACTTTTTCGTTCCTTTATGATTAGTATGCGGTCGTAAACAGAAAAAAGTGCTGAATTTCTTTTGCATTGCGCATTTGATTAATAATTATATTATTGTGCTGTCAACATTTGAGAGAGTGATGCTCGGATCGAGAATTATTGAACTAATTTAGCTAGGCCCGTTCTCTTGGTCAGGTATCCGTGTTTGCTGTCCCCTTGCGCAGGGTTGTAGCTACGCCAGGCGGACCCGCCAAGCACTCACAATCTCCGCCCGGCACTTTAAAAAAAGTATTTATTTATTTCTTGGTTGATTTTTTAACAATTGTGGATAAAATCATTAAACTGCCTCATAAAACAAGAAATTATGTGGCAGGAACCCTCAAAGTGCATTCGAAAAACCTTAAAATATTAAGAAGGCCTCTGGATCCCATGCCATGATCCACTGCACTTCCTTCACTACACTTCCTCCGTTTGCCGTCAGTATGATTACCCGGCACTTAATTTTGGCTAGTGACAACACTGCCCTTGCGGACAATTTACCCAGACTTCATTCCAATTCACTACCCTTTGCAAAGTCGGCCCGACCAGGAGAAAAGAAGACGTGCATCATATTTTTGGTGAAAGAAAATTTAATTTGTTCGCCTTTATATACATGTATATAGTTTGGAATTACCTTTTAAATTTAAAATGAAACTTCATGTAGGGAATTATTTGAACACTTCGATATTTGGTATTATTTAAATGCATTTTGGAGAATTTTGAAGGTTTCAGGTGGTAGGATACTCATATCACCCGGGGGGGGGCACTCAGTTATAAAAGTTGTAATCACAGACCTGTGTGAATCCACTGTCAAAATATACCCTTAACACGGATTCTCAAAGAAGAAAAGAGAGGCCCATAACAAGAATGATAGCTCGACGAATCATACTCGTACGTACGAGTTTATTAGACTGAAATGATCAACATATGAAGTAATTGTGTGATTCAGTTTTGTAAGTAAATTTGTCTTATTATATACTATATAATAGACCTAACAATTTTGGTTATTTTTACAATGATGAAAATGACTATCGACCCAAGCAACCCTTAGCGCAGATTCAGGTTGAAAAATATACCCTTATTCTCTGAAATTGGCGATTTTGATTGTGATTGAAAAAGCACCCTTATTTCACGTTTTCATTCATGCGGATGATTACAACATTATACCAGACTGCCCCCCCCCCCCCCCCCCCCCCCCGTGTCATATCACTACATGTACTATCTAAAATATAAATGAAGCCCGCCGCAAATCAGGACCCTAATCACCAAGAGTTGATTGCTGGATTGAATTGATTTTGGATTGCATTTCATAGCATCATGTTAGGATAAAATGTGTGCAATGCATGCGCAAATATTTATGTCCATTCCAAGTAGAGGAAAAAGTACATGATATGTGCACCCATTTAAATCTACCCCTGTTCAGACATATTTAAATACGCCTGTTCAGACATATTTAAATTGAACTACAAAAAAAAGTACAGTCCAACCCTCTTTTATCCAAATAACTTGGCTGAATGATCCCAAAAGAACGCTTTTTACAGCCTAATCCCCTTATTTTCACACTCTGAAGCATTTGAAGGCCGTCTTTTGATGTTGGTAGTGGTGCTTAATTAATACATTGTCACTGTAATTACCCCTCACTCAGTACCCATCTATTGTCCCAATATGAGCACTTCAGAACAGTCAATGCAGAATTACACATAATTTGCTTTCCGGATTTGTCACTTATCCGTTCAGTTTCCATAATTCGCTTATCCAGATTTTTCACTTATCCGTTCATTTCTATTTATTACAGGTGGCAGTATGAACATGGCAGGCTTAGGACAGTAAGTATCCCGGTGCCAGTATATCGGATAAAATGATGCAGGAATTCAAATTGTTCATAATAATTCATTCTGTTACATTTTTCAAACAAGTATCAAATCATATATTTTGAAATAGATCTGAACGTACACAATGCAACAGTTTCTTAAACAAGAATACCTAACTATAAAATAATATAGAGGCTAGGCTGTTGCGGTTGTTGATTTAAACACCGAAACCGACACCGAAAAAACCACCGATATAACCGCGGTACTTACCGACGATCAAAGGTGGATTGAAAACCGCTACAGTGAATAATTATCCATCGAAAATTTTGGTTGTTACGGTGGCACCGAAATGCATCAACCGCACGTTCGGTGCAAACAATAGACCGAGTGTTTGATGGTCGATCGATTTTATGCACCAGACCAGCCTAATAGAGGCCCTGTTGGTTTTCATCATAAACATTTTAAAATAAGACACCCAGATTGTTGGCCAGAATGACCTTAATTTTATTGATCTCAGTTTTATTTCTATTTATTTAGATAATAAGTAAGTGAATGTATAATTCCAAATTGATATAGGAATTCACTTACCTTGGACTTTTGTGGCAGACTACAAGATGATTATACTTCATCAGATTTGATTTTCTCTTTATTCCAGATTTGGTATGTCATCGTCGCAAGAGATGAGAAAGAGTCAGCCAGACTTAAATGGTATGTTAACTAAATCAATGACGCTTTAACCTATTTCTTTATTTGTTTAATACTTTTATTGAGAAATCTGGATTTTCTTCCAAGTTCCATTTCCACGGTATTCTGTGATTCAGAAAATATATTAATGTAAGAATAGTGGCCATGATCAGCCATCCTACAGTCATTACAAGACAAGATGCCTTTGCTAGGTTTAATGTCTACTCTGTGCAGTGTGGTGATATCAATAGTGTTTGACAGGTGTGCAAATAGTGAGATACAAGATCTTACCACCCACCTACGTTACATAATTAAACATTTCAGTGTTTTATAAATGTGACTACCCCTTCCCAGTCTGTTAGCTTTTAGCATTATGAAAAATAAAAAAAAATAAAAAAAATTAAGCACTTTTTTACCCTCCCCCCCCCCCACCCAAAAAAACAAGGTTTTGTTTTTTGGATTAATGTCTATTTTCCATTTTCCTGTCACAATGAAAGACAAGCTGTTTGTAATGTGCACTTTCATTTTCCTGCATCTCCAACTAGGATGTTTAATTTAAGATGTTGTTGATTTTTTTTGTTTTTTGAATAGAAAACAAGTGTTGAAAAAATCATACTTTTGATAAGAATGAATTCAATAATTTAGTATAAGATCTTATTCTTAGGTTAGGAGTTACTATCCCTAATGGTGTGGGTCAAGGTGTATTGTGTGGGTTATTAAGGGTCAAATACGAGACATCTAAGGTCCTGTTTTTGACTTAGAAAAAACAAAAAACAAAATGTAAATAACAAAAAAGTAAATACATAAATAAAAATTATTGGGCGAATCAAACTTGATCAGATTTGATTCGCGCTGCTCTGTTCCTGCGCGAATCTCTACCCCTGTATCTGAATCTACTACTTGATATATGAAGTAACCCAATGCTTTATAAGATTATGGATTCAAAAAGTGGGTTTAGTAATTGCTGAGTTCAGTTCAGGGTTCACTTGTCTAGAGGAATATGATTTTGGGGTGTTTGTTTTTTTGGGGGGGGGGGGGGGGTGCGGGTACCGGTACCCGGGTAGAAAAGGCTAGCTAACTGTATCTTGGCAAGTGGCAGGCTAAATGGCTTGATACTTGACTGTCTTTATACCTACAAAGTAAAACAAAGGGGAAGCAAAACAGGTCATACTCAGTCTCATTACATTTTTCATTGACTCATCAATATGGGCAAACATTTTTTGATTCACGCAAAGTTGTTGCGAGAATCAATTAATATGCGGTTTGCGTGAATCAATGATTCGCACCTTATCTGTGTGAATCTAATTTAGAAAATTTGATTCACACACTTGGAGACAAATTTCTACCCCTTAGTTAGAATGAAATATAGCAACTTATTTTGATATTGTTGTCTATCTTTATTTTATTACTGCAGATTTTACAGGTCTTCTTGGAGGCAAGAAGAATAGTATGGCAGGAAGCATGGCTAGCAAAATGGGGTTCTACAAAGAAGATTTGGAGAATGATTCTAGCATGTTTATGCCCCAAAATATGTTCCCTCCTCAAAGGCCTGACAACAAGGATGTTAATAGGATCGATATGTTTCCGCCCCATAGACCGGACAAAGATGTGAGTATTAAGGCGACAAGATTACTTTTAATAAATCATAGATATCGTTAGAAGTAAAAGTTGTTATAATATGCAATTAATTCAATTATCTTTCATGAGTGCAGAATTGTGCGGCATAAAGAACACATCTGAACATATGTATCTTGTATTCATTTTGAAATATTATTGTTTAATGTTAAATGTATTGCCTCTAATAAACGCCCCCGTGGTTTGAAATTCTTAGGATGTTGTATTATAAGTGAAATTAAGCAAACAATAGATGAGGACATTATAAGGTTGGAGATAAAGGTGAAGAAAATAAAGAAACAACAAATTCTTGAGTTGAAATTGTGTCTTGTATGTTTGAAACTGAATTTTACTGGATATGTCTGTGTTTATATGAAAATAGGCGGTCTTTATTAGAGACGATTTGTTAATATTTATCATTTGGTTGTGTTTTTACTTAATGTTTTCAGAATTCATCGTCACAGTCTATAGCATCACAATTTGGTTTGTACGGTCAGCAGGGTTTCGGTATGCCACCTCAACAGCAACAACAACAACAGCAACAGCAAGGAGGAATACCAAGGGGCATGCCAACTCCACAACAAAACCAGCAGAATCAGCAACAGCAGCAACAAGGATTCCCAAGTAGAAGTATAGGCGGTCATATAACACCGACTAGTTCTGGTATGCCGATGCAGTCTGGGTTACCGCCTCACCAACCGACATCGCCTAATAGAGGGTAGGTTTGGGTTACTGTATTAAACAATTTTGACAGCCCTATATATATATAATATATCACCTACTGTTCTATTTGACGTAACACATTTTCAACAAAATAATCAATTCGCATACAGATCTATGGGTCTAACACCATGTACATGTAAATCAGTTTTTGGGAGTGCTAGAGTGTGGCCACTATGCTACAGTAGACTAACTGTTTTGGCAAAGTCATTGATAAAGATATATTTAGTATATGGAGTTATTCAAGCATCACATATCTTACGCGTTGCTGATCCTCATACTACTTTCAAAATTAAAACAATGAAGCGATTAGCATTTTAAACAATGGGAATTGTTTATATATTAGGACTCCAGCTTCTTGTGGTTGCTGTTCAATCTCTAATCGCTCCATTATTACGTGCGCTAGAGCTGTGTCAATTAAGCGTAAATGTCGCAAGTTGTATGGTGGTTCCATGTTCAAAATGGTTACAAGCCGATATGCTATGCGATGCGGGAAGATCATCAAGGCTGTTGTGGGTGCAATCCAAAATATTAAATTGCTGCCAGTTTGGATCTCAAACCCATGAAGTTGGATCTTGTTTCATGTAGTGTTTTACTCTTAACATTTGATTGTAGTAACATACAGGTTGGCCCACGTGCTATGATGAACCAGGTGCCTACTTCTAGCCAATCATCTTTCAGCAGGACAGGCGGTGTGTTAGGATCAGGGCTGCATAGTCCGAATAGTCGGACGTCGCCCAGTATTTTGTTACAACAACAACAAAAGCAGCAGCAACAACAGAGGGCGATGGGAGGCGGGTAAGTCTTCGGAATACAATGCTTAGAAGTACAAGTTTTCAGGAAAATAGGAAATGTCCTGAAATAATTGTTGGAATAATTTTCAGGAATTCTTCAAAAAATTAGTTTCTATTGGTAATGATAGGAAAATAATTCAAATCACATAATTTTTCAAATATATTTTTGGCATTTTTATGAAATGAATATTGATGCTAATTGCATCTCTGAAAAGGCAGGCTAATCATTCAAGTTTGAAAAATGGTATTCCAATATGTAGTTGTAATTAAAAGGACACATTTGGATCGCCCATGAAGTAGAAATAAAAGAACGTAATGGGAAAAGTATTTTGAGCCCTGTTCCTCCATCATGTCAATTTTGTCCTTGGCAGAGACTAGATGTCGCCTTAGAGTTGCTGAGTTCTTCAGGTTTAAAATGAACATAAACACCTCGTTTGACCAAGAATCTACAATAGGTTTTCGACACTCCTGTGGTGTAGAGTTATGTTACTGATCCTTTGTCTGCAGATGGTGAGTGTCTGAGTTGGCAATAAGGGTGGTTATATAATGATGTACAGTTGTTTTCTCTAATTATATATTGCATCATATATGTTCACAGAAGTACAACTCCTACAAGTTTGGCAGCATTTGGTATCCAAAGACAACAGAGTTATACACATCAAAGTACATTACTGGGCAATTTCAACACACAGTCATTAGCAGGTTCTTTTGCATCAGCAGGTAAGACCCATGTAAATCTTGGATAGAAATCTGAATGGATGATAATCTAGTTTTGATTTGATTTGATTTGATTTGATTTGATTTTATTAGGTACTCAAAACATCATATAGAGAAACATTTAAGCATACAAACATGTAAAAGATTGCACAAACCTATTTTAAAAACATATAGACATAATAAAATATGAGCAAAAGTACCAAGGATAGCCCAAAAAGCTTTGAGCACAAAGCTTATTTCCATTGGGGTCCTTTAACAAGCATAGAAAGGCAGAAGAAAAAACAACAAAACAAATGAAAATCACGAAAGAAGCACAAACGCCAAACGAAAACAAGGACAAAACAAATAAAAACAGGGCACGAGCACAAGGTGGGAGACCAGCTCATAAATCAATTGAATCATAACTCGCCAAGTGTCTTTTAACTAATTGTTTGAATAAACTAAAATGATTGGTGTTCTTGATCTCGCTCGGCAATGAGTTCCAGTGATGAATAGCAGTATTATAAAAAGTAAATCCTCTTGTATCAGTTTTCTGATCCTTGGTGTGTTTTGTTCCTGGTTCCGTTGGATTTATCTTTTTACATTTTATAGTTTTGAAGGCTCATGATGTCCAAATTGATCAATCGGTTCCAAGTTTGGACTCATGCATCATACATGTATTCCCTCCACAACATTTTTGTAATAACAGTAACATTGTAGAGTCAATATCAGTTTCACAAAAGGGTGTGATAACTATGTACATGAAAGAAAAATATTGGATACCTTTGCAGCTTTGGATGGAGACATTTTTGAATGAAGTGAAATGAATGTAAATATTTTTGACTCTCTAATTTGATAAAACTATTGAGGGAATTTGTAATATACTCTTGGAGCCTGTCAGTTTTATAATTGTATGGGGTGGGTCTATGCTGTTTACAGAACCATTGAATACAGATGTCAAACATTTATATGGTACCAAATCTGATATCGACCTAACATTGTTTTAAAAATCCCTACCTATTAGAACCTACCATTTGTAAAAGTAATACAGGAAGAAGTAAAAATCAATGCATTTTGTAAATCATTTATGTATCCTATATTTTATGTTTCTCTCTTCAGAATCAATGAGGGTAAATCATCCGGGATCAGTGCCAAGGTGGAGTGCAGGTAATCTGATTGATATTTGTTTGTTATTTTATTTTTCACACCGATACCATGTTTAAATACACTTCCTTGTCTAACAATATGAGGTTCTGGTAAATTGCCGATAGTTTACGATGAGTTGCTACATACTTGTGTGTTAATTCAGGTTCATCTGCTAGGCACAGAGTCAACCTCAAAGTCCAGTGGTACAAGAAAAAAATGGTTGTCCCAATTTTAAAATCTTGAAATATTTGATGTAGATCTATTATTTACTTATACTTTGAAATCGATATTATGTATTGGATTCAACCCCAGTCGAAATGATAAGCATGAATCCAAGAAGAAGAAAAAACATAAGAGAGATATGTTAAAACTTCTTATACAGATCAATTTGTTGCAATTAGTGCGTAATTCCATATCATTTATTATTGTGGCTAAGATTGGCATTCTTGTGGGCACGATGTCAGTCAGTCGCTAGACCACTCACAGCGGGTTTGACCTTTTCGTTTTACGCCACGGCCAGAAAATATCCACCATAAGATTTCGGTAATCATCGGATTCTCAACTTTTAAGTGCAAGTATGTGAATGGCTTTAATGACACAAACTTGCTGTTGGCTTGATCTTGTATGTGTAATGCAATTGCTATATGTTGATACAAACTTCCACTATTTTGATGCTAGAGATTATTTGTAAAAAACATGTATTTTTCAGCGGGATTTCATAATCCCTGAGTCACCAGGTTTGTAACGCTCTGTTAACTCAGTGGTAGAGCGTGTGCTTTTAAAGCCAGAGAGACACAGTTCGATCCCCACAGTCGTCATGTTTTAAATTTAATTGCTCTAGTAAAGACCTATTATTGGCTTTCTACTAAGTACATGAAGTGTGGGAGTTTTATAGTTTATAGTATAAGCAAAGTCAAGTAGTTGCATATTATCTGTGGTTTTCACTATCTTCAACATGTCTTAATTATATTTAAGACCAATTTGTGGCAAGAAATATTATTATCGAACACAATGACACGTTTACATTTGTTACATTTGTGTATTTACTCTAAATGTAGATGTATTCTGCCTAAAGAGCACACAAATATTTTCACTTTTTTTCGCGGCCTTAAATTTATAGAAAACTTAGATGATGGAAATTAAAACTATATTAAATACAAAGTCTACCTATGTATTTAATATAGTTTTAGTTTACCTACATAGGTGGTGAGTTGTCGAGTTATCATATTATAAACAATGACAAAACACAAACTATTGATGATTTTCACAGCCCCTTTAGCGGGGTCATGTTGCAAATGTGGATGGGTGCAATTTGCTTGTACGATAATTTAAGCTATGCGTGACCTGCCGGCTGACTGATGTAGCCCATGTGACACCTATTGAAATCCCTGGATCACTATGCCCTATAAATAGATGTATCAAAATAAAAATGCGAATTGCACATTTCACTCTCCTTTCAGCGAACGACAATGCACCAGCGCTAGACATGTCAGATTTTCCAGTACTGGCCAACAGAGGGAGACAGACAGAGGCAGCCAACAGCAATATGAGTATGTTCCAGCCTAATCCTATGGCAGGCAGACCCGCATATGGTAAGGTGGCAAGCCTTAACTCGGGTGGTGGACCCTTTTCAGGTGCGATTAGAATGATGATGCAATTTTCTCCTTGGCGTGTGTTTTGGTTTTTGTAGAAAAAATTGTTCTCTATTCTTTTCTCTGTGCGTGTGGTTCTTCTAACATGTGCACTGAACACAAGGATGGCAATGTATGACATACATTGGTTGGTTCCAAAGTGTTTCCTTCCTATGTGACTTCATATATTTATTCATGGCCAAAAACTGTGTTTGGCTTGTTGTGTTTTAATTAAAATGTTTCTTTTGAAGCAAGATGTTGAAAGTGACACAATATTATAGATGATTTGAAGTGTTTTAGGTTTAGGAATTAACCTATATCTTTTTAGTTGCACCTAACTTAGAGTTCATGTACTTTTATAAAACATATATTTGTTGTTTCATTAACGTTAATAGGACATACAATGTGGTGTAAGTTCATATTTAAAAAACATGTATTTCTCAGAACTGCCCCTAACCCTACCATATACCACAATATACCACGACTGGGCACGTCGGTACCACCCGGCGTGGAAGTTTTTCGATGAAAAAATGGACCCAATCCATATAGTTTGCGCAATACACTGCGCAGACTACCGTTGACAGTCGTGGTGTAGTGGGGAATCCTAAGCTCCACGTGCTGGAGGTCCCTAGATCAAATCCTGGGGGGAATCGGGGTGGGGGGGATATTTTGGTCGATTTTCCACGTTGAAAAAAAAAATTCTGAAAAAAGTGGGGGTAGAGTTAGGGTTAAAATGTCTGAATGATGTATCCAGGAACTTTTGTAGCCTGATTTGGTAGCCTGTAATAAAACAACAACCTGGAAATTAGTAATTGGGGAAAATATCATGACCCAAATAACAATTTCTGTCATCAGTAAGATTATCTGTTATAGTTGTCATCAGAATGCTTTACCACCAGACTTGAGTGTATTTTAAATGTCCGTTGTGTGTAATGCGCAATGTCACCACAATGGTGCGTGATAACTGTTTTTAGGATGATATGCGTGTTGTATCATTACCGTATTTTACTTTGCACATTACACACAATAGTAATAATATGCAGCATATAATGCGCCTTTGGCAAGGGATTCAAAACACAATACAAAACATGAAAACACATCAATATAAACAAAAATATATCAAGAGATGAGTTTTGAGGAGAGATTTGAAGCTGGTTACAATAGGTGCACTGACACAGATACTGACCGGGATCCTATCCCAGGCAAACTTGCATATTCATAGGCCACTGGCAAATGGATCTTGAAGCATTTATTGTTTTAATAAAATTTTCCAAACTTATGAAAAAAATAATATATACAGCACAGCTCGCATTAGAATGTACAATGCAATGCAATGACAGTGCAATATTAGTGCAATGACATTGCAATGAACAGTGCAATGATGACATTGCAATGACATTGCACTGATGTCCGTTGACATTGTACATTCTAATCCAAGTTGTACTGTATTCGGAGTAATTCTGTTATACCCTTCACAGAGGTATTCATAGTGCATGATTTTTAAGAAAGACACATACTACCGATGTAGGTGTGCAGGGTATAACAGAATTATGCCCTGTATTCTATAATATATTGAGGGAATCATGTTGATCCTGATACGCAGATGGAACATGTTATGAAGTAGTTGAACAGTAGAATGAGAGAAATGAAACATGACGAGACGAAGGCAATAAAGCCGAAAGCTTGATTAACTTAAATACACCGTCCTGCTTCGTCTTGTTGTGTTTCATTTCTCTCATTTTATATTCTAAAACAGGCCTTCCCAAATGGTGGCGCACGCGCCACTTGTGGCGCATTGCATCAGTCCGAGTGGCGCGCGGAAGAACGCATGAAGAAGAAAAAAATATACATATATCCCCAACTTCAACCAGATCGCAAGAAGCATGAAGAGCCACTTCAGCCACTAACTGCAGTGGGATAAGTCTTGATTAGTAGTAGTAGGCCTATTGATTATCACTACATTTGCTACCATTTTTGTACATTTTACCATCAACATCTCTTTATTTCTTGTACCATATTGCATGCAAATATAGCTCTCCTTAGCCTCCTAAAAGGGGGGTAAACCCATGAGCACCAGGGGCACTAACGCTGGCCCATGGACCCCACCGGTATTCGCTCGCTACGCTCGCAAGGACAGTGGCGCTTCTAGATCACCAACATCTCAAAAGTGGTGCTTCACAAAATCTAATTGAGAAGGCCTGTTCTAAAATATATATAGATTCTATCAGCTAACGTTAAACCATTTTCAATCTTGATAAAATGATATTTTATCAACATTTACAAATGTTTTTCTTCTCTCCGTCTATCTCCCATATTGTTATTTATTTATCAGTTGGTATTGTGAACACTAAGCCAGCAGAACCAGCTCCTGAGTTTCAGATGCAAAGTGAAGATTTCCCTGCATTACCGGGATCATCCAATAAGATGGGTAGGTATTTCAGATGGAATTATTCTTATACAGGGGTATGCCATGTGTTTATCAATATTGACTCTAACCAAAAGATTGAAACATATGCCTTTTGCCGTAACAATGAGGCAGTGTAGTCTATTCAAATGGATCCTGCTACCAACCTATGATAACAAATAGAGTTGGCATAGTTGGATGTGAGAATTAAGCATATTTTTCTGTAGAGGGAATTTCAGTAAACTGCCATTCGTATGGGTAACTATGCCTTTGTACTAGCTCTATAGCTGGTTTAAAAGCATGTAAGGTAAAGAAAAAAATGAACCAAAAATAATAGTAATATGCTTATATTGAGCGAGAAAAAGATGGAATATAGGAATTTATATTTTAGTATGTATAATTTTTATCAGGCAACTTACTTGGTGAATATGTCACAATATGTGACCCGGTCAAGTGGAATGAGTCGGATGTCAGGAATATTAATTTGAGTTATAGGTAAAAAGAATTCTTAAAATAAATTCTTATGTTTACCTAGTTTCCTCAGTTGGTAAATTGTTTGTAAATTAAAATCTAGAAGTTCAATTTTAGTGGAGTTTGGACCATGCTGTAGCATTTTCAACCTGCTTTTAAATGATGGACACATATCAAAATTGAAAGCGTCTGCCATCCAACTCCTTTCGTTCAATCACATCACATATATGCTTATCGCTCAAATACAGTGTTGGAGGGCTCAAAACCAGAGAATTTATCTTTCCATGTGCCCATCCATTGAGTCACCAAAAGTTTACAATGTTATACACAATATACACTACAGTGGAAACTCTTTAACACAAAATATGTGGGGCCACCAAAATTTAGTTTGTGTTATCAGGATTTTGTGATATCAGGTACTTTTAACGTGTAAAATCAATAATGCAAACTTGAAAATCAGTTTGTGTTAATATATGTGACCCGTCACATCAAAATGGACATGTTGGGGGCCCGAGTCAAATCTGAATTATTTGAACGACTTGAATGAGTACATTTTAAGCCTTGAAATGACACCATGTTGAAGGTAATCGGACTTTGTTATCTCAAGATATGATTTTAAGAAGCATATTATTTTCTATTATTTTCTTTATATTTTATCAAATTTATTGGCCTCTATCTCAAAACTGTATTTGCCGACAACATGTCCTTTTTGACGTGACTTGTCACATATGTGTTAATATACAGTCCTCAAAAGAAGTAACTGACCAGGTAATAAACTATAACTCATACATACAAATATTAGACAATAAAGTTGTAAGGAAATTTCTTGCCTTTAATTTGAAAATGACACGTGAAGATTGAATGAATATTTACTCAGATATGTGCCCTAAACCAAAACAAAGTCCGTTTTACATCTTAACATTTCGTTCGTCTACACGCAGCCTCGGACTAGCAACAGGCAGATTATTGATTAACTGGTAGCGACAACTCACTGGTCGATGTAAGACAGGATTGGGGATGCATCAATTGATCAAGGCAACCCATACACACACATACTTGTCACACTGTCCCGCGTGTTCAAATCCTAAGTGTTAAAACGTAAACTGCACTTTGTTCTATCCTTTTCAATGTTGCGTTCTTAATTATTAACCGATCTTAATGAATAATGTATCAAGTTAAAGAGGAGAAATTTCTTAACAACTTTATTAATCAATATGTTTATATAGGAGCTATAGTTTTGGAGTTAAGAGTATATTTATTACCTGGTCAGTTACTTATTTTGAGGACTGTATGTGTTAATACAGTTTGTGTGGCAATATAAAAATAAGACCATCTTGTGTTTGATTTTGATTTCAATACATTACTAGTAGATTATTCAGTAATTGTCACTAAGTGATAAGAAGATCATTCCACCTTTACAAGCATCTTCTTTTTAAACTCGGTATTCAGTAATATTCATCAATGTGTTTTTTTCTATCTGCAGATCAAAGTGCTATGGGCATCAAAGAGCCACCCAGGTTTCCAGGAGATAAACCAAACAGCAATGCAAACAATGAAAACAACAATCATCAAAACAGGGGGATACGCATACATCCAGATGGTAAGGACACATAGCAAGTGCTTGGGTTTTAGAAAACATTTGTACTTTTATTGAAAATAAGCTTACCTAGAGTATTTTGCTGCTATACTCTATTTGGATTTCTTTGGACAGTGGCGTAACTTAACAGGCGCAGCTTTTGCACACGCGTATGTATCTTCCGTCTTTCAATGCTTGTGTGTATACGCCAGCGCCTCATGTAGACGCGCGTGCGTTAGCGGCTGCAATTAGTACAATACGCAGTTACGTCACAGTCTCGTGATGACCAAATAGTCACTGTCTCGTGATGACCAAATAGACTATAGCTACTTGCCTGCCCTTTTACAGCCCAGGAACATGTGTGTGGGGCGCTTAAGATGGCTGAACCTTTGAGTCAGGCCACAATGACTTAGTTGCAAATGTAATTACATGAAAACAACAATCATTAAAACGGGAATAGGTAAACACATAGAGATGGCAAGGAGAATTATTAACTTTTTGTATTTGAAGGTTACTTTTCATCTTGGGAAAAAATCTTTCTTGGGTTAGCCTTCTGTCTTGCTCCTGCTTGAGAACATGTTCATGGCAGGCTATATATGCAGCGATGGAAATACCCACATGACTTTCCATCCGGGGTCGACTAGGTAGGAACTACACACTTTGTGGATTTAGAATATTTCTAACCCTAACTTTTACAATAAGGAAATATATCAGATGAAAAAGGGGTCCTAGTAGGAATCAATCCATTGACCTCTTCATTGTAAGGCACATAACTCAACCACTAGACTAGCGAGGGGTGAACTGGCCGAGACATGATTTTAATCCATCTTATTATTACGGAATAAAGCAAGGCAAACTGGTTTTCCTCACTCATTTAGTGTTTCCATGATACTTTCAAGCCTTTTGTTAAGTGGGCGCCGGGCGATTTTTACTCCCTAGTGATTAACTTTTAGCGCCTGGCGCCGGCAAATATTTGAAAATTGTGCCTCGGTCTCGGTATTACTTTCACGTGTCCAGAACTAAAACAACACGAATCTCGCAAAAAAATTACGGTGAGTATCAAAGATACAGTACTACAAACATGACAAATTCTAGGCCTGAATTGCCTTCCTCCGACCAGACCTGACGCAAAATATAATAACATTGGGGGGGGGGGGGTGGGGGGGCATATTTTCTTCAATTTTGGAAATGGCTCCTGGTCCTGAAAAAGTGGCTACTGGTTCTCTCCAAACTTTGAGGACTAGGAGCCGCTTTTCCAGATATTCGGCTCCTGGTCTGTTTTTACTTAACAAATGTTTTGGATAGTATACTTTCAAAACGATTTTCTAGTGAGTTACGGTTACATTTCCATATTGTAAAAGAATTGCTAATCCTTTTTGTAATAAATTGTGTAATGATTTTCCCTACTGTTATTGTTACTCGTTTTCAGGTAAAATCACCAATATCCCAGCTGGCATGGTAACTGATCCATTTGGCATGGTAGGATTGTTAACGTTCATCAGGGCTGCAGAGACGGACTCCAATCTGGTACAGTTGGCACTTGGTAGTGACCTTACAACATTAGGCCTTAATCTCAACTCACCAGAGTAAGTCAACACATGAATTAGTGATTATATCCTTCATGTAGGAGTCATAGATTAGCTTTGTGTAAAGACTCTTATTTGCTAACATTAAGGTAACACCGTTTATTTTGAACATCAAGACAAGGGGGTTTTAAGGGAAACAATAGGACTCTGTGTTTCTCTTCCCATTCATCTATTTGCGTCTAAAGGGACACACAGTGTGTCATTTGAAAGCTGATAATTAGGAAAACGATCCTGCGTCATATCATGAAAATGTGAGTCAACCGACTTCATGTTCCATTTGTGGTTGATGGTCACACTCAAGAACAATTTCTCAGTGAGGGCTCAATATAAGATGTATTCCTAATTACCACACTGTAGTATTGAACATTTAAGGAACACTGTATAAGCAAATGATTGTGTGTGTCACACTTCTTGATGTGCATGTTAAGTGCGCAGGATACTTCTAATTTGTTTGTTCAATTAAAATCTGACAGTGGCGTGTCCTGATGCAACGAAAAACAGAACATTATTTTTGTAATTGATATGGTTCTACACTTATGTAGGGGTCTGAAATGTGACTATTTATAAGACTCTTACTTATTCTATGTGCCTTTTCTCTTTCCTCTCTCCTCCAGAAACCTGTATGGTACTTTCCAATCACCGTGGGCAGATTCACCGAGCAGACCTCAAGACATAGACTTCCATGTACCGGTAGAATACCTTACAAATCTACACATTAGGGAGAAACAATTGGCACCTATCAAACTGAGTAGATATGGGGAAGATCTGTTGTTCTATCTGTACTATACTCATGGTGGGGATGTGTTACAGTTAGCAGCCGCTGCAGAACTGTAAGTAGCTCATTCAAGTTTCTCTTTTTGATTGGTCGCTGACTATTTTCATTGTGTATTTTTATAGATACAGATCACCTCAATGAAATATTAGCATGTTCATCAGTTATAGTTGTTGTCAAAAGATTTTGCTAGATTTAAGTGTATGTAAGCTTCTGTTACACTTACACTGCTGGCCCAACAAATTTGAGCAAGTAATGAAATGCGCAATCATTTTGTTACAGCCCTATACTTTGCATAATACACATGCATGCAGGTCTCTGGCAAAGGATTCTGAAATTAACTATAATGTCAAGTTGAATTTTGCAATAGTGTTAAGGGATATATGCATGTAGGTTTAGCATATGACAGTGCTTTCAATCAAACCAAACCTTGACATTGACCATAACACCACACATTAGGGGATGCTTGTTCAGGTTAACCTTTACGGCCTACAATCCTACATTTCATAGGATTAAAGGGGAATTTATCTCACACTAATGCTGAAAACAATCAATGCATTTACTATTATGTCAAATAGTCATTTTTTGTAACATCCACTAGATATTTACAAGACAGGAGCTTTGGGTAATTGTTGGTGTGTGTGATAAGACCTGAATTCTATTATGGAGCCATGATTAGAATTTCATTGAGAATCCAAGAATCCACTCTCGCAAAGATTCTCAATCTGAATAGATCCTAGTAGAATATACAGTTTTTCATACAAAGTTGTATGTATAGGATTTGAATCAATTAATTTGCGCAAATCTATGTATAATCTCGCAAAATTTGACCTAAATTCTACCTGCGTGAGCCTAGTAAATCATGTTTCCTGGTGCTGTCCACCCAGTCTCCCCATAGCCAAATGTTTCCACCCATAATCTAATTTGTCCTACATATTTTAATGTTTTATCTCTATTGTTATTCTCCATACAGATACAACAGAGATTGGAGGTATCATAAAGACGAGAGGGTTTGGATAACCAGGGGGCCAGGTATGGAACCACAAGTCAAAACCAGTACGTACGAAAGAGGTGTCTACTACTATTTTGATTGTCATCGCTGGTGCAAGGTAGCCAAGGAGTTCCACCTCGACTACGACAAACTCGAAGAGCGCCCTCATTTGCCAGCATCGTTTCATCATAATGTCTCGACAAACCCCGTCATAGCTCACTAGTTTGAGGTCACTATTGATTTCTTGAGGCAGTGACATCAGAACACAGTTGACTGGTCGCAGTGCTATGTCACACTTACACTTGGAAATACAAGCTTTTACATGTGCGCATAATGATCATAATGATTGCAGATTGAGAAGTGTACATACAAACTGGGCCAATTAAGTGCTGATGTCCTTGCCTCTTGATATCAGCTTCGATATGTATTTCATTCCCACGTTTTTGTTTTCTCTGTAGGGAGGGTATTCAAACTGGCCAAACATACATTTATTTCCTGAATTTGTTCTATGCCCCGCATAACTCTTTTTATCTACAGGCTGAGCTCACTTTTACTCCCGCACCCACTATATCTGAAATGCTAAACCTATACTGGGTTATTTGGTTGTTTTATTTATTTTATAACATGTATGTGTGTGCTCTTACTGCTAAAAGGTGCAAATTGATTAAATGCATATGTGCATTGCCTTTGTTTCCTTCACGTCCATAGCTTTGAGATGTCCTTTATAAGGGCATCTCAATAACATACATTTAATGTGACAGTTCTATTCATGAGATTGTTTGGATATAACTGTTGGTGTTATGATACAAAAATGAATGTGTATCCTAATGTTCACTGACAAATGATATCAAGAGACATTGATATAACAATAATCTTAAGGTTAGGTGGCAGTTGATTATATAAATATGCCATGGGTCTACTACATATGTTGCCTGGATGACTTCCTCGAATGGGTCTTTCTATCAGGATACAGAATACAACATATGTAACAGTTGCCTTCAATTCTTGGCTGGCTGGTTGACATATGTGAATGTGTATTTATGCAAAGCAAGTGTGTGTATACATTCAGGTTAGGAAAAGGTAACATTAACCTTATATCTATTGGGGTTTTTTGGGGAATTTTGTGAGTGCTGTAAATATTGAACTGTGACTCAAATGTATATAAAAGTATACATTTTTGGAAAGGAATGGATCAGAGAATCCAAATTTGGCATCAATTTTGACCAAGAATGTTGATTTTTTGTTGTTGAGAAAATCACAAAATTCACTTTTCCTTTCCAAAAATGTATACTTTTTTATGCATTTGATTAATAGTTCAATAATTATAGCACTCACAAAATTCAAAAAATCAGATCAAAAACTTCCTTGAGTCCCACTTAAAACACAGCACGATAGTAACAGTCACATACACATAGTGCTGCGCAACAATGACCCAGCAGTGCCATATTTGTTCCAGATGTTTATATAACTTTTTGATTGGCTATGAATTACTATGTAAGGTGACACATATTGAAACTATTTCTTTGTAACAATGCACATGCAGCAATTGATTGTTGTCAGTTGAATACCATAACATTTGTATTTCAGTTATCTTGTAAGGTAATTGTGTCTGACTCGATCATGGGGAAAAAATCAGAAATACAATAAGAATGGTATGTAATGGTTTAGGTAACAATATTCAAACAATATTTGAAGCAATTTCTGGTTCTAAACTTGTTTTAGTGGCCTTGAATTAATTGCTGTACGCAAAATTTTGTATTATGTTATACCAAAGCTGTTTTTCACTTGTTTTGTTGATTGTCAAAATGTCTTGACTTGTTGCACTTTATGAACACATTTTGTTTTGTTTTGTTTATAATCAGTACACTTATCCTCGGATCTATACTCGGTATCACCCTTGAATGTCAGTACATCTACTGTGTATGTAGCCATCTGATCAAAAAAGAATGTCAGCCCTGATACAAGAATTATGAACCTATGACTGGAATATGTATCAAAGTCACCCCCAACTTAAGGTGACAGAGAGTATATATTACTAAAGCCCTGTAAAAGTTGAGGTTCATTTCATGTTTTCACATTCACATATTTCCCCAAATTTAATTATTGGACATAGCTGTTGATGAATCTCATACTACTTGTTTAGAAATGTGCTCTATTGAAAGAAGTAGCACCAGGTTTACCATTAGGTTGTGAATCACTAGAGTATCATGCTTAAGTATAGCCAGTGTCATGATGCTATGGACATAATTCCATCAATGTGTATGCATGAAAAATTAATCAGCAAAAAGAACACACCACACCCCTTCTCTCCACCAAATATAATCAAGATAGGCCTTACGGATCTTATTTTATGTACGTAAACCTGGAAATGCGTACTGTATGCTTTCAAAAAATCACCGCACGTCCTGATTTGTCAATCGTGAAATTGTCTCACGCATGCATGCGTAGTTGTTCATGCATTCTATGCATCTGTACGCAGCTTCGCGATTAACATCAAAACACCTTCATGTGAAATAGCTTGAATTTCGTCTATAGCGTTATGACAGTGACTAAAGTATAAGAGGTGATTGATGAATCCTGCCAATTTATCAGTTTAAAATCCCTCAATTATTAGTAACTGGTGACTATCAATGTTGAATTAACTGTAAACAGATAAACAAGAAAAGACAGATTGAAACTTCCTATCACTTTTTACCTTAGGCCACAAATGTAGAAAGCAATCCCTTGTATGTGTATTCTACAGATATCAACTAACTAACACATCAACTAAATGTGACATTGTATGATTCTTTCCCTTAATCTAGTGTTGCACAAGTGAATTACAATTTCCTCTGGGACTACACCCTTTGTGCAATTCTCTAATTCCAAAGTGAACTACTGATACCAGTCATTATCCTTTATCACTTGAGTGAAAGGTTCACTTTGGTGTGGTGGGAATCTTGTGATATTGTTAGTCATGAAAATATGGATCTAGGGAAGCTCATACCTCTTTTCAATACGGCCTTGGTATAAATGTCTTAAAATTGAACCATTATGAAATTCAGATCTGATTGATTGATAGGGTATGGCTTGATATAATTAGATCTTACTGGTCTATACTCCATGTCAGCTCGAGGTGGGGTGGAGGTGGTTATGTCAGCGCATATTCCAGGAAACACATCATGATATTGGACGCTGAACTCCAATGCAACTGCATATGCATCCACGCGATCAAAGCATTTTATTGGGCAGCAAGTGTTGTATCTATCACCAGATTACGCGCTGATGTCACCTTATAACTTGAACTGACATAGAGTATAGAGAAAGATCAAGTAATGTTCACATTGGTCAATCTGAAGTATCAAATAGTTTTGTTTAAAAAACATACTGTTTTGATTGCTATATCAGTATCAGTGCTGCTTGAATAGCTGACGTCATTGTTCAATAGATATGAAAGGTGTCAAATATAAACTGTTTTGATTGTTATTAATACTGCAAGAATGTTAGACATCATTGTTCAATATATATGTAACATGAATGGTCTGTGTGGCTGGTCCATCAGAATATTTGTTACAATATGTTTTTGTTATAATAACAATTTTGAACATGCATAGTCTATTTATCTTGCATTATTGGTTCAATGTTAAAGCAGTAAAAAGACATCAACCCAGCATCTATGAACTGCTTCGATAGCTTACATGTAATCTGTCATCTCAGGTTGATAAGGGTGAATTCCGCATGTACTCTTATCATAGCTGCAGCATTTCTCTGTCATGCTCCACTTTGATTGCAGGGGTGCCAATGGCATTTTATACAGAATGATGTTGTTACTTGCTGTACCCTCCAATGTTTCGTTAAATGGAGCGTTGTGAAGCTAAAACACTTAATTGTATGTATTATTTAGTACTGGGCAAGACTGCACATTTGCAATAGCTGCTTTACGTTATATTAAAAGCAGCCAGTTTTCAATGTATAGTCATAACGCAAAATTAACAAAAGGCAGCAATAGCAAATGATGTTTTCTCATGCACTCACATGTGTGCTGGAATCTTAGTGAATTGGTATAGAAAGCTGTTCTTGTTGAAATAATTTAAGAACATCTGTTCCATCTGAAGTTTTCATTTTATCTCAAAGATTGGAAGTAAAATGTGAGCAAAATAATAGTTGCTTATATTTCAGCGCCCGATGGATGTACAAATCTTATTTTGCAATTGCAGTATTCCCTCATATTTTCTTGCTTTCACGAATGGCTAAAAAAGATTGTTCACTTTTGTGAAACCATAATTTGCTTTGTTAACATAATGTGTGTGGTTGTTGACCAAGATTATGAAAACCCCCACCCTCTAGAAATGACAACTCAACATTCGCAGCTGTGTTTGAAAGGTAGACATGCATATTGTGTGTCATCATTTAATTTGTCCCGTTAGCTTAATCTTAAAGGTTACCATCCAAAATGTAATTGCCCTATCTTCAGACCATAACTCATACTTGGATTCACTATAGTCCATTTACTTTACCACTATGCATTGATATAAGGTCATATTTCTTGATAGCATGCACAATAAAAGCTCCGACCATAGGAATAAGCTCTGAGACCACTGCACAGAAAGGCAAATGGGGAATAGTGTTGAGTGATGTTTATATGGAATTGAGATGGTGCTTATGTCATTTTGAAAATATTCTCGATATGCAGCATGTCTCAATGGTTAATCTATCTGTTGAAACCACCTTGCCCTATACAAAACAGGGCATTGTAAACATGAAAATAAATGTGGATAAAAATCACTTGTCAAATAATATCAACCCTTTAGTGATAAACATATGGTATAAATATTTAAGATGAAAACCATCATTCCTATCAACCTAATCGAGCCTTGAAATCAGCAGGTGCAGAAAGACACCAATTGCATCCAAGATAAACAAAAACCCGGGCGCAATGGCGCCTGTCTCTCATTTCTGCCTTGTATCTATGCAGTTTGGTTATTGTTTGTAGTGTGTCAATTGACTCTCAGTTCCTGGTGAAATTGTCCCGGGTTTTTGTTAAAACTCTGTGAACCAGGGGCAATTTTCAAAAATACAAATAAATACCCCTGGGTCACATCTGCTTATTTCAAGGCTTGAACATAATAACAACTTTTAATTTGTGGTACACTCTGGTGGAGAAACACACCTGGTGTGAGAGTTGAGCATGGCAATGACTTGAAGCTAGACCATGCATAGATGTGATAGTTATTATTAACATTACATTAAAATGTTAAAGGAATGGTGGCTTTCACTTCACCAAATTGTTCATCAAGTTTTTCTCAATTTTAATATTTCTTATTTTACAATGCTATGTCTTCTGGAAATATATGTTAAAAGTATAGCAACTTTTCAGACACCCTGTATGTATCAATTGAAGGCATAATGTACAATTCAGGCTACAGCTTTAATGTTGTTTTTGCTTTTCTGACCATTATTGTGCAACATATTTGGTCGCCTTTTTGTTTTGTTTTTATAGTTATATTATATAGAGTACACTGCTACATGCCAAAATAAAGACTGTCTAACCCAAAACCTATGTTCTTTTTACCAAACAGTATCATGAAACAAAAAACTTAAAACACTATCATATCATTTATAAAGTATGTTTGACATAGGGGCCAGTTTGCAGTTTTGTAAAGAAGATTTTTCGTCTTCTATTGTATTTTATGGAAAAGATGTAAGATTGTGTTTCTATATTAAATGAAGCATGAAACTAGTTATTGTTTGAATTTGATTATTTCATTACCCATATCCTAAGGTTACATTTTGGGGAAAGGACTAGATATTGTTTATCAAAGCAGCTGCACTCATCAATTTTAGGTAACACATTGTCTTTCCATCTAACCTGTCCAAAAAAATGGTAAATCTGAGTTGCCTTCCTCTTTTTAAGTAAGAAAATGAACCTGATGAAGTCTCTGTACTCATAATTGAGTGCCCCCTTCCTATTAGTCTTCTCCGTATACCTTTTTCCTTTTCCTTATCACTCTATGAACAACACTCTCTGGCCCGCGACGTTGTGGTGTATGTACAAATAGAGGGGTCACTCATGTGATTGCTCCCCATCCTCTGTTCTCGCCCCGGAACCGGGATGAATGCGTACTGAGCAAATTGTTTCATGTGGGTTTTTGCGGGGGATCACAATTGACCAATGGCAGACACGATAAATACAAAGTATATAAATATCTATACCGTCTTCCTCGAAATTTGAGATAATTCAAAATGTCGATTTTCTAGCACTGGATAGTCATTGTTCTGTCAACAATTTTAGCTTTAGAAGTAAGCCTTGACATTGTATTGGTCCTGGCACAAAATATTTTCCTCAGAGATATAGCTACATTTCCGCACATGTGACTATTTCCCATCTTTCAATATCGCGTAGTAAAAAGCCTTTATACGTCCGAACATTGACAGATAATCTGATCGTTTTTTACGATAAAACTATAAACACTTACAAAGCTACAGAAATAACACTTCCACATGTTTCTAAATGTACATCATCAAATTCAATATTAGCGTGTTATGATGGGGTTGGGTGATAATATCGTGACGTGAATTATGCATCAAAAGTATCATCCCTAGACTGCGCTAGGTTTGGTCGATTTAATGTCAGTAGACCGTGTTTGGGGCGGTTCTCGGATGGGAGAAATTGTTGGCATGGCAAGGAGCAGAGGGTGTTGTGTGATAGTTAAATGAAATGAAACGCGGTATACAAACTACTTTCCTATCTGGTCAAAAAAAAGGGAAAATTGGATTTCCCTTTATTTAAATCATGAAAATGTGTATTAAATCATGAAAATCTTTTATAGCCCGGTGACTATATTTTTGCACTTTAGTTGCAAATGCTAACCTTGGTCGCTGATTTTGGAGTTCTTTCGTCTGAAAATGATCTCATCAGATAAGTGAAGCTCTCCTTTTAATATTTGTCTAACATTTTCTATCCACTTTATTAAAAAAAAGATAAATAAAGTGTATTGTAATTTTAAATTCTGAAAGCCAATTCAAATAATTTATTGTGTATGAATCAAGAACTGAAATCAGCTCAAACTATGACAAAGGTGATTGTTTGCTACCAATTTCCCATGTCAGACTGATTTCACTTCTGTAATAGTTTCATAAACATTAGCCGATCGGTTATTGATTTGGACATACTCCATTTAACGTTAGAGGAACCACAATAGACCAATCATGACGAAGTCTGCATGGTTTAGATGCTATTGGCTTCGCTTTGATATAATGAAGCAACACATCCCCAAATATCATGTGTCCATGCATGGATTTGAACTACCCAAGCAAATAGCACGCTATTCAAACGTACCCAAGTGACGCATATTGATCATAATTTCTAATCCTTCTTGTATAAATGAAGATTAAATTAGAAGGAAAATCAAGATGGGGTGACATGTGACGTCATGCCAGGCATTTGGTCGGCAGTTGCCATTGTTCTTTGCCTGGCGGGGTGTGTGCGCGTCCTGTTTTGTTCAGGACCCATGCTTTTAAAACTCACGCCAAATCATTATAAAGGGCAAAAAAGCAAATTGGACAGTGTTGTGGTCATATGCTGTTCCCTCAAGCATGTATTGACAGTCCAGTCCCTTTGACCGTCTTTGTTGATAAACATTGCTGTCACCCCCATCTATACAAGAAAGTTACAAAAATGTCTCCAGTGCTTTTTTTAAATTCATTTCAATTGTCTTAATTTTAAATTTAAAAAAAAGTCTCTTCTTTCTTTAGCTGGTCTTTATTTGATTAATGATTGTTCATGCATTAAAGGCCAATAATGTCCACCATTCACGTCAATAACTTCCCTGCATAGTTAAAAGTGCCACTTTTTGGAAAACATCAATTTGGGGAAATGTGACTGTTTTGGGAAAGGTAAACATGGTATTGAAAAGGGGAAACTTTGTGTTGGTAGACAAGCATTTTCCCTTTTCATGTTTTTAAAATCTCTCGAAAAGCCCAATTGTGTATGGAGTTAAGTAAACAAACTCGTACAGGATCTTGACAAGTGCCACTTTTCCTGAAAACATCATTTTGGGGAAATGTGACTATTTTGGGATAAGAAAACATAACATTTAAATTTGGAAACCTTCTACGGGTAGCCAAGCGTTTTTCCTTTTCATAAGTGTTTCAATATCTCAAAACGTCTAATTGTGTGTGGAGTTATGCAAACAAAACCTGATCTAATGTTAGTGGGTACTTACTTCTTTTGAACCCTTTATTACCTATACTGAAATGGTAAATCAGCCAACGTCCATGAATCTACTATAATATGAGTAGGTATAGCACATTCGCTACACTAGAGTCTGCCACACAGAGTGTTGTGCATACTCCGGTGAATTTACTTGTTTTCAGGCAAAACTTAATGGACTGGTTTGAATTAGCTGGACTTGGTCATTTTTTGACGATTTTCTGAGTTGCGATTATGAATTTTGAAAAAAAATGGCATATTCTGGAGTCTGCAGTACAAATATGAAGTAAATATCATGTCTGATTTTAATAGAAATGGATAAACCTATGGCCAGTATCTTGCCACTGTGTTATGTAGCCACTCTATGTTCAGTTTTGGCCCAAAATGGCACTTTTTGGCAGATTTCCGTCATATTTTCCAATAATCAATGGACAATATCTTGAGAACCGTACAACCTATTTGCATGATATTTTTACCAAATTTCTACTTTTGCAATTATCTACAAAATGAGACTAATTTTTGTACACTTTCAGTGCATTTAAATTTTGTTGGTGCTATACCTAATATGAGGTCAGCTTCACCTGAAATTTTCTGAAAAAGGGTAGAGTGTTGTGATTGTACTAACCCTAGAAGTATATCAGTGGGGATGGACCAAAGAACCAGGGGAGGGTTCAATTGGGAGGGGGGGGGCCAAACAATTATGAATTGAACCCAGGCTAAACCTGGACTGCCAAGGCTAAACTTGGACTGCCCAGGCTAAATTTGTGCATGCCATATGATTGAAGTATGAAATATTTCATGATTCTCACACGGTACCCAAAGTTGGTGCTTTGGCGGGAAAAAAAGAGACTTTGGGGTATCTAATCGAGTATGGGTGAAATGAAATGCAAACAAAATTACAACAGTGATAATAGAGTTTCCATAACAATTTATTTAGCTGCATAACAAATCATTAAACCTGTATGGTATAATGCCATGTTTGTTACATACACACAAAGTAAGATAGATTGAATACTAAACAAGTTCACACACTCAATAATCTTCACTTATTGACAAAGCATTTTGTAATATAAATTACATTGTAATTTACATAACGTCCAATTTGTGTTAATACTTTTATAATTTTACTTTCTCATGTAGATCAGCACATTCCAATTTCCACACATTCTTTAAATGATCATTGTCACGGCAAAAGGATGCAGTTGTCAGTAAAATATATTTTGAAATATTAATGGAATTAGGCATAGAAATCAAAGAAAATAAAGACTTGTTTTAGAGTAATATTTCTTCATAAAATCAGAAAGCAGTATTCAATCTTAACCACAAAGGTGTCATTTTGAAGAATTCAAAAAGCTTCTTTGGTTGGTATCCAGATTTCAACTTTTTCTTTAAGAGAAAACTGCACCCTTTTGCTGTGGCTGTACATTATACAAACATTTAATAACAATATTTTGATCATTTTGATGTGTGAAACCCTATAAGGAATAAAAAAAATTACCTCTTCAATTAGCTGAGTTCATTTTTTACACTTCAATTAGTTCAGTGTGTAGTGCAAGATTGCAGATAAGTATACATACCCTAAGATAATCAATTTAGCTGAGCTGAACTACAGGATTACTGTATTATAAATGGTGGGCTATAAAATGGTGATGTTTCAAATTCATTAGAGCTGCCCTTAGATTGATGCAGTGTGATCTCCTGAGCATTTGGACACCTATTTTGGATTGAAATCAGCCACAAAACAAATATTTGGTTTACAGGGCGTCTGAAATTTGCCATTTTGCTTTGGCCAATTCTATCGAGATCACACTGGATCAAATTAAGGGGGCTGCCCTTAATTTGAAACCTCACCCTTTTTCACAACTGTATAGCCTACCACTAGTATTAGTGTTTGTGTCAAATCATGCCTGATACAACACATTATACAGTGTATTTGCTAAGGTATGACACAAATTCCATCTAGTTTACAACCCATGACAATAAATAGCACATTTTTTGGTGAGCAAATTCAAAATATATTAGCAACTTAAAACCTTTAGCCTCCAATTTGTGCAATTATGGCTAGGTAAATTTTAATTAAAAAAGAAAGAGAAAAACACAATGCATAAAAAATTTACTTCTCCAGATCTGATCAAGGCTTACTGGTCACGCACATAGGAACAACGTAAAATTAACGTTAGTTGTTACAACTATGTTATTAGGTCCTGGTATAGGGTGCCAATTTTTTTGTTAACTGATTGGTTATATTAAAAAGCAAAAGGATATAACAATAGGCAACCTTTGACTAACTTAATTCTTTGTTAACATTATTTAATTAGATTGTCCAATTTCAAATTATGATAAGGTTATTAAACATACAATCATATATTTTTAAAAGAAACATGATAAACCCCATCATATGTTACAAACTGGTGGTCCGGTGGCACACAGTATTTATAGATATAGAGGCAAATTGAGTTGGTTTAACTGGAATACTTCAATCCCCAATACATATATTTACAAATTATACACTATGGCTTAGTCAGCTCCAAATTGGTGATAAATATGAGTTTTCTTACCATGTTGCACTATACAAGCCTGTTGCATGCCGACACTCTTCTCTATTTATGCACTACTTAATGGGGGCTCGCTAAATTGGAACTGACTGAACTACAACTCCTTTTCTCTCTCAGCAAAATCAAATGAATTTTTTTTACAATTATAATATCATCTCTCAAGTTTCAATGCACATAATTCTTCAGTAATTTAAGCAATGAATACAATCCAATGTAAAGGTAAATATCTAACATTATTTCTAGAGAATCGTATATGATAATCTATTGTAAATAAACAATCTAACTATATTAACGCAATATACATAAACTATGATTCAGTCAAATGAATAGGCAGTGTCCATGCTGGTTTATCTTCTTGCTATGATATGCAACGCTATATCAAAGCAACAGATTAAAAATTGCACAATAAAAAACATTCATGTTATAGTCCATTTTGTTTTCTTGAGATGGTGATGTCATATATAGACACAACACTGTGCTGGTTTGTCAGCTTTTTCAATATGACCCTATATAATTCTGTACATAACAATCCATATCTAATAAGTATAAATATGCGTAAAAAATGAACATTATTAGTGTAATTGTTGATAGATGCCCAGGATGGTTTGCTATTCTTATTCCTTAATGCAAATGTTCGATCCATGTTTGAGGAGTCTAATTCTGGGTCAAAAATTGAACAAAATAATTGTTAATTTTTGAATGATTTATACCCACCATGGTTGGTTGTTCTTTTTCATAAATGCAAATGTTCTCATATTTACTGGATATGTTTATAAGAAAAAATCGTGATTTTTTTGACACAATCGGTAAAATGCACTGAAGCAGTGACATCACTGTCTGAAGAAAACAAAACAGACTGTTGTTTAAAGGAAGACTTTATAATATTATATACAAACATTAAAATGCATACACTAATAACAAATAAATACCTAACAATAACAACTCAAAATGTAATACCTTTCATTACACATACCAACTTGATTTACAGATTAACCTCAGTTGTTAAGTATCCTGTACAAATTTTTTTCTCAATCTCTGGTAGTCCCATAGTCATACAATCTCTGGTTTCCCTATTAGTTTTGGAATGTCTGACATATAGGATTCAGTAACCATTGTGTTGACCATAAACAGGCACATTATCAGATATTTGTAACTATTACTAACTAAAGTAACTATTTGTACAGATTCATATTTTAAAAGAGTTACATTTTCCTTTGGATATGTTTGTGACCTATATACTACTTGCATCAAGCCAAATATTATTTTTCAAGAGTGTCACATGAATCACCTGTTTTCCCCCGATCAGAATTGATAGGGTTTTTTTGTATGAGAAGAGAGCCCACATTATTCCCATTACTGCAAAATCTTAAGCCCGAAAGCTGTCATTATCACAAATCTCGTAAAATATCCCCATATGGTAATCCATAGCAGAATTGGTATATTACTAGAGTAATGTAACACTAATAAAATATGTTTCAAAATAAAAATTCCATGTTATGATCAGATAACACACTTATGGCTATATACAACATGAATAACAAGTATTCTGAATTTCCTTTATTTCAGCTCATCACTGCATGTTTTCAATGGAGTCTATGATGTCTACAATCCCACCCCCTACCCAACCACCACACACACAGTGAATGGCCATATTATGGTAGTGTATACTAAAATAATAAAGATAGCCAGACGGTATCATGTTTTCACTGAACGTGTACACACACTTTCATCCTTAATAGTGTACTCTGGCCCGAATGAATACTATAGTATGGTACCAGTAATCAATTTGAATTCAGCATTTTAATATTCTCTCATTTCATTTAGTAACCATTGCAATCTTTTCAGTATGTAATGCCCTTCTCTATGCCAATGAATACAGCAGAAATGTGCACAATAAAAAGGTGCATATGCAGATGATGTGCATGCACACATATTTTGTTTCTAAGACTTAAGAGTTACAATCGCACAGACATTTAGGTAATTTTGATCAAATTACGATGGTCATTCAATAAGTTCTACCTCCTACCTTATAACTTTGCTATATAAGTCAACCCTATGACATTTTCCACAATAGTAGCTAGGCTTTCGATGCCAAGGTAGACATTTTAATCCTACAAAAGAGGTAGGGTAGCCCATAGTCAACTATATTATATAACTGTATAACTCGTACCAGGGCTCAAATTAATTGAAGGCATCAAAGGCAATGACCTTCAATGCCCAGCCTACATGTAGTTGCCTTGATGCCCTCAATTTCTGGCTGTTTTCACTCCATTCAAAAGTACATAAATGCCTTTGAGAAAGTTGGTGCCCCTTTCAAATTGCCTCAAATTGCATGCCCTCTTTATTTCTTATTTTGAGGCCTGACTCGTACAATACAAGTCTTTGCACTATACTAATTTGTGATATCTTACTCATAGTAGTGCATTACACCCTCTTATTATGAGATTAAAATGCAATAGATTAATATCACTGTACAGTCTCGATATAAAATCACATTAAGAAATGATATGTAAAAAGTGACCAATAAAAGGCTTTGCAACATAATACAAATACGTTATTACACATATCTGTAAATAAAAATACTAATACCAAAAATGTTCCACCGACAAAAAATGGATCATTTGGCACAGTCCAATAAAAATTGCCCAATAAAAGCAACAATAGGCAATACGAGTTTGGTATTTCTAGACCTTAACACACACGTATACTTAATTTATGAAAAATATTGATGTTTTTAATAAAATATTCATTCACTATATTTGGTATTCTGGATATTGCAATGTTTGGTATGCATTGTAATAGGTCTAGTTAAACTTGTGAGCTAATACTTTTTCTTTACAATTTCCAAGAATTAATAATGTATATTCTAGACTACTCAGCCAGAGAACTATGAATCTTTGTTTCATAAAACATTTCTTTTCAAACCAGTTTTCCAATATATGAAGGAATGTGAGAAAAGCTACAAGAAAACTTTCCTACTTCTTTCTTTTGATGCATAATTCCTACTTCAATTATATACAAATGGAACAAATGCTATAGCCATACAGGAAATGTTTACTTGTCACCTCGTCGTTGGTCCTAAAACACAGTCAACTACGGACAACAGCATAAAAATTAAAATAGCACGCCTTTGTTGTGCCAACACTTTTATAAATGATTATCATAACGATTACCATGTGAAATGGAATAACATATACATGGATCATGCACAATCCTATTATTTGGGATGGTACCCATGAAGACATGTATTATGTCCTATTCTCCAGATGAGGTTAAGGCACTACCCTGTTTACCATTCAATTTGGGGAAATGTCATGTTAAGCAGTATTATACATGGCAGTATAGTTATCCTGCATTCTTCATCTTATTTATTTGCTTTTAGGGACACATTTCCAAATATAAAAGTAAGTTCTAAGCTAGCAATACATGACTTCAATGACTCACTACTGGAGTCTGACAATTCATAGTAAGCTTAAGGAGTAGACACTTTATCCTTCACCCACCGTCCAAACCTCTTCAATGGTGATTTCATCTCAGCATGTCCATTTCCATTATTGCTATTACTATTTAACCCATCTCCACCGTCCTTCCTCTTCTTCGCACTACCACCATCAACCTCTGTGCTTCCTCCTGGCCCACGTTTGCGAGATGACCTCTGTGGACTCCTGGCCCCTGAGGGCGCTTTCTTCCCTGGTTCTTTTTCATCTGTAGGTGGTTTACTGTCCGATGCTGGAGCTTGTCTAGTTTTCTTTGATTCAGTATGGGAATGATTGAATACAGTTGTATCGTCTTCTATAAGGGATTGAGTGGTGATTGGAGCGGCATTTGGTTCTAGTTTCTTTACCTGTTAAAAAGACAATACATAGAACTAGTGTATTAGATTCATTACCAGTTCTTGTATTTTGCCCAACTATAAAATAATAGAATAAAAAGGGACGAAGAACCAACAACAAAATCCTGAAAGAAAATGGTGTGAAGAGGAAGCTGCTAAGAGAGCAAATCAAAGACAAAATTGGCTTACTCTGGGCATAAATAGGCAGTAGTAGTTTACTGGCACTCCACATGACCTAGAGGGGAAGGTTTAAGGAAATCAGGAAGGGGTTGAGCATAAGACAGAGCAGTTGAGAGACAAATTAATTAGAGATGCGAATGCATCATATGACAGTGAATTGTAACAACTGACAGAGGCCCAAGGCAAGCTAAAGCAATAATAGAATAACATACAAATTGTGTTAAGTGCAAACATATGGACCTCTTAGCATTACAAAAATATAAATAATATACAAAATGATTAAAGCATTACATCAATGTCATGCTTTCTAGTCTGAAGTGTCACACTACTCAGAAGCAGGTAACACTGATACTGGTGCTTGATATAAGGCTTATCACATAAGCCCAACATCCATAACATTTGTTTTGTTCGCACACAATTCAGACCTTATTTTTGTCATCAAGATTTGAAATGGATTTTGATGACTAACCACAACTGTTGTTTCTGAATGTTCATTGCTTACTTGCTTAATTCGGGTCGTGTCCCCGATCTACGATGTTTCTCCACACTCTTCTGTCGTTCATTGCTGTCTTTATGTCACTCGTCTCCAGTCCAGTATCTTGCTTGAGTAGATCGATAAATGTCAGGGCAGGTCGTCCCGGCTTTCTTTTGCCATGTTTGGGGATCCAGTGCACCAGTTTGGATACTGGCTCCTCACTTCTGTAACAGTGGCCAGCAAACCTTGTTCTTCTCTTCCGGATCTTCTGGCTTATTTTGGGGAGGTCACCATACAGTTGGGTGTTTGGTATATGTTGTTTCCAGTTGACATTGAGTACTACTCGCAGCATTCTGGTGTAGCAGCCATCTAGCTCTTTCTGTAGCTTGGGGGTAATGGTCCAAGCTTCGCATCCATATAGCAGAACTGACTCCACCGTTGAGGCAAACAGGCGAAGTTTGAACTTCCGAGATAGAGTT
Organism: Ophiura sarsii; assembly: GCA_035610835.1. NCBI lineage: Eukaryota > Metazoa > Echinodermata > Ophiuroidea > Amphilepidida > Ophiuridae > Ophiura > Ophiura sarsii. The sequence continues at coordinate 20,776,350 of CM069443.1, forward strand.
GACTTCCATATTTTGTTCATTTTGCCGCACGCTCTCCATGCTGCTGCTTTGCGTTGCTTAATGTCTTTTACCGTACTCTCCATCCAGGCACCAAGATATTTAAAATCTTGAACTTCCTCCAGCTTGTTGCCATCATTTGTCTGTATGGATCCCTTCTGGCTCTGGTTATATGACATAAACTTGGTCTTCTTAGCATTCATTTTGAGACCGACCTTTGCTACTGATGTCTCAACTCTTTTCAGCAGATCTTGTGCTTGATGAAATTTCTCTGACAACAATGCAATGTCATCGGCGAAGTCAAAGTCTGTCACCACCTCTGGCCCGATCCGCCTACTTCTACGCCTGTCAAGATGAAAACCAAGCTCTTCTTCTCTCCCCTCTATGGCTATCCTCAGGGCAAAGTCCAGCACAATCACAAACAGATATGGGGCAAGTGTGTCTCCCTGTAGAACTCCAGCCAATATTTCAAACTGTGCAGTCTCTCCATCAGGTGATATTACCTTAGCCATGGTATTCTCGTACATTCCTCCGATTGCTTCAACGACTTGTTTTGGTATTCCATAAGCTCGCAGAATTTTCAGCATTTTGCCACGGTGGATTGTGTCGAAGGCCTTTCTGAAATCAATGTAGGTGATTACTGCTGCTAGGCTATTGGCTTTAACTCCTTCTATGAGCCTCCTCAGTGCCAGTATGTGGCCCGCTGTCGTCCTTCCAACCCTGAAGCCGTTTTGATTGGTTCTCAAATGCTGATCCAGCTCTGGTCTGATTCTGTTCAGGATCATTCTGTTGTATGTTTTGGCAACGATAGAACTTAGGCTGATACCTCGGTAGTTGCCTCCTAGGCTAAGATTCCCTGATTTTGGAATTGGAACAATGTTGAGCACAGACCATTGGCTTGGTTTTTTCCCTTTCAGTAATGCTTCATTGCAGAAGCTCAACACAATGTCGCATCTTTTCAGAACTTCAGGTGGGATATTGTCTTCACCACTGCTTTTTCCTTCTACCAGTGACTTTTTAGCTTTGTCATATTCTTCCTGGTCGAAAGGCCCGGTTTTAATTTCCAGATCTTCTAGGATTGGTGTGATTTCCTCATCCTCATTACTGATGTCTGGTGGGCTCCCCAGAAGGTTTTTGAAGTGGTTATACCAGTTTGTGACCCGATCTTTCTGAGTTTCTCCCTCCAGCTGTCCTTTGGTGGATGCTTTTCTACCAGTGATCTCATTGATAAGCCTCCAGCTTAAAGCATGCTTGCAATTGGAATGTGCTGCTTCTACTTCCTTGATCTTGCTGTTCAGGTCTTCTACTATGGCTAGATTGTAGGCTTCATCAAGTCCTTGCTTTGCCTTCCTGTACTCAACTCTCTTCCCCTCAGTGACGTCCTGTTGATAGAGATTATATGTGTCTTTGATTTGATCTCTTGCCGCAACTACCCTTGGATCGCTGGAGAAACGTGTTTTATGAGACCTTTTCCTGACTGGTATGATCTTCTCTGCTGCTTCATTATTTGCTTTGATAAATCCGTCATACTTGTCAGTGGCTGTTTCTTCCTCATCCTCTAGGACTTTAAACCTATTGCGTACTTCAACTGCATATTTCACTTGTAAGCTCCCGTCAGAACTCAGGGTTTTCCAGTCATATGGCTTCTTTCTTGGCGTTGTATTACTTTTCCTCAGGCTCAGCCTCATCTTAGCTGACACAATTCTGTGATCAGAGCCCACACTGGCAAAGGTGTTGTATGCTTCGGCATTCATGACACTATTCCTCCACTTACTCCTTACAAGAATATAGTCTAGCTGGTACTGATTTCCACCTGGGCTTGTATATGTCCACAGTTTTCCTTTTCTCTTTTGAAACTGTGTGTTTGCAATGATAAGGTTTTTCTCAGTGGCTAGATCCTTCAAGTGCTTTCCATTTCTATTGGTTTCCTCGTGGTAAGTAAACTTGGCGTCCTCTGCTCCTATCCGGCCATTAAAGTCGCCAACTACTATCAGGACGTTGTGCGCTGGGATAGAGTCAATTGCCCTCCTCAGGTGGTCAAAGTGGCTCTCAATGATATCATCGTCTGCTACATTTGTGGGACAGTAGTTAACTATTATTGATGTTGCAGGGTTGCCCTGGAAGCTAGTGACTAGTATTCTGTCAGTATGTGCCTTGGCACTTGCAAGCGAACTTTTGGCTAGAGTGTTCAATAATATGCCAACTCCACCGACTGCTGCTCCTGCACTGTTTCTGGTTGCTGATGTTGTGATAAGCGTCTTTCCGAGGATGCTCTCGTATCTAACTGGTTCGTCATGTACAATACGGTGCTCCTGAATACCCAGCACTTCGATGTTGTAGTCAATGAAGTTAGAAACAAGCTCCTCTCTGCACTGCTGTACTCTTATTGTTCTGACATTCATAGTAGATACTGTAGTAACATTCTTACATTTAATAAGGTTTCTCCTCATGCAGGCACCGTATTCAGGCTTGCCCCTTCCAGAAGGATTTAAGGACACGCCGTCATGGGATTTTTGTAAATTAATGTCTGCACCAGGAGATGTTGATTTAGTAGGGACTTTAACCCTAGTGTCGTGTAGTTGTAACATCATAGATTTTCTGTTGCTAAATAATACTGTGGCCGCAAATCCTACAGTATGGTTTGTAATCAAAGTTGTCCTTCTTCTAGAATACTTGCCGGCCAAGGCTATTGAGTATATTCTCCCCGTGTCTCAGTGATTAAGATTGAAACATAATTAAGCAAAGTTCAATAGATCTTCAAACTACTCCAATAGTCCTAGATCTATTGACCATTGTGGTTTTTGTTCAGGTATACCTTCCTTAGCTATTTTACCCATAGCTGGGTGGTTTATGTTCAGGTTTTCCTTCCTTAACTCAGAGCCCCGTTAGTGGAACAGGCCGCAAAGCCTGATCGTAACACTTAGCACCAACTGCCTAGCAGAGAGGGTGGGGATGGGTTGGATGTAAGGAGGCGATTATGGACAGATGGGCTGATGGAATTGCCAACTGTGCATACCAGCTGGGATAGTGTAGAATGAAGAATGAGCAGAAAGAAGAAGTGATAGTGTGCATGAAGGAATGCGAGGTGGGAAAGCAATAGATGAAAGGAAAGCTGAAAGTTGCGCATTTACACCCCTTTTCATATTAGTGGCTGATAGGACACTAAGCTAAGCTTCATACATTCATGGTAATACAGCAAGAACCAGAACACTGCTGCTAGGCACCAATTTGATGACACAAATTTGTTCAATGTTTTTCCAATCTTGTTTTGAAATGGTCTATGGCCCATAGGGATTTTGACATATTTGAAGCACTTATAAAAAAGGTGGCAACTGATTCCGTAAGTAATTATTATATGTGTATAGCAAGCTTACCTGTTCATCAATACATTTAAATTGCCATGTCCATTTAGGGTTGTATAGAAACTGTCGCAAATCAAATCTGTTGTCATCAGGGCTGTAAGCCTCTGCATGATATGATGGAGTAAGTGTGGTCATCTTATGACGATTGATGGCATATGTACGGAAGAAATGCTTCACCTTCTCAGCAACCTACAAATGTAAAAATGTGGGCAATTGAAGACATCTAGAATTACATATAAGTATAATACCAGTGGTGAATAAATATTGTGCAGAGAGATATTGATAAAACGGAAACACCTGTACAACATACAATAGAGAAACAAGAACCCTGTTACGTTTGAGTAGGCAGTGGATTTTGGCAGTAGAGCAACTTTTGTAACACCATATATTTACCCAAAAGGATTCATGGGTATTGGAAATAAATATACAAAGTGTAAAGTGTATGGGCCAAGTCCCATGTTAAGCCTTAAAAAGCCAATTCCTGGAGCCCTAAGGCCAAAGTGAAAATACCCCTGGAATTTGTTGACTCTCTTACACACCACAAAACACTTCACCTGAGAGTAAATATTATATGGGAACCTCTATGGCCTACCTATGGCCTACCATTTCACTTCTGTTGCCCATCATTTTAGCACATTTGGCTTGGTTAAGAATCATTTGCCAAGAATCTACAAATCAATTCTTGCAAAGATTCGTGTATCATCATTATTGATTCTCAAAGTTCACTTACCAGCCCATTTGATATAATTAAATGATTTTCACACATGTCTTTCACAAGAATTGATTTGATTCCTACACTGTGGAGAATATCTAATTCTGATGCCTGAAAATATTCCACGTTCAAATACCAGCTTATTTGATAAAATCAATTAATTCTATAGTTTAATCAGTTCTAAATTGACGATGAATATTCTGTTTTATCTCTCCGCGCGGAAAAGTAATCCAAGCGTACATGCGCGATTATGTGCACACGAATGCGGTTTCGGACGCACAGTGCACCTTTTTCATTATGCACGCCTGCGTCCTTTGTATTCATTCGTTGGTGTAAATGAGGCTTCGCCAAATTTGAAACTGATCAAACTATATCTCACAAATGATGCAAGAATTCACTTGATTCCTGTGCACTGTGAAGAAAGAATAAATGTAACCCTGATGCCTGAATATCTTACCTGTGATGGAGTATAATTATCCTTCCACTGGTGAACCAATTTACAAAACATACTATATGGTCCACACATACCAATCTTACGTAGTCTGCCAAATGTTGATAACTCTGCATACGTCATGCCCATGTCAACCTAGAAATAGTGTGAAACAATGACATATGATTAGGTCCCATGCATTCGTCAATAACTCAGTACAATAAAGTTTCCAATGACAAAACCATAAGATTCACTTTATTCTGTAAAAAGTATAGGTCTTAAAAGTACACTACATTTTAAAATAGAGTTAAGTAAAATGATCTCTAGTAAAATTGAAAAACAATAGAAATCTGAATTATTATCAAATATAACAAGAAAGAGAATTGTGTGAGTAATGAAGACAGCTACTTTCAAAACCAAGTGTAGATAATAAAGCAAAACAAAACAATAATTGTATCTATAACTGTTGGGACAACTATCAAGAGATAGACACAGTTGCATACCAACTGTGTCTCTCATAACTGTGTCTCTCATATGGAAAAAAGGTATTCACAATAGATACTTACAATTATTTTGTATTCAAAATAAACTATGATTACTTAAACCCTTCTTATCAAATGTATCTGTTCAATTAAAGGTAGATGTTCTGATTGCTGGCCCGCTTTTCAACTTGATGTTTTCTATTTTACATGAAAGGTCATCCTTAAAATTGTTGCATTCCACACAAACTGGCGGGTGGTTAACCCCCTTTGGCAGTAATTCACCACATTTTAGCCTATAATTTCTAATTCTTAAACAGCTAAGAAAGTTTAAGCAATCTCATTGGTTCTCAGAGAAATCGGCGACATCTCTATGAGACAATAGAACACGGGGAGATGGGGCTTACGTTTTAACAGCGCGCCCGACCTTCACAATGCGTGGTTTGCTCCATAACGCGCACTTCTGCAGTGCGTCTTTAGCGCTTTTCCTGCGTTAATGCCGGCGCTGCGACGCTTACGCATGGTTTACTCATCGCATGTGATTGGATGGAATGTTTGTGGGCTATTCGATCCTAGCAGGGGTAAAAGTTGTCAAATGTGGACAATAAAATGTACTTATTTCTTTGATAAATGTCTAAAGTATGATTGTTTAAGAATGAGAATAAAGGTATTGTTTTTAGACCGTACCCGTGTTATATTGTCTGACATAAATGCGTTCGATAGTATTATTTTTTGCGTAGAACAACTCCGCCTGCGGCGTCGTGGTTCTACTTAAAATAATACTATCGTCCGCATTTATGTCAGACAATATAACACGGGTACGGTCTAAAAACAATACCTTTATTCTCTAAATGAAACATTTCTGTCCACTTAAGATTTTACAGACATAATGAGAAAATTATCTTGATGTGACGAAGAAAAAAATCATACCCCAAAAAAGTAATCAGAACATACACCTTTCAATGATATTGTATAAAATAACATGAATAAATTATACATCATTTATATTTACCTCATCTGTCTGTGCGATCTTGCCTTCACACAGCGGTTCTAACTCTGCCGTAGGTGGGGCATCCATAATACCTTGTAATGCAGGCAAATTAAACTTATCCATAGCGTAACCAATGAAAGACCTTAGATCAATCTTACTTATTCCTCCAATAGGATTAATATCTGCTGCAGAACAATCATACTTAGTAAGGTAACCACGCAGGCTGTATTGGAACAAATGTAGGAAAATGGATTATTACTTGTGCGGTAACTTAATACAACAACTAAAAGGAATGTTTTGTGTGTTAAGTGTGTGTTTTCTTTCAATTACCAATAAAATGACCGATAAAGCAGCCAACTAAACATGACCGACAGACAGACCACCAAACAACCTGATACGACAAAACAAGGCAAGATAAAACAAGACAACAAGATAAGACAAGACAAAGAAACATAGACAAATAGAAATATAGAGAGACAGAAAACAGGTATCTGCCAGTCTGCCAGTGGGTTGGTTTGTCAGACAGACAAGCAATAAAAACAAAACAAAAATAAACAAAAAACATACCAACAATCAAACAATCAAACGTTGACAGTTTATTGTTTCCTTTGACTATTTGCTGTACAATTTTTTTAATATAAAAGCTAAAATATAATCAATAATTCAAAAAATGTGATAACCTATCTACCCCCCCCCCCCCATTTTATATTTTTTATTTTTTAAAACCCTGAAGATAATTCTATTTAGAACTTTCTATTTTCCAATATGCGTACCTTTCATCCACATTAGCTGTACCTAGTACAAGTAGACTTCCTGGCTTTCCCGAAGACCATTTACTGAGTTGAGCTAACAGGTAGCCTAGCACCATGCGTGAACGAGCCTGCACAAACATAATGCACAAACATAATGATAATGCAAAAACATAATGATATAGCAACTAAAAGCGCAACCAAATCTACTAGAGTTTCTTAAAAATTAACACACTTTGGTGGACTTTTAACATGTGCCTATTATATCCTCCAAGCACATGTGCTGACGGTTTACGATAACGTAATCAACCGAGCCTATATAGGGAGTGCAGTATACTCCGCAAGTAGCTGAGAGCTGTGGCTTGCCTTAGGGGACCGGAATTTTGATCCGGAGGGTCCCCAGTTTAATTCCTGGTTGTGGAGCAGCGATTTTTTTTTGCCGTTGTTTCTCTTCCAAAATTGGGATCCCGGTTAAAAACCCGGTAAGGGGGTTAGGGTTGACAATTGAATCTTGATAACGATTAGGTATACTCAAAATAAGTTAAATGGATAAACCAGTTAATGCCATTGCTGTTGTCTAAAGCCTCTTAAATTATGTACCGTTTCATGCCTTGGTTGGGCCAAAATGTGTTTTAATAACATCAAGAGTGTGAAAAGCCATGATTACACACAAATCACATTCACCCATATCACATTTGTTCACTATTGATAGCCATGTTTTTTAAAAAACTGTTTATCGCAAGATATCTATAAATATCTTGACATTAAACACTACAGCTACTAAAAAATAATACGGGAAATCTGGTTTTCCTTCTTATTTCTTTGATTAATTTCTATCCCCATTGCACCTGTCTAGATCATTTACTGTGTTAAAGTGATGTGATATGGTAGAGGATAAGTTTGCGCTAGAAATTGGCAGCATCCTAGTTGATGCGACCTGATTCTGATGATTCACCAGCAGCAAAATTACAGTGCTTTGAGTCATTTGGAAAAGGCGCTATATAAATACTGATTATTATTATTATTATGAGATAATAGCAGTGCTATGAACAAATGAGGAATCTGGAGAAGGTCGTTCATGGGAAATGTTAGCATTTGGAGGACAATTTGGGATTTTTGCTTACCTGAATATTTTGTAGAGCCAGGTTTTCTCGAGAGCTTCCCCCTTCCACTGTGAATCTTGGTGCTTTTCCTGTAGCCTTAGCAAACACACCAACTGTTGCATTGACTACAGAATCTATGGTTATTGCTTCATGGTGACTGTATATAAACAAATGATGTACAATCAGTATCACCTGACACTATAAAAACCAAAAATTGGACAAAACTGTTACCCTTGCAAAGGTGAGAGAGGGAGGGAGGGTACAATATCTTTTAAGGAACCAAGACAGCAACCTCTCGGCCTGTAATACCACTACTAAACCTGGCCTTGTGGTCGCTGAAGGATAATGACACGCGTCACTGAATAGAAGTAGGGCTGTATGTTTATCAAGATATAGATTGAAACGAACAGAAAAAAATTAAGAAAATATATTAATTTAGAAGTAATTTTCACTAATAGAATATGAATGCCATGATAAATTTTGATAATTTTTTCAAGCTTAGAAAATGCTCTGAGAGCACACATAATAAACTCGAAATTGACTTCACCAGTCCTGCAAAGTCCCCCCTTTTGATGTGCATCTCAAATGCATGAAAACAAAGGAAACTAAGAAAGCAACCACTGGGTTGTACCATTTAGAGTTCAGGTGGGAAAATAAATGTGTTTACACAGGTTCCCACATATTCTGATTATTCACACATTGTATGCTTGTTGAAGTAGATACCAAATTGGAGGAATGAATATGATTAAGTTGGGTTTAATTGCTTCAAGTGTCTATGGTGTCTGACATTATAAAAAATGTAACCCTTTGAGAACTACCTGCTGATTGGTTAGAAAGATGGACAGATGTTGTTAGACTAATTCTATCTATGACAAAGATTGGAGTTAAATGTTGTAGAAGCAGCATTTTAATAGGTTATTAAAATAAGTATACCATGTTTATGACCAATCATAAACACTGTTAGATAAGCAGGTAAGTGCTCAAAGAGTTGATTTCCACACAAAAAGTATAAAAAGATGTAGATATGCTATCAATAGAATCTTTATGCAAATAACACTATTACGATGAAGATACATAATATTCTTTTAAGGGAATTATAATTGTGTGTGATAACTTTATTCTTTATAGCTACCTTCCAATCTGCTGTGCCAAGTTTGTAGCCCTAGTATATGTCTCTACAGATGAGTTGACTGTACCCATATAACATGTGACCAGTAATCTACTAGCTAGTTCTTTTGGATCAGACGGGGTGTAATCTGGTTCACCAGTTATCCTACGGATATCTTGTAAAACTTGTTGATCTGCGGAAAACAAACACAAATGTAAGAGATTGGAATTATTGAAACATACCATCTAAAAGGAGGACATACAAATAATGAAATGAGACAAACACAATTGAGATGTGTAGAATTAACTATAGATTTTACACACTCCAACTCACGCTTGCATTTTTATATACTACTTCTTGTGTGGTGTCAATAAGAGATGTCTACATTTTCATTGTCTGTGTATTGCCTAGGCAAGCAGGAAGGTACAGAGCCTCATATCAAATCAATGGACCGGTACCTAAGAGATGGTCTCTACTTCTCATTACAATATGCTATGCTATTGATATCTCAATACTGCAAATTACTTGAAACAGTTTCTAAATAAACAAATACTGCAAAGGTAGCCACTCTTGCTGCTGTTTATATAACTTTTACAGTGTAAACAAATACTGCATAATATTGAAGAAGTGTGCAATAAATAAAAGAGAATAAATTAATTGAAACAAATGTATTTAAACTGTTTATAAAGATATTTTTAACGAGAAGCAATTAAAACAAAATGTATTTGTACTGTACCTATGACGATGGGAAACACCTAACATATACAAATGATGAAGTAAAGGAAAACAACATATTTTCAAAATAATAAACACGTCTTAAGATGGTATTTAGATGTGCGTACAGTTTGTACTAGATCATTGTAACAAGTAAAACAAAAACAAAAACAAAAGCAATAGTTATCACTAACCTCCTTCTTGTGCAGACTGACATACTTGATGACACATACTGGCTACTATACAGGCAGTAGCTGAACTATCTATACCTCCACTCAATGCTATGAAGTATCCAGACTGAAACACAAAATTATAGCAAAATGATAACATAATAAATCATTATGGCTTTTATATCCTTTAAAAATATATGTCTTTATTGATTGGTTAAAGGGATCTCATTTGACAAACCATACCTTCTCTGCCAAAAAATAGCAACTGTTCCAGTCATCCAAGATATGGTAAGATTTGAAGCGTGTTTGTTTTTGTGTGTAAGCTAATAGGTAGCCATTAGAAAACATTGTTATAGTCAATTTTCCTTCTCCATATATCATCAGTATGTTGGTGTTATTTTCAGTGATCGACGCAACAATTTTTACACATGTACTGCGATTCATTGTTGAACAATTTGTTATAATGTACATTATATTATGCATTAAACTGAATATGCACTGCAGTAACTGCATCAAAGGAATATCAAGTGTATAGTGGTACTACATCAAACAACGTAAAAATGCTAGAGAATAGTTTCATCATCAATATAATATAATAAGAACATTTCTTTAAAAATAAATTTAGATCCAGAAAATGTCATGTCGTCTGGAACAGTAAGTTCAAATCTGGAAATATTTCTATGAAATGTTCCTATAATATAAAATGCTATTACCTGTCCACTTCTGCGTAAGTAATCCCACAGCCAGCACGCTGGTCCTAATGCTATCTCTTCTTCTGGAGTGTGTAACACTGGTTGTATGGGTTGGTAAGTAGGCAGGGATTCATCATTAGGATCTGAGAGAGCAAAATTTACCCTTACTCTGGGGAATGGTATAGACCTTGATGCCTGTACAATCAAAGAAAATTAGAATATAATTTATTTATTTTCTCCCTGTCTCTCTCCTATTTTTGTGTCTCTATGCTGCCCCAATTATGTAATTCCTTTAGCAACACCCCATCTTTAATACAAAACAAAACATAACAATATTGACTAGTCTGGTTGAACTACAATGTAGACAAGCCACACCTACTATAGTAGTTTGATCAACTCCAAATAGCGAGCCTTACAGCAGCGAATTAATACAGAAGGGTGTGGGCATACATGAACGCAACAAGCGCACTGTGCATTATATGCCTGACAAGTGTGTGTGATCACAACTGTGTGAGTATGTTCAAAATCACCTGTGTATGCTTAATTTACTTTTAATGAGATAAAAACCACATCTTTCTCACCAATTTGGAAATGACTAATAGTCATGTCATGTTATTACTAAGATTTACAAATGCAAATATATGGCACATTTATGTCTTTGATTGGCTAAAGTAATTAATGTCTTTTTCTGCACCGACACATTCAATCAATTTGTAATGTGATGAAGCCAGTGCATTTCATATTTCCCTCCCTTAAGTCTTAAAGTAACTTTAACATACCTGTAATGATGTACTACTAGTCTGTGCTCTGTATGACCTGACATCTTCAATGTCTAGAGTTGCTATTAGCACATCCTGTCAACATAATCAAGACGGATAATTTATCAAATGTAAATTAGAATGGGACCTGCATTCTCTTTCAATATATAATTGTACAGGATATTTGGGTGGTTTTTGTGTGTGTAGAAGTGATCTCTTGTTGAGATTATCGCTCGAACTAAATAAATCAAAGCCAAACAATTTTACATGCATATATCTCGAACAATTAAACAAATTATGGATTCTAATAAAGTAGATTTTCTTATGTAGGTATTTTCGTCATTTTCATGATGTATATATCTGTAACAGCCTATAAAAAATGGTTTCTAATAATATGGATTTTAATCAAGACAAGAATACATTACTTGAATATATTCTTTATCTGCCATATACCTACCACTTCTTTGAGAGCAAACTGTTTACTGATTGCCACTACATCTCCATTGACAGCAATAAGTGAATGTACACCGTAGTAAACTCTCTCCCCATCACAACCTCTTAGGTTTGAATACAGGTAAATACCACCACACTGAAATGTAATGTTAATAGGAGTTACAAGGATCACACATCATAGACATGTATAAACTAGTCACACCCCATTACATGACCAATTTGTAAGTACTGTTTTCCATGTGAAATAATCTCAGACTTTCTGTAAGCGCCCTTCCTCAGAGTCACGGGGATATGCTAAGAACAATACAACATGCTTTATATAATTGGGGAATGCAATATATTTTCCTAGAAAAAATAGCTAAGAACCTATATTATACAGATCTAAAGTCTTATTTCTCCTCTAACCATGTAGGGTGTATGCTCCCATATGTACAAAAAGTCATTCAGAGGATCAGTTTTTCACTAAAAAAAGTATTTGAAAATATCATAACATTTGAATCCAAGTATCATCCATGTGTATCGATATCAGCTATAGTTTAATCAGTTCCAAATTGACGAGGAATGATGTGGTTTTTATCTCTCTGCACGTAAAAAAAGTAATCCACACGTACATGTGCTATTTTTGCATACACAAGTGTCACGCATATGATTCACAATGCTCAATGTTGTGCCATGCGAGCCTTTTGTGTGCCAACGTTCTTCTTAATTCATTCGCTGCTGTAGGCAGGTTTGCCAATTTGGAACTGACTGAATTATAGGATGTCATAGGTACAATATAAAATCTTATTGTGAGATCAAAGAAGATGATGTTTTTTTACAACCCAATTGATAATTAGATAAAAGTAGTCAATACATTAGTGGTTCAGTCAATATAAGTATTAGTGTTATGCATAATTACAGCAGCACTGTCCAATAGTAGTATAGTACAGTCAATGAGAAATGTTCCTTGTTTGATTTGACTTGGCACATAGTTGACCTTATAATAATTTTAGTAAACTTGAAGTGGCACATATAATTATTAGTAAACTTGAAGAGGCAAATATATAATTTTGAAAGTTGGTAATTCATCAGTTAAACATAATACAGTGTTTAACTGTTAGATCATATAGCTAATATTACGCAGTAATCTTTAAACAAAGCGTTAGCTCCATGCATAGCAGGATGATTCCATAATATGATCTGACACGTAATATACCCAACTCCTTACAATCTACCTTCATGGTTGCTGACTTGACTAAATCAGATACGGTGTGACACTTGCGTAGCTCATGATGACTGCCGCTGCCATTTGTAAATATTTCAACACCGTCAAGGCTCATGTCAATGTGAGGGCTGAAAGAAATTGAATAATGCAAAGTATTGGTGAATATAAATCAATACAATTAGTTAGCACTTATCTATATTTAGTTGAGTGGCAATGAGAGCTATGTCCACTTCCACTAGAAGGCAAATGGTAAGGAGGGGCTCTCTACTGAAGGATTTTATTCCTTATTTTATCTTTTATAGTTCAACTAATATCTTGAATCCATATCGGAAAGATATAAATCTACCATTTGTTAAAATACATTCAAACCGAAGTCAAATCAAAATAATCACTCATAGTTAAAAATTGGTCAAATCGATTTTCTAAATAGTTTCTCATAGTACACAATCACCAATCAAATCAATTTCTGTACTAAAAAAGTATATACCTGTTCGCTGTCCATAGACTTTCGCAAGTCTCAGCACCTATGCATGTATCCCGTGTTGAAAGCACACCATCACCAATTGGCACTGTGGTCTGTGTTGGAGACAATAACAATTACAACACATTATGTAATTGAATTAAAAGGTTGAATGGCCTAGCTTAACTTTCAAATGTCAGTTTAGTTCTGTTTCTTTTAATTTCATATTTCATAAATTGTGTTAAAAATGCATTGAATTATTCAGAACTCATTCTGCAACATGACATTTTGACCTAAATGCATATTGGCTCTTTAGTGTACTTTGTACTACAATGTAGTTAAAATAGCAATATATATTACAGCCGAACTTTTTAACACAGACTTTTCACTTTGCGCTGAACGTGCACATAATTCCAAGGAATATGTGAAACACATTCACCTAATGGCACTCTGAAACAGCTGTGACTAAGGTGCCCTAGTAGCCTACTAAACTCATTTTCCACATAACACATTTTGGCATTTGATACATGCTCAATTCCTGACTCTGAAACCAAGATCTCTACACATACCGTGTTATCCCTATTAAGCGCCCAGGGCGGTTAGCAAAGTCATTTTGGGTGGGCGCTTATTATGTTACCTTTTTTAAACTCATTTATTGTACTAAATAAAATGTACAAGTGGTCATTTGAAGATGCTGACCATTCGATGGTCATTTGAAGATGCTGACCATTTGATGGTCATTTGAAGATGCTGACCATTTGATGGTCATTTGAAGATGCTGGTCATTTGAAGATGCTGACCATTTGATGGTAATTTGAAGATGCTGACCATTTGATGGTCATTTGAAAATGCTGACCATTTGATGTACTAAATACAATGTAGGCCTACAAGTGGTAATTTGAGATGGCTGACCACTTGACGTACTAACGAAAATGTACAATTGGTCATTTGAGGAGGCTGGCCATTTAATGTACTAAATTAAATATATTTACAAGTGGTCATTTGAGGATGCTGACCATTTGAAAAGGTGAGCACTTATAAGAGATTGTTTGTTGTTAGTTATTGAGAAAAACAGGGGTGGGCGCTTATAAGGTCCTGGGCGCTTAATAGGGATAATACGGTACATGCTGTTGACTTTACCAAACTAAATATTCAAAAGATCACTTTCCTGATTGGTGCATTTTAATTATTCCACAATTCTTCTATTCTCAAAGGTTCAGGCAATATTGACCAAATAAAGGATATGACTTATATTTAATATCTGTTTATATTGTAGTATGCAGCATATCTGTTTACCTGTCCTGTGATATCTGCAATCATTCTTGGTAGATAGTATTCTTCTAGTGTCTTTGGTTTACCCCAGCCTTGAAACCAACGCAACTCACGATAAATACCATGGTTGGCCATGTCAACTTTGGGCTTGATAAGAAGAATTTTTCTGGTTAAAGGAGAAAAAACAGAAACAAATAGTTAGTATCAAAGGTGGGCCAAATTACATTGCAAATTGATATAAATCTGTATACTCCAGAGAAGCAAAACAGGCATGCATGTTATATCATTAGTTACCAGTTTGTGCATGCAATACGGAAAGATATTAATGGTTTGGATTCGTATCACATGATACGAATGATAAAAACTTACATCCAAAAAGCCACAAGCCTCAGAATGTTTGCTATGCCTGTTTGGAACTGGACAAAGCATACCATTATGCAGGGGTGTACTTTCGGCGCGAATTCGCGAATCGATTCGCGTAAAATCACTACCGCGCGAATCCAGGTGGATTCTCGCCAAAAAAAAACAAAACAAAAAACTTTTTTTTTTAAACTTTTTTTTCTCTTCTTTTTATTAGTCCAAAACAGGACCTTAGATGACTGGTATTTGACCCTTAGTCAACAAACATGCCGAATTTGGAAGTTATGCAAGCTTATAGCCTTATTCTTGATATTATTTTAATTAATTTTAAGAAGTGTTTGATTCAATTTGTGTATCTATTATTTTCTAAGTATACAATAGTACAATAAATGTTTAAAATGCGGAATTTAAATTCAGTAAAAAGGATTCTCGCAAAATATTCTGCGAGAATCCATTTGCGAGAATCGATGGATTCTCGCAAAATTCCTCTGCGAGAATCCATTTGGATTCTCGCAGGATGTCGCGAAAGTACACCCCTGATTATGGTTAAGCCCTCAAACTGAGATATTAAGGGCTAAGTCTCTAATTGTATGATATGTGAGATATATTTGGGAAATAGTTCCGTATTACATGAATGTTTATAAATAGTTTGTAATAAGGAGTGTTATATAAGCCCCATATACATGTACTACAAAATACTACTCTACCAGACAGGCTATCATATGCACATGAAAATCTTAAGATTTGCTGCCGACTCAGCTGGCTCAGCTCAGTTGGGTAGGCACCGGACTGCCACACAGGTGACCTGGGTTCGATCCCAGGTGCTGGTTTTCCCCAAACAAATTGGCCTGTTATTCTCCCCTGATTTCCAATCACACCCCTGGGGTTAAGGACGATACATGTAATTTGATTAATGCACCTTTAAAAAGCAGGAAGTCAAATATCATTGTCATGCAATCTACTGGTTATTGGATCAGCCATATTTTTGTTATACAATATATACAGTAATTGAATTGGATTGGGGAAATATATAAATTGAATACTTCCTAAATATGTGTCACTATTAGTTAGTTACACTAAATGGGCCACTGTATTACATATAGGATGAATACTTGAAATGACTACATTATTATGCATTCTCTTGATCAGTCACCTAGAGGTTTCCTTGCCCTTTGCCAACAAATTACCCATACGTCTTTGTTTGTTGCTATGCATGACACATTCTGCACAATAAATGTACGCCTTGGTTTCCAAATCATGTGTCCCCTTTTGCAAGATGCCAGTGTTGCCAACCATGGGCTAAACCATAAAATTGGGCTGATTTTGACACTTGGGCCATGGCTTGCAGAAGTTTGGCTACCAATTATTTTCTATGGGTTAACAAAAAAATTGGGCTACTTCTTGTCATGAGCTGCGTCCTAGGCAGCACTTTTGCCACGGTTTGGGAGAAATTTTGGTTGGCAACACTGCAATATGTTGGGATGTTAGGCCAAAGTTGAGAATACTTACTTGTAGTGCTGTTATCGATACAAAATTTTGTATCGATATGTCGTCAAAGAAAACTTCCGACATGTCGATATATTATCGATAAAATAACTTTTTGGTTTCCGAATTCTGCAACTATCGTCTCAAATCAAAAACGTCAGATAAAACCTGATCAGATCGGGAATGGGAGAAATATTCCTATCAATGATGTACCCCACCAATAAATAACTTTGAAAATTGGCCGGAAAAGTCATTTAAAAACGTTAAACGAAGACTAAAATGAACAAATTCTGAATTAGCTTGCCGATATGGTCGCCAGCTTTTAATTGAAGAAAATCATCCTTTACGCATGCATGTGACATTGTGCTTCGGATTTATTCGATTTCCCTTCGGCCTTTTCCGAAACCCGATACGAATGACGTATTGCTACGGAAATCATCCTTACGCATGCGTGTGACAATTTGTCCAATCACACATTTTTCGATGATGATTTTATAAATTTATTTAATTTTCCGGAACCGGTCCGAGTGACGCAATGCCAATACCATGTGCTCTCAACTCATCACGAAAGGCACAGTTCCACAGATGTGGATTACGCCCCTGATAGACCATTGCGCTCTATGAAAAACGTGGTTGTTTATTTATAAATACAATACGAGGGGCATTCCCCGATGGCGTTGTTATTCAGTATGAATTATTTTGATACTTGCGGGATTTGTCAGGCTTTCACCGAGGGAATGATGCACGGTACGGCCATGCACACGTCAATATACATTGTATCACAATTTGTAATGAATTGTAAGTGAATGGGGAATGTGCGGAAAACTTAAAAAGCATGTAAAACCCAATTATAAAATTCATGTCGTTTCTTTCCGATATACGAAAATATGTATCGACATGTCGTATCGTATGGAAAATATTGCGACATGCGACACTTCCGACAATCGATAACAACACTACTTACTTGTTGAGGAAAATTACTCTGCAGTTATACCGCACATTCTTGTGCATGACAGGCCTGCAATGAAACATAAAGAAATCTAAACTAAATTATGTCAATCTACTTTGTACTTGGAAACAAATATAAATTCTTAAACCACAATTGATGAACTGATTAAGGATAGAAGCAATGTTTCTCATTTTCCCGAAGGGTATTTGTTCTTGGAATGATTTTTAGGGTAAAATGAAGTAACAGGTAAAAAATGTTGTATTATTTAGTGGTAAGGGGAAGGGGAAATATCTTTATTGTACAGGCACGACCAACCCATATTTGAGGATTTTGTTCGAAAAATTGCTTTAACATTATTTGGATAATCTTTTTTTTAGAAAATTGGTTTTAATTTGAGAAATTACAATTCCCCCCTCCCTTTTTTTTTGAGGGGGGAATGTTTAGAAAATTTGAAATGGTATGAAAAATTCCAAAATGGTTGCATTTTTGAAAAGGAAATTTACCAAAATGTTCACATGTATTTTGAAAAATATGACCTACCAAGTAAACCTAACGATTCATACAACAGGTTTTTTTCCACTGCCTTAAAAAGTAATGCCTTAAAATTTAAAAAAAAACCTGATGCACAATGCACTCAGATGACATGGAAATGTATTTTAGACCATACCTATTGATGGGACTGCTATACTCACATGCCAACATCACATATGATGTCTTGACAAATAGGAGACTTGAGAAGTACCGCCAATACTTGAAAGCAATGAAGACATGTGTCGGACTCATGGAAATGGTCATTACAACCATAGCCACTGTGATAAATAAAATTAAAATAAAAAACAAATTAATAGTAAAATAGTAAAATAATTGTTAAAATGTGAAAAGTGACGATATCTTGTTAAACTCTGGAACATACTGTATTATTGACACCCAGTGAACTACTGCACTGATTTTGAGTAATTATATGTATGATCATGGACAACTAAATCTACCAATTGAGTTAATATTTCCACCGGTAACAAGACAGTAATTTTCAACATTGAATATCATTTTTCTAGAATGAAACTATAAATTTGGTGAATGACTGTATAATATATTGAAAATAATAAGGTCTCACCACACGTTTCAAATATTTGACAGAATAAAATGCATCATTTGGTTATTACACAAACATTTTAATGATGTATACATGGGCTGTATGAGCTGTGGAAAGGCATATTAATATAGTAAGCTGAATCAAAGAAGAAAAAAAGAAAATATAATTGTTCTAGAATTTCAACCTTTTGAAAATGTGTTCAAAAACTAAAATGACCCTATTCAATTTCACATAAGGTCATGTTTTTTATACTGGGTACAATTTGTGTTACATGTCCCTTTTTCCATAAATTAGGTTCCTTTTTCAGTTAATGCATTATATCTGAAAAAGTTTACATTTTAAGTTGGTAAAAGTATACAGATTCTGAAAGCATATACTGTAACGGATGCAAATAGCATACAATCAAGTTGATTATACAGGGTGGCCCGATATTGTACAGGGTGTAACAAGCAAAATGTTCTAAAAAAGAAGGGTTTCAATAATTACTTCCACTATGTATATGAAGTGATGAGAGAAAAGTTCAGTACAGATTTAAAGTAGTTTAATAAAATACCCATCCAGACATATGCAAATAAAATTTCATTATGAATCCGAAATTCTATATACAGGGTGTCTAAAAATGTGTTTATTTAGTTCCGGAAAAATGCTATTTTAACCAAATTCAAGTAGATTTCAAATAAAAATGCATCAATAATTACATGTACATGAACATTGATTGATTTTAAAAGTCACCCTTTTCTTATGTAAAGGTGTTAATTTTAAACCTATAGGGTGTTTAAAACATTAATTTAGGTATACGTGATTATCCATAAATCATTAAATTGAATGAATTTAAATTTGCATCTGAAACATGATTTTACATTCCAATTTGAAGTGGCAAATGCTTAAAGTGGTATGATATTCAAATAATGTTCAATAAAAAGGGGCCCTTTAACTACAGGGTGACTCAAATTTTCCCATTGGCACATGTTTAGTGGCATATAATTAACTGCGTTCATCCTTCTTGCACCTTCATGATGTGCAAAGCACATTCAAATGAACAAATTAGGTTAGTTTCCATAATGTTTGAACCCAGTATTCAAATTTCAAGAGTCTGATTTAAGATTGAATTATAAAATGTTATCGTTTTAAGTTGTATTCAACATATAGGGTGATCCAATGTTGATTGGCGAACTAATCAAGCAGCTTATGCTGGTCATCCTATACTAGGTCAGGTCAGTTGCATTCCTAAGAATTTAATAATTCTCCTGAGTTTACAAGCTTGATGAAAACCAGCAGTTTTTTACTTATTTGGTAACACAGTTAAAAACAAGTAATAACACCACACAAACGCATTTTAAACAAAATGTGCTAATTAACATCCAGACAATACAGAATACATGAGGTTAATTACATATCTTCTTTTAATTTTTAATTAAATAGTTAAATTTATTTATTCTAAAGGGTACCTCAACCTTTCTATACTTTTAAAATGGACATTTTGGTGCAGGCAAATGTTTGCATACATTCGCAAACGGCGACCAACTTACGTTTCTTAACAATTTTTTGAGCTTCTTAATGCTAATTAATGATTCCTTAATTAACTAATTAATGATTCCTTAATTAACTAATTATATTTTTAATTCAAATATGCTTCAATAATGTTATGTTTTCAATATAGAATTGTACCAAGAGTGAAAACAGTGCATTTTATGTTTGCCCAATGTATATTGCACCATACTTGTTCAACTATGCACTCCTCCTCCTCCACATACTCTTCCACCCCTGACTAATTAGGTTTAACGAACTATTGTAATTAACAGAACCATGGTAGTTTATATTTTTCTTTTTAAAATAAAGGCCAAATATTTTCTCATCAAAATAAGACCAAATTTGAGTATGTGTGATAAAGAATAGCCAAAATATATGCATGCAAAGTAATAATATGTAGTGCAAATGTAACAGATCCACCTTTTTTGGGTACCCAGTATAAAAAACATGACCATAACAGGCAACATTTCTTAACAATGTAACATGACACAGGAAAATGTACAATGTGAATGACTACGTAGAAATAATGATTTAATAGAATAGTATGCCATTTTAAAATAGTGAATAATACATCTGTCATGTTTAAGATCAAGATCACACACTAACACTACACAGACACAGTATAATTTATATTTCAACTAAAAAAATACATTCATGTTCATAGTGTATTCTTCTTTAAAACAGGACTATATACAAAAGGGGTAGAGTGCACCACTCCAAGAAAATAAGAATTCAACTATGAGACTCAAATTCATGATCAAAAAGGATCTTGATGTAAGGAAACATTGTGCTTCGCTATAGAACTAATTGTGTGCAGCTTTGCTAAAGTTGAGAACTCAAATATCAGTTGTATTTATTATTACAGACAGGAAATATATCCAGATGAGACATCAAGGTGACTGTCAGTCACATAGGTTACAGTAAGGTAATATGTCTCATAACTCTCATTTACAGGAAGGCCAACCTGGCTTAAACTAATTGTGCTTAGCCCACCTCCCTCCCTCTGCAAAAGTCATAGAAATGCATGGTCACTTCCTGACACAAAACCAATCAAATGAGAATCCATACCCATGGCATTGGGTTGAAAAACTAAATTGATGGCCAAAATTTGGTAATTGGTATCCTAGACCAGTAAGACATTCATAAGTTAGACTATTGTTAAGACCCCATTAGGGAATAAAGCTGTGTAATCCTTTAACCCGTCAATAAAGGATTTTGTGCTATGTTAATTCTGTGCTGTCTTACACCAAGGATAGACCCAAAATTTGTGCTGGCAACTGGCGTAGTGATTTAAGCAGTAAAAAAATGGGATTTTCAACATTTTTCACACTTGAGAGAAATTTTACAACTGGGTGAAAATCAAAAGTGAAGGGTATTTCACCCTTTGTGTAGGGTGAGCGAAAACACTGTCCAAGTTGAAAATTATTTCACATTTCTGAATTATACATTTCTATAAGTTGCTCATGAATCTGATTGGCAGCCTTGCCCTTGTCACAGATCTTACTGCATTAAGTTGATATTTTTTGTTCATGAATCAATGAATAGATGTTTTTGTCTGCCTTTTTGTTCTCACTTAATAATAATAATAAAACCTCATTTATAGCACTTTACAAAACACCTCAAAGCGCTTTTAAGCGCTTTGAGGTGTGTTAAAACACACATAAAAAGAACAATATACACATGAATTAAAGAACCTAATAAAACTAAGACAAGGAAAAAACAAAAACAAAAGAATGATGAGGAACTACTTGTAATAATGTTCTGACAGATTGAAAAGATGAGTCTTCAGTGCAGTCTTGAAGCATCCGATGGATTTGATTATGCGGATGGTCGATGGTAGTTGATTCCACAGCTTTGGTGCCGCGGAGGAAAACAAACGATCGCCGTATGTTGCAGTATAATTTACTTTAAAAGTGATAGTCAAATCATGACCACTTTCACAAACAATGTAGCATGATGTTGTAGGGTCCCCAGACAAGTTTCTAGAGGGTTCTGAATATGATCGAGGCGTGAGGGTGTGAGTTATACCATATTTTACACCAATTGAAAACCAAAATGGCAGCGCCAAAAGTTCATAACTGATTGCGAGAATCGTTTAGATTCTTTCACAGAATTTTGTGAGAATCTGTATAGATCCCTGTCTATGCAAAGAGTGTGTTAAAACATCTATCTTTTTAGGAAAAACTTGGATTCTATGAATTCTACTGGTGAGGGTCTTGGTGAGAATTTGGATCACATTTCTGCCCCAGAATGGGTCATTAAATTATTCAAATAATAAGTATAATTTTGGAGTCATCCCCCTCACCCTGCTCTGTCTAACTGGGTACTAATAGGGCACACAGTTTGCAATTGAAGTAAAGGTTTGTAGCATAAAAGGTAAATAAATACCAGTTGGTACTCACCTGACTTCTAATTCTGGTCCCAGTCTGTACTTGGCTCCTTTGGCTTTGGATATTTCTATGCCTGAAGAAAAAGAAAAAGAAAAAAACCCCATAAAAGTAAACCAAACAGGAAGTAATTCAAACCAGGATATAAGTCATTGGTGGTCAGAGTGCATGGCATTATGGCCTCTTGTTCTCCATTGGCTTCCTATAGATCAGGGGTGGGCAACCTT
Source organism: Ophiura sarsii (assembly GCA_035610835.1). Lineage (NCBI taxonomy): Eukaryota > Metazoa > Echinodermata > Ophiuroidea > Amphilepidida > Ophiuridae > Ophiura > Ophiura sarsii. The sequence goes on from CM069443.1 coordinate 20,799,035, forward strand.
TTTGAATGAATGGGCCAGATACAAGGAGTGAAAAATTGATTGGGCCGCACCTACCTAACCAAATTTTGTAGTGATGACCTGCTGTAGATTTCAAACCTTTGATTCCGAAGACTTTCAAGCATGCAATAAGTGTGTGTGCTTAATAATCTCAGTATCTTCAAAAAAACGTTATCTCAATACAGTACAGATGACAGTGGTATAACTAGGTTCTTCATATTAGGGGGGGGGGAATGAAAGTCAACCGACAAGATTGTTCTGCTAGCAAGCGAAAATTGTCGACTTTACGTTATTTGTGGCACAATTGAGGTATATTTTGGCTCTAAACAAGCCTTTACTAAAGAATGTTGCATTTTTGGGAGACATTATATGCGCGCGTAGCGTGCGAAAATTTTTCAACTGTGTACATTTGACCATCATAATTCCATGATTCCTCTTGTTAAATGAACCCCTCGCCACCCTCTGGTTATGCCACTGACAGATGACAATCAATGGGGAAAATGGACCTATGCACGTTGAGGAACAACATTTGTGCCGATAAATGCTAAAAACTAGCTCGTAGTTTTGTGATGATGTTAAACTAGATTTTTATTTTTTATTTTTCTTGATACATCTCGCGGGCCGCAAAATAACCACTGGCGGGCCGCATGCGGCCCGCGGGCCGTAGGTTGCCCACCCCTGCTATAGATGGACTAGATAATGTCTAACAAAACTATACATTCTTTAGAAAGCAATACTTGCACACAATACACACATCCATCTTCAATACCAAGTTTCACCTACATGTAGAAGGGTAGAGTGATGCCACATTTACTGTTGACAATTTCAAGCTACATAAAGTGTATGGAAAAGAAACTGTTCCAACATTGTCTTTCTACAAAACCTGTGCTTTTATCAATTATCCAGTGTATAGGGCTTATACATGTGTAGCCCACGTCAGAAAAGACAGAAGAAGCATCTGGATGGTAACAAACTAAAAATACCTGGAATGAAGCTCTATAAAATAAATTAACATTTCATCAACATATTATGCCAGAACTCACTTCACTGTTCATCCACAAGACTACTTTTCTGAGCTAACTTCCTTTTTAGCAACATTTCATAGTCCCAGAAAGCTTCCTTCCAGGCTGTCCAAAATCTACATGAAACAATCAACTATTGCTGAGATCACAATCACAATCAATATAATGTCACTGAACTTTGACACTTTTCCCCTCAATGCCCAGACAGATGTAGACAGGGACATCTCCAGGGAAGGCATTATTCCACCATACAACTGATTGTCAAGAATGTAAAACTACAGATGTTAGAAATGAGCATGGATGATTTGTTGGATTACATAATTAGCACTTCATGTCACCTAAAGTTGGGGTGACGTGAGCATACATAATGTATTCAGGGCCTATTTGTGTCTTACTCATCTATTATATATCTACAGCTAAATAAATACTTGGCATATAATATAAATGTAATCCTTCCGTCAGGATATTGATGCCAATGTTCCTGTATTCTAAGACATTGTGAAACAGACACGGATGCTCCTCTACTCTCATAAGGAGTAGCCTTTTAAAACACTCAGGTACATGTATAGCTCTTCAGATACACAATTTCGATGTAACCTCTTAACCAGGGAGAACTTTATGCCTCCTTCAATCTGAATGGGCTGATGGAGCCACGGGCACAAGGATTGTTGAACAAACATTTTATCATGTCTCAATTTGATCAAAAACAAGCACATTACAAATTTTGAAGGAAACTCAGCTCAAGACTATGTAAAAAAGTTGAAAGTTAGCCACCAGGTGGGTTCGAACCTAAAACATGGCTTAAACACTTACTCTTAGATTTAATGGGAATATATGCCTTTGAGTATCCCATATCCTGATTTTTTCATAGTTACTTGTGAAATCTATTTTTGAATAGGTTTACACTTTGGCTTCTGTCACGTTTTACTTCTCGTGGGTGTGCGCATATATGTAAACATAGTAAATCACTAGGCGGACAACAAATGTATGAATCAGCGTTCAAATTAAGTGGTAATCCGGGCGTTTTTACACCCAAAACAGCCGTCGGAAAACCTAAAATTTAAAGCTGGTTATCTGTCATAAGCCCACACTTAAAAAAACCAAAAAATCTTTGTAAAGTCCAAAAGTCATAAAACATGACCTTATATGACCCAGATTTTGACCCAAAATAATTCATGTAATACCCCATGACCCACACCATAGCTATGGTAACTCATAACTTGAGATCCTACCTTTCATAATATTCTGATTGAAAGTATGACTTTTGAGGACCGTTTTCAGTGTAACAAATACCATTTATATATTAAAAGTAACAACATCTTACTAAATTTAGGAAACTATGTACATTTTGCTTGTTGCACTCATTAAAAAGATGTATACATTTTTTTTTTTTTTTTTTTTTTTAAATCAATTTTTAATTTCAAGTCAAACAAATTATAACTTTATTTCTTATGCATGTGATCTGGTAAAAAAAGATGTTTCATGTACAAGTACATGTATGATGTCCTCCAAGAAGACTTGAAGAAGCTGGAAGAGTGGCAAGATACAGTAAGTGGAAAATGTCTTTTGACCCATCCAAATGCTCAACAATGTGTATCACATAAGAAGGATCCCCCAACTTCAACCTCCATCGTCTGTGGCAAAGAACTCCAGCAGGTGAACTCACATCCCTATAGGCGTCGAAATTGACAACAAGATTACCTGGGCTCCACACATCAAGAATGTGATCAGCAAAGCCAACAGAACCCAACAAATATTACTCCATACAAATTATGCGATAATATTCTACAAGTTACTTCTAGTCACCCCTACTTGGGTATCACCTTTAGCAGCGACCTTAAATGGAACTCTCATATTAATAACATATCCAAGAGCTCTAAAAAGGTACTGGGAGTCATCCGACGTAACTTTAAATCATGTACTGTTGACATTAAATCGCGACTGTACCTTTCACTTGTACAACCAAAACTAGAGTATGGCACATCTGCATGGTACCCTAGCACACAAAAAGAAAAACATCAGCTTGATATGGTCCAAAGAGCTGCAGCAAGGATGTGTCTCACCGACTACTCAAGAGAGTCCAGCGTGACAGCCATGATGACATCTCTCAAGTGGACTGACCTCGAGACTAGAAGGAAAATTGTCCGTCTCAATATGATGTACAAAATCAATGCTAATCTCGTAGACGTCGATTGGACCCCCTACTTAGCAAGACCAACTCGCCAACTAAAACGCACTCACTCATCATCCTTCCAAAGACCAAACACCAGTTCAACAATCTACGCAAACAGCTTCTTCCCATGGACTGCTCCACATTGGAACGCCCTGCCCCATCATATCTTAGACGCCCCCAGTTTAGACATTTTTAAATCAAGGCTCTGCGAATTTCTCACCGTCAACACCATCAACAAGAATTAACTACACCAGGTCAACCCCTCTGACGTGATGCGGGATCCCGCTTTGTTAGAGTATCCTACCAGAACCAGAACCAGAGAACCAGAACCCTTGGTTTTCTGAGACGAAACATGTGGTTTTGTACCAAAGAGGTGAAAACATTTTACAACATGTTAGTCCATCTTGTCTTGGAGTATGCATGTGAGGTTTGCTGCGCAGACTACCAAAGACACAGCAGCATCACTGACATGATGACCAAATTAGAATGGGAGACACTTGAACATAGAAGGAAAAACAATAGACTGACAATGTTATACAGTACAAGATCAACAGCGGACTTGTTGGAATTGACTGCGACGAATACCTGATTTTGAACCCCACGCGAACAAATTGCTCATTACGTATGCGTCCAATTTTTGGACGAGCACTAATGTAAAAGTATACGGAGGTCAACGAGGTCAATCCAATGCAAGTAGACCTTTTTTTCTCGGGGGTGAGATCAGAGGATGGGGAGCGGTCCATGGGGAGTGAGCCCTCTATCGGTACATGTTCATAGAGTGACAAGAAAAAGGTATACTAAAGCAGACTAGTCTAATCCCTACTTATCTTTTCTGGAATTTCTGGAGCACTCAATAAATTCTATTCATAAACATGATGGCTTCAGCCTTCAAGTTCAAGATGAGATGGATGCTGATTACACAGTCTGCCACAGGATTAGTTTTTTACAAGCATGGACTTATTTTATAGTCTGAGTTCCAAGAAGAGATGGTTAGCTTTTACCTTACACATTTGCCTCAACAAGTACCAAAATCATAGATTTTTGTACAGCAAGGGCTACTTCAGAATCATGATTCATGAAAGATGCATTTATAAAATAAAATAATTAATTCCTTCATATCATGGCATGCATTTGATTTGTGTTGTTAATGTTAAACTTACTTTTCAGGATTCTCTGACAGTTTCCCTCGAAGTCCATTGCCCATTGGTTGAGCGTACAAACAGCTACGGTTACCTTTCGCCCCATCTTGAACAGAAAAAACACCAATGCAAAGTTTACGATACCAACACTAAATTATTTAAGGTACATGTTTATTCACGTCCTGCATGACAGGCGAAAAGTAGTTGACAGGAACAGAATAATTTTAGTGCCAGGGTTCTATGACCCCAATGTGACCTCTGTATCCACCTGTTCGGCAGTACTTCTAGAAAGATTTCATCATATTTCTACAACTCTGTTGCAATGATAATTTACCGAGGAAAAATATTTTTTGTGATAGCCGTTTTAAATAAAGAGAATTTCCTAGATTTTTTGATAAAATCCTATGACTCTGTACATTTCGTTGAACATTTGTGCTTATAGTCTATTTCTCAAATTAAAAACACTGGTTAATTGATTGACAGCAGTTATGTGCTGGTTCCTTGCATTATGAGCTCCACGAAACTCAATGAATAGTTAGAGATACAGATAATTCATAATGCAGAGTACCAACAGACAGCACCTCGCTCCTCCCTCAGCAGCTGATGAAATTTACAATAGACCATTTCAAATTGAGATCGGAAATCTTCGGAAAAACAGGTCACATGGAGTAGGTGCGTTGCGCGTTCTTCGCAACAGTTGATCGCATTCACAGCATTGCCCTAGTTGATTGTCCGCCTATGTTTACATACACGCGTGCACACATGAGAAGTAAAACGTGGAACGAGACTATTTTGTTTTTTTTATCAACAAAGGCGCTGACGGACAAATTCCAAATGTATCGAGCAGACGGTAAAAAGTGAAAATATTACCCCAAATCTCTTTCGTCTCACTCGTTTTTGTAACTGAAATGCCGCAACATCAACTTTGTGAGGGATACAATCTATCACCAACACCAGCGCAATCTACCACACGGGCAGACGGGTGAAAAACACGTTGTTTTTCTCCGGCACATGGCCATGACCTGTCAGGACCTGACAGGTCATGGAACCGAGTGTCAAACACTCGGCTATCGGAAACATTCGGAACCGATCGTATATTTTCGGATTTGAAATGGTCTATGCAACACGTTTTGTACTAACAGTGCATTGTGAGTTTATAACTATTTAAAAAGTATGTAGGTAGTGTTCAAAAATGACAAGTGTTTCTTCATCAATTTTATGTTAGTTTCAGAGTTACTTTAGGTCAAGCAGATGCCATGCCATGCATCATTGCATGCACTGCACTCTGACTCTTGACTCTGCATGCTCTCTACTCTAGTTAGTATAATAACGATAACTGAAACTGAGTGATGCTGTGAGTTGGAATTTTATTGTTAATTAAAGGGGCACTAAGAGATGTGTTGGGAGGCTGCGCCCTCAATTATGATAAAAACTGGGATTAGTAATAGCATGGACTTATATAAGTCCATGGTAATAGTATATTTTTATAATTTTGTATTACATGTATGAACTTTACACCTATATTTTTATTAGTCCTTGCTACCAAAATCTATGATTTTGGTACTTACTTAGTCAAGTCAAGGCATAGTTAAAGGCTAGGGGGGGCTGGGGTACCGCGCCATTTTGCAATATTTTGCGAAATCGATCGTGGTTATCACGTGATACGTATCGTGGAAAAATAATGTACACTGTTTTAACGAAATGCACTGTGGGATTGTGTTACCAGCCTAAAATCATAGAGGTCGCACACCCGGTCGCAAACTTGCTTATAATTGAGACTATAACAAGCTAAAAGTGACATCTCTGAATGTATTACCAAAGTGTGCAAAGGGGAAATTGTTGGACACACTGCATAAAATGGTTTTACAACAAGTTTTGCTATCATATTATCAAACTGAACTCAGGTTAAATCACTCTATTTATCGAGCAATAATATAATTGTTTACGCATTTTAATTGTTTAGATACAAAGTTAAATAAATCAAGGATACATTTATGATAGATAAATAAATAAAAAGAAAACTATAAACGCATGGGCGGCATTTATAATTGATAAAAATTGACATAACAATGATATTACATTAATATACCATCAAGTTTAAAAAATAGAAAAATAAATGGAAAATTCGAACCCGTGACTTCCGATCGCCAACGACATGGCCAACCTACGCACGCCACAGAGATTCACGACTGTAATTGTGATAGTTTTATTATTTAACGATGTCCATTTATTTATAACGAACGGATTTTTATTGTGCCATTTTTGCCAAATGTGTGTGTTGCTCTCGCACAAAATGTGTTTGTAATTTGATTATAATTCTTATTTTTAAAAGAACGGTAATTTTTTTTGACATTTTCGAGAAAAAAAATGGCGTAAACTGATACGGTAAACGCCAGCAGTGTGATGTCCGCGTGGTGGGCAAGCATACAGATGATGCTAAGCAAATCCAGCATATAAACTGCAAAAAGTGCTCCTAATGGGGCTCGAACCCACAACCTCTCGCTCCTCATGTCAGCTTTCTACCCACTACACCAACCGTGCTAATTGAAAAAATCTCACGCAAATAATTTATTTATATCATGGGTCATGGGTTAATGCACTGTGTTAAATTCTACAATCCCGGCCGCCACTCTGTTCAAAGGCACAAAAAAGTGTACTTGTTTTATGCTTTTTTAGCAATTCTGAGGTGTGCAGTTCGATTTTCTTTCTCGAATTGTTTAGAAAACCATCCATTATAGAACATCTGAAATTTAAAATGAACTGCACACCGGGGAAAGTATGATGCCAAGGGCATATTTTTTGCACGTAAATCCAATACAAGAGTTCTGAAAATCGACACAAATATGACGTCATAACCATTGCTTCGGGACAAAATGGCGCGGTACCCCACCCCCCCCCTAGTTAAAGGCATATTATGTGATCTTTTCCAGAGGGCGCCCTCTATTCATGATATTTTTTAGAAAGTAGATTTTCTTGCAGATTTACATTTCCGATCATAAATCATACATACATTCCAAGTTACAGAGCGATACGATTCCTAATTACCTCAAAATCATGGTTTTAGAGTGAATTTAGAGTGAAAAATATAAACTGTCGGGATTCCGACACTTTATTTTCACTCTAAAACCATGATTTTGAAGTAATTAAGAATCGTATCGCCCTGTAACTTGGAATGTATGCATGATTTATGATCAGAAATGTAAATCTGCAAGAAAATCTGCTTTCTATTTTTTTTTTTGATGTTGAGGGCGTTCCCTGGAAAGATCACATAATATACCTTTAATAGGCATGTTCATAAAATTTTGAAAATAAAAATATCTCTTTGAAAATGGAATACATGGAAACAAAGTACTTTGCAATAAAAGCTGATGGTTCAACCTAGTACAACAAATCATACTTAGTGATATTTGTCATCAGTTGGTATTATTCATCATAGGCTAGCAAGGAGTTATTATAGTTAATATAATAACTCCTTAATCATAGGGTATTTTGCATGTTTCACTATCTGTCCCCATCCTAAGTATGACTCCTTCTAAATATGATTTTCGTGTTAATTTCTGTATCGCTTACCAGAGCTCAAAAACACACTTCTTTGTGCTTGTTCTTATCTGCTCTTTCTCATCTATCTTGCCATTCGTTTAATATTTTGTACAAATGCATTATTCCCTTGAAATTTGAGGTGAAATTCTAAGCCAATTCACTTTAACGGCACTCGCGATGTTTATCGAAATCGGCGCCATGTTTTATTATAATAGACTCGTTTCAATACATTCGTAAGTTCGTAAAAAAGTGATGTGCGTATAAGATGTTGGCGATTGGAATGAGACTAAATTCACCCCGCAACTCATTTTGAGATGCACTCCATTCACTTCATACAGCAAATAAAATTGACAGTTTCTCGCAATACAATTTCCCCATACGTTGGTAGGGAAAAAAAACACTGCTCAACGTATGGGTTTCCTGTATTACAAGTAGGTTCAACCATGTCAGCAGGCTGAATAATAACAAAGTTATAACCAAAAGTAGTTTGCCTTAAATTGCTAAAACTGGTCAAGTCATGCAAATGTTAAACTATTTTAGCTTGTTAGGGCTATAAAATCATGATGTCCAGTTGCTTGTGTGTGGTTAGTAAGACATCAGTGAATACATCCCAGCTTGTGTCTTCCTTTTTAGCTGGATTTAAATGAGGTAAACATGGAGTTTTCTACATATTTTGGGGACAAATTTTCAAAAAAATGTCGCCCTCTGTAGTCAATGATATGAACATCCCTAGCAGAGTTAGGCATGTTCATAAAATTTTGAAAATAAAATTATCTCTTTGAAAATGGAATACATGGAAACGAAGTACTTTAGAATAAAAAATGATGGTTCAACCTTGTCTGCAGGCTGAATAATAAAAAAGTTATAACCAACAGTAGTTTGCCTCATATTGCTGAAAACTGGGCAAGTCATGCACATTTTAAATCATTTTAGGTAAAAAAGGGGTTTACTTTCATGATGTCCAGTTGCTTGTGTGGGGTTATTTAGACATCAGTGAATACACCCAGCTTGTTTCGTACTTTTCCGCTGGATATAAAAGAGGTAAACATGGAGTTTTCTACATATTTTGGTCAACTTTTTTCAAAAAAAATGTCGCCCTCTATAGTCAATGATATGAACATCCCTAGCATAGTGTTGAAGGCAACCAATTTAATAACCTAACCATTTTCTTGACCAGACTTATTGCATTTAGTCCATTAAGGAAATTAGGTCTCCTGGTGAAGTCAATAATTTCTTGTTCTATTCATTCATTTATTAAGTTTATTGATTCTTTTGTCATGTTTGTCCAATGCTGGGCATGCATGGATTATTCAGGATTAACATAGGCCTAATCCCAACTTATCTTTTCTGGCATTTCTGGAGCAATCAATAACTTCTTTTCATAAACATGATGCCTTCAAGATGAGATGGATGCTGATTATGCAATCTGCACAGATTAGTTTTTTACAAGCATGGACTTTTTTTTGCTGAACACCTTGTACACCAAACCAAAATAACCCGGGGACATAATAAGGAATTTCGCCAGATCCGTTATAAGACCAATCGCTACGGAAGTACATTCTTCCCTTCCACTGTTCCCATATGGAACAATCTGCCTGCCTCGGCTGTCAACGCTGTAACCCTGGATGTGTTTAAAAACCACGTCATCAAAGGCCTCAACTAAAATATTTGCTATCACAATGTTACCTCTACGAGGAGTTCTACCGACAATGACATAATACAGATACAGATACAGACTGATTAAGTCTGTGTTTCAAGAGATAGTTATCTACCACCTTACACACTTGCCTGAATAAGTACCAAAATCTAACCAAGGACTATATTTTTATAAGGATTAAGAAAAATCAGCCCTCTTCACTTCAGTCTTTGTACAAGAAAACGTTGATTCAAAAATGCTTGTAGAGCCGCAACGAGCATTTTACATCCGATAGTATCCCCTGCAGTACGCGTGATACATAACGCGAACCATATTTGCATAGAGGGAGTTTTTCAATAAATCGCAATGATATTGTTTTAATCAAGTTTTGCTGTGATATTGTTAGTAGAAGGTCCCATGTCACAAGTAGCTACAAAGATAAGCATTGACCTCCTACGTCGTATTTGTTTCAAAACAAAAAATAAATTTACTGGATGGTAGTTAAATTTAAGTTATCCTTAAGTAATACTTATAGAACAATACTTACGGATTATTTTGGTACTATCAATGTTATTCTACGCTCACAAATTCTGGAGATTCTGGAGGTTTTTTAACGACTATAATTTTTTCCATGATTACCTTTCACTGCAAATTATGAGCGTTTACTTTTGGACAAACTAAAAGTAAACTCAAATGTAACGCAATACTAAACACTTAAATGTGAGCCCAACTAAGCTGTTTTCCACCTCAGCCTCTAATCAATAACAGTCCCATTATATCACAGATAGTTCATACATCTGTGACTATATTCACTCACTTTGAGCGTGCTTTGACGTCAATTGGGTGCAATTGTGTTTTAGAATTGCATTTACTTTTTAGTTTACTTTTAGTTTGTCCAAAAGTAAATTGCAGTGTTTCTACAATGCCGTCGTTTATGCTTGTTCCCTGCATCAATGGGCTCCACACAACTCATCCAAAGGGGATCCTGGGTACCGGGAATCAGCCAAAGAAATAGGGGTCGATTAGACTAACTCTCAGTCGCCCTCTATAGTTGTACAGCTTTAGCTGCCGTACGGTAATAATGAAGACTTGGGGGATGTAGTCTAGGAGTCGGTGCGGAGAGTTCATATCAAATAGAGTTCTTCCGTTTGCCCAGCGCATTAATTCCCTGTCTAGTATTACGTGAATCCCAGGACCCTAATTGTACATAATTTGTCGTATTAGGTGGTTTTAAATGTCAAATATGTTAGAATATTGTATAGTTTGGTAATAGATCATTTAAAATTGAAATCAGAAATCTTCGGAAACAGGTCACGTGCGTTCTTCTGAATCTCACTAATAACAGCATGATCCAACAATTTGGAACCCGGTACCCTTTTAGCATGCCCACCTTATGACATGCGACCAGAAACAACAATAATGGCAATTTTTAATGTTCATCTTGAATTCTGAAGTAAATTTTAAACATTTAAATTTTCAACACCACTTAATGTCCCTTTAATTTTAAAGGTCGGTGATGACTTTGACATTTTAATTCAGGTTCAGGTTTTTTGGTGGAGTCTATGACTTTCTTTCATGTTTTTTAAATCGGTATTTAATTTGTACCCATATAACACCCTGACCAATTTGAAATCCGCCACACCAAAATTTGGTCCAAATCAGACGTTTACGCCAACTCAAGGCACAGTGTTGAAGGGAACCAATTTAATAACCTAACCATTTTCTTGACCAGACTTATTGCAAAGTCTATTAAAGCAATTGAGTCTCCTGTGGAGGTCAATAATAACTTGTTCTATTCATCCAGGCCCGTAACTAGGGGGGGGGGCCCCCAAATCTGAAAAGTCCTTTTTTTTGTACCAATGTACCTTTTTTTTGTACCAATGTACCCTTTTTTGGTACCAATGTACCCTTTTTTGGTACCAATGTACCCTTTTTTGGTACCAATGTACCCTTTTTTGGTACCAATGTACCCTTTTTTGGTACCAATGTACCTTTTTTTGGTACTAATGTACCTTTTTTTGTAACTAATGTACGTTTTTTTGTTGTGAAAACGCCCCCCCCCCCCCCCCCCCCCCACGGTCCCACCCACCCCATTTTCCGAAAAACGGCCCATTTCTCATTGTGTAAAGCGTTTTTTCGGGCCGTTTTGGACTAAAACATGTCCTAACCCCCCCCCCCCCCCCCCCCCCCCCCCCCCCCCCCCGCTCTGAGATGACTAATAAAAATTTGGGGGCAACCTTTTACGATTTTTTTTTGGGTACCAATGTACCTTTTCCGGAAAATACGCCCCCCCCCCCCTAAAAAAAAATCCTGCTTACGGGCCTGTATTCATCCATTTATTAAGTTTATTGATTCTTTTGTCATGTTTGTTCTATGCTGGGCATGCATGGATTAACATAGGCCTAATCCCAACTTATCTTTTCTGGCATTTCTGGAGCAATCAATAACTTCTATTGAATCTATTCATAAACATGATGATGCCTTCAAGATGAGATGGATGCTGATTATGCAATCTGCCACAGATTAGTTTTTTTTACAAGCATGGACTTATTTTATAGACTGATTAAGTCTGTGTTTAAGAGATGGTTAGCTTCCACTTTACACACTTGCCTGAGTAAGTACCAAAATCTAGGATTTTGGTACCAGGACTAGGTTAACATAATGAATGATCTCTGTAAAAGTGTAATACCAGCTCCAAAGCAAATAGATGGTGTGACCGGTGACGTAGTGCCCGGCGGTTTGCGTGCGCACCTACAGGGAACGGTGCTTTAATTCACACTTGTTTGATCATTACTTACCATGCTTACGGTGTAATAGTGCAGAAGTCATGGTATGCATCCCTAAGCACAATGAGAGACCAGGTACTAAATCTGGTTGCCCGGCGGTTTGCGTGCCCCATCCGATTTAACACTACTGATGTAAACAACGGTCACCTCATCTATAGAGTCCTTGGTTTACTACGCAGGAATCTGTACAGCTACTCTGCAAAGGTAAAGGAAATGGCATACAAAACACTTGCCCGACCTAAGCTCGACTATTGCTCTAGTATACATGGGATCCATACCAACAAGACTACAAAAACAGGCCAAGGCCCCTTACACTTACAGTTAAATGTGAGTTTACTGTTGCCTGCACCTGAGACCATGGTCTCAGCCTGCACGCATCCAAAAGTCACCCATGTGATGTAATATTGTTAAAATATTTAAAAAAACTAGGACCTATGTGTCCAAGGATTTCTCACAATACTAGGACATATGTGTCAAAGGATTTCTCTCAAAACTAGGACCTATGTGTCTAAGCATTTCTCGCAAAACTAGGACCTATGACCAGGGTTGTCACTAAGGTGGCACTCTTAAAAAAAAAATTAAAAAAGATAAAAAAACTGGCACTATAATTTTATTTTTTTTACAATTTGTGAATAAAATCATTACACTGCCTCATAAAACAAGACATTAGGTGGCAGGAACCCTCAAAGTGCATTAATAACCCCTAAAAAACCATTAAGAAGGCCTCTACACCCCATGCCATGATCCACTGCACTTCGTTTGTAACACTTATTCCGTTCGCCTTCAGTAAAATTAACCGGCACTAAATATTGGCTAGTGACAACACTGCCTATGACGTGTCAAAGCATTTCTCGCAAAACTAGGACCTATGTGTCAGGATTTCTTGCAAAACTAGGACCTATGTGTGATAATGTGTCAAAAGATTTCTCGCAAGAACATGACCCTCTGGAGCGGCATGTGATATGTACACACAAAAAAGGGTACAGTTTTCTGATGAAACTCACTATCAATATCATCTCTCTCTTCTCTCTGCCCATGTCAACAGGCAGAACATGAGAATCAGGGCTATAGAACATCATCATGAGTATGTAGAGCACCACTTGAAATAGAAATATAGGGTGTCCCAGAATGATTTATACCGGAAAGGGAAAGGGTATTTTATTTAACTATAAATTATTCTGGGACACCCTGTAGTTACAGCCAGGTGTGCAATCAGTTATGACTTATTTGGTCATGTTGAGAAGACAGTATTGGCCTGCAGTTAGAGATAGAAACATTAACCATGACATTTGGTTCATTCAAGCTGGAGATGGGGCAACATCTCACACTTCTAACAGTTGCATGGATTGGCCAGAGCAAATGCTTAAAAAGTCCTGACAGTCCTGACCTAAACCCATATGATTACTTTTTATGGGATTATTGACAGGAAAGAGGGCTGATAGCCTGATGGATGGAGCATAAGGCACCAAAAAAGGGTCCATTTCAAATACATTTGGAGAAAATAGCTATGTGCAGTTTTTTGTTTTTTTTTAGAAAAAATGGCTATGCATAATTGCGGAATTCTTTTTTTATTGTGTTTTTGAGTCACTTTTTAAAAAAATTATTTGGCCCTTCAGGAGCCATATAATTTCAATTTTTTTCGAACAACTAACTTAAATCATGATCAAATTGTTTTGTTTACAAATCCAAATATCTACTCACATGACTAGACAGTTTCGTCTTCCCGATCGGAAGACTTCATCGGTAGTGACTGGATCCACTTGTTTTTCCCGCGAGATTTACTTGCACTCTCGGTCCCAGTAAGCTCAGGTGTTGTTAACAGTGGATCGTATACATGATTTAGAGAATAAATACCCTCGTCGCGGTTGATGATTTTGGCCCCCTGCCTTCGTATCCAAATGGATTCTCTTATCCAACGCTTGTGTTTGTCAAAGTCTTTGTCAAGGATTGAAGCCCTGTCCCAGTCGATTGTGTGATTCTCTTGTGCTATGTGGTCTGTGACAGCTGATTTATGTTGTTCCGTCGTAGAATCTTTTCTGTTGGCTCTCGTGAACTTCTTGTTGCTTACTTTTTTGGCATCTTTCTTGTGTTCGTTAAGTCTTGTTCCAAACAGACGGCCTGTCTCACCGACGTAGGCCTTGTCGCAAGAGTGACAAGGGATCTTGTTAACACAATCGCTGGTCTGTAGCGTGTCACGTTTGTCTTTGGGATGCACTAATAGCCGTTTAAGTGTGTTGTAGGGTTTCATTGCAGTCTGGATGTCGTATTTCTTAAAGGATCTTTGCAGTCTTTCGGACACACCTTGGATGTAGGGGATAACCACCATGCCATTACTCACTTTGGTGTCATCCTTTTTCTTGGCTTTCTTTGTGATCTTGTCCTTCATCTGTTGTTGTACTCTTTTGAAAGCCCAGCTGGGGTATCCACACCTTCCTAAAGCTTCTTCGATCCTTTTTTCTTCTGTAATCTTGTCTGGTTCTTCTGTGACAATTTTGTTACTTCTGTCAAACAGTGTTCGTATACTTAAACTTAAATCATGTATGTTATAATTTTCCAAGGTTCTTGCTGTAATTTGAATTAAAATTAACCCTATCCAGCGTTTATAAAACAAATCTTAGCAAATCAGAATGGGATTTTTTTACCCACCTGTATAATGCGTCCTCTCATCATAACCTACAAGTATATGGGCAGGGGTTTAGACACTGGGAGAACACTGATGTTCCAATTAAGCTTCCAGTATTCACTGGATCTCTGAATGGGCTGGCAATCTGCAGTGTGCAATACATCCGGTATCGCATAGCGAAATGCTACACAATTTTGAAGAATTGCTAATAAATTTCCCAATTGTATTGCATACAGATGTGATGATATGCTACGCAATATTTTGAATTGCTACACAAATAAAATAGTATATATTGCACACTGGCAATCTGGCATAAAGCTTACGTTTGAAGAATCAAAAAGAACAAGCGAACTATATGGCATTGACCCCAATCTCGCTCAACAGTACATGCTACCAATTTAAGAGAGCAAACTCATGACCACCTGGATATTGAACCTGATATATGCAGGTTTGTGTTTGCTTTGTTTTTTAAAAACTCCAAGCAAAGTCAACCGTAACAATTACAAAAGATTTTCAAAAACTTGCTTCTGGGGAGCATTTATTTTTTTAAAGTTTTGACAAGGTATCTTTTGCCTCTCATGAGCATATTTTTGGGGTGAAAAACAACATAAGTCAGCAACAAAATATCAAGCGAGTAAGTGACAACCCGATGATCATGAGATCATTTGTTTTAGGAAATGATTAACATTGTACTCTACATTTTTTTCTCCTTTCCAGACAAATTTTCTTCTGTTACCTTTCTTGATGCATCATGGAAAATGAACAGCAAAGGAGTCATCTGGTTCTTGTAAAACCCACAGGAAACAAGTTAAACAACAACCAACAGGGAACCTTTCTGAAAACAAACTCTAAACCTTCTAAACAAAAATTCCAACTAGCCTACAACACGAAACGTGACATAGGATCTATAACTCTTGTGGGACTGAACGAGCAACGAAAGCAAGGGTCAGATTCGCTCTGCGATGTGGCTCTCGTAATTGAGGGGACGTCTATTTACGGACATAGATCCGTCCTCGCCGTGCATAGTGAATATTTCCGAGCCATGTTTACGCTGGGCATGGTGGAGAGTAAAATGAAAGAAGTAGTGATGCACAACACTACACATACAGCTCTGTCAGCAGCTCTAGAGTTTATTTATACTGGAGCATTTATGGTAAGTGTCAACATCTAGGATCTGATCAACGCTAATCCTCTGTGCAGTGATATCAGTACTTGTATTTGTTCTGTAGTTAATTCGTACTGGGACATTTGTGGTATGTGTCTCAATCTAAGATCTGTATACAAGTACTGTGTGGAGTGATATCAAAACTATTTTCGTTCTGGAGATTATTTGTACTGGGCCATTTGTTATAAGTGTTTTGTGGGTGAAACTTACCCTCTTCAAATTTGCTCATATTTGGTTTATGGGGGTGCTTTTGGCTCAACAAGCTCAAATTTCAATTTTTATTCAATTAACAGTTTTCGCGCTACAGCACGCCCTTTCTCAATGATTTTGGTAAAAATGAGCGTGACCGCAAATTTTCATACAACCATAAATCAGTAATCACAGGGTCAAATTGGTTGATATTCGTGTTTTTGAAAAGGGCGTGCCATAGCGCGAAAACCATTTTATAAATCGGATGGGGCTAAAAATTCAAATTTCAGCTTGTTGAGCCAAAATTACCCCATTGACCAAATCTAAGCAAATTTGAAGAAGGTACGATTTAAAATTCCATTTTTGTGGGATGATTTGGCACAGAATGATCCCCACCCTTATCTAAGATCTGTACTATAATACACTAAGGCCAACAAATGGTCAAGAATACCTTGAAAGTTAACAAAGGTCTAGGGCACCAACCAAAACCTCAAAAGGGCTGAACAATAATAGCCTTGGTGAAATTTGGGCCCTGATACTCAATATCAAATGTGATTATATATCATTAAATTGTTTCGTTTACAAATCCAAATATCTACTCGCATGACTAGACAGTTTCGTCTTCCCGATCGGAAGACTTCATCGGTAGTGACTTGATCCACTTGTTTTTCCCGCGAGATTTACTTGCACTCTCGGTCCCAGGAAGCTCAGGTGTTGTTAACAGTGGATCGTATACATGATTTAGAGAATAAATACCCTCGTCGCGGTTGATGATTTTGGCCCCCTGCCTTCGTATCCAAATGGATTCTCTTATCCAGCACTTGTGTTTGTCATAGTCTTTGTCAAGGATTGAAGCCCCGTCCCAGTCGATTGTGTGATTCTCTTGTGCTATGTGGTCTGTGACAGCTGATTTATGTTGTTCCGTTGTAGAATCTTTTCTGTTGGCTCTCGTGAACTTCTTGTCGCTTACTTTTTTGGCATCTTTCTTGTGTTCGTTAAGCCTTGTTCCAAACAGACGGCCTGTCTCACCGACGTAGGCCTTGTCGCAAGAGTGACAAGGGATCTTGTAAACACAATCGCTGGTCTGTAACGTGTCTCGTTTGTCTTTGGGATGCACCAATAGCCGTTTAAGTGTGTTGTAAGGTTTCATTGCAGTCTGGATGTCATACTTCTTAAAAGATCTTTGCAGTCTTTCGGACACACCTTGGATGTAGGGGATAACCACCATGCCATTGAATGATTATATATCAGCACTGATTTTTGATGTGGAGTTTATTTAAAAGGCATTTGTGGTAAGTGTGTAAATCTACGATCTTGACACTTATGATCTGTGCAGTGGTGTCAGACATTAGTTATCACACTATTGTCTTGCACTATTGTCTTGCACAATACTCAAAGATGTTTCCACATGATCTAAGGCAAATCCAAGCAATTGCAATTATTTTTCTTTCTTTTTATTTTTCTTTCTTTCTTTAAGTTTAGAATAATTTTTAATATAGAAAAATTGAGCATTTTTAAATGGATTGAACATTTTCAAAATTGACAGTCCGTCACCCAAAGAAGGGGAGGGGGGTTATTGCCAATAGAGTTAATTTTGTAATCAGCTATTTGAGGTTGAATTTTTTATTTAATTTGTTTAAACAGAAGGTTAGAATAAGTTAATGAAAAAAATATAAGAATTCAAAATTATTAAACTTGATCCATGATGCAAAAAAAGTTCATAATATATTTAATCTTTGATCACAAAATTCTAGTAGTTTATTTGAGTTTAATTTATTGATATTTGCATTGTATTTTCTAGATCTGGCAAGAAGATTTGAAAGATGTACTCGCTACAGCATGTATGCTTCAATTAGACAGTCTTATTGAATTATGTGTATCGGAGCTAACACATTATTTGGACGTCTCAAACTGTCTGGGTAAGTTATAATTCATCTACCTTTGATAAATCGGAATAGAGTAATGCACTCACTTTTTGTATGAAACACGCACAACAACCAGAAGTTATGACCATTTCAGGCGTTTTCATCTACAAAGTATGTACTGTGTATGTCTTTTTATTCAATGTTTAATCTGAATACAATTGAATATCACACTGGCATCAAAAGAGACAAATGGCCACTCTGCTCCATACCCTTCCGTATAGAGGCATCGCTAAGCAATAAAAGGGAGAGGAGGGCAATATTTCATTCATCTGAATACCATTGGTTAGTTTTAGAGGTTGAAAAACATTGTTGAATTGCCTGCAGCGACCGACAAAATACAAATAGTAAAATTGGGTCCACCAATCACCATCAAAATCTGCTTTTGGTATACCACCACCACCAAGATCTGTGGGATGTCACTAGAGAATATGTATTAGATTTAAGCAGAGACTCCTTGTTATTAGGCCTAAAAAAATGGTGGATTAGCCTAACATGACAAAAACAAATAGGGTAGGTCGGTCGGTTTTTTTTTTTTTTTTTTTTTTGAAATCACCTGAAAATGAAAGCAAACAGTCAGAAACTTTGATACTTTGTTCATTTGTTTATATATATATGTATAGGCCTATATATATATATATATTTATTTTCCTCCCTCAAAATAATAAAAAATATTCAGGGTCGGCGATGTATTTAGAGTTGGTCGGGTGAGGCCAACCAAACTTTCTAGTGCAGGTAGTAAACCTCAAATTGGTTTAGAAATTGATTGCAGAAATAAGTGTTCTTCCAATTATTATAATTTCCCTTAACTCACCCTATATATTATTTGATTTTTAATTATATTATAACATTTTTGTTGGCTAAATCTGCCATCATGCAAGAATAAACTAGTATTTTATGCCAAGTCATCCAATTCTTTACAGTATAGTCAGTGAATTCCAGCATTGACAGACAACAATGAATTGTGAATGTGTATTCAAGCCTATATCTCTAGACCTTTGATGCTGTCTGCAAAACCAAGTTTACAGGGAGTATCAACAAAATTAGGACTATATTTCAGCATGAATTTATTTAATCCTTATTAAAACCACTGAACCATGACCAATTTGATTTCATAAAGTACAACTAAGAAGGTTAAAATCCTGAAAATCTTGAGATTAATTCAATGAAAAATAAGGCTTTAAAGGCCAAATAAAAACAAAATTTTATGTTTAGCGTCCCGCCCGCTTCCTTTTTAGGGGCCGCCTTTTTATTTGTTAATTTTTTGGAAGAAAAAAAAAGTTTTTTGGTTTTTTTTAAATTAAAAATAAATGAATCATATTTTTTGACTTTAGCATAAAGCTGTTTGCCCCATGAAATAAACTGGTTCTATGTCTCAGAACTCAGGACAAGACATCATTTTAGTCTCATTTTCTGTTTCATCTTGCCCATAAGAAGCCAATGTAATTTCTTGAGTCCAAGTGGCGGTCATTTTGAAAAAAGCAGACAACCATCTTGAAAAATACCCCGGCCAGCTATCTTGACAAAATGTTTCGGGCAGCAATTTGGGGGGAAAAAAGAAGAAAAAAAGGACCTCCTTCCTCTTTTTCAAAATGGCAGGACGCTAAACATCTTTTATTTTTTATTTTGCCTAATTTGCTTAAACATGCCAAAGTTCCAGTAGTAGTATACCTTTAATTAAGTTGACATTGCAGGAACAGGTAGGTACCAGGTAAGATGATGTTTGTTTATAGACAGGAACAATATAAGCCCAGGTGAGACTGTTCCAGTTCAACAAATTCCAATTTATATGCACAGCGTGAGATCACAATCGGTTTATCTTGTACTGTACAAAACCAATGAAGTGAATAGCAGATCATGCTGGGTTGCAAAAAGGTTTCATAAATAAATCTCATTCATTCGTAGATTGTGTGCAAGTGCATGTATGTTAGTTAAATATCAAAACCTGCGTGTTTTAATACATTATTACATTTTTCTTGGTAGGGTGTGCAAACTGCAACCTGGTTTCAAAAGTGCAGGTTTGAAATAAGTCTTGGCTTAGAAACTGTTTTTGTTAGGTGAATAGTTCAAAACATGGTATGGTAGTGCACAGTTATTCAGAAATGAATTATAATTTTTGTTGGAATAGTAGGCATTGAATTTTAAAACATTTGAAATTTTCACTTAAGTCTGGTTTAGAAAGTTGAAAAGTAGTCAATTAAAGAAGATCATATACAAAAGTACTGTGATGAAAAATGTGGGATTCTAGGCAGCACACTATGCACATCCACACTAGTCACATGTTTTATGCTAAGGTTTTATCTTTGAACAAGCGAGGATAGGTCAGTGCATTGGAATTGCAAACCCAATTATAATAACCTGCACTCAGTAGAGTATACTCTGACATCGCATTCGTATTTCGGGTGGAATGAAGTATCAGCCATACACCCTTGAAGTGGCCTCAAATTAGTATTGAGCTTCAATGGGCTAGATAAGATTTTTAAAGACGCCTTGAAATTCAACTTAGCCTGTCACATGAATGTGGACCAATTTGCCGTTAGTTTTAGCCATGAATATTGTGGATTTGTACACTTACATGTTTTAAACATGCAATGTTAATTTGTGCTTGTGTAATTTCTTCCAAACAGCACTGTTATTAATACATTAACAGCTTGCTAATTGAATTTTCAAGAACAATTTATATTCAAAAAATTAGCAAAAATACAACCATCACATAAATTACCACTTAGTCTCCGTATAAATGGGGATAAATTTGCTTTTGCATTTGTTGAAGTTAAACTGATGGATGCTGTGACTTGCATTGTATTCAAATGGAAGTTTTTTTGCTGTTCCAGTGACTGATCATGTTTATACATGTAAACATGTATGTCTAGCTGAGTTTCAAGGCAATAATTTGGGTTTGTCCCAAATCATGGTGCAAATCATTTTGTGAAGAACTTCAAGGAGCCGAATTTTTCCAGGGCCTGCCTGCTGGTCAGATATACCTGTGTGTAGGCTCATAGCCTGCAAGCTTTTCATCAAAATCATGTTTATTTTGTTTCCATACTACCAACAACATAGACTGAATTCTTCCTGTCTTCACAATTAACACATGGACCTCTCATGAATAAACATGAGCTTATTTATGCACTATCACGCCATACTGCGCCGATGGTTTCATGCAGCGGTGTGTATCTCGTGACACAATGGGGGGTGCTGATCTACGTCCCACGGCGCAGCATGACGATCCTTAGATGCACTACAGTTCCAATCAGTTGTTTTGATGAATTGTTGTCGGGCAGACTTGCGTGCGCATGGGCAGTTGTGTCATGGAATTCCTTGACACTTCTGTTAACTTTTCAAAATTTCAAAATCAGTTAGTCTTTAATTAAAATTAATTAATATAATTAATAAAAAGTCCATATAATTGTCGCATTCAATTATTGTTAGTTTAAAAATAGCATTGAATCTGATATCTACTGTGAAACAAATTTTTTGAATACATTTTTTCACACAGAAACCTGTTACATGCACCTTGAAAAATGCTCTAATTAGCACTTAATTAGGCAATTAATTAATTTCATTTTTTTGGTAACAAATGATATTACTGGATATGTGTGTTATTGAGTAATACCTGTGCATTTTGAAATGCCTAGAGTTATAGTTGTCAAGATATGAGACTCTAAAGAAGGCATCATTTTCATCCGACTACCTGGGCATTCTTTGGTCTAGCTCGTTTATTTTGAATCCAAATGAGCTGAGCATTTTTTTATATTTAAAAGTAGACAAAATTAGCAACAAAATGACACCCTACTTAATTCAATAGGTCAAGTACTATAAATACAACAAATTGATTTCTTATCACAATTTTTTTGATAAGTGTAACAATTCCGCCTTGATACACCAATTCACAACACATGACCTCATACAATTACAGTAGATATTCATCAAAACAACTACATGTACAATCCACAGAGTACATGTACACCCCTGCAGACTGGAAAAGACAGAAAACCTGATCAGTGTATCATGTGTATGGTAAGGCCAAAAAATAATAAGTCGTGTTGCCCTCAGCGACCGACCCTAAAATCGTAAAAACTAGGGTAGCATTTTTTTTTTTAATTTTAAGATTAATTTTATTAAAAGTGTCTAAATATTTACTATTTCTTGCTTGAAATGAATAAGTAAGCTTAAATAAATATTTTTTTTAGACCTATGTCACACTAGACACATTAGTTAAATTGACATATGGGCCTATATCAATTTTGTCTTGACATAAACCATACATTTTTCAGCCAAAAAAAAGACAAAAAGAAATTGAAACCAAAAAATGTTTAAAATTTTGTTTGAAAAAAAAAAGGATTTCCGACCGACCGACCCAATTTTTAATTTTTGGCACTTGAGGGCAACACAACTTATTATTTTTCTTGGCCTAATAGTGATGTTCAGTATAAAATAAATACCATTGAATATCATCCTGGTAAGCCTACAAAAGTGCACAGTGCAAAACGCCCAAAACAATGTTTTGTATTGAGATCGTGGTTAAAGGCATGAAACAGAGTTAACTGGCCAAGTATTTCATACACTATTTTTATTTTTATTTATGCTTTCTTTATTGAGGGTAATATGCTTCAGTGACCAGCACTGCTTTCCATGCAGGCCATCATTTTGAATACATATAGAAGTGCATTATTATGTTATAAATACATGTACAATAATTATACAATTTAAGGCAACTAATAATACAAATAATGTACAGTATACAATGATTATAAGTGTTACCATTTTGAAAATACACAATCATGACTGTGTGTAAATATCTGTGATTTAAATTGACTGAGTGACATATTTTGTAATTCAGAACGTATTGCTGGTGATATACTATTCCATAGATATCCAGATCTGGCCTGAAAAGTGCGCATCCCAGAATTAGAGTTAACTTTAGGGATGATTAAAGTATTAGTTGTATGATTTCTGGTTGTGTAAGTGTGATTATTATGAACAAATTCAAAATTGGAGGATAAATATGCAGGACAAATATTTTTTAAACATTTAAATAATATAATATGCATTTGAATTTTCCATCTATCACTTAGTTTTATCCACCGTAGCAAGTTCATCATCATATCATTTACAGGCGTTCTTAATATATATATAAATAACTTGAAAGACAATTTAATTGCGACAACATTCACAAATAAGGTTTCAGCATAATTCAACAAGATTATACTTTTTCAAGCTCCATTAATTAAGGCAGGTGTGGAAAACAATCCTGAAATTTGGATGAATATTTTGCTTTTTTTTATCCTTCTCCAGTCCACATTTTATCACATCTGGAAAAAGATCTATGGTACCGTAAAATGGGATACTTTGACCCTTGATGAGTAACTTTGGCCCACCTAAAAAAACAGTTTATTTGTCAAATTTTGAGTAAAGTTGTATAGTGATTTTTTTTTAAATTTTGTATAATTACAACAACATATTACCCTGCTACATAATGATGTGTATCTGGGACTGGACCTAAACACAATAAGAAGCAGGATTTTTTGTTTATTTTTCTTTATTTTTAGGATAAAAAAAAAATTCCCAACAAATTGCAACTGCCTACATGTATCACCCATTTGGGGGTGTATTCAGCAATTTTTAGGTATATGGTTGGGCAGACAATTTACTTATGACAAAACAATACCCAATTCATTTTCATTTGCATTCTTCATTACGACACGAACCAGCATGTGCTGAAAAAAAGTGCGAAAGTGGGGTAACTTTGGCCCATGTTAAAGTATAAGTCAACATTCAAAACAATCAATTTTCAACATTTACAGCCCACTTTATTTGTTAACAGTTAATACTTGTGAAAAGTCGAAACAAGCAATCTCACCACAAATTTAATCATTTACCATACCATATTTATCTCTAGTTTTGCGATTTGTTTATTTTTTGGTATTTATTATATTCTAATCCATAACATTTTCATAGAAATATTGTTGGTGTTTTTTAAAAATACTTAGTGAACTTTAAGAGACCTTATGAAAACAGTTTGAAATATCATAGGTTTGAACAAGTTTTCAGCAAGTGTGCCAAAGTAACAGCCATGTGGGGTAACTTTAGCCCCCTCAAAGATAAGGGGAAAAAACTATCTAGAAATAGAAATACTTAAATTTTCAAAGCATAACAATCATGTGAGAGGCAAGTTATCAACTAGTCTAGTTTACCACAAAAAGTATTTTCCAATTCCGTGTGATGAATAAAAATCAAACTGTAAGAAAAAGTGGGTCAAAGTATCCCCATTATATGGTATAATCTATTTATTTAGTATACCCACGTCCAACAATTACATATTTTCAATCCGGATTCTTAAAACATTGATACATATTCAGACATTGACAAGTGACAATCAAAATATGGGGTATTCTACAGGCAATCCAGACTTTAAATACATTAGTTGACAGTTTAACCTAAGGGCCAAAGTTTTCCGCGTTGCTGAAAAATCGCGGAATAGAGGTTAAACGCGGAAAACAACAATGTGATGAAAAGAAGGGGGGGAAATGCACAAAAAATGTCCAAAACACAATTTATAAATAGTCTTGAATAAAACAATATAAATGTTAAAAAACAATACAAATGTTAAAAAACAATACGTAATAAAACAAAACAAACAATAAAAATGATGTGTTTTTCTGTAAAGTGTGTTTATTTTGGTTATTATAGATCGTAAATTTTAAGCTTTCTTGGGGAAAATTACATCACAGAAAAATGCAAAATTTACAAAGCG
Source organism: Ophiura sarsii (assembly GCA_035610835.1). Classification (NCBI taxonomy): domain Eukaryota; kingdom Metazoa; phylum Echinodermata; class Ophiuroidea; order Amphilepidida; family Ophiuridae; genus Ophiura; species Ophiura sarsii. Next base: position 20,823,981 of record CM069443.1, read on the forward strand.
GAAAAACACAGAATTCGACAATTACAAAGCGGTAAACTTTGGCCCTTAGTTTAACCTGAAATCAATTAAAACTACAAATGTATGTACGTTATTTACACTTTATACATGTACTTTGTCCTCAGAAGGTTAAGCTATGTACTGTAGACAAGAAACTACGACACACAGCCAATTTGTAAACTTTACTCACAACTTTAATGATATGTGGGATGAGCTGGAGTAGTCAAAGCATCACTGCCTGATGCACACAACTGAAATAAGTATTTATCTTCTTTCATAGAAGTAGTAACAATATTATACCATGCTTTATACACCATGCATTAGAAAAAAATACACCATGCCTTAGTCAAGAATACACCATGCTTTTTAGTCAACAAAAAATGTAAGCCTATCCTACGTTAAGTAGGACGAGGATCTGGATCCGGACCACGATTTGGAAGGGATCAATTTCCCCGAATGGAGCAACTCGAGCCCTCCACAAATTCACAGGCAAAACCATTGAAACGAGCATAACAAATATGGTCCAGATCCTTATCCCCCTAAAAAAACTGCCCTACCCTTTACACCCAAAAAAACAAACCAAAAAAACCTGCCAGTCATCGGCCGAGTCCGGCTCAGACCCAAGCCAGCAAAAAAAAATCAGGTCTTATAATGCCTGAACGACCCAAACAACTCCTCCAATATGAATAACTGGGTGGGTTGGGTGGGATTTTTACCATGCACCTATGACTACTCCAACAAGACATTGACCCAAAGCCAAAAAGAGCGCGACATCATGCCAACTACTCGAACTACACGCCACCTGATTGGACGAGCCTAGGCATGAATACTAATATGGCCAATCACAAATTAAGATAGGGAGACCAAGGCCACAGCTGCAACCACAATTGGTATGAGTGCCGATAAGGACCGAGGCGGGGCAATTTTATTTAATGGCCATCCCCCCTCCGAAATTACAAACCAAAGCAAAAATCCAAAACAGGGAAACCTCATGAAGACAAAATCGCCTTTGATTAGATGGGACTAATAAAAACCGGAATTATTATGATACAAATTGTTGATTATATGGCAGCTGAGTGAGTTTTTTTAAGTTAACACTTGGTTTAACTTGAGGGAAACAATAGGTTTTGTTATAATATGTCAAGGGGCCAGTGTTTCACAGACGTGATTTTGAATTTGTTGAACTCAACAACACATAATGGTAAATAAATGATCAATATACATGTTTGGTGTAATGAGCTTGGGAAACTAGTGTGTGTGAAAGAATCAATCAGAACTTGCCATAGGGATTAAAACTACTAATATTTATAAGTTGTACAGTGAAATTCATGAAATATAAAAACGGTATGAAACAATTAATAGTCATTAAATCACCAAAATACAGATTTTTGTTGAGTTTCCAGGGTGCTATCTAGGTGTCCTTAAATTGGGCCACAAAGCATTGTATCTAATCAGATAGTTTCATGTATGCCATGTGACATCATAGAGAACAACCCTGTTCTTATCTGTGACTGCCAGCATACCATCATGTGTAAAACACTGTGAAATGGGATAGTAAAGTCCCTCCACCAACTCCTCAATCATGTCACCCGTTACTGGACAGTATTGTTCTATTACACCGGTCCCCAACCGCGCACGTCTTTGGCCAAAGTTTTTACCGGTCCCGCTTGCTTCGTAGTCGCTCCTTATGACCAAGATCCCACCAGTTTGCGCGTTGTAGCAGATTCCTCGCACCATCGGAACGCGTATCTGGAGAGTTTCGTGAGTAGATTCCAGATCGATTATACTAACCATATCCTTTTCTATGTCGCTAACTGCAACGAGAGCATCTCTTATCATTGCCATTTGGTACGGTCGTTTAGAGGTTTTGATCACTCTACTCAGTTTTCCAGTCGATTTGTGTTCAGTGATCACCGAATTCTTGATATCACCAATCAGAATGCGGCCATCTTTGAGTGCCAAAACACTTTGATATTCCGTATCTTGTCTTGAACGATCTTTAGCTGCTGGTTTTATAGTTCTAATGTACTTCCCTGATGGCGAGTAGACTTCTGCACATGATTTACGCGCAACAACAATATCGCCATCGGGTGTGATAGCAATGTCCACTGGCCGATATGGATTTGAACTCGTAAGATTCAAAGTCTTGTATTTCTTGTAAGATCCGTTGCTTTGCTTGCGATAAATGCTGACATCCTTTCCATCAAAATCACATATCACTAGGGATTCCTTGGGTCCTGGCTCGATTCCCATCACTCCATCAAACTTACCAAATTTGTGGGATAAACGGAGGTGCAGAGCTGTGGTACAGGGTGGAATTCGAGAGGTATGTTTAAGGGGTGATCTTGGAAGAGCAGTTTTCTTGTCTGTAACAGACTTTTTATCAGGAGCAAATTGTTGATTTGCTGCAACTTTATCTGATGCCATTTGATTAGAAGAGAATTGAGAAAGTTTTGGAGCAGAAGCTTTTGCAAACATAGCCTTGTGGTGTTTATCTTCTGTGGTTCGAGTAGTTTTCAGGGCAGAAACTTTTCCAAGCCCAGTATCACGATGTTTGTCAGCAGTGCTTTGAGATATTTTTGGAGCTGAAGCGTTTGGAAGCTCAGCTTTGTTAGGTTGTTTGCCAACCTGTTTCTTGGTGCTTAGTTTTTGCATTCTATCAGTGAGATCTCCAGGCTTCCTGTCTACACCAGATTGCATCAATACATGGGTGGATCTGTTTTGCTTTGATCCTTTCAAAAATGGTTCAGCAGGAATGACAGTAGGTACAGACCTTGCCCTGTCTCTTTTGGTGTTTTCTTCAAGAAGCGGTAAATGTACACTCATAGGGCGCACGAAAGGGGCAGATGCGGCTCGGGATCGGGATCGACTCATTATCTGGCTATCATCGCTATATTTTGGAAGTCTGATTTTTTCTCGAGCCATATCTCTCGTGCGATTATCATTTCCTGTATCCGTTGTTGTTTCTCGCAAGGTTTTTGATCTCCGAATTACAGCCGCTTGTTCAGTTCTTCTGATGAGAGAATTCTCACCACTGGTTTGTTTGACTGGCTTTTTGTCTCTGCTTCCCAACTCAGAATTTTCATCAATTCTGCGCAAGTTATTTAGACGTTGCTGGATTTGCACTTTGCTGTCTGTAACATTGTTGTTTGGTTCTCGTTTTCTACCTGTAAGCGGCTGGTTTTGCGATGAAGATGAAATATCTTTATGCTCTCTGGTTGATGGCCCTTGACTAGGTTTGGATTGAACTTCGCTTTTGTTTGAAGCAGTATTGTCCAACCGTTCATCATCAGAATGATACGAGTCAGAAGAGGAACTCTTAGAATCGTCATCACCAGTTTTAGTTATCCTTTCAGGGGACTGTTCCGCGTCTGATAAAGATGAGTCACTTTGTTCTTGATCTCTGGTATTATCATCATCCGATTCTGAAGAGTCATCACTATTAACCTCCCTTTCTCGTTGCAGATATGAAAACTGTTCTTGTGGTCTGGTCTGTTTGGAGGCTTGCTCAGAATCAGCTCGGCTAGATTTGGACTCTTTATATGCTCCAAACTTTGTCCAGATTTTATCGCATTTCGGACATCGCACTTGTCCATCTGTTTCATTATTGTTGCCGATCTCTTTCGCCAAGCAATTCTGACAGCACATGTGCCCGCAATCAGGGAACTTGTGAGGCTGCTGCTTGGGGTTCAGTAGGTCATTACACAATGGACATTTCAACTTCTTCTCCAACATCAAAGAGAATAATTTCCCTCTCTCCGAGTGTAAACTTGAATTTGCCATAGCGTTAGTTCAACTAGATCAGTTAGTCAAGTGTATACATGTATAGCAAGATCAGCTCAGCGGTGAAGTGGGTGTGTAGAGCAGTGCGACTGCTGCAAAAGTGACAATTTCCAAATAAGGTCTAGGATATGTTACAGTTGAATTGATTCATGGTATTGAACTTGGTCCTTATTTTATTGTAACTATATTTTGAATCATTAGATTTTCAAGTTATCTCATTTAAAATATTGTTTCAAATGATTGCAAGTTTTTAAGCATGATTTGATGTCCATTTCATCCAACCATGTGATCTCATGAAAGTATCAGTGATTTAGTTATTCCACATCTTCACAAGTGAAATATTGAGATCCTTATAAATTATATGTGTGAAAAATAGATTACAGGGAGACTCCCAGCCAATATGAGGGTTGCATATTTTGATTGAATTCGGCAGACAATACCTTTTGTTTGCAGGTCATTGCAATTTAATTTTGTGCTTGACTTCTTCACAGAAACATATTGACTTGAGTTTGAGATACAATTTTACTGGGCCTGGGCAATTAAATGTTTTTTACTTCCCTTTTTGCCCTTTGTGATTGATAACAAACACATTGAAAAGCTAAATGATACGAATATACAGATTGATTTGAAATGCTAACAGTTTAACTTATTTACACCTATGGGTCAGACAATGACTAAAAACAGGGTTTACTATGGTGGGAATCCAAGTGATAAGCATCATGCCACTGTTGTGCTCCCCAAAATAACTTTTATGCAACCATATTTAGCTTGCCTTGATCAACTGAATTAGGGTTACTGGCATGTTGCTGTATTATAGGGTTATTGAAATTAAATGGGAAAAAACAAAATCTGTTTTGCTATACTGATGTCAGTCAAATATATTGTGAATAGTATTGCTAATAAAACAGTTGCTCTGAAGAATCCCAATATTTCCACAAACACTTATCAAATAATGGTTTTCAAGAATGTTCTGGTAGCAATTTTTGTATCAAAATATTTACCTGATTATTTGTGTGCTTTGATAAGGAAATAGCAGTATCAAATTATCACACTTCGAAGAGTTCCACATGAATGACCATTATGTGTAAACATGTACCTGTTACCTGTACTACATGTAGCTCAACTTTGCACACACTTAATTTTAATATTACTAGTACAAAATATTTCATTAAACTATTTTAAGAATGGTGTTGCTTTGATAAAAAAGTAAAGAAAAAGAACTCTAACGATGGATTAAAAATGAACAAGTTTGTGTCCTGTAGGCCACTGCACATTGTCTTTTTAAGCCATATTTACTGCATTTCTTTTGTGTTGAAAATTCTTGAACAAATTTGAAAAAGATTATTTTTAGACCATAAATGCCTGAACTGTTTTGATACAAAAATCGAAAACGGTGCATTTTTTTTGAAGAAGCTATCAATATCAAATTGGTCTTCAAATTGATAATTATTAAAAATTGCAGTTGACCATCAATATAAATGACATGAAGCATATATAGGCCTACTAACATTTTTAAAAAAATAGGGGGGGGAATAATAAAATCAATAAAAAACATGCTTTTTCACATTTAGGGTTGCAGATCACCTGTAGATGAGGCAAAAAAAGAAAGTTAACTTGCCCTTTCAGGGCCAGAGTCTGGGTCGGATGGTCGGATTTTTTTCTTTTCTTTTTTTTCTTCTTTTTTTTTCTTCTTGATTTTTAAACAACCAGTACTACTCAAAAACACATTTTCATCTTTCTTTATTGTTATGTGCTTCTTTCAACAACAACAAATTGTATTATTTTTTTTTTCCCTTAGATTTCCGAAAATTTGGGTCGGTTGGAAAGGGCAAGTCAACTTTTTTTTTTGGCCTGATGTGACCGATGTTTACATCAGTATGTTTACAAATTGATTAGCTCATGGTCTAAAGACATGCTAAAGGTACCGTATTATCCCTATTATTAAAGCGCCCATGCCTTATAACCGTTTTCTCAATGACTACCAGCAAACAATCCCTTATAAGCGCCCACCTTTTAAATTACAGTAGCACTGTACAACAGTGTCCTTTAGTAAAGCAGTACTACGCATACAGTAGCGCTGATACAAGGGCTCTTGAAGCTTGTCGGAAGATTGGCGTCATGTTTTTTAATGTGGCCACAGTGAGACCACTGCGATGCCGCAATGTGAATTTTTTCCCCCAAATGTTAAACAGTTTACTTTTCGATTGCACATGGTTTTCCGCTAGTGCAACCTTGCCGAATTCGACAGTGTTTCCGATAAGTGAGTTAAAAAAAGGTATCTTAAAATAAGCACCCACCCAAAATGACTTTGCTAACCGCCCTGGGTGCTTAATAGGGATGATACGGTACTAGTCCATGACTACTCTGCATACATACTATTCAAAAGCAAAATAATCATTACTGAGCGCCAATTTTAAAAGCACCTGTCCTTATGGTGCGTACGTATACTCCCGGGCAACCAGATTTAGTACTGGTCTCTCATTGTGCTTAGGGATGCAGACCATGACTACTGCACTATTCTACACCATAAGTAATGATCAATCAAGTGTGAAGTTAATTTACAAAGCACATTTCCTGTATGTGCGCACGCATACCGCTGGGCCATTATGTCACAGCTCAAATTCTATAGGAAACAAACTTTATAAGCCTTTATTGTTATTGATAACTGAACCTGCCGGTGCTTATTTTGTGACACTACAAGTTGATTGGCTGTCTTCCACGGTCTACTTATGAATTTTTTGAAATCATGGGAACCCTTTTTTGCATTCAAAAGGAATGTTTTGGGCATAATTGAGGCTTAATCCTAACCCAGCCATATACCTCAAAATAACATGGCGGCACTGTGCTTTGATCCCAGTCCTCCTGACTGCAACATCACAGAAGGGTACAAATAGTCACAATTATTTGGTTCTGGTTCATATTTAGTTTTAATAAAAATGCGTCCTGCCAGAGTGTTAGGATTATGTTGTGGTAAATGACGTTAATAGATGTTGTTTATGTTTTATTTTCATTTCAGGTATGTATCACTTTGGAGAGATGTACAGCTTAGAAAAGTTACGAAACAAGTCAGAAAATCTTATCAAGTGTTGTTTCTATTCTGTCACCAAGCAAGAGGAATTTGTTGAGATAGATGCAACATTATTAGCAAAGATTGTTGAATGGGATGGACTTAATCTAGGTAGGTTATTAATTCATGACAATGAATTCGAGAATAAAAGATAACATGTGACCCAATGCGAGTAAATGAGGCACAGGGACATGTGAAAATTGAGTTATTTGTATCATGATAATATTATGTAAAAGTTAAGAGACGTTTTGGTGCAAAAGTCAATGTTATATCACATTCTTAACCTAAATTATGAATTACTGGAAATCACTTGGTCTCAAAACATCAAATACAAATTATCAAGTTATGTACATTTAAAGTGGTGGTTTTGTGAACAAAAAAATGGAGTAAATGAGAATGAAATCCCTCAAAATGTAGTTTAACTCTTTTTTTCATAAATTTGAGTTTTTTGTTGGATACAAGATGTATCAAAGATCAGAAATAAGCTTTTTTATGAATTTGACTTATTATGAGCGTGTCCCACATTTGTGCTCTTTAAATAAAATTAGCTACTGCCGTATTGTTCCTCATTTACTCATTTTGGGTCACATTCATTTGTTCACAGAATATTCTGTGGTAAAAGTTCATACCGACACAAATTGTATTACCTCGGTATAATTATTCTAGGACACCCTGTATGTCATTTTATTTCATTTCAAATGATCTCTTGTAGGATAAATTTTACTTTTGCAATTAAATGTACAGCAGGCAAACAGAAATCCCTTTTATATTTGAGAGACTCTACCATGGTGTTTAACATCGTATCCTTAGGTAAAATTGACATTTTTCCTTGTTCTGTTTTTAATTAGGTCCTGATGGGTGTGAAGATGACCTGATGAAAGCTGTGCTAAGATGGTACAGACATAATCCTAAAGAAAGAACTCGGTATGTTGCTATGGTTATGGAAAAACTGAAGTTGAGTCAACTTTCTACTGTTATGCAGTCTCAACTTAGAAACGATGCCGTGTTGAACGAAAATAAAGGTAAGGGAACGACTGAAGAATCATGATTGTGAACAACCTTCATTGATTCCTTGATTCCGGTTGAGACAAAATCCAATATGAACTAGAGCGGTTCTCGGCTTTCGCGGTTCTCGGGTTTGTCGGTTGGTGGATTTGACTGTTCAAATGATTTTGGACAAAACCTAACTGGATCGTACCCACATGACTTTCCAACCGGGGTAGACAGTCCCGGGGTAGACAGTCCCGGGGTAGACAGTCCCGGGGTAGACAGTCCCGGGGTAGACAGTCCCGGGGTAGACAGTCCCGGGGTAGACAGTCCCGGGGTAGACAGTCCCGGGGTAGACAGTCCCAGGGTAGACAGTCTCGGGGTAGACAGTCCCGGGGTAGACAGTCCCGGGGTAGACAGTCCCGGGGTAGACCAACCCTAAGTCGACAAACCCTGGGTGGACTACAATAGCGCCCTCACGGAATAAAAACCAGAATACTGTTTTAAAAACATTGGAAACTATATCCATGCTAAATTATATGTTAAAAAACTTCTAAAACAACTTCGGGACTGTCCAGCCCCGGAACTGTCCACCCAGGGACCCTAACTTTAACTCTAGTTCACCCAGGGTTGGTCGACTTAGGGTTGGTTGACTTAGGATTTGTCTACCCCGGGACTGTGTACCCCGGGTGGAAAGTCATGTGGGTAATTCCATTGCTGCATATATACAAGTCAGGCATTAAACTCAGAGTAACGACGCCCTTTCTTGGAAGGTATAACATTTGAATATATATATATATATATATAAACTCCTCACAAAAAGTTAGGAAACTTTTTTTAATCAAGTATATTTTTATTATTTATTACCCTCTTTGTATATGTTATATAGCAATGGAAAGCTGAAGTATTCCTCTTTAATATTATACCACATTTGCAATGATTACATGTTGCTGAACTTGGCCACATAAGTGAGAATGAGGCAAAGTCACAAATAAAATGTGCCAAAATTACCGTTATTTGTGCTAAATAGTCAATAGGTAATGATCAATATAATCAAACCGGTCATGCTTGAGAACCATGAATGGTTTACACAAAGATTTGCACCAGTGAGCACAACACGCAAGTAAACCCTCATCTCTTTAGAAAACCATTGTTTGGGTAATTGCAAGACTGGGTTAACAATGACTCCAGTGAAGGTAAGTGATGAAAGGTTTAGGCCTATAACTTGTTAATTTTTCTGAGACACGGTAAACGTTTTGCAGTTTCAATATGCCGCGTTTAACAGATTTAGAGAGAGCCCGTGTCATTGGTTCACACAGTAACACAAAATTGCTAATTTTGGCACATTTGATTTGTGACATTGTCTCATTCTCATTAATGTGGCCAATTCCAGCAACATGTCATCATTGCATATATGGTATCATTTTAAAGAAAAACACTTCAGCTTTCCATTGATATGCAAAATAATACAAGAGGGTAATAAATAATAAAAATATACTTGATTAAAAAAAGTTTCCTAACTTTTTGTGAGCAGTTTATATATATATAAACATAAACACAACACCAAAAGTAAATCCCCCCTAAACAATTCGTCATAACATCGTAAGATAAAACATTTTACCAATAAAACTTAATTAGAAATAATCCTATGACTGTTTCCTAATTGTTGTTAGAAAATGAAAGATGTCCATTACTTTATGGCTGAGTGAGCTTAAATGGAAGACAAAAACTGCCCTTCTCAAAAGTGTATGAATTGCTTCTCACTAATGGAAATGTACCCGTAGCTGAGCGAATATTACTGTAATGTGTAATAAATTCATGATCATTCAGCCATGTGAATCCCCTTCTTGGCTCAGATATTAGCGCTGTAAGTTGTGGCTTTTGAGATGGGCAGTTTTTGTCTTCCATTTGAGCTCCTTCAGCCATGAAGTCATGGACATCTTTAATTTTCAAACAACACTTAGGAAACAGTCATGGGATTATTTCTAACTAAGTTTTATTGGTAAAATGTTTTATCTTACGGTGTTATGGCGAATTGTTTGGGGGGGGGAATGGAAGTACTTGAATATTACATAACTATAGTATTATATTTGCGCGTTAGAATGTTAGCCCAACTGAAGATAGTGATGTTTTATTTAAACATGACTGTATATTTACCGTTTATGTATAGGACTCCTTCATCTCTTAAGCTGGTAGGTTACAGAATTGTGTGCTGGTATTGCTGATGAGCACAATGGAATAACACTTCGACTGTGGTGAATGCCTTATAAGACACCACGGTCGAAGGGGTACTCCAGTGGACCCTTAATGTTAGATATTCCACTCTTGTACTCCCACGGTAGTCCACTGTTGAAGACATCTCTCTCATGCTCCCATCTTCTGCTCCACATGGTGTTTGCCCACGGTAGTCTTGTTGAAGTCGTCCCTCTGTTGCTGACATCTTCTGCTATCACTGTATACTATATGTAGTCCACATGGTGTTTGCTGACGGTAGTTCTCTGTTGACGACGTCTGTCTGTTGCTGCCATCTTCAGCTATCACGGTATATTGTATGTGCTTCACATGGTGTTTGCCCATGGTAGTCCACTGTTGAAGACGTCTCTCTGTTGCTGTCATTCTCTGTTATGATTGTATATTGTATGTGCTCCACATAGTGTTTGCACACGGAAGTGCTCTGTTGACGTTGTCTTTCTGTTGCTGACACTTTTTGCTCTCACGGTATATTGTATGTGATTTACATGGTGTTTGCCCATGGTAGTCCAGTGTTGAAGATGTCTCTGGTGCTGTCATCTTTTGTTATGTCTGTATATTGTATGTGCTGCACATGGTGTTTGTCTACGGAAGTCCACTTTTGAAGACGTATCTTTGTTGCCGCCATCAGCTGCCATCACGGTATATTGTATGTACTTCACATGGTGTTGCTCATGAAAGTCCACTGTTGAAGACATCTGTATGTTGTTGTCATCTTTTGTTATGAGTGTAAATTGTATGCGTTCCACATGGTGTTTGACCACGGTAGTTCTCTGTTGACGACGTCTCTCTGTTGTTGTTGTCTTCTGCTATCACTGTATATTGTATGTGCTCCATGTTGTGTTTGTCTACGTTAGTCTACTGTTGAAGATGTCTCTCTGTTGCTGGAACTTCTGCTATAACTGTATATTGTAAGTGCGTCACATGGTGTTTGCCCACGGGAGTTCTCTGTTGACGACGTCTCCTTGTTGTATGTGCTGCACATGGTGTTTACCCAGGGTAGTCCACTGTGGAAGACGTTTTCTGTAGGCTGCCATCTTCTGCTATCACTGTATATTGTATGTGTTCTTGATGGTGATTGCCCACAGTAGTTTTTTGTTGTTGAAGTCACGGTAGTCTACTGTTGAAGATGTCTTTCTGTTGCTCCCCTCATCTAATATTGCTGTATATTGTATGTGTTCCACATGGTGTTTTCTCACGGTAGTTGTTTGTTGACGACGTCTCTCTGTTGCTTCCATCTCCTGCTATCACTGTATATTGTATGTGCTTTACATGGTGTTTACCCATGGTAGTCCACTGTTGAAAACGATACTCTGTTGCTACCATATTCTACTACGACTGTTTATAATTGTATGTGTTGTTCACGGTAGTTCTCTGTTGACGACGTCTCTCTGTTGTAGCCATATTCTGCTATCACTGTATATTGTATGTGATTCACATGGTGTTTGCCCATGGTAGTCCAGTGTTGAAGATGTCTCTGGTGCTGTCATCTTTTGTTATGTCTGTATATTGTATGTGCTGCACATGGTGTTTGTCTACGGTAGTCCACTTTTGAAGACGTATCTTTGTTGCCGCCATCAGCTGCCATCACGGTATATTGTATGTACTTCACATGGTGTTGCCCATGTTAGTCCACTGTTGAAGACATCTGTTTGTTGCTGTCATCTTCTGTTATGAGTGTAAATTGTATGCGCTCCAAATGGTGTTTGCCCATGGTAGTTTTCTGTTGACGACGTCTCTCTGTTGTTGTTGTCTTCTGCTATCACTGTTTATTGTATGTGCTCCATGTTGTGTTTGTCTTCGTTAGTCTACTGTTGAAGATGTCTCTCTGTTGCTGGAACTTCTGCTATAACTGTATATGTATACTGTATGGGATTCACATGGTGTTTGCCCACGGGAGTTCTCTGTTGACGACGTCTCCTCGTTGTTGTCATCTTGTGCTATCACTGTGTATTGTATGCGCTCCACATGGTGTTTACCCAGGGTAGTCCACTGTGGAAGACGTTTTCTGTAGGCTGCCATCTTCTGCTATCACTGTATATTGTATGTGTTCTTGATGGTGATTGCCCACAGTAGTTTTTTGTTGATGACGTCACGGTAGTCCACTGTTGAAGATGTGTCTCTGTTGCTCCCCTCATCTACTATCGCTAATATTGTATGTGTTCCAGTGTTTGCTTACGGTAGTTGTTTGTTGACGACGTCTCTCTGTTGCTTCCATCTCCTGCTATCACTGTATATTGTATGTGTTTTACATGGTGTTTGCCGACGGTAGTGTACGCACTGTTGAAGACGATTTTCTGTTGCTACCATATTGTACTACGACTGTTTATTGTATGTGTTGTTCACAGTAGTTCTCTGTTAACGACGTCTCTCTGTTGTTGCCATATTCTGCTATCACTGTATATTGTATGTGTTCACATGGTGTTAGCTCACGGTAGTCCACTGTTGAATAGGCTCTGTTGCTGCCATATGCTGCTATTACCGTGTATTGTATGGGTTCCACATGGTGTTTACCCACGGTAGTTATCTGTTGGCGAAGTATCTCTGTTGCTGCCTTCTTCTGCTAGCACTATTTATTGTATGTGCTCTACATAGTCTTTGCCCGTGGTAGTACACTGTTGAAGTCGTATTTCTGTTTAGATATTATTGTATATTGTCTTTTGCTATCACTTTATGTTTTATGTGCTCTATGACGTGTGCCCATGGTAGTCTTGTTGATGACGTCTCTCTGTTGCTGCCATTTTCTCCTATCATGGTATATTGTATGTGTTGTTTGCCCACCGTACTTCATTGTTGACGACGTCTCTCTGATGCTGTCATCTCCTGCTATTACTGATTGTTCATTGTATGTGCTATATGGTGTTTGCCCACGATAGTCTACTGTTGAAGACATCTTTTTGTTTCGATATCACTATATATTGTCTTTTGCTATCACTGTATGTTGTATGTGCTCCATGACGTTTATCCACAGTAGTCCAGTTGATGACATTATTCACTATCTTAAACAACACTACACTACAGTTTAATACAGTACATCATTCATATTCAATCAAATACACGACAATTCGAGTGCATCTGCATGTTTGTGTGTATTTTTCAAGCATTGCAACCACTCATGTATGATTCGCGGACTGTTTTATAGATAAAATTATCCTCCCCAAGAAGGTCATGGGCACGACGTCATGTACAAGCGGTTGGTCCAGGGATACTATTAACTTTGGGATAGGAAAGTTGTATACTAACGTACGTAGCGAAAACGGGCCTTTTGAATAAATTATATTATGATAATCGTCTGGAATGCGTCGGTGACCGGCGTTTAACGCGTTTAACAATGTTTAACCAGGTTTAACTGCATTAAACGGCATGTTAGTCAGCATAGGTTTGGGGGCGCTGTAGATTTAAACAGTGGACGGTGGCCACGCGAAACTTAAATTTTGAATTCGTAGTGAATAATACACGTAATCGCGAATTTTAAACCGATCATTTTGACAAATACATCATAATTAACCGGGCGATGACTGTTAAAAATAATTCAAAATGGTGCACTCCCGTTGCCAAATTGGGTCGTCTGAGAGACGCGTGGCCAGCGTTGCGTCGTCTGCTACAATCACGTCTGCAATCACAGACCAATCAAGCCTGATCGGTATAGCGCCACCAATTCTATGCTGACTAAGTTCAATTTAAAAGTGGACCCGATCGGCAAGCTGAGAGGCAGACCCCTGGTTGGTCCCCGACTTCTCCTGTTTACTCCAGCAGATTATAAGATTATATTGACTTATAGAAAGCAATTAGAGTTAGCACACTTAATTTGGATACAGCGGTCATTATCACCTTTTAATAGCTGGATGATGCACCATGTCGTGTCATAGGAAGTGAATAGACCCCCGTTATATTGATTATTGATTATTGATTGATATTTCATTCATGCAGTAAAGTGTTGGCATATTATTTGATCGTGTTAGTTTATGTAGTATAGGTATGCTGGGGGGGGGGGGGTAGTCTAATTTAAAGGTATATTATGTGATCTTTCCAGGGAACGCCCTCAACATCGAAAAACAAATTGAAATAAGATTTTCTTGCAGATTTACATTTCTGATCATAAATCGTACATACATTCCAAGTTACAGGGCGATACGATTCTTAATTACTTCAAAATCATGATTTTAGAGTGAAAATAAACTGTCGGATAACTCCGACAGTTTATATTTTTACTCTAAATTCACTCTAAAACCATGATTTTGAGGTAATTAGGAATCGTATCGCTCTGTAAACTTGGAATGTATGTATGATTTATGATCAAAAATGTAAATCTGCAAGAAAATCTACTTTCTAAAAAAAATAATGAATAGAGGGCGCTATCTTGAAAAGATCACATAATATGCCTTTAATTGTAAACAGGTGGGTTGGTAAACTGCTTTTATTCATAATAATGTAGGTGTATTTATTTATTTATTTATTTATTTATTTATTATTTCTTCAGATAGGATGAATGTTGTGGTTTTAAACAAACTCTTTCTTTACATCTTGATTAATTTGATTGAATTTCTTTTGTCTTCAATTGTCTTGTTTATAACTATATGTCTCACAAAACTCCCCCTCTTCACTTTTCGTAAGTGTAACTGTAAGAAGGTCATCAAAGATGTCCTGGTCATATTACTTGGCTCACCCTGTCGTGTACTTGAGATGTGGGTCGTAGAGGGCTTCTCAGGTGTTACCTCTTCAAGATGGAGCCAGCCAATCAAGACTCATGGCTAGACGAGGGGGATGGCCTTAGGCCCATCTGATACCTCTGAAAGCCTATGGGTCTAGAAAAGGAGGCGGTTCCATCTGAGGAGGCGGAACCTGATAGGCACTAGTCTATAAGATCCCATGTTTCAAGACAGAGAGGGGTCAGTTTTACTGTCTTTATACTCCACGCCAGACGAATTACAAATGTGAACTTGTCAAGTCGAAATATTCAGATACAGTGTCAATGTCATCCTAAACAAAGGTGTTCTAAGATTCTTCAATTTCAATATCGCGTCCCCACGCTATAATATGTAAATTAGGCCATTGTCAGTCCCATTGTTGGACGAGGCCTAATTTACACCTCTCAAAACATACAATAAAGACATAATAGGCCCCCGGGAATAACCCTACGCGCATACCACATCACAGGTAGCATTTTGCAAACAGGTCCCGCAACAGATAATGTGATGAGGCCAAGCAACAACAAAAACGACGTGTTTCTCATCGAAGAGCAACCTCTTATTTCCAATTAATATTTTGCTCTTTTATCAATCCATGGAAGAAATTGAGCATAACTTTTATATTTTTGATTTAAGTACATATGGTTCAAAAGCTCGAACAGGAGGAGTCGGGGGGGGGGGGGTGGTGGGGGTGCCTCCCTCAAAATTGGATTTGTTTCAATTTCCGAACATTTGGTGCGATTTGGTGTGGGGCTTTTTTGACCAATGTTTTGAAGAGCAATACCTTGCGTATTTTTTGTTCCTTCTTCTTTTTTTCTTTTGCAAAAGAGAAGCCTACATTATACATTATTGTACACACCTATCAATCACTCGTCCTTCTTTTCTCTCCCCTTCCCCTCCCCTCAATCACCCTTAGAAATGGGTACGGGTTTTGAATCACCAGCGGCACACCCCCCGACCAAACCAAATCTGAGTATCCCCCCCCCCCCACCCCCCCCCCCCCCCCCCCCCCCCCCCCCCCCCCCCCCGGGCTCTTTTACCTTTTTGTGTTGATTTTATTCATTGATTTTTTTTTACCAGGGGGGCGAACCTGAGACATGGTATCTAGTCATGGTATCCAGTCTCAGGTGCGAACGCCCCTCCGCCCCACCTCGATCCGCGCCTGTCTATGTAACAGCTCAATCCCCGCTCCATCAAACCTGTTTGATGGAGAAAAATCCCTTTCAATATAATTTGCAATCACGCGATCTTTCCAACAAACAAACCAACATATTATTAGTGCATTTCCTGCACTTTATCATGACTTTATACAAACAACCATTTCCAATTTCAAGTGAATTTTCAAGACTCAAGTTTAATCAATAGACGCACCGAATAATCGATGCAAAAGAATTATAGTGTTACTGTTATGAACCTTTTCGCGCCCAAACATCGATACAAATGACGAACGAAATATTTGCGCTCATTCCATTATTAACATTACGCTCGAATTGGCGACTTAAAATTGGGCGTATTTTGAGACAAAGGGATTGACGTTATAGTGTTAGTAGCATGGTTATTAATCAATAAGCAACCAGACTAAAGATTTTCTATTACTAATGACGGATATGAAGGCATAGCGGGATCGGGGGGGGGGGGGGGGGGTTCTAAGGGTGATTTTGGAAATATAGGTACCCATTTTTAGGGGTTATGCTTCATTGTAGACCAAATTTTCGCAATTATCGGGAAATTCACGAAAATAAACCCAATGTCTAAGGATTTTTCAGTTGAAAAGCCTACCCATATGGCTAAGGATGTCTCATGAAAAAAACGACCCACTGGAGCGGCACGTCCCCGTATGCCTTTCATACGTTAGTACTCCCCCCCCCCCCCCCCCCCCCCCCCCCCGGGCCCGGGAGCGTGATCAGACTGATATTCAGACTGATTGTGCAGGTTTATGAAAATGGCCATTTTGGGATCTTTGCAGAATATATGAGTCTATATAAACGCCGAGTTCTTCACTCACTTACTTGAATTTAAGATTGTTTAACCTTACATTGAGAAAGGATAACACATAAGTATTATTTCTTGAGCAGGATGTTTTTCTTCCGGTGACGATAAAAATGTGAAAATTACTCTCGATTTATTTTCTTTCGGTGCTATAAAATTAAAATTTCATCGGGCGAAGAATTAACAAATATATTCACTATTTTGACAAAAAATATTTCACTTTTACCGATAAATATACAGTTCTCTTCAAAATGATACCAAATTCAGCTATTTTCATTGAGGAAATCTGTCATTATCGCGATTTTAAAACTCCTTGACAAAAAAAATAAATGTGGAACCACCACGTTTATAACTTGATTTTTACGCTGCTGCTAGTACATGTAGCTAGTACTGTGACATCACGCGACATGGGCGTGCATCCAGTGTTGCCAATTTAAACTCCCAAAACAAGCCTCAAGCTCTCTCTCCTTTACTGTTTGCCAATAGAAATACATGCCGCGGCGTACGGCCAAAATAAGCCCAATTCCACGCCGATAGCGGCTGCATTGGCAATCTATTCCCTTATATAGTTTTGACAGAGGCAAAACGCACTAAAATCAGACTGAAATCTGAACTGACATGAAACCGACCAAAATCTGCACTGAAAAGTAAACATCAACTTCCATGTTGCTCCAAGTTCCAAATATAAATAGCAAATTTGTTGCCTAGTCATGCATAGGTAAATATACTAGCGGCAACCACCCACTTGGTTTGGTATGGTATGGTGGTCTGGTTTGGCAGTTCAGTTTGCTTGAGCAATCTTCGATTCAATACTGGTCTCCGATCCAGTAAATATGTTGTTTTTAGTAGTAGTTGTTCTGGTCCTGCCCTACCAACACAAAAGCAAGCATGCCAAATTCTGAACCTTGTCGGTGTCTGGGCCATTGGCAATGGTTAGTTATCGTAAAATGGACCTGTCTCCTTAAGCAGCACGTAGAACTAATGTATGTGGTGTAGATTTGGGGAGCACAGAATGTATGTTGTATGCAGGTTTTTGCTAACAAAACATGGACTCCCAGACATGTGTGACAGCTTGCTATCAAACCGTGGACACAGCTCCAACCGCGGACTGTTCGCAATCTCCCGATAGGTTCTAACAAAGACATGCAAAGGGTCATTTCCAGGATGCCCTATATTGTCATAGTATATCGTCCGCATCCGCACTTTATTGCAATTTGTCATATTTATACACATATGGCGATTCCACGGTAACACACGTTACATTTAAGCGCGCCATTCTTTATTCTCCACTCTATAACTGTAAAAATAATTTAAATGAAGTTTTCATCTTTTGTATTGTAATACCCAAGACTTAAGGCTAGATCCTCATGCTAACACCAATATGAAATATTAGCACATGCTAATGTAAGACCGCTCCGAATATCGGTAACACGCGTTACGAAAAAAGACACACTAAAAAACTTCCTAACTTTGTTTTGCTTGTGTATTTAAACTAACCAACCTACAATCAATTGGTCACTACTATAAGCAAGTACCTGTCTAAAGTTTATACAACTAGAATAATAACAAGAATTCAAGTTATCACTTTTTTGTAAATTGCAAAATAGTCTGTAACACGTGTTACGGTAACACATGTTACGGTAACACGTGTTACGGTAACACGCGTTACACTTTGTCCAGCCATAATTTACCAGCATTAGATTCTTTATTTATTTTCTAAATTGAAATTAATTTTGACTTTGGCAATTGAACTAACATATTAACCATTAACTAGTGATAAATAACACTTAAAGAATTGAGGTTTTAGCACGTTTTCCTGAATATGAGTTTGGTAACACGCGTTACGACATTTTGATGGCTTATTGTGGAGTGGTGGTTATGAATTTATCTAATTGTTTACTATGTTTAAATAGGGCCTAACTAGTAGAATTAAAATTATAAGTGGCATAAATTAAAACCAAATCAATTAAGGAAATATTTTCAAAAAAGTGTTGCTCCGGTAACACGTGCACTTATCAAACTGCTTTGTACATTTCACGGACATAAATTATGCTAATGAGCTCATTAAATGACGTCACTCACATCATCGATATTTTCGTAACGCCAAAATTGTAGGGTTGAAATTCTAGGTCGAGTAAAATGATGTGCTTATTTGTTGTCTGTGAGCTTTTGTGAATTTTTTCCCGTATTGGAGTATTTTTTTATTGAAAATAGACAGTTCAAATTAAACGTTGGTTCCAAGTTCAACTGACAGCACATGTATTTAAGTCGACAGCAACTGCAATATGCAGGCAACATTTGAGAAAAAACGATGCCCGACTTTGCAAGAAAGTGTACGGGTGAACATGACAAACCAAAATAGTCTAGTAAGTAACCGCCTCCGTGGCGCAATTGTTAAGCGCGTTCGGCTGTTAACCGAAAGGTTGGTGGTTCGAGGCCAGCCGGGGGCGTTGTTTCTTTTTGCATTTAATGCAGATCGACAAATCACATCACAGTAAAAATTTAATGTTGACAAAATCACAGACCACTTACACAAAAATCGCATCTGCGCATGCTCCTGTCGTGATCGAAATCCAACACACAAGCAATGGGCGAGTTTTATAAGTGACGTGTTACCATTTTGGGAGTAAGAAAAGTAGAATTTTTTCATAGTAAACAATAGCCAAATGCTGTAACATTTTTTTCCTGAACCTTTGCATGAGCTTTGAACAACATAAAGGTAAAAATAAATATTTTGGAGCAATTTTTAGTTTTTTTGCTCTGTCACATTTTCATGGAATCGCCCATATACACACAAACGTCCTCGGTTAGGCAACAAAATTCTGTTTCAGACATCAGCATTTGGATAGCACCAGACATGCGTCCGCGTTTGGAAAGCACCAGGCGTGCGTCCGCCATTGGGAGCATACATGTGTTAGTGTGGGTTGGGTGGGGTGTGTTTAGTTGGTTTTTTGGTTGTACGGTTTAGTGTGTCACTTCTTTTTACTTGCTCATGCCATGGCGTTGTCTTTGTGCATGCCTTGCATTTTAGTGTTTTCATTATGTATATTTTTGTATAAAAACGCGGGCAATCCTTTAATCCCAGGAGCGAAGTGCTCATCTCTCTTTCAAAGTGATAGGGCCAAACTCACTCCTTTTAATAATGTTGCTGTGTGGGGTTCGCTACACCTTCTCAACAGCAAGTCTGTTACGTTCCCAGCACTGAAAAATGCCGGTACCCATTTAAATACACCTACATGATATGATATGATATGATTTTATTGGCACAAAATCGCGACCCGAAGGCCGAATTACATTGTACAGGAAAGCAAGGAATACATATAAAACAATTCAATACACAAATAGACAACATACTGGCAGGAACATGGCAAACAACAAGGGACAAGGCCAAATACAGGATATGCGAAGCAAATTATGGGAGATCACTGTTGATCAACTTCACATAATAAGGAATGGGGCTTTCAGCATATCTGTTTGTGCGAGCACGAGGCTGGGTGAGTTCGGCATTGTTTCTCAATTGTCTACCATGAACCTGACATCTGCATGCAGGGAGCAACCTTTTAGTCCTACTGCATTCGGCTAGTGACTGAGCAAACTTCAGAGAATGTTGCTCCCTCCGGGCAGACAAATAATCAAAATTACATAGCATTACGATAGGAAATAAAACTAGGACCAAGGATAATTCTTAAAGCTCTCTTTTGGACTCTCTCAAGTTTTAGAGCTAGTTTGGATGTGAGGGCACAATGCCAGATGACATCAGAATATTCAAGCAGAGGGCGAATGTACCCCCTGTACACCGTCACTAACTCGGATGTATGAAAACCAAAACGTTTAAGAGATCGTAACATAAAAAGTCTTTTGTTGGCATTCTTGCACATGTGGTCAATTTGTGTGTCCCATTTAAGATCATCCTGTAACCAAATGCCCAAAATTTTGGCAGAGCTAGCAAAAGAAAGCTGCGATGGACCAATTTTTAAGTCAGGATGGGGAGGGGGGTCTTGCATGAAACACATCTGCATGGCTTGGCATTTGGCAGGGTTGAGTTTAAGTTGATTAGTAACAGACCAATCCAGAAAGCCATCAAGATCAGCTTGCAAGTTGCTACTCTCACTAGAGGAACGATTTTCGGCGAACGTAAGATCGTCCACATATTTCCAATAGTGGGAATAACAACTCTCAGCCGCATCATTGATAACTGCCTGAAAGGTTATGGGTCCAAGTTTAGTTCCTTGAGGAACACCAGCACAAAGGGGCAAATAATTGGACACGGTTTGGTTATAGCGCACGCATTGGCGACGATCATTGAGAAAACTACATATCCATGGAACAATAGTCCCCCGGACCCCCAAGGCAATTAACTTCTGAATAGCAATAGAATGATTTACTAGATCAAATGCCTTCGAAAAATCAGTGAGGACTACTGTTCCGATATTTTTTGGCTTGTCAGCACCCTGGAACAAGAAATGAGTAAGATTCAAAAGATAGTGCGCAGTTGAAACACCTTGAATGTTACCGAACTGATTGATGTCAATAGAATCTTGAATATCTTGCACCACCCATTTAGCAATAAACCCTTCAGCAATTTTGGCAAATATATCTGTCAGTGATATTGGTCTCATTTTATCAATGGAGGGTGGAAATTGTTTAGGAATGGGAACAACAATTGCCGACCTCCATTGGTGTGGGACCACCCCTTCTTTAAAGGAACAATTAAGCACGTCCGTGAGTGGACTACTCAGTTCGTATGCAAACTCTTTTATGAGTTTGGGTGGAATGCCATCAGGGCCACTGGATTTGGATGTCTTAACTACCTTGAGCACATTATATACTTCCCATGGATTTAGTTCAGAGGCTACATAATTGACAGGCAAATAGGCAGGGAGAGCAGACATATTTAAAGGTTCAATATGGGATGAAATACTGACAAACTTGGAATTGATCGCATTTGCCATATCCTTGTGATTTGTTCTGTCAATACCAGGTATATGCATATCAAGATCAGAGTTTGTTGAATTGGTCATGGATTTGATCCTTTGGTGCCATTTACGTGGCTCAGTTTTTTGCAGTTTTCTTACTCTTTCAGCATTATAGTTAACTTTTGCTTGTTCAATCTTCCTTTTAACTTTATTTACATGTAGGTAGGGTAGAGAGGAGTAAATGCGGTAAAGTGCCTAACTGTATTCAAGAGCACAACATGTTGACCACAGCTTAACTTAAACCCACAACCACAACATGGCCGCACATGTATATCTTGATGTTTTTATTGAACTATTATATAACAGTTCCAATTCGGCTGGTTGGTTGCGATCACAATAAGATATACAATGAAAAATATATAATTAAGAAATGCTTCTGATCGTATTTGCTATACTCAGTTGTGTACATTTTTTCTTGAAAACAATATTTCCTTTTTTAACAATTTCTTTTCTATTTCCAGATGTAGTAACACTATTAAACAACATCAGCTCATCATCACATGAATGCAGACAATTGTCACATCTTATTTATGCTATTGGTGGATACAGGCAATCTAGAATAGGGTAAGTGTGTTATGATTACGCAAACGTGCGAGTTGTGATTATAGCATAAAACATCTGCTTCAATTGATCTATATCAATGTTCATCTTTTTTAAATTAGATTTCTCACAAGACTAATCTGAAAACTTCTTTGCACATGTTGTATAAGTTCAACAGGTTTGTTAACCCTTACAGCCCCGGATCCCATGAAATCCCATTTCCCAGCCTGTCGGTTCCACCTGGCGCTGAGGTTTTTCACAGAAATAATGGCCCCGGGCTATATAGCTGGGCGAATACACTCGCCCAGCACAGCTTCCCCCGTGGCGCAGTTGGTAGAGTGTTCGCCCGCCAACCGAGAGGTCGTGGGTTCGAACCCCGGGGCGTGGCACCTCTTGTTGTGTGTGCTTTTTTCGCTTGAAAAAAATTTACTCGGAAAATCCACCGGGTGGGTTAGGGTTAAAGGAGGTGTCCCGCAAGCATAAAAGTGTGCATTATATGTTAGAAAAATAACTATCGAGCCCAACTTTTGTAATTAGAACAAAACACCACACTTATGACAAAAACAAATAAAAACCGCAATCTCTCAACATGCACTTTTTAAAAATTCGCGGCGATCGAAAGTCCCAGTGTCAATGATGTCATAGTTATACAATGCACGTGCGCAAATTTTAGCACCGATACCCATGACGTCATCGACACCAGGACTTTCGATCGCCCCAAATTTTAAAAATTGCATGTTGAGTGATGGCAGTTTTTATTCATTTTTTGTAACTAGTATGGTGTTTTGTTCTATATCATTACGCAATTTCGACTTGATAATTATTTTTCTAACAAATAATGCTGAATGTTGTGCTTGCGGGACACTTCCTTTAAGGTAAATAGTGACGGAGGCAAAATTACTCGCCAACTAACATTTCATCATGATTTGGTCAGTCAGATTTCATCAGACTTGTGATACACTATTAGAATTGCAGGAATCAGTGTTTCCAGAAATAGAAAAATGTTATTTAGATTTAGACCATTTGATGTAAGATATTAAAGAGTAAGTGTTTTTATTTTGTCATAAGCTTCATTAATAATTGACTTGTACTATTGTGTTTTTATTATCAGCGGTCCTCAAGCTAAATCCATTGAAATCTTCAATACCTACACTAAGAATTGGCTGATAAGTGAAACTTATCATTTACCGAAAAGTTTAGTAGCAGAGACGGCGTTAGAATTGGACGGTAAATTAGTCTTAGCGAATTCCACAATAAATGACCATGGAGAGTCATCGTGGGAACTCTGCTCATTTAACCCTGTTACCGATGTATGGAAAGTGGAACAGGAATTACAGCCTTTGACTAAATGGCTGACATATAACAACAAGTCAGGGACAAATTTAAAGAATTATGTTAAAGCACACGATAAGGCCAATAGTATGATGTATTTCTGCGGCAGTTTGTTACAAAGAGATGGAGCCCCGGCTAGAACTGTATATCAGTATGATATGAAAAGTATGATGTTAAAAGAGTTAACAAGTTTGCCAGAATCTAGGTAGGTTATATTTCTGTCTGATGTGTCATGTGAACCTTTTGTATAAATCTTTGCGGTGTCACCACTTTTTATTGCTGAACAGAAACACAAGTTTGGTGGTTATTTATTGATGAAGATTACAGATAATATTTATAACATGGAACAGAATACGCATCATCTTGTGCCATATTTATCAGCATTTGTAAATGATCAAGCAAATGAGTCAGAAGTCAGGAATATTGATTTTTGTTTTAGATATGACCGAATAAAGGATAGACATTATTTTGTTTTATATTGTTTGAAAAATCTTCAATTGCTCATATCTTTGGATTTAAGTGTCCATTTGTAATGGGGTTTTCTGCAAAGTTTAGCTTTGCAAATAACCAATACAAAAAAGTTGAAAGCTTAAACTGAGATATATTCAACTTCAGGCTTAGTTAATACAGAAAATATGCCTTATGTACTTCTTGATGTTAAACAGAGCAAACAAACAATAAAAACTTGTCACTAGAAAAACAAAATGTGCCAAAACCTGTGACACTACAAGTTTCAGTGTCTAGGTGTCGTGTATGGTTGTTACAGGCAGCCATACACGACAACACAAATAGTGTACAGCCTATACATTATAAGACCATCGTATATAGCAAAAAGGTTACAAACTATTTTTTATTTATTCTCATTCTTACTTAGTTTATTAGTTATTTTTTTATCTTTATTCATAAAATAACACATTTTGTTAGATTTATTCTTATCAAACAACAACAAATTTCCCCCTTTAGAAAATCAGCGAATCCATCGAGCTGTTTACCAATTTCCTGCTTCGAATTAATCACGTTCTTAGCACTCGTACACATGGCAACACTGCCTTATACGCACAACGCCTACGCTGGCGACTTTGTGTGGGACACGCTAACGCGATGACCATACACACCGAAGGTATTATTATTCGAATGATAGGCCCCGCCCCAAACTATATACCATTATGGTCTCATCTCATATAGTGCATATCAGCCAAAAAACAATCAAATTGCCTGTTGACATCCAAAACCACACTCACTTTATAAGAATTATAAATTATTATATATTAAGGCAACAAGAATAAAACCCTGTTCTACAGGCCCAACCGACCCATCTTTAAAATAAATAAATAAAATAAAATATTTTTTTACAAATTGTTTAAAAAATATTTTTTTAAATTTGTGAACATCTTCGGACTTTTTTATTTTATTTTTTATTTGCAAATTTATATTTACTTTTGGAAATGTATGAAGAACTTTGAAATTGTAGGTTTTTTTCAGGGGATGCCCGACCTATCAACCCTACCCGAGAGGTCAGATTACCCGTAGAATAGGGTGTGTTTTTCGTTGCCTGAAGGCTGTTGTTTCCCAATACCTTATATTATCCATCCTTTCTCCTCTAGATATCACCATGGTGCAATAGTACACAATGGGGTGCTGTATGTTATAGGTGGGAATGATTGGGAGAATAAAGTCAAAGACACAGTATATATGTATGACCCTAAGGAAGAGGAGTGGGTTATAAAGCAACCAATGAGTATCCCCAGGGCAGGGGTTGGATTGGTGACTTTAGGTAAGTGAAGGAAAACAGTTAATTGATATGTTTTGGGTTTATCGTATTTTTATACTTTAACAATTGGCAAATGAATTGATCTGAACATGGTATTTAAAAGCTTGGTTTATGCCTTTTTAAATTTGCTGGTATTGACTGAAGCACCCTTTGACAGGGATACAGCCCTTCTGTTCGGTGGAATGTCAAGGAAGACTGCATCCACGACAGAATACGAGACAGGTCAGGTGAGCTCCCGCTCCCCCTCCTCGTCAACAGTCTTCTTACTCACGACCCAGAGGTAGGGGAAGAGGTTCTCAGTCGCAATCAAGAAGAAGCAAGTACTCCTCTTCTTCTCGGCCTTGGCCTCCTCCCTTGGTGATAGTTCTGGCTCGCACGAGAATCCTCGCAGCTGCAAAAAGTTATTCATCTCATGATTTATTGCTTAAAAGCTCAACTTTGCAGGCGAATTTGTTGTTAGGACAAGAAAAGTGACTTTCACGGACCTTGTTCCATTATATGTGTATGGGGGGACTTCAAGATTTTCCGGGTGGGGGGGGGGGGGGGGGGGGGTGGGGGTTAACAGAGCAGGGGCATTTAATGGAGTAAATGCGGTATTCTAGTAAACCCATTGCGTAACTCCAATTACTGCACTTGTATCTGCGCAATAAAAGAAGAAGATCGGTTGTTATGCAGAAAGTTATGTACTGATATCACCTCAAAATTTCAGTTGACACAGTATACATGTAGGATCCATGTAGTCTCAAGATAAATCAATCACAATGTAAATACTAAATTTCAATTAGGTTTAGTCTCATACAAATATTATCCTGAAAGGGGTGTCAGTACATGATTCGTAAACTTTACAATTACTCTGCTTCTTCGTATTGACACTCTACTTTATATAAGATTTTCAAGAGATGATATTTCCATTTACTATAATCCCAATATCACAGACGGGTTCATCTATGCTGTTGGTGGCACAAACACAATGTCGAGACAACGCTCAGCAGAACGCTATGACCCAGACATGGATCGTTGGACTCCTATAGCTGACATGCAAGTACGAAGAACTTTCCATGGTTTGGTAGCTGCTGGCAACAAAATATATGCATTTGGAGGTATGTAAATACTGTTTGTTTGAAAAAAGTGCCCCGTGCAGGACTTAAGTAATGAAAAACAAATCACAAATTTTCTTCTTTAAAAGAATTAAAAAATCACTCATCAGCTCAACTCATCTACAATTGGTGCTCAATTTTAGAGAACGGATTTTCTATAAATGGTTGACGTATACGTAGCTAGCATTTTAAAATACAATTTGTTTACTATATTAAGGGAAATATTACTTGTGAAAGCTCTAAAAAATAAAAAGCCTAATGCATTGTGGAAAGGTCCTGATATCTGTCCTGTCCAAATCCTGCTAGCTTCACCGCACATGTGAGTGTGATCCACTTTTGTTATGCCCACCTTCAGTGGTTTGGATTAGCCGCCAACACAAAACTGTTTGCAACATGGTTCAGATCCACAACCCTCCTCATTCAATACAAACTGGTGAATGATGACCTCCAAATGTCAATAGCCTCTACTTGAAATGGTCAGATGACTTAAAAATAAACTGCATTTTTAGCCAAGAGTTATTTGAATATAGTTTAGTGGTACATCCAAAATTCCAGCTAATCCCAAACAAGGAAGGTCTCTATTGTTAGGCCTATCATAAGACCAGCAAGAAAAGATGAAAAACAGATCACAAATTTTCTTCTTAGAAATAATAGATTATTCAGTAGCTGTATTACCACCTCTCAATCAAATACACTTAATTAAATAAGGAGTTTCTGAGGGATATTTTTCTTACAACATTTAAACAGTTAAAAACTGAATTTTGATTGCTCGTTTGGATCATTGCAGGTTTTTGTAAAATCTTGGTGACATTTTTGCTCGCACATTATATATTATATACATTTTCACTGCATTTAATAAAATAGGCTTACATTTAACATAATGATTTAGCACTACATTAGAAATGTAGTCTCAATAAATATATTAAATGTTTCCCCTTTTCTTTGTCTATTACAGGTAAGTCCTATTCTGGTCTAGCTAGGAGCGTAACCAATTCTTTTGAGGTTTATGATCCGATCCATAACCAATGGGTGTTAAGTGAAGAAATGCATGAAATGCGCTGTATGTTTAGCGCTTGTTGCCCCTAAATGTGTCACCAAGTTTTTGCTAGAGGAGCCCTTGCTAGGTAGGTATTGTAAAACACAATCACTTCACAATTAACCCTGAGGGCATTCAACTTTTGTATGGTTCCCTCCATAGTTAGAATTAAACTGGGTAAACATATGAATCGATAGGAAAACAAATCACACCATTGAGCAGTTATAGTTCTGCTCTATTCATTGATGTTATTTTTTCACAATCGATTTATGTTATTCAGAGAAATATTAATGTTGAAGGCTATAAAAGCCTAATGCATTGTGGGAAGGTCCTGATATCTGTCCAGTCCAATACCCGCTAACTTTACTGCAACTGTGAAAGCACCCGTGTGTGCAATCCACTTTTGTAATGCCTACTTTGAATAGACACCTTCAGTGTATTGGATTAGCTGCCAACACAAAAGTGTTTGCAACATAGTTCAGTTCAGACCCACAGACCTCCTCATACAATACAACCTGGTAAATGATGACCTCCAAATCCCTATTAAAGGGGCATTAATAGATGCGTAACCAAATCGACATTAATAGATGCATTAATAGATGCAATTAATAGATGCAATTAATAGATGCGAAACCAAATAGGGGCATTAATAGATGCGAAACCAAATCGACTTTATATTGAGTAGCCAACGTGGTATACTAAGGAACTGTGAAGTGATCACGAAAGTAGATATTGGGAGTGACCATAGAATGGTTAGAGCCAAGATAGTACTAAATAAGAAACTGGCAAGGCTGAATTTCATCAACAATAAGAGAAAGAGCAAGCTGGATGCTGTGAAACTGGCAGAAAGAAAACAAGCATTTCAAATAGAGCTGAAAAACAGATTTGCAGCACTAAGCATTGACGACTCTGATGTGGATACCAAGTATTCACTCATCTCCGACACAGTAAAGGAGGTTGCTGAGAAAATAGCACCAAAAGAAAAACAAGCCAAACAGAAATCAGTAGAAGACAAGGAAATTGATGAGCTTGATACCAAAAGGAAGAAACTCAAGATAACCGCCAACAAGACAACAAAACAAAACAAAGACTACCAGGACACAGTAAAATTGGTAAGGAAGAAGAGAAGGCAGAGGAGCAGGAGAAAGGAAAGAGAACAAATTGAATCCATCTTAGAAAGCGGTAGAGGACCAAAACAGATATTAAAACTAAATAGCAAGAAAACCAGAATAAGACAGATGAAAAAGAAAGATGGAACATCAACAACAAATAGGGGAGAAGAGCTCAACGTCTGCGCAGAGTTCTACCAGGAACTGTACAGCTCCAGGTCTAATCAAGTTAAAGAAAACTTCTTGTCACCCGACCAAATGGACATACCTACCATCACAGTTGAAGAAATTGAACTTGCAGTAAAGCAGATGAAGAAAAACAAAGCACCCGGTTTAGACGAGATAACCAGTGATATCATCAAGATCGGAGGTGAGCAAATATACACCCAGCTGGCAAGTCTATACAATCAGATACTTACTGAAAGGAAAATCCCCAAGGAATGGAAGGAAGCAAAGGTCATACTTCTACACAAGAAGGGAGACAAAGAGGACATCAAAAACTACAGGCCAATAAGTCTGCTCTCCCACCCATACAAAATATTTACAAGAATCCTTCAAACCAGAATGAAGAGAGTGCTTGATGAAAACCAACCAAGGGAACAAGCAGGATTCAGACAAGGTTTCTCAACCACTGACCATCTTCAGGCTTTAAGCCAGCTAATTGAAAAGGCCAATGAGTACCAAATAAAGCTCTGCGTCGGATTCATCGACTATGAAAAGGCGTTCGACTCAGTTGAGCATAGTGACCTCTTCCTAGCATTAAGGAAAATAGGAATAAATGAAGGATATGTTCAAATCCTAGAGGATATATACACTGACGCTACAGCGAGGATCCATATCGACGAGGACATCTCAAAACCTTTCAAAATCAGCAGAGGTGTGCGACAAGGCGACACAATCTCTCCAAAGATTTTCACTGCTGCAATGGAAGAGGTGTTCAAGAAGGTAGACATGAAAGAAAGAGGGATACTCATCGATGGAGAGCGGCTAACAGACCTCAGGTTTGCAGATGATGTGGCTTTACTAGCTAACTCAGTGAAGGAATTGGAGGCCCAACTAAACTGTCTGAATACGGAAAGCAGAAAAGTTGGTCTGAAAATGCACAAAGGAAAAACAAAATTCATGACAAATTTCCAAACAAAGCAGTCCATCGAAATTGACAAGGAACCGATAGAAAAGGTAGAAAGTTACAAATAACTTGGCAAGGAAATAAAAATGGAGAACAATACGAGAGAGGAAGTCTTGATAAAAATCAAGGCAGGCTGGAGCTGCTTCGGCAGAAACAAAACCATTCTCTGTGATAAACCATACCAATAACATTAAGGACAAGGGTTTTCAATCAATGTGTGCTACCTACCATGACATACGGTGCCGAAACTTGGTCAACAACCAAAGAAACTGAACAGAAACTTCTAGTAGCGCAGCGAGCCATGGAAAGGAGGATGTTAAACATAACAATACGAGACAAACAAAAGAACACAACCATTCGTATTAAAACTAAAGTAAAAGACATCATTGAAAAAATCAAGGAAATGAAATGGAGATGGGCAGGACATATCGCGAGACAGAAAGATAATCGGTGGACAATAAGAACAACCGAGTGGCAACCCCGTACAGGCAAAAGGAGAAGAGGCAGGCAGAAACAAAGATGGAGAGACGAATTAACCGAATACAGAGGAACGACATGGACAAGAGAAGCACAAGACAGACACAGATGGAAGATGCTGAAAGAGGGCTTCAGCCTACAGAGGCTGAAAAAGCCTAGGTAAAGGTAAAGGTAAAATAGATGCGTATGGGAGTGCACCCTCAATTATCCTGGAAATCAGTTTTTTTGCATCAAAGTATTAATACTTCGACATAAATACTAACTACCATCTGAAACAGTTTACCAACATTCGCCGTTTATCATATAAAATTTCCTGATTTTCTTAGTTTCGATATGATCATAAACTAGGTGCTGAATTCTGAAGTTATGTTATCGTTTTTACATGCGACCTTTCGCGTCAAATCTCAACCCGGAAGTGCCGTTATTTGCTTATTTGGTATGAAGGCGATGTCGGAATTGTATGACATTTTGGATTTGGGCTATGTTGATGATTATCTTTACGTTATTTGCTTATTTAGTATATCGATACATCTCTCAATGCCCCTTTAAGCGCCCATGCCCTTATAAGCGCCCACCCCTCTTTTTCCACATGACTACCACAAATTAACACCTAATAAGCGCCCATCTTTTTATTCACTGTAGCTCATTATAAAAATTTAATTAAAAAACAAAACATTTTTTGTTCTCAGTGTGCATACAGGGAACAGTAGACCATCCAAAGGCAATAAATGTGCTTTAAAAAAATGCATCACGGCATTTTTTGTTACAGCTCTACATTTAGGCTAAATTAAGTGCTTAAATAGTAAGGTTTACAATGAAGGGGGGTGACAAAAATAGAAATCGTTTTTTAGGCCATTTTCAGCATAAAATGACCGTTTTTGGGCAAAAATAAGATTTTTGTGTTTTTTGAGACAATTCATATCTTTGAACAATGTACTATCCACCAGTAATCAGTTTGACCTGATTTAATGTTTAGTTAAGGAATAATCCGTAATTAAAGCTGCTTAAATATAGAGAAAATAAAAGCATAAGGGAGTACAAAAGGGCACTTTTCTCAGTTTTGTAGTTGTATTTGCCACTTATATTCGCTAGTTGCTTAATCTGTCATGCGATGATTGAATAAATCAGCAAACTAGTTTGACATGGTCTATGACATTTATAGATAGTTTTATGATGACAAGTATGGTAAAATTCAACATTAAAGGGGTATTCCATGGTTATTTAACATAAAGGTGTAGAATCGTTAAAGTGACTTAGAGGTGTATTTAAGGGAGTGTCTTCTGTGCACTCACAGGACTCCCAAACCTACTTTTTGAACCTCTTTTCATGGTCCTAAAACATATTCAGGGTTTTACCAAAATTAATGTTAGTATGCTAAGGGGTTATTCAAAATGGCGTCCAAAATGGCCGCCAAAAGGGTCAAATTTCGTAAATGTATCATAAAAGTATACTTTTTAACAACGGTAATACTTTGAGTTACTCGGTATGTATGTAGTAACTCATATCCAGTACTTTTGCATTGTTAAAATTAATTAAATCAAGATGGCCGCCAAAATGGCCGCCCTAATTGTAAAAATAGCGTATAACAGCGTATATTGCATCATATATACCATGTTCTAAACTGCTAAACTAATGCTTTTAGATAAACGACTCACCTCTGTGAAAGTTTTGAATATTTATCGCATTCTAAAATGGCTGCCAGACGATTAGAACTGATGTTAAATGACCTAAAACAGGTGGTTTACATTATAAAAATAACATGTAAAACAATGTCATAATACCTATACCGCAAAAGCTAATGAAACAGAATTCATTATATTTCTATGATAAAATGTGATATTTTTAATATTTTAAAATATCCAAGATCGTCGACGAAAAAGTTAATCATTGAATAACCCTGGGTGATCATTTAATGACCCCAACTCACCATTAAAAGACCGGAGCCGTCATCTAACACAAACCCTATATGACCATTTATTGACTCGATACAAGTGATATTGTAATAAACCTAAGTGACCATTGACATTTGTTTAATGACTCCAAATGATCCGAGTGATCATTTCAATACCCCGTGAGATCATTTAATGACCCTAGGTGAAAGGTTAACGACACCGAGCAATCATTAAATGACCCGGA
Organism: Ophiura sarsii; assembly: GCA_035610835.1. Lineage (NCBI taxonomy): Eukaryota > Metazoa > Echinodermata > Ophiuroidea > Amphilepidida > Ophiuridae > Ophiura > Ophiura sarsii. The sequence goes on from CM069443.1 coordinate 20,856,345, forward strand.
TGGTCGCTTAATAACCCCAGGTGATCATTCAATCAACCAAAATGTACGATGACAGTGTAGTTTTAACTATAGGGTGTATGTATTAAACTCTCATCCAGCACGTTTGCATTGTTAACATACTTTGAATCCTAGATGGCCGCCAAAATGGCCGCCTAAACATAAAAATAGCCAATAATAACAGCATATTTTGTATCATATTCATCAAATGATTTAAGGCTACCAGATGGACTCCATTAACTACCAATTGGTCAGAAGAAAATAGCAAGATGGCTACCAAATTGATTACAATATGGTCAGAAATAGCTGATTGGACCTTATCTACTATACATTTTCGCTATCTACCAGTATCCAACTTTCTAAACAGATAAGTTAGTGATGTAATGGGGATAATTATGATGGGCTTCAAAACCCTACCTTATTATTGAAATATCCAAAAGGATCATCAATCAATCCCAATCGCCACCAAGTATGCATAGGTAGTTGTATGAATCCATCAATGACCTTATTAATCAGATATCCTTTATATTACTTACTTAATTGATTGGGGTCATTTCGGTATCACTCGCGGTCTGTAGATGATCACCTAGGTTAATCAAATAATCACTCGGGGTCATTAACTGATCCTTTTGGATCATCGAATGGTCATTTGGGTTAATAGAATGATCACCTTGGGTAAGTAAGCGAACGTCCGGGTCGTTATATGATTTCTTGGGGTCATTACGCTATCACCTAGGGTCATTAAATTATCAAATGGTGATGAAATGATCACTCAGGATCGCATTGGGTCATTGAACAGTCACTTTGTGTCAATGATCACCAAGGGTTATAAAATTATCACTTGGATCGAGTCAATAAATATTACCTTGGGGTCATAAATTCATCCCTTGGTGTTACTGGATTACAGTTTGGGCGGCTTGAGTAATCACATGATGGATTGGGCCATAACATATCACTTGGTATCATTAATGAATACTCAAGAGTCATTACACGGTCCATTTGAGTCATTACACGATCCAGTTGAGTCATTACACGATCCAGTTGAGTCATTACACGATCCAGTTGAGTCATTACATGGTCAATTGGGGTCATTGAATGATCACCTGTGGTTATTAAGCGACCAACCGGGTCATTAAATGATTGCTTGGTGTCATTAACCTATCAGCTATAGGGTCATTAAATGATCCCCCGGGGTAATGAAATGATCACTCAGGATCACATGAAGTCATTAAACAATCCCTTTGTGTCAATGGTCACTTAGATTTATTACAATATCACTTGGATCGAGTCAATAAATGGTCATGTAGGTGTGTGTTAGATGACGGCCCCGTCAATAAATGGTGAGATGGCGTCATTAAATGATCACTCAGGGTTATTCAATGATTCACTTTTTCGGCGACCATCTTGCACATTTTAAAATATTAAAAATATTACGTTTTATCATAGAAATATAAAGAATGCTGTTTCAGTAGCTTTTGCGGTATAGGTATTACATTGTTTTATGTTATTTTTATAATGTAAACCACCCGTTTTAGGTCATTTAACATCAGTTCTAATCGTCTGGCAGCCATTTTAGAATGCGATAAATATTCAAAACTTTCACAGAGGTGAGTCGTTTATCTAAAAGCATTAGTTTAGCAGTTTAGAACATGGTATATATGATGCAATATACGCTGTTATACGCTATTTTTACAATTAGGGCGGCCATTTTGGCGGCCATCTTGATTTAATTTATTTTAACAATGCAACAGTACTGGATATGAGTTACTACATACATACCGAGTAACTCAAAGTATTACCGTTATTAAAAAGTATACTTTTATGATACATTTACGAAATTTGACCCTTTTGGCGGCCATTTTGGACGCCATTTTGAATAACCCCTTAGCATACTAACATTAATTTTGGTAAAACCCTGAATATGTTTTAGGACCATGAAAAGAGGTTCAAAAAGTAGGTTTGGGAGTCCTGTGAGTGCACAGAAGACACTCCCTTAAATACACCTCTAAGTCACTATAACGATTCTACACTTTTATGTTAAATAACCATGGAATACCCCTTTAATGTTGAATTTTACCATACTTGTCATCATAAAACTATCTATAAATGTCATAGACCATGTCAAACTAGTTTGCTGATTTATTCAATCATCGCATGACAGATTAAGCAACTAGCGAATATAAGTGGCAAATACAACTACAAAACTGAGAAAAGTGCCCTTTTGTACTCCCTTATGCTTTTATTTTCTTTATATTTAAGCAGCTATAATTACAGAATATTCCTTAACTAAACATTAAATCTGGTCAAACTGATTACTGGTGGATAGTACATTGTACAAAGATATGAATTGCACCAAAAAACATAAAAATCATATTTTTGCCCAAAAACGGTCATTTTATGCTGAAAATGGCCTAAAAATCGATTTCTATTTTTGTCACCCCCCTTCATTGGAAACCTTACTATTTAAGCACTTAATTTAGCCTAAATGTAGAGCTGTAACAAAAAATGCCGTGATGCATTTTTTTAAAGCACATTTATTGCCTTTGGATGGTCTACTGGAATGGAAAGTGTACATTACTCCAAAAATTGAACTAAAAAAGAACTAGGATAAATGACTTTAAAAAAGGTCACTTAATAAGCGCCCACCAAAAATGACTTTGCTAAGCGCCCTGGGCGCTTAATAGGGATAATACGGTACCACTACTTGAAATGTTCAGATTACCTGAACTAAGATTAGTGTTACCTCCAAATGCCCGCTAATTGTAAGGCCTATCACACACGCTTCATACATGTATGGAGCGATTACCAGCAGGAAAAGAATCTTTCCACAATGCATTGCACTTTTATGCTTTTAAATCTTTCAAAAGTAGTATTTTCCTTCATAACATGTATCGTTAATGAAAAAAGACCTCGGTTTATTGAGTTATACAACTAGAAATTGCAATTGGTATGTTTGGTTTTACATTTGATTCATGTTTACCCAGTTTATTTTTAAATACGAAGGGAACCATTGTACACGAGAGTGTAATGCAACAGGGTAATGAATGCTATCGGACATAATGGTTTCTAAAAAGCTATTAATATCTTCTCTTGGTATGTATGGTGCCAATCTTTGTAATGGTAAAGAGGTGTACTGATCAACAGTTAAATGGGGATCTTAAAGAGCAACCAGAGGATAAAGTGTTACCATACTGATCTGATTTTTTTCAAATGTGGATATTGTGTTCACTGATTGACAATGCAAACAGTTTCTTGTGAGGTTATTCATATTGAACACAGGGAAACACTGAGTTTCATTCATCTTAATTAATACTCAGTATGCTAATCCTATATAGGTTGTTTTTAATTACTTTCAGATTGCATTTAAGGAGTTTTAAATCAATTTGTACCTGTCAGATTTCTATAGTAGTCATAGCTGTATCCTCTTTTCCCTTTATTTCACAGGCAAGTCTTATTCTGCGGATGCAGGTGCCCGCCTTGTACTGCAAAACACTGAATGCTATGATAAAGATTTAGATCAGTGGACTATGGTAGGAAATATGAAACAGCCTCACTGGCGCCTTGTGACATGTGTTTTATGAGACTCTGTCATAATCACTGTATTATGAATTACAAGAATGGATTGCTACGATACGGATCAATGGACAGCTATTGGAACATGAAAAAGCGCTATTGGCACCTTATCACATGTGTATGATGAGAGACTGGCTGTCTTTCTATCTTGATTGACAACTGCATGTGGATAGACTGCAACAAACTATGCCAAACATTTAGCAAAAGTAGGAAGGCTCAAAACCACAGGATGGAAAAGACGTGAAGAATGAAAAACAATCTTGCAAAGAGGATGGCATCACTCAACCAAAATGGTAAAGTAAATTAGTACAAATCTGTTCCATGGTTAATGCAATGGAGCTGAAACAGATTTGGACATTGTCATAGATGTGGACTCGTCATGGACCGCACCATCAAAAGAGAGAAGGGCAAGCCAAAAAGGTCAACTGTAAGAGAAGGGCAAGCTATATTACTTAACCATATGTGACCCGTCACATCAAAATATACCTCTTGGGGTCTTTTATCCGATGTCTGATTTTAACATCATCAAAACATGCAAAATTCAAGCTTTAAATTGATACTTCGTAATTGAAATTTAGCCTCAAGAATCAGGAAATATGATGAATAGAAAGAAGCTTAGCTTTTCCTTTAAATGTCTTTATATTTTTCAAGACATTTTACTTCATATCTAGAAAATATAAAAAACTGACAAGAGGTATATTTTGATGGGATGGGTCATATTATTGAATTTAAAGGTGGATGTTCCGATCACTAGCATGTTTTTTTGTGGGTTTTTTGCCTATCAACAAATGTTGATGTCAGAAAAGACTAAAGCCTCCATTCCTCTGTGTTCTAAGACCAAAATTCTGTGTTCTACAAATGCTGTTTTCCGAGTTTTTCTCAAATATCAGGTATAAAACATATACAACATGTACCTTTACCGTACCATACAACACGGTCGTCTATGGGAAATAAAAGAAATAGGAAGTTAGGGGGTCTTCTGCCTAGAAACGTAATAATAAACAGTCTCTGTATCGATGTTTTCAATCGAAACCGGGTATTTTATAGTGTAGAAGAAACGACCAAGATGGGGCATGCAAAAGAGATTATTTTCCAGACCTTGCAATCGAATGATCGATAAACAAACATGTGCGGTACGTTTTGTGGCAATGGCAGCACATTGAGTGTTGGATAGAGTTAAAATAGTTACTTGGATGTTCATTTTTAAAATATTTTATTATAATTACCACAGATTCAACAGATTTAAGGTTATTTTTCAAATATTTTATGATTTCTCATTTTCTGTTTTCTAACCCTGATTTCCTTTAATTTGGTCCATTTTCCACATCGCGGAAGAATGGAGGCTTTAAAAAAGACCCCATATTTTTCTGTTTATTTCTGTAAAATGTTTGGCAAAAGATATGTTCCATTTAGACGTCATAGGTCAAAATGCCGTGAATTACTGCCAAAAGGTGGTTAACCACCCGGCCAGTGTGTGTACTACTCAACTGGCAAATTTCATGTCACCTTGAACTTCTTAAATAAAAACCATTGGAGTTATGCAACTCAAACTTTAGAGCACAACAATTTTCAAGATGACCCTTTATGTAGAATAGAAAACAATAAGTTTAAAATCGGGCCAGCAATCGGAACACCTACCTTAAATGTTAAGCATTCTTATTTTCACATACAAGAAACAGTTTTCTTGTTTGTGATGATATGTAAGTATGTTCATCATGTTAACAGAATTTGAATTTTAACCCATAAAGATCAAATACTGATTGTAATTTATGTGATGCTTAACATTACCAGTGTCAATGCAATGTATCACGATCAAACAAAGATCTGAAAGTTGAGCCACCTATAAATACATATTGTATTGCTTTTGTAATTTTTCAAATAGTTGATTTATAATTCTATTCAGTCAAGAATTATAAAAATAACCTTTGAAGTTAAATTTTAATTGAGTTGAAAGAGCTATTTCACACAAAATGTGCAGTACAGGAGTTTGTTCAATTTCTGAAAGTATAATGTTGTGAAATATTGTGAGTTCGAAACTAATCCTTATACTGATGCATATTTGTGTATTACATTTCCCATTAAAATCAATTATATTGTTTAAACGAATGTTTAGATTTTTAACCAAATATGCAAGTGTCTTATATAATGTGATTGAACACATCCATGATGTAACACACTCCTGTACTTCTGTGAGGCGATCGTCAGACTGAATGTTTTTTATGGCTATTAGGTTCTATTGTTCTTCTTCTTAGTATGGTTTGTCAGTCGCTTTATAACAACAGGCTGTCACCGCTTAACTTTTTCTGTTCGATCGTTTGCCTTTCATAGTGAATATTACCAGTGTTTCCTCATTTTAATCACACTAAAATTACGCAATACTTTCTGTGTGGGCGCTAGCAGACCTTTATGGTCACGCCAGCAGAGACGGGACCCAATCCCAATTTTACCACAGAGACACCAATTTTGGTTCTTAATCCGATCCAAGGTGACAGTGCCACAATCAATCAATGTTAATGCATGTTTTTGTGTTGTTGGTTTGTAATTTTATTACTTTCCTATATAATCATGATTTTACTACTGTCCTCAAAGAGATACTTACTACTTCTGCTTCTTCTGCATGCTCCCAGGCATAACAAAATATCTTCCGATTGGAGTCCTGGATAATGTCGTCTACACTTTTTAATATTGGCCCTCTTTTGCTTGACATCAGCAATTCATATGATGGATTGTTGGGCACATGAAATAAATTCCGACATCTTTCCAAAACTGAGTCCATGCTTTCCCCAACTTTCACTGACAGCTAGAAAAGATAAAACAATATGTTATAATTATATATGAAATTATAAGTTTCACAAGGAGGATAGTCTTTAAATGAAGTCAAACGGACATTCCGTTACAGATATAACATTATTTGAATGTCATAACATAAATGTCATTACATAAATTCAGGCAACATGACCACAATAACATGGTCAGATACAAGAGTCCATTCTCACAAATTAGATAGGCGTTAGGCCCTTCACAATTGACTTTTAATTATTAACCAATTTCAACTCCTAATCGAGAACTCTGAATTTAATAATGACAACTCTACGACTCTGGATTTAAAAAAAGGGGTAAGCATGGATGTTTCATTTCCCCCATATAGGCTTGCATGCAGTAAAAATGTTGCCAAATTCTTCATACTTAATATGATGATTCCAGCCAACTTTTAAAACAAAGGGTGCCATTATCTTCAGTATACATTTGGCTAATTTTTTCTACTCTAGTCCATCTGACACACCAACTGCTTGCTTCTGTTACTAGTTTCTTTATGATGGACTGCAGCAATATAGTCAAACCAAGCACTACATCAGGAACTAATTCTACATCTCCTGTCTGAAGTGTTAATGAGATCTGTTTATATTCCTGCACAAAGACTTGATGTGGTTTATCTAATCAGGGGCGGACTGGCCACTGGCGTTGTGGCGATCGCCACATGGGCCGCTTGGTTTTGGGCCTCTCAGGGCCGGTTACTCACATTTTGTGGCCGTGCGAACATTTCTGACTGTGCGAAATTTTGTGACCGTGCGAAATTTTGTGACCGTGCGAAAATTTGTGACTGTGCGATTTTTTTTTGACCCCCCCCCCCCCCCCCCCCCCCACTTACGTGAAATTCACGAGGTGACTGACTGGGAAAAAAATTGGGGCAAACTTTTACGAAAATTTACTACCGGGACGACATACTTCTGCCTGACATGGTCAAAAAGGGCCGCTTTAATAATTTTGCCACGGCCGCTTTCAGGTCCCAGTCCGCCCCTGTATCTAATGCAAACTTGTCCAATGGCTCTAGTCTGCAAAGGCATACAGGAAGTCAAGTCAGCTACACAGGGTGCATATATTTGTGGTTTGTGTGACTTACATTTTGGTACATTCTCGTCAGATCTGTTATAGGAATGATCCAACTTGGGTTTTTTCGGTGCATCTGCAGAACCTGATGAATGCTTCTTGCTCCGTGAATGTGGTCTTTTCTATGCCATCGCTATTGTTCAAGACACTTCCTGTACCGCAACCTTAGCTTTGATATGTTGGTATGATTTCATATCACATGTAGCTAACACAGACCAAGGAACATTACATCGACATAGAAACGCTTTTTGGCATATGTGACAGAGGCAAAGTAACGAAAGACGAAACTATGTCTGTGGTTATGTTCTTTTATTGTGTGAAGATACAAAAAAAAACCTTTGGCCCTATAGGTAGGTGGTTTCCATCACTTGAAGTATCACTGGAAGCGATTCGGTTCAATTTCGCGACAGCTTCGTCGCCGTTTGCTGTGGTTGTCAGTGGGTGCCGGTCCATCTTCATTTCCTTCCTTTGGCCCTAAGAGTAGAGCCTCCGGAAAAGACCACTCTATAGTTCATAGTTTGGATGACAACATGGGGGGGATTACCCTGGTTTGAATCGCTAATGACTCCACAAAAATATCGCTTTATTTGACGTTGGTACGACACACAATTTGCCAAATTGTTCACTTTGACGCTAGTTGTGCATTCCTTGATCAAGTTAAGATTACATCTTACCAAAACACTTCAAGACGAAATATAACAACGGTGACGAATATCTGATCTTGTTCATTTTAATGTTTAATATCTCCGTTATCGTGTTCTGGAATCATTTATGCAGTAAATATGTCGAAAGCAATAAAAATGTGGTATTTTCTTCTCTCTCCGGACCGGTCTAACTTGACTAAGCCAAAATTCAGGATTAGGTCATCATTATGTATAATACTTAATACACCGTCATGCAAATCCCTCATTTGGCTGACTACTTTTTCCTTCAAATTCTTATAATTGGAGTGATCAACTTTATGTAAGGTGAGGCTTCCATCTAGTAATGTGCGACTTCTTGATATTATAGACTCCTCTTTTCCTTCTGCATCTTCATTCTGCATGACAGGAATTTGAAGGAAAAAGTAGTCAGCCAAATGAGGGATTTGCATGACGGTGTATGAATTTGCAAGAACGACGAAGAAACATCCGTCTATCAATCATGTATAAAATTCATGCAAATGATATAGCAATCCCAATTCCAGAACATATCCAACGTCAAACTACAACGACTACTAGACAATATCACCCAAAGAAATTCCGACTAGTCAAAGCATCCAAAAATGTGTATAAATACAGCTTTTTTGCAAATACAATATCAGAGTGGAACAACCTCCCTTCATCCGTCTTAGAGTCAAAAACCGTTGAATGTTTCAAAACCGGTGTAAATAAGCATGTAATGTAGATTAAGTTCATCTGGTCTGTTTCATCATTCGCCATTTTGTTTTTCTCAATTAGATGTTGCTCTAAGCAATTTTATTGAGTATTAATTTAGATTTAGATTTAGGAGGCCTATACGGGCATGTTTTTACATGATGCCAAAGCCCTGCTTCTGCTACAAACCCACAGCAATAGAGACAGGGAATGTATTCCTCTGCCTTCTTTGCCAAGATCTACCTTCGTAACACTCTAAGTGTGCCTTCTTTTCTGTCGTATACACGTAAATTGTGATGATAGTTTCCTAACCGTCGTAATCTTTCAAACTCTAGCGCCTGTTCTTTCTTTTTTTTTGCCAATGCCGCGGCTACTTCAGGAATGTCACTGTGATCTGTTAGAAGGTGCCGTTTCATTTTACCACAGTATTCTCTTTTGCAATATAAACAGGATTGTACGCTATCGTACCGACGCTGTCCACTGCTGTGCTTCTCATAGGGTGGTAACTTAATCTCTGGATACCGATCCTTGTATACCTTAACATGGACTGCTTTGCGCTGCCTTCTATCTACAGAATTAGAGTCTCTACTTCCACTTTCACTTTTTTTCCTTTTCCGCCCTCTCTGTGCATATTCAGATCCTTCATTCACTTTTTCTTGTAGAATAGAAGAATCACACTCTTCAGGTTCGGTTTCAATAACTTTGAGTATCTGAGTATCATCTTCAATTTCTCCCCCATTTCGTTCTTCTTCATCTTTTAGTAGTCTTCTATTGTACTCCAGGGTATCCTGAATATGTTCAATCCTGCATTTATATAGTTCTGTGGAGACTTTAAATTCTTTACCGCAATATGAACACTTCATACCTGGGCTACCATGGGTTGCGAGTTCAGGCTGGGTTACTACTTGTTCCTCTGTTGCCGATTCATCTGGGCTATCATGGGTGGCGAGTTCAGGCTGGGTCATGACCTGTTCCTCTGTTGCCGATTCATCTGGGCTACCATGGGTGGCGAGTTCAGGCTGGGTTACTACTTGTTCCTCTGTTGCCGATTCATCTGGGCTATCATGGGTGGCGAGTTCAGGCTGGGTCATGACCTGTTCCTCTGTTGCCGATTCATCTGGGCTACCATGGGTGGCGAGTTCAGGCTGGGTTACTACTTGTTCCTCTGTTGCCGATTCACCTGGGCTACCATGGGTGGCGAGTTCAGGCTGGGTTATTACTTGTTCCGCTGTTGCCGATTCATCTGGGCTATCATGGGTGGCGAGTTCAGGCTGGGTCATGACCTGTTCCTCTGTTGCCGATTCATCTGGGCTATCATGGATGGAGAGTTCAGACTGGGTTACTACTTGTTCCTCTGTTGCCGATTCATCTGGGCTATCATGGGTGGCGAGTTCAGGCTGGGTTACTTCTTGTTCCTCTGTTGCCGATTCATCTGGGCTATCATGGGTGGCGAGTTCAGGCTGGGTCATGACCTGTTCCTCTGTTGCCGATTCATCTGGGCTGCCATGGGTGGCGAGTTCAGGCTGGGTTACTACTTGTTCCTCTGTTGCCAATTCATCTGGGCTACCATGGGTGGCGAGTTCAGGCTGGGTCATGACCTGTTCCTGTGTTGCCGATTCATCTGGGCTACCATGGGTGGCGAGTTCAGGCTGGGTTATTACTTGTTCCGCTGTTGCCGATTCATCTGGGCTATCATGGGTGGCGAGTTCAGGCTGGGTTACTACTTGTTCCTCTGTTGCCGATTCATCTGGGCTGCCATGGGTGGCGAGTTCAGGCTGGGTTACTACTTGTTCCTCTGTTGCCGATTCACCTGGGCTACCATGGGTGGCGAGTTCAGGCTGGGTTATTACTTGTTCCGCTGTTGCCGATTCACCTGGGCTACCATGGGTGGCGAGTTCAGGCTGGGTTATTACTTGTTCCGCTGTTGCCGATTCATCTGGGCTATCATGGGTGGCGAGTTCAGGCTGGGTTATTACTTGTTCCGCTGTTGCCGATTCATCTGGGCTATCATGGGTGGCGAGTTCAGGCTGGGTTACTTCTTGTTCCTCTGTTGCCGATTCATCTGGGCTATCATGGGTGGCGAGTTCAGGCTGGGTTATTACTTGTTCCGCTGTTGCCGATTCATCTGGGCTATCATGGGTGGCGAGCTCAGGCTGGGTTACTACTTGTTCCTCTGTTGCCGATTCATCTGGGCTACCATGGGTGGCGAGTTCAGGCTGGGTTACTACTTGTTCCTCTGTTGCCGATTCATCTGGGCTATCATGGGTGGCGAGTTCAGGCTGGGTTATTACTTGTTCCGCTGTTGCCGATTCATCTGGGCTATCATGGGTGGCGAGCTCAGGCTGGGTTACTACTTGTTCCTCTGTTGCCGATTCATCTGGGCTACCATGGGTGGCGAGTTCAGGCTGGGTTACTACTTGTTCCTCTGTTGCCGATTCATCTGGGCTACCATGGGTGGCGAGTTCAGGCTGGGTTATTACTTGTTCCGCTGTTGCCGATTCATCTGGGCTATCATGGGTGGCGAGCTCAGGCTGGGTTACTACTTGTTCCTCTGTTGCCGATTCATCTGGGCTATCATGGGTGGCGAGTTCAGGCTGGGTTACTACTTGTTCCTCTGTTGCCGATTCATCTGGGCTACCATGGGTGGCGAGTTCAGGCTGGGTTATTACTTGTTCCTCTGTTGCCGATTCATCTGGGCTACCATGGGTGGCGAGTTCAGGCTGGGTTATTACTTGTTCCTCTGTTGCCGATTCATCTGGGCTATCATGGGTGGCGAGTTCAGGCTGGGTCATGACCTGTTCCTGTGTTGCCGATTCATCTGGGCTACCATGGGTGGCGAGTTCAGGCTGGGTTACTACTTGTTCCTCTGTTGCCGATTCATCTGGGCTACCATGGGTGGCGAGTTCAGGCTGGGTCATGACCTGTTCCTCTGTTGCCGATTCATCTGGGCTATCATGGGTGGCGAGTTCAGGCTGGGTTATTACTTGTTCCTCTGTTGCCGATTCATCTGGGCTATCATGGGTGGCGAGTTCAGGCTGGGTTATTACTTGTTCCGCTGTTGCCGATTCATCTGGGCTATCATGGGTCCCCATCACTTGAAGTATCATTGGAAGCGAATAGGTTCGATTTCGCACAGCGTCGTCGCTGTTTGCTTTTGTTGTCAGTGGGTGCCGGTCCATCTTCATTTCCTTCCTTTGGCCCTATAGTTAGGTGGTCCCCACTTGAAGTATCATTGGAAGTATCACTGGAAGCGATTAGGTTCGATTTCACGCAGCGTCGTCGCTGTTTGCCTTTGTTGTCAGTGGGTGCCAGTCCATCTTCATTTCCTTCCTTTGGCCCTATAGCTGGTCCCCATCACTTGGAAGTATCATTGGAAGCATCACTGGAAGTGATTAGGGTTGTTAGCCGGAGTGTTCGTTCACTCCTGGAGGGTAGCCAGTTGTCCGTCGGGAGGTTCGATCACGCCTGGTGGGTAGCCGGTTGATCGACGGGGGACGTCAGCCGCTACGTCAGCCGCGGGAGACCGAACACCTCCAGTAACTCAATCTTGGCGTCTGGAGACAGCTTACAGCTGTTTATGCTTTCAATGATGTGTTCGAGACCCTCAGTTCTAACACCTCTCCCTACCTCTGTTCTCCCGTCAATCCCTCCCTCAACACTCCACACCTTGTCGGCCGGAACAGTCGCACCCAAATATCTGAACTCCTTTTCATTCGGCAAGTTCTTAATGGGTTTCCCATCTACCCAATACGTCGGTGCTCGTTCTCTGATGCGACCATGCACGACTCTAAGTGCTGCGCACTTTTCGACATTCAGCTTAAGGCCTGCGTCGACATAAAAGCGTTTGCTAACTTCAAGAAGTAATGATGCATCATCAACGGACTCCGCCAGCAAGCACAGATCATCGGCGAATGCGAGACACGGTACTTGATCTTCTGGGTTCTCGCCCCAGCGAAAGCCAGGGAGAGTCTCGAGAACCCTTAGGAGAGGATCTGTAGTGAGATTGTATAGCACCGGACTTGCGGTACCTCCCTGCAAGACCCCTCTATTGATCGGGATCTTACCTGACCTCCATTCGCCGACCTCAAGCCTGGTGTGCGCCGAGCTATGGAGTTGTTCTATGAGGTCGACGAAGTGCATATCGAACCCCCGGTTTCTGAGGGTTTCCACCAGGGCGGTGTGCGGTATGGAGCCAAACGCATTCTTCAGATCCAGGAATATTAGTTCAAGGTTCCGTTTTTGGGCTTTCGCTATTCTGATCGCCTCAAACATTAGGAATAGGTTTGGATCCGTTCCCGTACCCTCCTTGAAACCACATTGCCTTGGGGACATGGGAGCATGGGCGGTTATCCGAGCAGCCAAGACCCGACCAAAGATTCTTACGCTGATATCACTGACGCTTATGGGACGCCAGGATTTAGGTAGTGCCGAATCACCACCTTTTTTCCCTATGAGGATCGTCTTGCTTTCGTGAACACGCTCCGGTAATGCACGGCAACACAACCACATATTCAGCAGACCTGTCATAAGGTGGACAGAATCCTCATCTTTCTTCAGCTGACACCTAGAAACCTGATCGGGGCCTGCAGCGATGCCTTGGCCCGGCTTATCTATGGCAGCCTGGACCTCCTGCTCGGATACGGGGTCATTAATCCCCGTGTACTCCCATAACGGTCCAATACGCCAGTCGGACAAGTTACTTGCTGAGATGTTTCGCTCGAACAGATCTCTGAAGTAGTCTTCCAGCTCCATTTTAGGTACCTCGCACGAGCGTGACATAGGACCGTCCAATACCAGTTTAGCGGCCGCCGACTTACTGCCCTCTTTCCACAGCTTGCGCACCCGTCTTTCATTATATCTCCAGGTCGCTTTCGCCTGTTTGGCTGGCGTTGCACGTCTCGATTTCTCACGCCTTCTTTTAGCCGGTCCACGCCTTCCTGCCTTCGCCGGTTCTACCCGAATCGTCCTCGGGTCCACTGGTCCGTCCGACGTTGCCGCAATAATCCTAGTAGATATGCGGTCCATGCCCTCGCCGTCATATACACCGGCGTTTACCCTTAACTTGATGAGATCCCCAATCTGCTTGTCAACGATTCGCGAAGTCGTTGTAAAGGCCCTTGATCCTCCCGCTACCCCAGGCTTTGCACGGTGCTGGTCGTGGTACTTTGAACCTAGCCAGGATCTCGGACACCACCCCATGCAGTACTTTCTGCTTCCTGCGAGCATCGAATACAGCCTTCTCACGTGCTCGTATCTTCCTGGCCTCATACCCCCAGAAAGCCCTAACCTGCCTAGCCGTCTTGCCCGTCCTATCTCCTACATCCTCGGCTGACCTGTGCCTATTTACTTCCGCTAATGCTACCTCTTCCTCGCTCCAGACCCGAGCCCTGATCCGCTTGGCTGCCACACTCATCCCCCGCTGCGGCTGCCCGGAGTTTGCGGCCTGACCTCGGCAGTGCCTGGCGTGCTGGGTCCACGCCGCCAAGTTATTAAACACGCGCCCACAATTGTTCATCACCCCGCATAAGATTGTAACATGTCTACATGCGTGCCGCTTACTCATGTGGCTCATCAGGCGTTTTGTCCCTGAGTAAGTCTCACCGCACGTTGGGCAAGCGGTTAGCTGTTTTTGCACGCCATACAGCTCTGTCCTTAGGCACCTTCCTCCAGACTTGCGGACAGGTGGGTTATTGATGATAGCCTCCACAATCGGGTGTCCGTGATGCGAGGTCATCTATATCATCTTTTGTAAACTGCTTTAACAAACATCGACTGGTTTAAGTATTCTGTTTTTACCAAATCATCAGATCACCAAATTTTCCTCAGAGTGTGTTTATATTGATTTGCTAACTGCTTTAACACCAGGGTTATTCATTGACCAAGTCAAGAGGAATGTTTTTACCAGGTTTCCCCTTCAAATTAGAAGTTCTTCCCCACACAGCATCATGGGCTATGATCTAATTGAATTCCTTCTACCGCGTAGTAATCATTCAAGATGTGCATCAAGAGCTTGATTATACATAGTGATTGCCATTGAGGATTTGTGCGACTGTTACAGAACTGTAGATGTCTGCCTCAACCCAAGCTTCATCAAGATCACTTCCTTCAATAAAACAACCTATACATCGTAATGAACAGAGAGAATGATATGGAAAGCACGAGGATGAAAGATTAACTTGTTCTTGAATTGTGCATCCAAATACTCAAGCTTAACAACTCTCTTGTACAAATCCATATCCATAGTGACATGTACCCTCTTGTCAGGACCAGACACTAGATTACTGAGCTTCCATAACTGATCAAGACATGAGAGGGCAATCCTTGGGGGTATTTTTATTTACAATTTGTTTTCTTTTTGTATCCGTGGTTATTTTGTCCTTTCATGGTACAGTTACTTTTAGCAGTAGGAATTGGGTTTAGCATCTGGTTTAAAGTATCAAAATTCATGATTTTGGATGTTTCGTGATTCAGAGTAATACCCCTTGCTTTACAAATAATTCTTCTGGTGTCTAATTTATAGCAGTAATTCTTCGGACCTCCCATCAGTAAGGTTATTATCCAGCCTCTGTCTCTAGGGTTGATCTCGTTAGTTAATTCTCCAAGATTATTTCCAAGAAGAGGAAATATTCCTCCCTTCCGGTCAACATACATAACCCTATCTGTAACAAAATAGAGTATAGAGTCGTCTTTCAAAGCCTCTAGTAGGCCTACACTGTACAACTTGAGTCTTGTGTATGCAGTTGTAAAGACAGCAACTTCATTGGTATGAGGATTATGTTGTTTAAAACTATCTTTATACTTATAGTAAGCCTCACTGAGATATTCATTGTGAAATGTGAGGTCATCCATATCATCTTTTGTAAACTGCTTAACAAGTTCAAAACATCGGCTGGACTGTTTAAGTATTCTGTTTTTACCAAATCATCAGATCACCAAATTTTCCTCAGAGTGTGTTAATATTGATTTGCTAACCGCTCTAACACCAGGGTTATTCATTGACCAAGTCAAGAGGAATGTTTTTCCCAGGTTTCCCCTTCAAATTAGCAGTTCTTCCCCACACAGCATCATGGGCTATGATCTAATTGAATTCCTTCTTCTACCTCGTAGAAATCATTCAAGATGATGTGCATCAAGAGCTTGATTATAGTGATTGCCATTGAGGATTTGTGTGACTGTTACAGAACTGTAATTGTCTGCCTCAACCCAAGCTTCATCAAGACCACTTCCTTCGATAAAGCAACATAAATACATCATAATGAACAGAGAATAAGGTTTATCACAAATAGAAAAAAAGCCATTGATTATCCTTTTCTGATGCATTGTGGGTGGATTGTGGGTGCAAATCTGCTCCATTTACGAACCCACAATGCATCAGAAAAGGATAATCAATGGCTTTTTTCTATTTGCGATAAACCTTATGATATGGAAATCACCAGGATGAAAGATTACCTTTTCTTGAAGTGTGCATCCAAATACTCAAGCTTAACAACTCTCTTGTACAAATCCATATCCAAAGTAACATGTACCCTCTTGTCAAGACCAGACACTAGATTACTGAGCTTCCATAACTGATCAAAGCATGAGAGGGCACTCATGAGTAGGAGCAATTATAATAGGTGAATTATATATGCCTATCAACTTAAATAATTACAAAATAAACAGCATAAAATTGGAATATTGATTATGATATGTTAACCATCATTATGAACATTATTATACATATTATTTTTGACAGCGAAAAATTTGGCTATTTTGATAAAGAATTATTGTGCATCCAAATTCTCTTAAAGCTTAACAACTCGTTTGTACAAATCCATATCTAAAGTGACATGTACCCTCCTGTCAAGACCAGACACTAGATTACTGAGCTTCCATAACTGATCAAGGAATGAGAGGGTACTCTTAGTAGGAGCATTTTATAATAGGTGAATTATATATGCCTTATCAAGTAACATAATTAAAAAATAAATAGCACTCCGGCACCGGTAGAGCAAAAAATTGGAATAGAAAGGAAATTATTAAAACAAATTCACATCAAAAAATCATACTGATAATCATCTTTCTCATGGCTTTGTGGGTTATCATGGTTGGTCCAATCATGGTAGGACATTTCCCAGAGGACTTGTTTTGCAAAAACATGTGCCTGTATGATGTGGTAACCACATAAAACTTGACAAATTTAAAAGTTGTGTCCACATGCAGTGGACTAACAGGAAATGCCTCCTGGCTACAAAATCTGTTAATATTGGCTAACTGCTTATCATCAAACAAAACCACAGAAACTATATTGGATGTCACATTGTAAGTGCGCACATAGTTGTTATCCGCCATTTTATGAATCACCTCAGTTATTGTGCTGGTCTTCTCTTTATTTGCCTTGTGTTCTCCTTCAAGTTTTTACAGGCGGACTCGGCAATGACTGTATAAATCTTGATGTTTAGTTTTTCTAAAATATATTGAAAAACGAGGATCCTTTTGCGGAAACTCACTCTGTTCCAGTTGGTCCCACTTATTAAGGACAACACTTAAACATGTCGTGTATTCTGCATAGTCTTGGCAATGTATGAGGCCTTTGTGAGTAGCACTTACTCAGATATCTGCCAATACCATTTTGCAAAATTGCTCTGATAATCTCAACTTGTCCTTGATGTAGGCACGCACGTTACGTTCAATGTGGGTCAAACATAGTAGACCTGCAGCATGGGGGAAGGACTCTGAAAGGGCCTGGGAAAGTGCCTCCACACCATCTGTAATAAAGCATTTTAATGTCTCCTTAAGATGCGGCTTCTCTTGTGTAATTGAATCAAACAAGACTCTGTAGGTTGACCGTTTTAGGTTATGAGTTATCATTGTTGGTCCAATCATGGTAGGACATGTTCCAGAGGACTTGTTGTGTAAAAACAAGTGCCTGAAAGATGTGGTTACAACATAAATGTTCCCAAATTTAAAAGTGGTGTCCATGTACAGTGGACTAACCGGAAATGCATCCGGACTACAAAATCTGACTATATTTGATAACTGCGAATCGTCAAATAATACCACAGACACTATGTTGGATGTCACATTGTATGTGCGCACGAAGTCGTCATCAGCCATTTTATGAAACACCTCGGTTATTGTGCTGGTGCTCTATTTTCTTCAAAACAAAATTCCAAAGATACTTCTCTAGCAGAAACTTGGCCACTTGCAAATGTCAGTCTGTTATGAGTGTTCCTACAGATAGACCCTGGCTGTACACAAATTCCAATCCCTGCTTTAATCCCTGAAGTTCCATTGCATTGCTATTCTTCACCTCTGTAACCTAATGACAAAAGAGAAACAGCAAAATGGCAAAAAGAAAATAAACATCAAGTTTTATATAGAACTTTATGTGTTTGTAACGTTTGATTATATCAGCAATCAGATGTGTGTAGAAAGAGAACATTTGAGGGCCAACACAAGATCCTTGAGGCAAACCGAAGTTGAGAACATGCGAGTCGGAAAACTCATTGGCAATTTTAACATTGCATGTGCGTCGATAGAGTAATAAACGAAACCAGCTCACAACATTTCCTCTAAATCCAAAATCATTGGACAATCTGTTAGGATATCATGATCAATTGTGTCAAAAGCTGCTGATAGGTCTAACAATACGGAAAAAATAGCTCGCCGATTGGCGTAGATCATTCTCACTAACATGTTTATTTACACGTGACAAAGACTTCAGTGACAACTTCTCCTACTTCATATTTGGAGAACTGCAGCCTTTTCCACTTCCTACGTCTTAGCTCCTATGCAGTACAGACCTCAAGAGCATCTTGAGTGTTTGGATGATTTGCCAGAACAGGATGGTCTACAGATAATAAAGCTTCAGTATCATTTTCTTTCTGTTCTTTCTTCTTTTTCTCTCTTATCTTTATTTTACTGTTTGCTCAGGATTTCCTGCGAACAGAAATGAGCTTCCCGAATTCCCCATTTTTTCCTGTCGGGGAGAAGATATCCTTAGTTAATTGCCAAGTGGAATTATTTTAGCTACCAGATTATCATACTTGGTTTGCAGACACAGATTAGGGCTGAGGAAGATGCATTATCTACCGCAAAGATGGGCAATGACACTGCACATTTTCTTGTTAGTTCATACATTTTAACACCAGTTAAGACAGAGTACAAATACTGTTGATTAACATTTGGCTAATTAATTATTGATCACTGCAACAGCATGTTCAATGTGTCCTTTTGTTAACTCAACAAATAATGTTGGATCTGAGAATGTGTACCTAAGCAGTACACACCCAGTACATGTGCAGCAAGTACTATCCACTCTGCAAAATTCAGGTACACTTGTTATGTCCTTCTTTACCACACATTTTACAGTGCACATGAAATTTCAGTTTATCTTTACAAGATTCACTCAAGAATGATTTTTTTTTTTTTTTTTTTTTCATTAGTTGAATAAATTCCGCAGAGTTCCTATGATATGTTGAGCGAGAAAGTAGTGAAGTGACTGTGTAGGCTATCATGTGTTCCCAGATGCATTTAAATCAATACGATGAAGATTTTTAAAATGGCTACATTCATTTCCACAACTGTAGAATTCAATGAAGGTTTTTATGCAGTTATTCCAGAATAGATACAATATTTTAGCATTTATTTGATGGTATGTTGTTTCACCCCAAAACTCATCATCATATCAGCAGCAGCAGCAGCAGTGTCCGGGTCCTGCCAAATCATCTTCGGGTAGCTAGACATGTGAATCAGTTATCATCTGGTCCGGGTCCTGCCAAATCATCTTCGGGTAGCTAGACATGTTAACCAGTTATCATCTGGTCCGGGTCCTGCCAAATCATCTTCGGGTAGCTAGACATGTGAATCAGTTATCATCTGGTCCGGGTCCTGCCAAATCATCTTCGGGTAGCTAGACATGTGAACCAGTTATCATCTGGTCCGGGTCCTGCCAACCATCTTCGGGTAGCTAGACATGTGAATCAGTTATCATCTGGTCCGGGTCCTGCCAAATCATCTTCGGGTAGCTAGACATGTGAATCAGTTATCATCTGGTCCGGGTCCTGCCAAACCATCTACGGGTAGCTAGACATGTGAATCAGTTATCATCTGGTCCGGGTCCTGCCAAATCATCTTCGGGTAGCTAGACATGGGAATCAGTTATCATCTGGTCCGGGTCCTGCAAAATCATCTTCGGGTAGCTAGACATGTGAATCAGTTATCATCTGGTCCGGGTCCTGCCAAACCATCTTCGGGTAGCTAGACATGTGAATCAATTATCATCTGGTCCAGGTCCTGCCAAACCATCTTCGCATAGCTAGACATGTGAATTTGTGAATCAGTTATCATCTGGTCCGGGTCCTGCCAAACCATCTTCGGGTAGCTAGACATGTGAATCAGTTATCATTTGGTAAAAAGATTTATATTGACCCGAGGGGTCTGGAAACTCATCTCTGGTTTTCCAGATCCAGCAGCTAGGAACTGTCGATTTCCTCTAGGGAAAGATTTATATACAATATCCGTGTCATCTTAAGTTGGAGATTTATTTCAGCGGGTGTGCTGTTTCTCATAATATTAGTGCGACCTGGTTCACTGGATTCATCCCAAGTTGTCATCATCAGACAAGTTGGTTTCCTAATCATCTTGTCAGCGTCATACAAACAAACTAATAGAAGTCCTCTACGGCCAGGTACAGGCACATTTTAGGACTTTAATTCCATCATCACAAACACCATCACAATAAATGTACATCCCCTCTCCTTTATATCAAAGTGTAAAAAGATATTTCTACCTGCTAAATACGCTGATCTCCTAAATCCAACAAACGGTAGAATGTACAGACTGCTAAGTCAACAAAATCCAACAACCTATTACATTACATTGCATTACAAATTAATTGTACAGTATGCTAAACCCAACAAAATCCAACAACCTCATCAATAGCTACCATGCTAAATCCAACAAATTCCAACTAAGTATTACTCTACTACCCTGCTAAATCCAACAGAATCCAACACAACAGAGTCCAACAAAATATTAGTTGTTGGATTCTGTTGGATTAAGCAGGGTTAGGGTTTATGAAATTTGAGAAATAAAGTAGTATAATGTAACATATATTCCTATAAAGTATAGTATAACATAACTTTATTTCGCAAATTTAAAATTAGCACTATTTTAGGGTGTGTTCAATTTCTTGAATCTGGGAATGCTAATGTTAGATTCAATGCAAAATTGTTAGTTTCCCGGGTATTTGATTTGGCAAATCGTCATCCCTCGCATAATACTCTAAATTAAATCCTTCACAAAGTTAAGTGATTTTTCAGTATATCTCACCACTTACTAACAGCACAGGGTGGTTATGTCACTTGGTAATACATTGGATAGATCTTACTCTACTTCAAAAATCAATATTGTTATTCAGTGGATTCACGGAATCGTGCCCGATCTGTGTCCATACATCTCTTTCCAAGATAGCTGAGAATCTCAATGCCACATACATTACTTATTTTGTGCATGATATGTCCGTATGCGTAAATATCAGTGCCAGGAGTATGTCCTGTTGAACTGTCTATCAACTCTGGTGCCTTTAAAGGATAGCTGCCTCTCCATTGGACGTACTCTCTATGGAATGACGCTCAGAAATCTGGGCGGAACAGAGCTTAGGAATCACTTTGTCATTCTCTTTTTCTTTCTCTTTCTCTGTGTGATGAAGTTTGGTACACAAACTTTCATAATATAATCTTTTGTTTTATGGCAAATAGAGGTTTTTGGGAACATTGATTTTTGAATTTTTGAGTTTCTATGTACATTTTTCACAAATCCAACATTTTTTGAATGCCGCGTTGCATCGCTTCTTTACAAGTTTCACACACGAGCCGTGGTAAACTCCCTGACACTTGTTGCAAACTATTGTCCATTTGTTGGTGTCTTCCCGTGCTTTGCAGACTCCACATATCTGAAGGGAAAAAAAGTATGTTCAAATATGTTAGATCTCTGGTGTCTGTTATAACATAAAGATTCTTATGACTCAAATAATATCCCAGGAATAATATATACATTTTTAGCGGAATGTCATGTGAAGATTGTACCAGGTTACCTTTAACACAATCATGCTTCCTTTAGGTAATAAGTATACACTTGAAATAAGGTATTTTACAATTTCAGATTGTGCGAGCTGTACCGATCTTTTGGAAAATAGACGGGATCAAGGATCTTTAATCCTTCAAAAGAAATCATGTTCTTATGTCCCCTCTTCTATAAGTGGATAGTAGACATACAGGAGACACCATTGGTCAACATCAACACCATATGCCCAATCACCGACTTCGTTTCATTAAATTCTTCAATCCAGTAATGTTCATGCTGCTCATTAAACCTACGCCATATACTCTCTATGGACTGGTTGTGTTGGGAAGTTCCAAACATAACTGAATTATGAAAGGCAAATCTATCGTTATCATTCCTTCTAAGGTACCTCTGTATTTGGCCAGTAACTGTATTTTCAGTTCCATAATCACTTCTCAATCTGGCTGGTATTACATTACTGCTGGCCACATGTCAGTGTAGTATCTGGCCACTATATTGGCATCCAAGACAACAGTGGGATTCAACCACAGAAGCTTTCTAGAAAAACCATCAATGCAGCCATGGATTCTTATCCCAACGTCACAAAGTTTATCATGTTGATCAGCATGCCATGTGTAGTTAGGGCCTAGGGAGTAGACTGTAGGAGACGTTGGGCACTCTCCCAATTCATCCGGGCTTCCCTGTTGCAGGCCATGTTGAAAAACATCACAACGATCCATTACAAGCTGGATGTAGTGCATTTATGTGCACCATTTCCTCCTATGTTTAGAACACAGGAGGCATATTTGAGATGATTGACAAGTTTCTTTCCACAGTGAATGTAGTCCTGATCAGCAAGATTACATAGTATAGTTTTGCCTGGAGCATCTACCAATTGCCCACTCATTATATAGTTTTTACAAGCTCATCCTTCTGACCTTTTACAATCCTTTCCTCCACTAGCTCATGGATTGTGACTTGGTCCACATTTGTTCGCTTCGTCGCATCCTTCAAGACTGTGTTGAAGGCTTCAGCACACTGGTTGTCATATTTGTTGGGAGGATCTCCCGACCCAGCGGCTGTCCTTACCGGTCTTAACATACACATTTTGATCGTTTCAGTCAAAAGGCTTAATTCGGCCTTTGCCCGAGGTCATCCATATTTTAAGATCGTCTGGTATTGTTTTTTCAAAGGCACATAGATTTCTTTCAAAATCTTCCTCATCCTGACTAGCTACCAGTCCACTTACTCTATTACCTTCATATTCACTGTCCAGAATATCTGTCATGTTTTTGTTTTGTTTGATGGCAGGACCGTTTAAGGCTGGCCTCAAAGTCTGTCACAATTTGATTTGGCAGAAGGCGCTGACCAGTTGTTACAAAGCACCCTTGGCCCAATGCGTCGAGGATTGTTCTGTAATGTGCACTGTCATAATTTGGTGATCAGGATGGGGATTGTTTTGAATGTTCCATCTATGAAGAAAAATGTCTGCACTGACCATCGATCCCAGCTGTATTGCATCTGAAAATACTGCCACACCTACTTGGTTGTCAAGGTGCCATTGGCCACCCCAGTTCTCAGCCCAAACACATTGGATATTGACACCAGCGATGGTCCTTGGGATACCAGGCCACATCGATCCTCTAAAACTCACAAAGTTTATCATGTTGATCAGCATGCCACTTGAAATAAGGTATAACAATTTCAGATTGTGCGAGCTGTACCGATCTTTTGGAAAATAGACGGGATCGAGGATCTTTAATCCTTCAAAAGATATCATGTTCTTATGTCCCCTCTTCTATAAGTGGATAGTAGACATACAGGAGACACCATCGGTCAACATCAACACCATATGCCCAATCACCGACTTCCTTTCATCATCTTAAATTCTTCAATCCAGTAATGCTCATGCTGCTCATTAAACCTACGCCATATACTCTCTATGGGCTGGTTGTGTTGGGAAGTACCAAACATAACTGAATTATGAAAGGCAAATCTATCGTTATCATTCCTTCTAAGGTAAATCTGTATTGGGCCAGTAACTGTATTTTCAGTTCCATAATCACTTCTCAATCTGGCTGGTATGATATTACTGCTGGCTTCATAGTCAGTGGAGTAGCTGGCTTCCTCCATGGCATCCAATACAACGTACAGCGGGGCTCAATCCAAGAAGCTTTCTAGAAAAGATATCAATGCAGCCATGGATTCTTCTCCCAAAGTCACACAAGTGTATCATGTTGATCAGCATGCCATGTATAATTGAGTCCTTTGGAGTGAATTGCCGTCTGTGCAACCTTCTCTGAAGTCCTTCATAGTCCACAACTGACATTGCATCCCATGTTTGGTCCCTTGTAACAAGCAAGTTATACTGAAGTCTCAAAGCCTTGGAAGTAGAATTGCCATCTGTGTAACCATCTCCTACAATTTTTCTAAAGTCCTTCATAGTCCACAACTGACATTGCATTCCTTGTTTGAACTCGCATGTTCTTTAACCATGCCTTCTCCTTTATTAATTTGTTCAAGGCATTCACATACTTTGCAGGCCATGTTGAAAAACATCACAACGATCCATTACAAGCTGGATGTAGTGCATTTATGTGCACCATTTCTTCCTATGTTTAAAACACAGGAGGCATGTTTGAGATGATTGATCAGTTTCTTTCCACAGTGAATGTAGTCCTGATCAGCAAGATTACACAGTACAGTTTTGCCTACTGATTGCCCACTCATGACAAAGTTGGGCGACTCAACACGAAATCTTACACCCTCTGTTGACATGGCATTTTCAAGATAAAGTTTACGGCACCTTGAATCACTATCAGATGCATTGCCAACTAGAGGTCCCAGGGTGGGTTGCAGATGCTTGAAATTGTATAAATCAGTGATGATCTCCAGCTGCTGCCACACCATATCATGTGTAAATTTGTTGCAGCAAGCTTGTAGCAGCATAACCATTGCTAAACTATATTTGTGTAGCATGTTCATAGCCAGCAATCTTATTTTTGCATGTGCATAGCCAGCAATCTTATTTTTGCAAAGTCAGTCTCTAGTCTGGTGTAGGCATTGTCGTCGTCATCAATCACATGGACAAAGCCTGGGTCACATTCATGAGTGGGCCCCTTCTTCCCACTAAACCTGCAATATTCATCACTTTTGGAATCCCATTGGACCTGTTTGGAACTGTTTCATCTTCAGCAGTTTGTACTAAAACTGGACCGTTAATGCCATTTGTATATACTGGCTATGTAGTTAAACTGTCTATCGTTGTGTGGTTCAGGCTTGTGGTTGAACCTGTGTTTGGCTTGGCGTGTGACCTTTTCTGTGTACTTTCACTTGGTCCACACAAGTTCTGACTGATAAGTCGGGCAGACGAGGACCGCCAATGATACGAAGGGCATCATACAACCCTTTTGTTACATTGCCATATCTCCTGCCTTTTGCTTTTTTGATAAATTAGAAGTGATGTCCTTAATGAATTTTAGGCAGCCTTTTTCATATGCTCTGTTTAAGTTTTCAATGATAGCACTTACATCACCTTTCTGGAGAACTCGCTGATCTTGTCATTCAGCCTTTGCTTCCTATTAAATTTTGGTCAACACTAACTTGGCACGTTTAGCAGGCTTGGGATAACATTTGCAATCTGTTAAGTATGCTTTTCCTCCGCTTTGTTAAAATCCTGTCCATCTGGGCATTTATCGCCGGCAACACATTCCACTCCATTCACTGGTCCCTACAAATAAATTGATATACATCCATTATACTTTTACATCATATGTAATATTTTGTTGGCGTCTTATCTAATTCACAAAGTCAAAATGGTCATTCTTAAGTTACATTTTCAGAAAAAAATGGTTAAGGCCGTGTTTTTAACTGTCCTCTATATGGAACCATATTTAGTTCATAAAGAAACAATACATTATATGGAAAGAATAATGAGAGTGCAGTCTGAGAATTAAAACATGTTTAAAAGTGTTTATATTGCAACATACAATATAGGCAGTGTGATTGATTAATTGTTCATGCATAGGGTATGAAAGTGATGTAATCTCACACTGTCCATCAAAAATAACTAGTCCGTATTTCAAAATGCTAGAGTTAATTTTTGAACATATAATTTCGCAATTGATCACATTACACAAAACAAAGATTGTTGCATACCTTCAACAAACACACCACGTCTGAAACCACTCAAGAGTTTTTGCATTTTTCCTTGGAGGCACATTGAACAAACTTCTCTTCCCGAATGTGATAGTTGTAGTGATCAGGTGAATTATCTACGGTTCTGTATCGTTTACAAAAGCAGTAGCGGTTATACTGGTAACACTTCTGATTCCCACACCAAAAGTTGGTAGTATTGATGCTTTTTCGCCAGTGGACGTTCTTGCATTTATTGTGGAAAAACTGCCCATCTGGGCATTTGGGTCCGCAGCACACTCTACTATCCATTTACTGGTCCCTACAAATGAATTAATACACATGTATATTCATCATACTTCCTCTTTACAGAACATATTTCACTGCCTGTCGGGAAAGGGAGAACACAATTTCCTGAATACTATTAGTACATACTGCATGAAAGATATTGAATGTATGCACTTACAAGCCCATTGACAGGCAGTCAGCATCATTGGATTCTTGATCTTTACAGGTAGGAATACTCTTGCTTAACAATTTCTTAAATCTTAAATCATGCTGACTTGTGCAGATATCTTCGGAAACAGGTCCGCTATCATGCTGACTTGTGCTGATATCTTCGGAAACAGGTCCGCTATCATGCTGACTTGTGCTGATATCTTCGGAAACAGGTCCGCTATCATGCTGACTTGTGCTGATATCTTCCGAAACAGGTCCGCTATCATGCTGACTTGTGCTGATATCTTCCGAAACAGGTCCGCTATCATGCTGACTTGTGCTGATATCTTCCGAAACAGGTCCGCTATCATGCTGACTTGTGCTGATATCTTTGGAAACAGGTCTGCTATCATGCTGACTTGTGCTGATATCTTCCGAAACAGGTCTGCTATCATGCTGACTTGAGCTGATATCTTCGGAAACAGGTCCGCTATCATGCTGACTTGTGCTGATATCTTCCAAAACAGGTCTGCTATCATGCTGACTTGTGCTGATATCTTCCGAAACAGGTCCGCTATCATGCTGACTTGTGCTGATATCTTTGGAAACAGGTCTGCTATCATGCTGACTTGTGCTGATATTTTCCGAAACAGGTCCGCTATCATGCTGACTTGTGCTGATATCTTCCGAAACAGGTCCGCTATCATGCTGACTTGTGCTGATATCTTTGGAAACAGGTCTGCTATCATGCTGACTTGTGCTGATATCTTCCGAAACAGGTCCGCTATCATGCTGACTTGTGCTGATATCTTCCGAAACAAGTCTGCTATCATGCTGACTTGTGCTGATATCTTCGGAAACAGGTCCGCTATCATTTTACATCACATTTAATATTTTGTTGGCGTCTAATCTAATTCAGTTTGTACAATATCTAAAACTGCACGGTCCTCTATGCAACCATTTGGTTCATTTTTTATTTTATCCAACTGTTTTTCAGGACAATTACTACACAAAATTACAAGTGGATTGACATAGTTATAATTAAGCCTACCTTTCCCATCGCATATACAATTTGGTTTCTCCGGAAGCGGAGTCCCATCCATGGCCATAAATTATCTTGGATCCATGCGCTCTTTTGCTGATCCTGCTTTTGGCTTTACCTCTGACTTCTTCTTAGGATTGCATTTATTGGTAGCTCATTCTGTTCCTCTTGCAGAAAGATTACAAGTGGATTGACGTTATAATTAATCATACCTTTCCCATCGCATATACACTTTGGTTCCTGCGGAAGCGGAGTACCATCCATCGCCAAGAACTCCCTCGGATCCATGTGCTCTTTTGCTGATCCTTTTGGCTTTACTACTGACTTCTTGGGATTGCCTTTCTTTGGAATCTCATCTTGCTGTTCCTCTTGCAGAGGCTGATGGCAATTTTGGGCCTAATGGTGTCTACCAGATCTGCACAGATCTATTCCAAGTAGGCGTTGATATCATCGTTGTCCTCTGGTAATGCTATGAAAAATCACACAAGTTTGCATATTATCAAGGAATGTTTTGTTACATCAATTTATCAAACATTACACACCATATCATGGAAAATGAATGAATAATTACTTGAAAAACGTTTATAATGCATGCATAAAATACTTACAAGGTGGTACGTCGCTTGGAGTACTGATATTGAGCAACTTCATTCCCAGTAAAGTAACCAAGCCATCAATGGTAAACCGCTGGAGATCAACAGCCTTGTTGATGTTGAGACTGGTCCGTGCAGACACATCACGCGGTTACCTAACCGCGCTTGTTTTATATGAGGGGCATGCTTGTGCGCGCCTAATGGGGCGGGTTTCTAAATTGAATGAAATATCCACAAAAAGAATTTTTAGGCCTAAATGTTTATTTAAAAAAAATGCTACACAGTGATCAAGAATTGTTTGTAAAGGTTGGCATATAAATAAAAGGATTCACACAAAAATTATTAACAACAATTAGAAAATTAGGCCAAATTATTTATAATGTCTATTCTTCTGGGTCTGTTGTTCTCTCAATCTCTTCGTACACGACTTGGTATAATACCCCATCAATCGTTGCAGTTTCCGTTATACGTCTGTAGACAACACCTTTTTCAATCTCCTTCGGATTTTCTACTAATTGCTGCAACATGTTGTGTGGCAGCTTCAACACTCTCTTGCGTACTGTTCGGATTCTCTCCGTTGCCCCCCTCTTTCCATCATCGCGTTTCTCCGACTTGTTTCCTGCTGGGGAAGCACTGCTTGCATCGCCAACATTCATGGTTATCCATCTGTCTCATTAGGTTATTCATCTGTAAGGGAGAACAAAGAAAAAAAATACAACCAGTCAGTTTTACAGAAAAATTATGTTTTTCTTGACTTTTGAAAGATTTCTCTTTCTTTGGTTGTTTGATTAGACAACCCCCCCCCCCCCTTTTTTTGGCATAGATAGGATATTTTATAAAACTTAAAAAGTTTTATACAACAATAACAAAACAAGTTTACTATCACTTGTTTTTATCAATATTTCTACACAAAAAAAAAATTATTTGTAAATCAAATGTTTACAAAATATTTCATCACGATGACCATACGTGTCTCTGATGTTCATCAGGGTTCCCCTCTCCAAAGCGCTTACTGGCTTGTACAGCATATCCTTGTAAGTAATCCTTGATTAAAAAAAAGACATTCATAAATATTCTCGAGATTTGATATTAGCAGAAGCTTCAATATAACTAATTTACCTTTGAGACTTTTAATTTTGTGGAATTTGCTTTAGTCTATCCAAAGCTAATGTTTAACCATGAACAATCAAAATCAAAGTTGTGTTAGATTTTTGAAATAAATCATCCATGTATTAAATGTAAGCATTCTTCATAAAAACAGCCTTTGACTTTTATTACTTAACTTTAATAGAGAATTTTGGAATGCGATATATAAATAAATGTGACAAAACCGGGCATTTAAAGGTTAATTTACTTGTAGTTATCTTCAAGCTCATTTTAGACATCAATTAGTGTATGTGTCTCTTACATCCAGATGAGATCACAAAATCAAGGAACATGAAGGTTGTCCATCTTTATCCCATAAAATTGGATCTGGCGCTCTAATGTCAATCCCCGATTCACGCGAAGGTGTTTTGTCACTTGATTGCGTGTGCATCATGTGTATTGTCGCCTGATACGATGTGAATGACTTCACGGCACGAACCATAGTTTCATATTGAGCAAACGTTGTAAAATTCTCAGAAAAGTCCATCACGAGAATGGCAGTGTCTTGTGGGATATTATTATTACTAGTTACTGCTGTGAATTGATCGTGCTGCCACTGATCGAGCTACAAAAAGGTGCTTAGCGAATGAATCCAAACTCCTCTACTAGTCCTTGACGAGACCTGTTTTTCTGATAATTACTCTTCGCTTGTTTTTAGTGAAATGAGATTCTCTGTACTCCCATGCATTCCATGTTTTCTCCATTGACTGATCCAGATTATGAAGTCCTCAAGTATGCCTTGTGAAGCGCGCTTAAGCCATTCGTTGATATCACTGTGAATTGCTTCAAACCCTTCTTCGCCCAATTTAGCAAGCGTAAATTTGAACAGGCGCATTTGTTCTGATGCATGCTGTTCGAGTAGATGAAGCTTGAGGGGTAACTGGGATCTCCATTTTTCTGAATTCCATAAGGAACTCGTCGATCATTTCCTTTGTAAGTAAATTAAACAGAAATTGCAGTTAATTTATTTTTAATAATAAGAACCTTTATTCTCTAATTGACACTCAAAATGTTTTGAGTTTTCCAGTTTAATTCTGTTGCATGGTTTTTCATAGACATTAACAAATCACTGAATGCCTCATTGGGGTAGAAATACAAAATTGACGTCATTGTTTGTACAGTAAATAGGCCATGAACTATACTGCTCACAAAAAGTATCGAAACACTTAGAAATGATCCAATACATAACGGCTCGAAAGGGTATGCATTAATCGAAGCAATAACCAAGTGCATAATTTTGTTCTGCGTATTTTGACACCTCGATCGTTGAGATACGATGTTGCGGAGTGGAGTTATTGTCATTTCAATGACCGTGGGTCCAGTTTTAAAAGTGACACTCATCCCTATTGAAAAGCACAAATCTGATCATTCTAAACAGTAATGCAAACCTCTTTCTATAGGATGATTGTCACTTTTGAAACTGGACCCACGATCATTGAAATGACAATAGCTCCGCTCCGCAACATCGTATCTCATCGATCGAGGTGTCAAAATACGCAGAACAAAATTATGCACTTGGTTATTTGCTTTGATTAATGCATACCCTTTCGAGTCGTTATATATTTGATCATTTCTAAGAGTATCGATACTTTTGTGAGCAGTTTAGTAAACTCCAATATGAATACTTCAGATAAATAACATTAAAAATTAATTACTTGCGACATCAATATTCCCTGAACAGATCTGTCTCGAATGGTTTACTAGGTCTTTGATCTTCTGGTACTGTGTCATCAATGTAGCGGGTACTCGTTGCACTGCATTTGCTTCGTCGAGAAGGTTTTGCCTGGCGTGGATTTGAATATCCATGGCCTCTTCCTCAAGAACTTCATTCGGTGCTTTCAGTAGGGTTGCTATGTTGTCCGGCTGAAATATTAAATTTAACATGCCATGATTACAATGACATACTGTACGTATTGTCTCCAATAAACTCCATTTTTCAAACCAATCTTTTAAAAAAATCATTTATTTCCATCCTACAAATTTATATCCTGTAAATTTAGCTTACCACTAGTCAGTCACCACTAAATAACGGCGGTAACCAGGGTTGTAACCAGAGCATTTTAGCCCCAGCTGTGTGTCAACGTGCAGACTCAGTTGTCAGGCACGAACAGCTGTGAATGCCACCTGGTCCATGGCCATATCTCATAGTAGTACAGAAGGGCAATCACTAAGTTGCTATGTGGGCAGACAAGCGCTGGATTCTGTGTTTAAAATATGTGTGAATGTTTTAGGCTCATGGTTAAGAGACGGAGGCCATGATAACCTTTTCAAAAAGATCTTTAAGCTTAACCATTGCGTCATAGGAGGCGGTGCTAAAAGTTGCTCAACTTGCTGTATTGTTGCAAGCTATGTTGATTCAGAGCTGGATAAATCAGAAGAGACAAGCATGGAGTGTTTGGCTAATTGCAGCTTGCAGTCTGGTGCGAAAGTGAAGATGTATGTCCCTGATATGCAACTAATGTCTAAGAGAACTATAATATGTGCAAGAGATTTCGTTAGAATTACGGGAGAAGCGACGTTAACTTCTGGCAGATCTATTTCAGAGAGACGAGAAGTCCAAGAAGACTTACATGAGACTTGGATGCAGGCTTTGATAGGGCTCGCTGCTGCAGAAACAACATATGCTGTACTGCTCAGACCCGATGAAGGGATGATCCTTCAGCTACGTGTTGAACCAAGAGACGGAAAAGTTCACAAGTTAGCTACAAAAACAAAAATGTGGAGGTTTAGCGATGATACAAACTATTTTCAGCCAAAACAGTTGACTGGTTTCATGAGTGGTATAATGGATATCATGTACAAGGTCATGATGAATGAGGAAACCCATTTTAAAACATCTGCTTAGGTGTGGCTTGTGGAAATACCAGGGGGGGGGGTACTAACACTTAACACTTTTGGACCATAGTAGGGCATCATATGGCTAACTGCCCATCTGATGCAGTGTGTTAGCCCTTGCTGTGCTTATTCTTCACCCTAACAAACAAAACAAGGCTATTCTTGCAAAATTCTTAAAATATTGCCCTGGATACCCTTTTGAATACTATACGCAAACACAAATAATCAAACCACTCTTCTTTTATATTATTCTATTTTATATAAATTATCCATCGTCGTAACTGTTCATTACAAAAATTAAATATTACAAATTACCTCTAAATAACATCAGAATAATTTTCTTAATAACAACCTTTTTGGAAATAAATTACCCTTTAGAATATCGAGAAAACCCAATACATGCATGTTACTTGTAGTAGTAATACTTTCTTGATTTCCACACTTAATTTGTTGTAATTTACTTTGGAAGTAACCTCTCAATCTTGAACTCATGTAGTCAGCTGCAGCATCAATGCACTTGCCATCCTTCCTCTTCTACCAATCCTTATTCTTAGCCGCTGACGGCTAGATGATTAAATCTATCTTCATGCAATTCAACATTACTCATCCGTGTTACTGAAGTCCACAAAGTGCTGAGATACTTCGAGAAATGTAGACATCAAGTGCCTTGTCTTTGCATACCTGAAGTCCTCAAGTATGCCTTGTGACCACCTGGTCCATGGCCATATCTCATGAACATCGTCTCTATGAACATGTCTGACCACATGCCTTTCCACAGCCTTGACTGATGCCGCATGTGGCTAAGTTGAAGGGCTATTATAATTAACAAACTGGGCAACTGTATAAGTGAGATATTTATATTTACATATTACCAGTTATGGACCAGGTGGTGTTGAACTTGTTGCTGATGACACATGTATCATGTCATTTATGTGCAAAAATATAAGAAACAGCACCAACAAAACAATAATAAAAAGAATCAAAAAACCAGAACACAAAAAGAAATCACGTCTCTTGATCTGCACAGGCATGATGTTTATGATGAGTTGATAACTGAATAATAATAAGAGAAAAATAAGTCTCATAAAAAATTTGGGGGAAAAGAGACATGGTGATCATCATCTAAAAAAATTGCACTGTCAAAATAAATCGCACAGTCCAAAAGCTACAGCAAATGAACGTAGGCGAAGGGCTATAAATAGTAAATTCCGTGTGATTCCACGAGCAGTACGTCGGTGATCAGAAATTGCAAAGCACTGATTTATAGCATCTCTCGAAGGAAATAAACATGTTGATAAACATTTTAATTGATACATTTTTGAGGCGGGAGATTAATAAGCTAGGCGGGAGAAAGAGTGTCTAGGCGGGAGAGTTGACAGCCCTGATAATATTTTACTTGGACTTATTTATTGCAATTGTTCCAAATTTGGACCGTTTTGAAAATAAAATAACTTACCACTTAAAAGTTAGGCTATCGGGCTAGTACGCTATTCAATTTCGGAATATGAACATTGAATGCCGTTCCTGACAAGAATAAACTTGATAAAAGAAAATTGCAGTATGTCGAAATAAAAACAAAAAGAACTAGGCTACCCCCAAACTCTTGCACTTCAATTTTGGTTTATGCCAAATTTCTCACAGATGCTCATCATTAAGAAATCATTTTCTCCGTACAAAGTCAGTAAATAATCTATGGTTCTACTTCGTTTACTAAAGCAGTAGCGGCTATACTGGTAACACTGCTGATTCCCATAACCAAAAGTTGCTATGAAGATGCTTTTCCTCCAGTGGACGACCATACAGCGTATGAAAAACTGTCCATCTGGGCATTTATCCCCGGCAACACATTCAACTGTCCATTCACTGGTCCCTACACATTATATATTAATACACATCCATTATACTTTTACATCACATTTATTTGATTTAGCCTGACATACATACCTTGTAATAGAAGCTTTTTGCAAATGCTATTGCACTTGTGTGATTTCATAAAGTTGCTTATGGCTTCATCCCCAGCATGTAATATTTCATTGGCGTCTTTATCTAATTCACAAAGTCAAAATGGCCATTCTTTAGCTGCAATCTCAAAAAAATGGTAAAGGGTGTCTGAAGCTGTCCTCTATGAGCGTGTTTCTTCTGGGGAACTTAACGGTAATTACCGCTAAGTTGCCCAATAGAAACAGCCAGGTAACGTTAATTAACATGTTGCTCCTATGTCGTTAGCTCTTCCCCAAACATTTGAAAAAAAGCTGCATCAGTAATCATTATCTGCTCATTCTTTATGGCTCTTGTTGCCCCTGACTTCACACTCCTCCTTCACCATCTGACGGACCCTTTCCATGGCGGGATCCAAAGAAGTGTCTTTTGATGGTCAAACCATGGTCTTCGACACCGAAGGACAAATCTGCAATTGGCGTCTTGGACTTGTACTGACTTGCTGCTCCATCAGTGAATTGGATCTGGCGCTCTAATGTCAATCCCAGATTCACGCGAAGGTGTTTTGTCTCTTGATTGACAAAGGCAGC
Source organism: Ophiura sarsii (assembly GCA_035610835.1). NCBI lineage: Eukaryota > Metazoa > Echinodermata > Ophiuroidea > Amphilepidida > Ophiuridae > Ophiura > Ophiura sarsii. The sequence continues at coordinate 20,890,921 of CM069443.1, forward strand.
CACTGCATGTGCATCATGTGTATTGTCGTCTGATACGATGTGATTGGCTTCACGGACCATAATTCCATGCTCCGGGCATGTATAATACGGGACAAATTATGTGGAGCGGTCTTCCAGCACAGCCAGAACTGCCACCCGAGCCTTCAGCCACATTACTGGCTGGGGCTCGCTGGTACCCATGTGTAAGGAGTCGCCACCACGTGGTGGAGAGTCTATACGGGCACCCTTTCCTACCAAACCACTCTCCTTACTAGACGTTGGCTGTACACCCAGCCCTGTCTTCTCCTGCAGGTTAGTGTTTCAACTTTTAACACATGATGGTGGAAATGTTTCCTACTTATTCCGTTAATTTCATTGAGATATCTCTTTTGTTTCACTTTGGCAAAACATAATAGAAAAATACACATGTATTTTAATATTTTGGCTCATATAATCATCTTTACAGCAACTCTCTCTAGCACTACCAGCATTTCAAACAATGAACCACACACCTCGCAAGTTGCATTCAAATCTCCCGCCAAAGAAGAGAAGGTTAAAACCACTCAAGCTAAACAAATCCTGCCCTATTCAATCAAAGCTTTGTTTTCTATGCAATCAATTGTTATCTAAAAGCTAATTAGAATAAGAAAAGGGTGCGATAATAATGCGAATAACATTTCAGAAATAGTTTTACTGTTTAAAAGTGTTCGTGACTTTATAGATTTTCGATGGATCATTTTGACAAAAACTTAATTGTTGCAACAAAGTCTGTATTTTCCATCTGAAATGTTCAAAATCTAAAATTCCTTAGAAAGTTGGACGTTTGCGCAAGATATATTTGAAAACGATTTGGACAATATCAATAACGTTCATACTGAAAATAATTGTGTTACTTTGGTATGGATCATTTTGAGACACCCTGTATGCGATTGCAGTTTGACAGTCATGCTGCCATTTCTTCTTTGTGGATGACAACTTTATGAGATGGAGATGACTGGTATGTCCCTTTCATCTCTGTAACATAACATGTCAAACGTAAAGAGTGAGTGTCCATCTTTTTAGAGCAGATGAATTAAGGATGATACCGCACCGATAATGCCACCTGGTCCATGGCCATATCTCATGAACATTGTCTCTATAAACATGTCTGACCATATGCCGTTCCACAGCCTGGACTGTTACCACATGATATTGAACACTTCAGCGATTGGAAACTGGCGCAGGAAATGATAGGAGGCGGTGCTAAAAGTTGCTCAACTTGCTGTATTGTTGCAAGCTATGTTGATTCAGAGCTGGATAAATCAGAAGAGGCAAGCATGGAGTGTTTGGCTAATTGCAGCTTGCAGTCTGGTGCGAAAGTGAAAATGTATGTCCCTGATATGCAACTAATGTCTAAGAGAACTATAATATGTGCAAGAGATTTCGTTAGAATTACGGGAGAAGCGACGTTAACTTCTGGCAGATCTATTTCAGAGAGACGAGAAGTCCAAGAAGACTTACATGAGCCTTGGATGCAGGCTTTGATAGGGCTCGCTGCTGCAGAAACAACATATGCTGTACTGCTCAGACCCGATGAAGGGATGATCCTTCAGCTACGTGTTGAACCAAGAGACGAAAAAGTTCACAAGTTAGCTACAAAAACAAAAATGTGGAGGTTTAGCGATGATACAAACTATTTTCAGCCAAAACAGTTGACTGGTTTCATGAGTGGTATAATGGATATCATGTACAAGGTCATGATGAATGAGGAAACCCATTTTAAAACATCTGCTTAGGTGTGGCTTGTGGAAATACCAGGGGGGGGGGGGGTACTAACACTTAACACTTTTGGACCATAGTAGGGCATCATATGGCTAACTGCCCATCTGATGCAGTGTGTTAGCCCTTGCTGTGCTTATTCTTCACCCTAACAAACAAAACAAGGCTATTCTTGCAAAATTCTTAAAATATTGCCCTGGATACCCTTTTGAATACTATACGCAAACACAAATAATCAAACCACTCTTCTTTTATATTATTCTATTTTATATAAATTATCCATCGTCGTAACTGTTCATTACAAAAATTAAATATTACAAATTACCTCTAAATAACATCAGAATAATTTTCTTAATAACAACCTTTTTGGAAATAAATTACCCTTTAGAATATCGAGAAAACCCAATACATGCATGTTACTTGTAGTAGTAATACTTTCTTGATATCCACACTTAATTTGTTGTAATTTACTTTGGAAGTAACCTCTCAATCTTGAACTCATGTAGTCAGCTGCAGCATCAATGCACTTGCCATCCTTCCTCTTCTACCAATCCTTATTCTTAGCCGCTGACGGCTAGATGATTAAATCTATCTTCATGCAATTCAACATTACTCATCCGTGTTACTGAAGTCCACAAAGTGCTGAGATACTTCGAGAAATGTAGACATCAAGTGCCTTGTCTTTGCATACCTGAAGTCCTCAAGTATGCCTTGTGACCACCTGGTCCATGGCCATATCTCATGAACATCGTCTCTATGAACATGTCTGACCACATGCCTTTCCACAGCCTTGACTGATGCCGCATGTGGCTAAGTTGAAGGGCTATTATAATTAACAAACTGGGCAACTGTATAAGTGAGATATTTATATTTACATATTACCAGTTATGGACCAGGTGGTGTTGAACTTGTTGCTGATGACACATGTATCATGTCATTTATGTGCAAAAATATAAGAAACAGCACCAACAAAACAATAATAAAAAGAATCAAAAAACCAGAACACAAAAAGAAATCACGTCTCTTGATCTGCACAGGCATGATGTTTATGATGAGTTGATAACTGAATAATAATAAGAGAAAAATAAGTCTCATAAAAAATTTGGGGGAAAAGAGACATGGTGATCATCATCTAAAAAAATTGCACTGTCAAAATAAATCGCACAGTCCAAAAGCTACAGCAAATGAACGTAGGCGAAGGGCTATAAATAGTAAATTCCGTGTGATTCCACGAGCAGTACGTCGGTGATCAGAAATTGCAAAGCACTGATTTATAGCATCTCTCGAAGGAAATAAACATGTTGATAAACATTTTAATTGATACATTTTTGAGGCGGGAGATTAATAAGCTAGGCGGGAGAAAGAGTGTCTAGGCGGGAGAGTTGACAGCCCTGATAATATTTTACTTGGACTTATTTATTGCAATTGTTCCAAATTTGGACCGTTTTGAAAATAAAATAACTTACCACTTAAAAGTTAGGCTATCGGGCTAGTACGCTATTCAATTTCGGAATATGAACATTGAATGCCGTTCCTGACAAGAATAAACTTGATAAAAGAAAATTGCAGTATGTCGAAATAAAAACAAAAAGAACTAGGCTACCCCCAAACTCTTGCACTTCAATTTTGGTTTATGCCAAATTTCTCACAGATGCTCATCATTAAGAAATCATTTTCTCCGTACAAAGTCAGTAAATAATCTATGGTTCTACTTCGTTTACTAAAGCAGTAGCGGCTATACTGGTAACACTGCTGATTCCCATAACCAAAAGTTGCTATGAAGATGCTTTTCCTCCAGTGGACGACCATACAGCGTATGAAAAACTGTCCATCTGGGCATTTATCCCCGGCAACACATTCAACTGTCCATTCACTGGTCCCTACACATTATATATTAATACACATCCATTATACTTTTACATCACATTTATTTGATTTAGCCTGACATACATACCTTGTAATAGAAGCTTTTTGCAAATGCTATTGCACTTGTGTGATTTCATAAAGTTGCTTATGGCTTCATCCCCAGCATGTAATATTTCATTGGCGTCTTTATCTAATTCACAAAGTCAAAATGGCCATTCTTTAGCTGCAATCTCAAAAAAATGGTAAAGGGTGTCTGAAGCTGTCCTCTATGAGCGTGTTTCTTCTGGGGAACTTAACGGTAATTACCGCTAAGTTGCCCAATAGAAACAGCCAGGTAACGTTAATTAACATGTTGCTCCTATGTCGTTAGCTCTTCCCCAAACATTTAAAAAAAAGCTGCATCAGTAATCATTATCTGCTCATTCTTTATGGCTCTTGTTGCCCCTGACTTCACACTCCTCCTTCACCATCTGACGGACCCTTTCCATGGCGGGATCCAAAGAAGTGTCTTTTGATGGTCAAACCATGGTCTTCGACACCGAAGGACAAATCTGCAATTGGCGTCTTGGACTTGTACTGACTTGCTGCTCCATCAGTGAATTGGATCTGGCGCTCTAATGTCAATCCCAGATTCACGCGAAGGTGTTTTGTCTCTTGATTGACAAAGGCAGCCACTGCATGTGCATCATGTGTATTGTCGTCTGATACGATGTGATTGGCTTCACGGACCATAATTCCATGCTCCGGGCATGTATAATACGGGACAAATTATGTGGAGCGGTCTTCCAGCACAGCCAGAACTGCCACCCGAGCCTTCAGCCACATTACTGGCTGGGGCTCGCTGGTACCCATGTGTAAGGAGTCGCCACCACGTGGTGGAGAGTCTATACGGGCACCCTTTCCTACCAAACCACTCTCCTTACTAGACGTTGGCTGTACACCCAGCCCTGTCTTCTCCTGCAGGTTAGTGTTTCAACTTTTAACACATGATGGTGGAAATGTTTCCTACTTATTCCGTTAATTTCATTGAGATATCTCTTTTGTTTCACTTTGGCAAAACATAATAGAAAAATACACATGTATTTTAATATTTTGGCTCATATAATCATCTTTACAGCAACTCTCTCTAGCACTACCAGCATTTCAAACAATGAACCACACACCTCGCAAGTTGCATTCAAATCTCCCGCCAAAGAAGAGAAGGTTAAAACCACTCAAGCTAAACAAATCCTGCCCTATTCAATCAAAGCTTTGTTTTCTATGCAATCAATTGTTATCTAAAAGCTAATTAGAATAAGAAAAGGGTGCGATAATAATGCGAATAACATTTCAGAAATAGTTTTACTGTTTAAAAGTGTTCGTGACTTTATAGATTTTCGATGGATCATTTTGACAAAAACTTAATTGTTGCAACAAAGTCTGTATTTTCCATCTGAAATGTTCAAAATCTAAAATTCCTTAGAAAGTTGGACGTTTGCGCAAGATATATTTGAAAACGATTTGGACAATATCAATAACGTTCATACTGAAAATAATTGTGTTACTTTGGTATGGATCATTTTGAGACACCCTGTATGCGATTGCAGTTTGACAGTCATGCTGCCATTTCTTCTTTGTGGATGACAACTTTATGAGATGGAGATGACTGGTATGTCCCTTTCATCTCTGTAACATAACATGTCAAACGTAAAGAGTGAGTGTCCATCTTTTTAGAGCAGATGAATTAAGGATGATACCGCACCGATAATGCCACCTGGTCCATGGCCATATCTCATGAACATTGTCTCTATAAACATGTCTGACCATATGCCGTTCCACAGCCTGGACTGTTACCACATGATATTGAACACTTCAGCGATTGGAAACTGGCGCAGGAAATGATAGGAGGCGGTGCTAAAAGTTGCTCAACTTGCTGTATTGTTGCAAGCTATGTTGATTCAGAGCTGGATAAATCAGAAGAGGCAAGCATGGAGTGTTTGGCTAATTGCAGCTTGCAGTCTGGTGCGAAAGTGAAAATGTATGTCCCTGATATGCAACTAATGTCTAAGAGAACTATAATATGTGCAAGAGATTTCGTTAGAATTACGGGAGAAGCGACGTTAACTTCTGGCAGATCTATTTCAGAGAGACGAGAAGTCCAAGAAGACTTACATGAGCCTTGGATGCAGGCTTTGATAGGGCTCGCTGCTGCAGAAACAACATATGCTGTACTGCTCAGACCCGATGAAGGGATGATCCTTCAGCTACGTGTTGAACCAAGAGACGAAAAAGTTCACAAGTTAGCTACAAAAACAAAAATGTGGAGGTTTAGCGATGATACAAACTATTTTCAGCCAAAACAGTTGACTGGTTTCATGAGTGGTATAATGGATATCATGTACAAGGTCATGATGAATGAGGAAACCCATTTTAAAACATCTGCTTAGGTGTGGCTTGTGGAAATACCAGGGGGGGGGGGTACTAACACTTAACACTTTTGGACCATAGTAGGGCATCATATGGCTAACTGCCCATCTGATGCAGTGTGTTAGCCCTTGCTGTGCTTATTCTTCACCCTAACAAACAAAACAAGGCTATTCTTGCAAAATTCTTAAAATATTGCCCTGGATACCCTTTTGAATACTATACGCAAACACAAATAATCAAACCACTCTTCTTTTATATTATTCTATTTTATATAAATTATCCATCGTCGTAACTGTTCATTACAAAAATTAAATATTACAAATTACCTCTAAATAACATCAGAATAATTTTCTTAATAACAACCTTTTTGGAAATAAATTACCCTTTAGAATATCGAGAAAACCCAATACATGCATGTTACTTGTAGTAGTAATACTTTCTTGATTTCCACACTTAATTTGTTGTAATTTACTTTGGAAGTAACCTCTCAATCTTGAACTCATGTAGTCAGCTGCAGCATCAATGCACTTGCCATCCTTCCTCTTCTACCAATCCTTATTCTTAGCCGCTGACGGCTAGATGATTAAATCTATCTTCATGCAATTCAACATTACTCATCCGTGTTACTGAAGTCCACAAAGTGCTGAGATACTTCGAGAAATGTAGACATCAAGTGCCTTGTCTTTGCATACCTGAAGTCCTCAAGTATGCCTTGTGACCACCTGGTCCATGGCCATATCTCATGAACATCGTCTCTATGAACATGTCTGACCACATGCCTTTCCACAGCCTTGACTGATGCCGCATGTGGCTAAGTTGAAGGGCTATTATAATTAACAAACTGGGCAACTGTATAAGTGAGATATTTATATTTACATATTACCAGTTATGGACCAGGTGGTGTTGAACTTGTTGCTGATGACACATGTATCATGTCATTTATGTGCAAAAATATAAGAAACAGCACCAACAAAACAATAATAAAAAGAATCAAAAAACCAGAACACAAAAAGAAATCACGTCTCTTGATCTGCACAGGCATGATGTTTATGATGAGTTGATAACTGAATAATAATAAGAGAAAAATAAGTCTCATAAAAAATTTGGGGGAAAAGAGACATGGTGATCATCATCTAAAAAAATTGCACTGTCAAAATAAATCGCACAGTCCAAAAGCTACAGCAAATGAACGTAGGCGAAGGGCTATAAATAGTAAATTCCGTGTGATTCCACGAGCAGTACGTCGGTGATCAGAAATTGCAAAGCACTGATTTATAGCATCTCTCGAAGGAAATAAACATGTTGATAAACATTTTAATTGATACATTTTTGAGGCGGGAGATTAATAAGCTAGGCGGGAGAAAGAGTGTCTAGGCGGGAGAGTTGACAGCCCTGATAATATTTTACTTGGACTTATTTATTGCAATTGTTCCAAATTTGGACCGTTTTGAAAATAAAATAACTTACCACTTAAAAGTTAGGCTATCGGGCTAGTACGCTATTCAATTTCGGAATATGAACATTGAATGCCGTTCCTGACAAGAATAAACTTGATAAAAGAAAATTGCAGTATGTCGAAATAAAAACAAAAAGAACTAGGCTACCCCCTAACTCTTGCACTTCAATTTTGGTTTATGCCAAATTTCTCACAGATGCTCATCATTAAGAAATCATTTTCTCCGTACAAAGTCAGTAAATAATCTATGGTTCTACTTCGTTTACTAAAGCAGTAGCGGCTATACTGGTAACACTGCTGATTCCCATAACCAAAAGTTGCTATGAAGATGCTTTTCCTCCAGTGGACGACCATACAGCGTATGAAAAACTGTCCATCTGGGCATTTATCCCCGGCAACACATTCAACTGTCCATTCACTGGTCCCTACACATTATATATTAATACACATCCATTATACTTTTACATCACATTTATTTGATTTAGCCTGACATACATACCTTGTAATAGAAGCTTTTTGCAAATGCTATTGCACTTGTGTGATTTCATAAAGTTGCTTATGGCTTCATCCCCAGCATGTAATATTTCATTGGCGTCTTTATCTAATTCACAAAGTCAAAATGGCCATTCTTTAGCTGCAATCTCAAAAAAATGGTAAAGGGTGTCTGAAGCTGTCCTCTATGAGCGTGTTTCTTCTGGGGAACTTAACGGTAATTACCGCTAAGTTGCCCAATAGAAACAGCCAGGTAACGTTAATTAACATGTTGCTCCTATGTCGTTAGCTCTTCCCCAAACATTTGAAAAAAAAGCTGCATCAGTAATCATTATCTGCTCATTCTTTATGGCTCTTGTTGCCCCTGACTTCACACTCCTCCTTCACCATCTGACGGACCCTTTCCATGGCGGGATCCAAAGAAGTGTCTTTTGATGGTCAAACCATGGTCTTCGACACCGAAGGACAAATCTGCAATTGGCCTCTTGGACTTGTACTGACTTGCTGCTCCATCAGTGAATTGGATCTGGCGCTCTAATGTCAATCCCAGATTCACGCGAAGGTGTTTTGTCTCTTGATTGACAAAGGCAGCCACTGCATGTGCATCATGTGTATTGTCGTCTGATACGATGTGATTGGCTTCACGGACCATAATTCCATGCTCCGGGCATGTATAATACGGGACAAATTATGTGGAGCGGTCTTCCAGCACAGCCAGAACTGCCACCCGAGCCTTCAGCCACATTACTGGCTGGGGCTCGCTGGTACCCATGTGTAAGGAGTCGCCACCACGTGGTGGAGAGTCTATACGGGCACCCTTTCCTACCAAACCACTCTCCTTACTAGACGTTGGCTGTACACCCAGCCCTGTCTTCTCCTGCAGGTTAGTGTTTCAACTTTTAACACATGATGGTGGAAATGTTTCCTACTTATTCCGTTAATTTCATTGAGATATCTCTTTTGTTTCACTTTGGCAAAACATAATAGAAAAATACACATGTATTTTAATATTTTGGCTCATATAATCATCTTTACAGCAACTCTCTCTAGCACTACCAGCATTTCAAACAATGAACCACACACCTCGCAAGTTGCATTCAAATCTCCCGCCAAAGAAGAGAAGGTTAAAACCACTCAAGCTAAACAAATCCTGCCCTATTCAATCAAAGCTTTGTTTTCTATGCAATCAATTGTTATCTAAAAGCTAATTAGAATAAGAAAAGGGTGCGATAATAATGCGAATAACATTTCAGAAATAGTTTTACTGTTTAAAAGTGTTCGTGACTTTATAGATTTTCGATGGATCATTTTGACAAAAACTTAATTGTTGCAACAAAGTCTGTATTTTCCATCTGAAATGTTCAAAATCTAAAATTCCTTAGAAAGTTGGACGTTTGCGCAAGATATATTTGAAAACGATTTGGACAATATCAATAACGTTCATACTGAAAATAATTGTGTTACTTTGGTATGGATCATTTTGAGACACCCTGTATGCGATTGCAGTTTGACAGTCATGCTGCCATTTCTTCTTTGTGGATGACAACTTTATGAGATGGAGATGACTGGTATGTCCCTTTCATCTCTGTAACATAACATGTCAAACGTAAAGAGTGAGTGTCCATCTTTTTAGAGCAGATGAATTAAGGATGATACCGCACCGATAATGCCACCTGGTCCATGGCCATATCTCATGAACATTGTCTCTATAAACATGTCTGACCATATGCCGTTCCACAGCCTGGACCGTTACCACATGATATTGAACACTTCAGCGATTGGAAACTGGCGCAGGAAATGATAGGAGGCGGTGCTAAAAGTTGCTCAACTTGCTGTATTGTTGCAAGCTATGTTGATTCAGAGCTGGATAAATCAGAAGAGGCAAGCATGGAGTGTTTGGCTAATTGCAGCTTGCAGTCTGGTGCGAAAGTGAAAATGTATGTCCCTGATATGCAACTAATGTCTAAGAGAACTATAATATGTGCAAGAGATTTCGTTAGAATTACGGGAGAAGCGACGTTAACTTCTGGCAGATCTATTTCAGAGAGACGAGAAGTCCAAGAAGACTTACATGAGCCTTGGATGCAGGCTTTGATAGGGCTCGCTGCTGCAGAAACAACATATGCTGTACTCTCAGACCCGATGAAGGGATGATCCTTCAGCTACGTGTTGAACCAAGAAACGGAAAAGTTCACAAGTTAGCTACAAAAACAAAAACGTGGAGGTTTAGCGATGATACACACTATTTTCAGTCAAAACAGTTGACTGGTTTCATGAGTGGTATAATGGATATCATGTACAAGGTCTCATGATGAATGAGGAAACCCATTTTAAAACATCTGCTTAGATGTGGCTCATGGAAATACCCGGGGGGGACCCAGATATTTGTTGGTAATTTTTGCATTATATACAGAGGACACCAAGTGGTGAACATGAGTGACCAATGCTTGTTGGATCTGTTGAGGAATCCTAAGAACCTGATCCGTTACCACATGATATTGAACACTTCAGCGATTGGAAACTGGCGCAGGAAATGATTGAGAGTGAGCAGGGCAAATGGGATTTAATGACTAAATACCCGACATTTTATTGCGACTCTATTCGGGCGATTGCTAATATCAAAGCTGGCTTTCTGAGTACAGAAGGGCAATCACTTAGTTGCTATGTGGGTAGACAAATGCTGGATTCTGTGTTTAAAATATATGTGAATGTTTTAGGCTCATGGTTAAGAGACGGAGGCCATGATAACCTTTTCAAAAAGATCTTTAAGCTTAACCATTGCGTCATAGGAGGCGGTGCTAAAAGTTGCTCAACTTGCTGTATTGTTGCAAGCTATGTTGATTCAGAGCTGGATAAATCAGAAGAGGCAAGCATGGAGTGTTTGGCTAATTGCAGCTTGCAGTCTGGTGCGAAAGTGAAGATGTATGTCCCTGATATGCAACTAATGTCTAAGAGAACTATAATATGTGCACAAGAGATTTCGTTAGAATTACGGGAGAAGCGACGTTAACTTCTGGCAGATCTATTTCAGAGAGACGAGAAGTCCAAGAAGACTTACATGAGACTTGGATGCAGGCTTTGATAGGGCTCGCTACTGCAGAAACAACATATGCTGTACTGCTCAGACCCGATGAAGGGATGATCCTTCAGCTACGTGTTGAACCAAGAGACGGAAAAGTTCACAAGTTGGCTACAAAAACAAAAACGTGGAGGTTTAGCGATGATACAAACTATTTTCAGCCAAAACAGTTGACTGGTTTCATGAGTGGTATAATGGATATCATGTACAAGGTCATGATGAATGAGGAAACCCATTTTAAAACATCTGCTTAGATGTGGCTCGTGGAAATACCCGGGGGGGGGGGGGGGGGGGGGGGGGGTACCCAGATATTTGTTGGTAATTTTTGCATTATGTTCTCACTTAACACTTTTGGACCATAGTAGGGCATCATATGGCTAACTGCCCATCTGATGCAGTGTGTTAGCCCTTGCTGTGCTTATTCCCCCTTGCTGTGCTTATTCCCCCTAACAAACAAAACAAGGCTATTATTGCAAAATTCTTAAAATATTGCCCTGGATACCCTTTTGAATACTATATACGCAAACACAAATAATCAAACCACTCTTCTTTTATATTATTCTATTTTATATAAATTATCCATCGTCGTAACTGTTCATTACAAAAATTAAATATTACAAATTACCTCTAAATAACATCAGAATAATTTTCTGAATAACAACCTTTTGGAAATAAATTACCCTTTAGAATATTGAGAAAACCCAAATACATGTATGTTACTTGTAGTAGTAACACTTTCTTGATCTCCACACTTAATTTGTTGTAATTTACTTTGGAAATAACCTCTCAGTCTTGAACTCAGAGATGTAGTCTGCTACAGCATCAATCCACTTGCCATCCCTCCTCTCCTACCAATCATTATTCTTAGCCGCTGACAGCTAGATGATTAATTCTATATGCAATTCAACATTACTCTTCCGTGTCACTGAAGTCCACATAGTGCTGAGATACTTCGGGAAATGTAGACATCAAATGCCTTGTCATCGCATACCTAAAGTCCTCAAGTATGCCTTGTGAAGCGCGCTTAAGCCATTCTTTGATATCATCGTGAATTGCTTCAATTTATTTTTTTAAATAAGTACCTTTAATCTCTAATTGACACTCAAAATGTTTTGAGTTTTCCAGTTTAATTCTGTTGCATGGTTTTTCATAGACATTAACAAATCACTGAATGCCTCATTGGGGTAGAAATACAAAATTGACGTCATTGTTTGTACAGTAAATAGGCCATGAAATACTAAACTCCAATATGAATACTTCAGATAAATAACATTAAAAATTATTTACTTGCGACATCAATATTCCCTGAACAGATCCGTCTCGAATGGTTTACTAGGTCGTTGATCTTCTGGTACTGTGTCATCAATGTAGCAGGTACTCGTTGCACTGCATTTGCTTCGTCAAGAAGGTTTTGCCTGGCGTGGATTTGAATATATCCATGGCCTCCTCAAGAACTTCATTTGGTGCTTTCAGTAGGGTTGCTATGTTGTCCGGCTGAAATATTAAATTTAACATGCCATAGATTACAATGACATACTGTACGTATAATAAACTCCATTTTTCAAACCAATCTTTAAAAAAAAATCATTTAGTTCCATCCTACAATTTTAAATCCTGTAAATTTAGCTTACCACTAGTCAGTCGCCACTAAATAACGGCGTTAACCAGGGTTGTAGCCAGAGTATTTTAGCCCCAGCTGTGTGTCAACGCGCAGACTCGGTTGTCACGCACGAACAGCGGTGAATGCCACCTGGTCCATGTATCTCATGAACCTCGTCTCTATAAACATGTCTGACCACATGCCGTTCCACAGCCTGGATTGATGCCGCATGACATGTTTGCCTTTCAGGAAGCTGATTATAGTACTAGATTTTCCATTGAAGATACTACAACCCATACCTTGCATAGTTGATGTAAGTAGGGCATCATATGGTTAACTGCCCATCTGGTGCAGTGTGTTAGCCTTTTCTGTGCTTATTCACCCTAACAAACAAAACAAGGCTAATTGCCGAATTCTTAAAATATTGCCCTGGATACCCTTATGAATACTATATATGCAAACGCAAATAATCAAACCACTCTTCTTTTATATTATTCTATTTTATATAAATTATCCATCGTCGTAACTGTTCATTACAAAAATTAAATATTAAAAATTACCTCTAAATAACATCAACATATAATTTTTTAAATAACAATCCCTACAGTTATAAGTAACAACCTTTTGGAAATAAATTACCCTGTAGAATATCGAGAAAATCCAATACATGTATGTTACTTGTACTTTCTTGATCTCCGCACTTAATTTGTTGTAATTTACTTTGGAAGTAACCTCTCAGTCTTGAACTCAGAGATGTAGTCTGCTGCAGCATCAATGCACTTGCCTTCCCTCCTCTCCTACCAATCCTTATTCTTAGCCGCTGACGGCTAGATGATTAAATCTATCTTCATGCAATTCAACATTACTCTTCTGTGTCACTGAAGTCCACATAGTGCTGAGATATTCGGGAAATGTAGACATCAATTGCCTTGTCTTTGCATACCTGAAGTCCTCAAGTATGCCTTGCGAAGCGTGCTTAAGCCATTCGTTGATATCATTGTGAATTGCTTCAAACCCTTCTTCGCCCTATTTATTAAGTGCAAATTTGAACAGGCGCATTTGTTCTGCTGCATGCTGTTCGAGTAGATGAAGCTTGAGGGGTAACTGGGATCTCCATTTTTCTGTATTCCATAAGGAACTCATCGATCATTTCCTCTGTAAGAATAATTGTACAGAAAACGCAGTTAATTTATTTTTAAATATAAGTACCTTTATTCTCTAATTGACACTCAAATTTTTTTGAGTTTTCCAGTTTAATTCTGTTGCATGGTTTTTCATAGACATTAACAAATCACTGAATGCCTCATTGGGGTAGAAATACAAAATTGAAGTCATTGTTTGTACAGTAAATAGGCCATGAAATAGTAAACTCCAATATGAATACTTCGGATAAATAACATTAAAAATTAATTACTTGCGACATCAATATTCCCTGAACAGATCTGTCTCGAATGGTTTACTAGGTCCTTGATCTTCTGGTACTGTGTCATCAATGTAGCGGGTACTCGTTGCACTGCATTTGCTTCGTCGAGAAGGTTTTGCCTGGCGTGGATTTGAATATATCCATGGCCTCCTCAAGAACTTCATTCGGTGCTTTCAGTAGGGTTGCTATGTTGTCCGGCTGAAATATTAAATTTAACATGCCATAGATTACAATCTGGCAAAGGGGATCCCGTGGGCGGCAAAGCGAGTAATTTTCAGAGTATCCGTTTTGAATACACAGTGCGGTGTTGTGTGTTGTCATTTACAATTCTAAATCTAAGTTCAGATCACACATCAGACACTGCAGCAAGGCTGGAAGTATGGCAAGTCATTCAGCAACAGCAAGTCATTCAGCAACACATCCAGCGCAAGAGGCATCTCGTGATGATGACTGCTGATGACAAGTACGAATATTTAGGCAGCAAGCTGGGCATCACCAATGCTAAACCAGCATCGGTGTCGGGTCAGAAAAGGAGAAGGGAAGACACGACGGATGAAGAAGATGACGACCTACCGTCATACGCGTCATCGTCATCAGACGGCGGATGGAATCAGAGTGAAGACGAACACAGTGAAATCACAATGAGTTTAGACACAGGTGATGGTCCCCATTTCAAGGTGCTTGAGATACCAGGCCGTGACATTCTGGGAATACGAGGCATACAGAGACTATTGAAGAGGACACCAAGTGGTGAACATGAGTGGCCAATGCTTGTTGGATCCATGGAAGAAGTCTATGAACCTGATCCGTACTTTTATTTACCATTTCAGAGTTTAGACAAAGGTGATGGTCCCCATTTCAAGGTGCTTGAGATACCAGGCCGTGACATTCTGGGAATACGAGGCATACAGAGACTATTGAAGAGGACACCAAGTGGTGAACATGAGTGGCCAATGCTTGTTGGATCCATGGAAGAAGTCTATGAACCTGATCCGTACTTTTATTTACCATTTCAGAGTTTAGACAAAGGTGATGGTCCCCATTTCAAGGTGCTTGAGATACCAGGCCGTGACATTCTGGGAATACGAGGCATACAGAGACTATTGAAGAGGACACCAAGTGGTGAACATGAGTGGCCAATGCTTGTTGGATCTGTTGAGGAATCCTATGAACTTTTAAAACATCTGCTTAGATGTGGCTCGTGGAAATACCCGGGGGGGGGGGGGGGGGGGGTACCCAGATATTTGTTGGTAATTTTTGCATTATGTTCTCACTTAACACTTTTGGACCAGAGACTATTGAAGAGGACACCAAGTGGTGAACATGAGTGGCCAATGCTTGTTGGATCTGTTGAGGAATCCTATGAACCCGATCCGTTACCACATGATATTGAACACTTCAGCGATTGGAAACTGGCGCAGGAAATGATTGAGAGTGAGCAGGGCAAATGGGATTTAATGGATAAATACCCGACATTCGATTGCGACTCTATTCGGGCGATTGCTAATATCAAAGCTGGCTTTCTGAGTACAGAAGGGCAATCACTAAGTTGCTATGTGGGCTTGTCAGACAAGCGCTGGATTCTGTGTTTAAAATAAGTGTGAATGTTTTAGGCTCATGGTTAAGAGACGGAGGCCATGATAACCTTTTCAAAAAGATCTTTAAGCTTAACCATTGCGTCATAGGAGGCGATGCTAAAAGTTATACTTTTACATCACATTTATTTGATTTAGCCTGACATACATACCTTGTATTAGAAGCTTTTTGCAAATGCTATTGCACTTGTGTGATTTCATAAAGTTGCTTATGGCTTCATCCCCCAGCGTGTAATATTTCATTGGTGTCTTTATGTAATTCACAAAGTCAAAATGGCCATTCTTTAGCGGCAATCTCAAAAAAATGGTAAATGGTTTCTGAAGCTGTCCTCTATGAGCGTGTTTCTACTGGGGAACTTAACGGTAATTACCGCTAAGTTGCCCAATAGAAACGGCCAGATAACGTTAATTAACATGTTACTCCTTTGTCGTTAGCTCTTCCCCAAACATTTGAAAAAAAGGCTGCATCAGTAATCATTATCTGCTCATTCTTTATGGCTCTTGTTGCCCCTGACTTCACACTCCTCCTTCACCATCTGACGGACCCTTTCCATGGCGGGATCCAAAGAAGTGTCTTTTGATGGTCAAACCATGGTCTTCGACACCGAAGGACAAATCTGCAATTGGCGTCTTGGACTTGTACTGACTTGCTGCTCCATCAGTGAATTGGATCTGGCGCTCTAATGTCAATCCCAGATTCACGCAAAGGTGTTTTGTCTCTTGATTGACAAAGGCAGCCACTGCATGTGCATCATGTGTATTGTCGTCTGATACGATGTGATTGGCTTCACGGACCATAATTCCATGCTCCCGGCATGTATAATACTGGACAAATTATGTGGAGCGGTCTTCCAGCACAGCCAGAACTGCCACCCGAGCCTTCAGCCACATTACTGGCTGGGGCCGAAGCCCCGCTGGTACCCATGTGTAAGGAGTCGCCACCACGTGGTGGAGAGTCTATACGGGCACCCTTTCCTACCAAACCACTCTCCTTACTAGACGTTGGCTGTACACCCAGCCCTGTCTTCTCCTGCAGGTTAGTGTTTCAACTTTTAACACATGATGGTGGAAATGTTTCCTACTTATTCCGTTAATTTCATTGAGATATCTCTTTTGTTTCGCTTTGGCAAAACATAATAGAAAAATACCCATGTATTTTCATATTTTGGCTCATATAATCATCTTTACAGCAACTCTCTCTAGCACTACCAGCATTTATTTATTTATTTATTTATTTATTTATTTATTTATAACAATTAGGCTGAAGAGCCAGGACAAACCCAATAGTGACTTAAGCACTAAATTAAAGGGATGCCCGATGTGTGTGTACAGATACAGACCCGGGATGATCCCCTACTCTTTACGAAGGAGTCTGACCTTTTAACGTGCTCGGGGATAGCTCTTCCGATGCACGAGACCACCATTTCTACGTGACTTCTGAACCACGAGGCAATTGAGACTAAGTACCTTGCCTAAGGATACAAACATGTTGGCCGTAGCGAGGCTCGAACTCACAACCTTTGTATCGTGAGACCTGTGATCTACCCGCTAGACCACACACGCTCAAACAATGAACCACACACCTCGCAAGTTGCATTCAAATCTCCCGCCAAAGAAGAGAAGGTTAAAACCACTCAAGCTAAACAAATCCTGCCCTATTCAATCAAAGCTTTGTTTTCTATGGAAATACTAAACTCCAATATGAATACTTCAGATAAATAACATTAAAAATTAATTACTTGCGACATCAATATTCCCTGAACAGATCTGTCTCGAATGGTTTACTAGGTCGTTGATCTTCTGGTACTGTGTCATCAATGTAGCGGGTACTCGTTGCACTGCATTTGCATCGTCGAGAAGGTTTTGCCTGGCGTGGATTTGAATATATCCATGGCCTCCTCCTCAAGAACTTCATTCGGTGCTTTCAGTAGGGTTGCTATGTTGTCCGGATGAAATATTAAATTTAACATGCCATAGATTACAATGACAAATGACATAATGTACGTATTGTCTCCAATAAACTACATTTTTCAAACCAATCTTTAAAAAAAATCATTTATTTCCATCCTACAAATAATTTTAGCTTACCACTAGTCAGTCGCCACTAAATAACGGCGGTAACCACGGTTGTAGCCAGAGCATTTTAGCCCGAGTTGTGTGTCAACGTGCAGACTCAGTTGTCACGCACGAACAGCGGTGAATGCCACCTGGTCCATGGCCATACCTCATGAACATTGTCTCTATAAACATGTCTGACCACATGCTGTTCCACAGCCTGGACTAATGCCGCATGACATGTTTGCCTTTCAGGAAGCTGATTATAGTACTTCATTGGGTATAGATTTTCCATTGAAGATAATACAACCCATACCTTGCACATAGTTGATGTAAGTAGGGCATCATATGGTTAACTGCCCATCTGGTGCAGTGTGTTAGCCTTTTCTGTGCTTATAGTAGAGTCATCTTGGATTCCGCGACCATATTCTTCCTACCTTAGTTTCTTAGTGAATTTGTCAACTAGAACCATTTTAAAAGAAAATGAGCTCCCATGCATTTTTCAAAAGTGACGGGAACGTTCTTTTATAGCGCAAATTCCAAAATGGCTGCCATACAGGTGCCCAAAAATTCAAATGGCTTTAATTAAGCTAAAAAGCACACCAAATTGTTCGGCTGAGCACAAGGATTCCGAAAAAGTATAGTTTGCTATACTTCCGATGATTGGTTAACGAGTTATATTGTTTTTCAAAATCGGAGCAAGTTTAAATTTTGACCCCATATGTAAAGGTCAACGACCTTTTTACGTTTTACCTGAAAACTCGTTAACCAAACACCAGAAGTATAGCAAACTATACTTTTTCGGAATCCTTGTGCTCAGCCGAACAATTTGGTGTGCTTTTTAGCTTAATTAAAGCCATTTGAATTTTTGGGCCCCTGTTTGGCGGCCATTTTGGAATTTGCGCTATAAAAGAACGTTCCCGTCACTTTTGAAAAATGCATGGGAGCTCATTTTCTTTTAAAATGGTTCTAGTTGACAGATTCACTAAGAAACTAAGGTAGGAAGAAAATGGTCACGGAATCCAAGATAATGACTCTACTATTATTCACCCTAACAAACAAAACAAGGCTAATTGCCGAATTCTTAAAATATTGCCCTGGATACCCTTATGAATACTATATGCAAACGCAAATAATCAAACCACTCTTCTTTTATATTATTCTACTTTATATAAATTATCCATCGTCGTAACTGTTCATTTCAAAAATTAAATATTTCAAATTACCTCTTGATAACATCAATCATTTTCTGAATAACAACCCCTACAGTTATAAATAACAACCATCCTTTTTAATTTAATCGAAATTTCAAACCCTTACGCTGTGTTGTTTGCTTTTTCAAAATGGAAGGGGAAAAAATCCATCCAATTTTGAATGATATAATATGCCAAAATTGATTGGAAATGAAGTTAATGCTTTTCAATAAAACATTAGTCAAAATTACACACCAAACCGCACCACCAAATGGGTTCAATTTTTTTGAATTTTAAAACACCACCAATTCCAAGGGAGGCACATACCCCCTTAGACTGCCCCTGTCCGCGTTACCGCGAATAGCGGTGCGAACCAACAAAATTTATTTTTAAGCCCCCCCCAGTTAAAAAACATCCTGTGCACGCTTATGTTAATTTACATCAGAGATGCAGGGCTGCTCCCCGCCTGCTACTCTGCGCCCAACACCCTGACCAGCCCCACGACCCGCCCCTCGGCCCACTCCACGTCCTACTCCACGGCCATACCTGTCTGGATGTTTTTTTGCTGTGCTGGCAGTGCTCGTAGTTGGTTATTCTGCTCATTCTGTTGCTGTGCTGGCAGTGCTCGTAGTTGGTTATTCTGCTCATTCTGTTGCTGTGATAGCAGTGCTGCTTGTAGTTGGTTATCCTGACCAGCCCCACGACCCGCCCCTCGGCCCACTCCACGTCCTACTCCACGGCCATACCTGTCTGGATGTTTTTTTCGCAGGTTGTTGTCTTTGTCGGACAGTCTTTGTCGGACAGTGATGCGAAAACATACAAGCACCCATGTTGGCAACTGCCAAGCCCCTTCTTCCTGCCGGTTGGCATGTGCTCACAGGGCTTGGCTCGCGGCTGGTCACATGCCTGCATATATGTATAAAAATTACCATCGTGGTTAGGGTCTGGTATGGGAGTTGGGAGGTCCCATATCACCTAAGCACCTTCGGGGTTTTTCACTCCAGGGGCACAGGGCTCACACTCTCTTCCATTACATTTGTTGAAAATTAGCATGCCGATCCTTCGATCTACATGCTTCTAGGCGTATGTGTAGTCTTCAAGTATGTTTTGATGTTCCCGAAGCTTGGCCAATGACTTGCCGTTTGACACGGTATTATGGATCGCTGTGTAGTCTCCATACACCTCATCGTTCATGCCAGAGGGCACATGTTCTACCGTCACCGGTTGAATGTCGTGTCTGATGCCGTGCCAGTACACGTCCTCCAGTACACGTCCTCAAGCTTTACCATCGCCGAGTCAAAAACTTGATGTTCTTTCTGTTTCTTCTCCTCGGCAGGAAGGTTCTGGTGTAGCGGAGGATGATCTTCACCTGTGAAAAGCAACGAATCGAAATTTGATAATTACGTAGATTTTCGCATAATCATGATAATACGGCAGCGGGAGAGCTTGTATTTTAACCCAACCTTAAGCATGTTAAGTATCGGGCACCGACTTTAAAGGTATATTATGTGATCTTTCCAAGGAACACCCTCAACATCACAACAACAAAAAAAGCAGATTTTCTTGCAGATTTACATTTCTGATCATAAATCGTACATACATTCCAAGTTACAGGGCGATACGATTCTTAATTACTTCAAAATCATGGTTTTAGAGTGAAAATAAACTGTCGGATAACACCGACAGTTTATATTTTCACTCTAAATTCACTCTAAAACCATGATTTTGAAGTATTGGGAACCGTATCGCTCTGTTACTTGGAATGTATGTACGATTTATGATCAGAAATGTAAATCTGCAAGAAAATCTACTTTCTAAAAAAAATCATGAATAGAGGGCGCTCTCTGGAAAAGATCACATAATATGGACCCGAATTGTGTATATCTGTCTGACTCAAACACTGTTATTCTGATAGCGATAATCATGTCATTGTACATTTGTAAGCAGATTAGTACTGAATGCCTGAGAGTGTGATAGTATATATTGGAAATAAATTACCCTTTAGAATATTGAGAAAACCCAAATACATGTATGTTACCTGTAGTTAGTAACACTATCTTGATCTCCACACTTAATTTGTTGTAATTTACTTTGGAAGTAACCTCTCAGTAGTGAACTCAGAGATGTAGTCTGCTGCAGCATCAATCCACTTGCCATCCCTCCTCTCCTACCAATCATTATTCTTAGCCGCTGACGGCTAGATGATTACAAACCCTTCTTCGCCCAATTTAGCAAGCGTAAATTTGAACAGGCGCATTTGTTCTGATGCATGCTGTTCGAGTAGATGAAGCTTGAGGGTATATGGGATCTCCATTTTTCTGTATTCCATAAGGAACTTGTCGATCATTTCCTCCAGGTAAGAAAATTAAACAGAAATTGCAGTTAAATTATTTAAAAAAATAAGTACCTTTATTCTCTAATTGACACTCAAAATGTTTTGAGTTTTCCAGTTTAATTCTGTTGCATGGTTTTTCATAGACATTAACAAATCACTGGATGCCTCATTGGGGTAGAAATACAAAATTAACGTCATTGTTTGTACAGTAAATAGGCCATGAAATACTAAACTCCAATATGGATACTTCAGATAAATAACATTAAAAATTAATTACTTGCGACATCAATATTCCCTGAACAGGTCTGTCTCGAATGGTTTACTAGGTCGTTGATCTTCTGGTACTGTGTCATCAATGTAGTCGGTACTCGTTGCACTGCATTTGCTTCGTCGAGAAGGTTTTGCCTGGTGTGAATTTGAATATATCCATGGCCTCCTCCTCAAGAACTTCATTCGGTGCTTTCAGTAGGGTTGCTATGTTGTCCGGCTGAAATATTAAATTTAACATGCCATAGATTACAATCTGGCAAAGGGAATCCCGTGGGTGGCAAAGCGAGTAATTTTCAGAGTATCCGTTTTGAATACACAGTGTGGTGTTGTGTGTTGTCATTTACAATTCTAATTCTAAGTTCAGATCACACATCAGACACTGCAGCAAGGCTGGAAGTATGGCAAGTCATTCAGCAACACATCCAGCGCAAGAGGCATCTCGTGATGATGACAAGTACGAATATTTAGGCAGCAAGCTGGGCATCACCAATGCTAAACCGGCATCGGTGTCGGGTCAGAAAAGGAGAAGGGAAGACACGACGGATGAAGAAGATGACAACCTACCGTCATACGCGTCATCGTCATCAGACGGCGGATGGAATCAGAGTGAAGACGAACACAGTGAAATCACAATGAGTTTAGACAAAGGTGATGGTCCCCATTTCAAGGTGCTTGAGATACCAGGCCATGACATTCTGGGAATACGAGGCATACAGAGACTATTGAAGAGGACACCAAGTGGTGAACATGAGTGGCCAATGCTTGTTGGATCTGTTGAGGAATCCTATGAACTTTTAAAACATCTGCTTAGATGTGGCTCGTGGAAATACCTGGGGGAGGGGGGGTACCCAGATATTTGTTGGTAATTTTTGCATTATGTTCTCACGTAACACTTTTGGACCAGAGACTATTGAAGAGGACACCAAGTGGTGAACATGAGTGGCCAATGCTTGTTGGATCTGTTGAGGAATCCTATGAACCCGATCCGTTACCACATGATATTGAACACTTCAGCGATTGGAAACTGGCGCAGGAAATGATTGAGAGTGAGCAGGGCAAATGGGATTTAATGGATAAATACCCGACATTTGATTGCGACTCTATTCGGGCGATTGCTAATATCAAAGCTGGCTTTCTGAGTACAGAAGGGCAATCACTCTAAGTTGCTATGTGGGCAGACAAGCGCTGGATTCTGTGTTTAAAATATGTGTGAATGTTTTAGGCTCATGGTTAAGAGACGGAGGCCATGATAACCTTTTCAAAAAGATCTTTAAGCTTAACCATTGCGCCATAGGAGGCGGTGCTAAAAGTTGCTCAACTTGCTGTATTGTTGCAAGCTATGTTGATTCAGAGCTGGATAAATCAGAAGAGGCAAGCATGGAGTGTTTGGCTAATTGCAGCTTGCAGTCTGGTGCGAAAGTGAAGATGTATGTCCCTGATATGCAACTAATGTCTAAGAGAAATTAGGCAAAAAAGACCAAAAACAGGCTGGAATGAAATAAAACTGTAAATTTTGACTACAAAAAAAGCAGGAATTCCTGCATTTTCCTGAAGATTCTCATGCCTGGTTTATGAACGAAAGTTTATGAACTGCTGGGCTTTTTAGATTCTTTAATATTCCGTCTGGCATTCTGGACCTTGCAGGCAAATTTGCGGGTCAACGTTGGTATATCCATCATTTGCACTTTCTTCTATTTGGCGAATGCCCTGACGGATTCTGTAACGACACAAGTTACATGAAAACATGAATAAATTAACTATCACATGACATATTTGTGTTGATTTTTGCAGGATACAGACTATAGTGAGGTTTCCATATAAGCGAATTCCAAATTAAAAAAGTGCATCTTGCAGAACTAACATTTAAAGTCCAATTATGGAATGAACATATTGCAGCACATCTGTATCTATCCACAGTCCACTGTATGGGCTCAATGCAGTTGCCTTCGATGCCCTACCTATTTGCATTGATGCCCTCAATTTCTGGCTGTTCTCACTCTTTTCTCACATTGCCTTCATTTCTTATTTTGGGGCCTGTGCACTCTGATCAGCTCAATGCATGCTTGTAAAACTCATAATTATTAGCTACATACCTGTAATTGCTGCCACCTTCAATGGATCTAGTGGCTGCTTTGGTGAGTCTCCCTCCTTTTCCTTGAAGACTCACTTCCTTCCAATGCTTCATGATTTTGCTAGTTGGGTTGGAGTAAACACCAAGCTTATAATTCCCATGGTATCTTTGGCACTCATTGCCCGTGACTGTATTTGATAGAGAAGTTTGGCATTAACCCGCACTTGAGTGAACCTCTCTGGGTTGTTCGGGTCTTGTGTAAGTTCAACCTGGGAGGAGTAAATGTAAAGAAAAACACATTTATAATTAAATGCATCACAATTAAAGTCATAGTATGTGTTATATTTATGCTGATGATGTCGAATGAAAACAAACAAACAAATCTTTTCCTGGGGATGCCGTCTATCCTTGATTTTGTTTTGAAAGCAGATTTTCTCATTGTGATCATAAATCATGAATATATTCAGAGTTAGAGCAACATTACTTCAAAATCATGGTTTTATAGTGAATTAATGGTGAAAAATCACTCTTATAAAACCATAATTTTGAAGTAATTATGAATCGTATCGCCCTGCAACTCATGTTATAAGCACTTTAAATCACATGAGTTAAAGAACAAAATGGAGTTGATACTATTGTTTGATCCGTTGGTGATGCCTCTTACAGCAGTGAATGAATACCTAGCGACATTGGCGCTCATGAAGGCAACAAGCGCACATGTGTGCTGTCAATACTGCATGCATACGCCTGCATTACTTTGCACCTTGATAACACAAAGTTGCATGATGTGCATTTGTTTGTGGTATAAAGAAATTGTGTTATCCAATAACAACGTTTGTGTTAAAGAGGTTCCTCTTATTACAAATGTTTACATGAATACATTGACATACATTTTGTTGTATTGTT
The DNA here is from genome assembly GCA_035610835.1 of Ophiura sarsii. Classification (NCBI taxonomy): domain Eukaryota; kingdom Metazoa; phylum Echinodermata; class Ophiuroidea; order Amphilepidida; family Ophiuridae; genus Ophiura; species Ophiura sarsii. The sequence goes on from CM069443.1 coordinate 20,915,405, forward strand.
TGTGTGGTCTCTTGTGTGATCTCTTCCCCCCGTGTTTACTTGAAGAACTGGCATGGGTAACCTTATCGCAATGCTCCAGAACTTTGTCGATTGCTTGACAGGATCGACTGACACGATCTATGGTCGTCTGCTTCAATTGTCCATGGAGATTTCGCGCATGTGTCTTGAAGACGAGATTTGAGGCTTCACATACCCGATCCAGCTCTACGTTTGTGTCTCTTTTCCCTTTTGTGTTCACAAACCAGTTGTGGATGACATGATTCGCTTCACGTGGTGTCATGAAACACTTGACTTGTGCGAGATGACGCAGTATTTGCAGCGAGTATTTGGTTTTGCCTGCAGACCTAAAATACAATAACATGTACTTCATGAGCCTGACAATCCAATCTCCATCTCCCACTTGCTTTAGGTGAAATCATGGCAAATCAAGCACATCATCAGGACTGAACTACTATGGGCATGCATAATGCGTGTCAAGAGTCTAGGTCGGTGGTTCTGTGCTCTTTCTTCATATAATCATGCAATGATTCCATGACAGCATATGCTCTACTGCATTTCGGACATTTAAGACTGCCAGACACACCAGAAATGTCTTCTTCTGCTGGTAGCGCACATTGGTTGACAAACTTCCTGATAACCAAACGTATATAATTGCTTAGGGAAATATGCAGGTCCTTGTCATAGATGTTTCATGTTGGCTTACTGATAACATCGTCCATGTCAAAGAACTCAATGAAGCGGAGACCACACAGTGCATCGGTGTACTTATCCAGGAATACTTTGGTCGCATTTATATCCTTCATTGGATTTTTCCGGGACGTTGTGGGATTCCATGACTTTAGTAGATGCATACTAAGTGCCAATATCTCCGACGGAGCCTTTGTGGTACACCTTCTTCCACATACACTATAATAAAGTTGACAAGAATAGAGATCAAAGTAAGTTCATATCACATACACTATTATGATTAAGTTAACAAGAAGAGAGAGCAAAGCAAATTCATATCACATAATTAATACGTATTGGCTTTTATATCAACATTTATGAACTCCGCGCAGAGAACAAATCTGAAAAAGTGCCTGAATAAGGTTTACGATTTCCTGTTACATACATTTTGAAAGAAAATTTAATCCAAATTTTCAACCATGCCCTCTGATGAACTTATTAGCATTTACAAATTTGTGTTGTAACCATACTTACATTCTAACTCCCTCACAAAAACACGAAAGTGTTGATAGGTCTCTGATTCCACTTTATGGTGACTTAAGGTTTGGGAATATTTTACATAAAATAGTCCCACTACCTCTTCTGCTACCAGCGTTTTCTCTTGAAAAACAAATGCTCCTTTGAACCAAACCCTTATGCGGAATGCGTTTTGTAAAGTTGAATTCCATCTATAGGTGTGCACAATGGTTTAATATATGCAATGTTCAATACAAACAACACTAATTTTTACATGTTTTTTAATTAGCCCAAAAAAAGTTTGGGAATGTCCTTAACAACCTCTAAAAGATGTTCCTACAAAATGTTTAATTCAGAAATAGATGATTTTCATAAATTTTTTCAAGTTTTCAACCAAACATGTTTCCCTTGGGTTAAATCTTTTGATGTAACAGAGTTCAAGCACAGGTCGTTACTGCATATAGCTCAAACTTTTAATACAACATAGCTCATTGGTTTCTATCAAAATTCAACCGGGAGCAAATATCAGTACAGCTGTGTATATACCCAATGAAAACAAAACAAGCAAGACCCCAAAGACATGATAGTTGACAAGTCTGGTTTTTACTGGTTTCTGTCCACAAGGCAAAAAAAACAAAAACACTTTTGCCTGAATCTGGGTCGGACAGTCAGATTTTCTCCTTTTTTGTCAACCAAGAAAGCCTGCACAAGGTTCCATAATGCATCAAACTTTGGAGGATGCCCATTGTTTGCAAGCAAATCAACATTTGATCACCAGCATTTTCTAGAACCGCAGAGACACAACTCATCCAAAGCTTTGAATTGACATTGAATCTAAACTACTGTCTACTGTAAGGAATCTGTGTAGGTTGCGCATCACATGTACCTTCATCTTTGGGCAAACTCTATTTATCTTTTCACATGCAAGAGCTTTCATGAGTCTTATGTGGTATGTTGCAATGTTTTCATGTATCTGCGTGTTCCTCATTGTTTGCTTCCACAATGATTTGGGGGGTGTGGGTTCTTTTGCCGTCTCTGCAGGTTCGTCACTGATTTGAGGATGTTCCTCTGTAGTATCTGCATGTTCGTCACTGTTAGCTTCCTCATTAATTATTTTCCTTGTTACGGCTGTTGTCTTGGGAATTAATATTATTTGGTAACAGGGACACGTGATGAATGCCTCATTTATCCTTCTCACTCATTTTGTGCCAGAGATATTACATTTTATGCCTCATTTATCCTTCTCACTCATTTTGTGCCAGAGATATTACATTTTATGTTTTCAAGATGGCTGGCAGCAGCTATAGTCTCTGTCACAAATACATTACCGGCCACTGCAATCTCCCCAGTTATAGGTCCGGGCGTGGGGTGTCTGGGGAAAACATGCTCCCACTGGCCTGTCCAGGACCTGTCATGCAACCATACATAATGTGCAACCATACATAATGTGTCGTCTTCTAAATTGTCCAGTAGTTATACAACTGATCTCGTTGCCGTAGCGTTTTAACAGTTCTCGTTATCACATCCCTAATATCGGTGGCCCAAATTGCATGGATGTTCTTTCCTGTCGCATTGTCCTCAAAAGCCACATATTCGTACTCAAATTCCAAGGAGGCAACTTCTGCTTTGAGTTCTCGATCGGTTCCCATGAGATTTATTCCCATATCACTGGAAATCGCACGTTTTACATATTGCCATGATTCCATTGGCATCCTACTTCTAAGGTCTAGCACAGTTTCTCGGGGAAATTTTGCCAATGTTTTAAACCCGGCTGCTTGTAATGCTTTTTTGTAGGAGTCCTTATTTCTTTTCAGCATTGTAGTGCGTTGTGCAGTCAAAGCTTCCGCCGTCTCTTCGTCGCTTGACGTAGCACCGTCACAAGCCATATGCACTTGAAATTCCATATATCGCGTCACTACGATTAGTCCGTGTCTGACGCGAACATGACGAACTTGATACGCGGGATTTGGGGCACAAAACAAGTTCAATCCCCAACAATGGAAAATTCTACTGCATCCACCCCGGCGTTAGCTCCTCCATTAACATCATGAGCGACGTTATCAACAGTGTTCGCAACACCATCATCTGATCCAACAAACTCAAATACAGTATTCTGTTTGACCTTCAGAATTTTGTCCATGGCGGCAAGCCCCTTGCTCTTACATTTTCCATTAGACCATATTCCTTGTATGGAAAGATTTTGTTCTTGCCAGTCAGTTTTTGGTAGCATCTATTATATATATGTTGGAGCTCTTTTCTTAGCTCATCTTTTTTTCAGCCGCCTTCTTAAATTGTTTAATCGCCAAACTTGGACTGACAAATTTGGCAAACCCAATCCTATCTGCTGATTGGATGAGCAATAGGACTTGCCCATCTCCGACCCAATGTCATCGTAAAACCTGATCAATCCGGTGTCTTTATCAGCTATTGATGACACAACACACATTGTCTCACATTCCAAATCTTGCAATTGTTTTGCTGCATCTTCAATTACTGCCATCAGCCTCTTTCTTTTGGCATTTAGCCCAGCTTCAGTCTTACTAGCTGTAAGAACTTTTTCTTTGTGCTCATCATCCAGCATTTGGAAGTGTGCCACCTTCGCTGGATCAGATCCTTGATTTTGGCCTAATCGATGGCAGCCATGGCTTCTATTGCATTAGGAGTTCCTTTCAGTCGTTCTGCAACATATATGTTGTGTGCAGTCGGTCCCCTTTTATATTCTTCTAGCCTAGTTTTGCTAGCTGCTCTTCTCCTGCCAATATTTATCTTCCTGTTGTTGATCCATTGCTTGATTTTGTCTGGTACTCTGGTTTTGCTGAATCTGCTGCAGACGCCTCATCTTCATCATCTGAATCCGAGTCGCTACTACCCAGCAGAATATCCATCGCCGAAGGCTTCTTAGCGGGTGGCTCTTCATCATTATCTACAGCTTTTGCTTGGGTGCGGCGTTTTCGCGAGATTTCGGCATTTGGCCACCGAGGTGTGTCTGTCTGTTACTAGTGTCGTGATCGTGAGGCCTTCCGTTTCTATCAACTTTTGAAAACACCTTTTCAGCCCTTCCAGCTCCATTGCATTTGACCTTGTAGTTTTGTTGCTCTGAAATAATTTGATTGGTCATGTGATGTGTTATTATAGTCAAGCCCACATATTTTGAAAAACACAACATTTAAACTCTGCAGTTAGGACAGAATCCATTAATGTTATTATACACTTTGTTCTGCTACAATGTGTATATTTCAAAATGCAAGTTTTTGGTCCAGGCTGGAAGTGACCATATTTGTCATTGAAATTCAGACTGCAGAGCAGATTTGATCGGGTAATCAAGTTTGTGGCAATATCAGGTGTTATCAGTCGGGTTGAAATTGGTCGGTGAACAATACAAGTATTCAGGGTTTGTGGTGCGCCCTGTACAGGCAATGTCCAAGAGTATAAAAATGCTCCACACACCGTTATTAATTGTGCAAACAATTCAGTGAATAATCATTTCTACCTAACAGTAAACCATGTCAAAATAGTTTTACAAATTTTCAATAGATCTATTCCAGGCCACGGTTGTAAGTTCATGATCAAAAATTGTGTTCAAAGCTTCAATTCAGTATCAACGTATTCCGTGTAAACTGGTTATCACTATAGCAACTGGATCGCGCTTTCGATTCCTGAACATTGATCAAAATGATCGCCACATAATGTCAATGGGATGTGCTAGCAGTCATAAAGGTGCATGATCCAGTTACCAGTGAGTTGCATAATTACGTGAATACTAGCCTATTTTTAAATTTGTAAATTACTTTTGTATTACCTTACCTGAATTGTGGCAAGTGTTTATTAGGATGATTTTCATGGAAGAAGGTGAAACATTTATAGGCAAAAAACAAACAAACATGAAACACATCGATAATTACCTGTACTAACTGCACCTCTACAATCTTTGATGTCTTCAAGTTCATTAATGAGTATGAGCCGTATTTAGCGCAGTGTCCAGGACTAACTGCTCTACCGTCTCCTCCAAGAATGAGTGGTTCTGCCCCCTCCTTGGTGTCTGTGATCATATGGGCTTGGTGTTCTCTCCACGCTTGGACTGTTGCAGGCTGCAGATATCGACGTTGATGGGACATACAAGTTCCATTGGAAATGGCTGCCAGTTTCATATGGTTAAAAACTCTGAGAACCTTTGATGGGCTGCATCCAGCATACAGGATGGCGGCAGAAAAGAGTATGTTGCCAGCATACACATTGCCTACCTTTGGTTGAGAGTACCATACATACTCGTGTAGACACAGCTCACATGTTGCTGTTATCTTCAGTTGTGTGCCAAAGTTCTTTGGGTTGAATTTTTCAACTGTGCAGGGCCCTCTGCACTGTATGCAGCATTTAAAGAGGCGAAGAAGATGGAATTCGAAAACCACAAATTTCTTTTCATTTGCGACATTGTCTTCTGGAATTCTGTATTGAAAAGGGACACAAATTATGCTGATTTCTCAATAACATCACAAACATGTATTGTTATGGCTGCCCAAAACTACTGCACATAAGGAGGACAAAGATACTGAGAAAAGATTGATAATATAACTCTAACCCATTCAGATGGTTTGTAGCAATAAACCTAAGGGTGCACACCACTATTACGATCAATGCGCGACCTCATTACGATCGCCATCACGCAGCTAGTCCCTAAATAATGGAAAGAATTGTTCATATTGACATTATTTGGCATTAAAAACGATTGAATTTGGTCTTTATTTGTTCCCTGAAATGTAGCCGATATATCTTGAACAAAAAGAGTATATACATGTCAGTACATCAAACATTTTATTTAAACAATATTGGCGGATGGATACACATTGATCACAACTCGCTACAACGTGTGAATTCTTGTACAAAATGACTACCCTGTATAAAGGGGCAAATATTAAAAAATGTAAAAGGGCAACTCGGTCTGAATTTCTGACCCAAGTAACACTTTTTACAAGGAAACACTTTTTACCGTTTTTTCCTTGTTCGACCGGCGATCTGATGTGACAACCATATTTCTCCCATTTTTGGCACTTAAAATCATGAATACAAAAAAGAGTGCATTTTTAACACCAAAACTTTGTTCAGTCGCCGGGCAAATCACCCCCACGTTGGTATCGTGCTGTGTGAAAACCAACCTAAAGACAACGGCAAAAAAAGTAACTCGGCTGTTGTAAAAGCACCTATGATTTTAAAATTGTTACTCATATTCTAAAAATGAAAATACAAGGAGACGGAAAATATAATTACGGTGATTTTCACACCTTGTTTGTTAAAATTGATTGAGTATTGTTGTCGCGGTATGTGCTTACAGATAAAAAGTGCCCATTTCCATTGTTGCAGTAACTGCTGTTGATCTCTCTGATTCAGCGTAATGAGCCATCGCTGTTCCACTGACTGTTTGCCCATGGCGATGACCTGTCCTGTCTGTCTTCTCGAGCATTTGGGGTTTTAAATTCATCCTTTTTAATTGTAAAGAAGTACGCCTGTCATCCCCATTAAATTTGTCCCGGATTATGCTAATCAAGTTTACAGCACAACAAGAACAGCTAATCAAAATTCCTGCTATTATCTTCATGCTGAATCAGAGAGATCAATAGGAGTTACTGCAACAATGGAAATGGGCACTTTTCATCTGCAAGCACATACCGCCTGCATACCGCGACAACAATACTCAATCGATTATAACAAACAAGGTGTCAAAATCACCGTAATTCAATTTTCTGTCTCCTGGTATTTTCATTTTTAGAATATGAGTAGTAATTTTAAAATTATAGGTACATTTACAACAGCCGAGTTACTTTTTTTGCTGTCTTTATATGCCCAGACCTGGCCAAATGTGATGTTTCTCAGCTCAGATCATCCTCACCCGGCAAAATGGAATCCTATTTTATATCAAACTTGGGTCATAGATGCAACATGGAAACCTTCATATACAAAGGTCACATACAAAGGTCATCTGAGTTCAAGATGTAAAATTGGCTGCATATGTAAAATTGATTACATTTAAACAGATGAAGTACAATTGCAACCAAACTACCCATATAAACGGCGTCCTATTTGGGACCGCTGTCCCTATTTTTATGAAGTTATGGTGGCTCTGAAAAGAGCCATTCATTGTACAGCGTTCAGCTGAAGATTTTAGTTTACTTTGCAATACATTTTATGTGGTCATTTTCTCTCTTTGGAAAACAGGGTTGCTCTGAAAAGAGCCGTTTGGTGGTAGTAAAAAAACTACCGGTAGTGTTTCTCTCGATGGAAATCTTTCTAATGTCCATCGTTGCCTCTCTCGTAAGTTGGCAAATGTCTCTACTTTTCACCTCTTCAGGGGTGCAGAAAACTTGACTTTTTGACTCTTCAGATGATCTTTGACAAATGAATCAAATAGTAGTTTGCCTTCAAACCTTGCATTTTGTAGATCTATTGCAATGGATGGTTCAGCAATCACACCTGATGATAGTTGAACAAGTGGGGAATCCACATCACTGAATGGACCATGTTGGTAATTGTAGAGATAAGGTCACTGACAGCTTTCTGGTCGTGCTTGATTCTTGCTTCTCCTAGTTCTGTCCTTATCTTAACTATTTGACTCTGTCCTGCCATATCTTTACATTCTTTAGTGATAGCAGCTCTTGCTGGTTGCGATAACATCCATCGATGGACTGCGGATTTGTGACGTGTGAAACCGGTCATTCCTCCTTTGGTTTTCGAGTCACAGTTAACTGTTTGTTCGATGGTGATGTCACACTCTACTTGTGCAAATCCATGGTTGGCTTGCCTTTGAACGCAAAATTCGCCTTTCATGAACTCATCGTAGATGTCAGGATAGGTTTCTTGCAGCTCACACATCTCCACATAGTAGGCCAAGATATACCTTGCATGGTTGGTGCGATTGTATGCAAAAAAACATGGAAGCAAACTTCTTGAAGCAGAGAGATGCAGTGGCTAATCTCCTGTTCTGGTTGCCCTTGTGAATAGAAGAAGATCCTCCACCATGTCAATGTACTAAGACCAAAATGCGAAGTTGGCGCTTCGGGTGCTCTCTTCATTGATAAATACTTCAAAATCTGTCATCAATTTGATGAAAGGGTCACTGTGGAATATCTTGTGGAAGGCATCTTTTGGATAGCCTCCAAACCCGTATCGACCAGTGGGCTTAAGGTCAACACCATCAGGCAAGCCCCTTGCTCTTACATTTTCCATTAGACCATATTTCTTGTACGGAAATCTTTTGTTATTGCCAGTCAGTTTTTGGTAGCATCTATTATATATGTTGGAGCTCTTTTCTTAGCTCATCTTTTTTTTTCAGCCTTCTTAAATTGTTTAATCGCCGAACTTGGACTGACAAATTTGGCAAACCCAAATCCTATCTGCTGATTAGGTGAGCAATAGGACTTGCCCATCTCCGACTCAATGTCATCATAAAACCCGATCAATCCGGTGTCTTTGTCAGCTATTGATGACACAACACACATTGTCTCACATTCCAAATCTTGCAATTGTTTTGCTGCATCTTCAATTACTGCCATCAGCCTCTTTCTTTTGGCATTTAGCCCAGCTTCAGTCTTACTAGCTGTAAGAACTTTTTCTTTGTGCTCATCAGCCAACTTTTGGAAGTGTGCCACCTTCTCTGGATCAGAATCCTTGATTTTGGCTCAATCGGTGGCAGCTATGGCTTCTCTTGCATTAGGATTTCCTTTCAGTCGTTCTGCAACATACATGTTGTGTGCAGTCGGTCCCCTTTTATATTCTTCCAGCCTAGTTTTGCCACCTGCTTCTCTCCTGCCAATATTTATCTTCCTGTTGTTGATCCATTGCTTAATTTTGTCTGGTGTGCATCCAATCTTGATTGCAAGCTCCTCCACTTGATTCTTGTTACCATCTGTCCCATAATGCGTCTGTCCATTTTCAAAAGCTGTCACTAGTAGTTTTTGCGACTCGCTGTCAAATGTAGAACTCTATGTAGAACTCCGTACACCGTTGACAAGCTCCAACGATGGAAATTCTACTGCATCCACCCCGGCGTTAGCTGCTCCATTAACATCATGAGCGACGTTATCAACAGTGCTCGCAACACCATCATCTGATCCAACAAACTCAAATACAACATTGTGTTTGACCTTCAGAATTTTTTCCATGGCTCTAAACCCATATCGACCAGTGGGCCTAAGGTCAACACAACACCATCAGGCAAGCCCCTTGCGCTTACATTCCATTAGACCATATTCCTTATATGGAAATCTTATGTTCTTGCCAGTCAGTTTTTGGTAGCATCTATTATATATATGTTGGAGCTCTTTTCTTAGCTCTTTTTTTTCAGCCACCTTCTTAAATTGTTTAATCGCCGAACTTGGACTGACAAATTTGGCAAACCCAAATCCTATCTGCTGATTAGATGAGCAATAGGACTTGCCCATCTCCGACCCAATGTCATCGTAAAACCTGATCAATTCGGTGTCTTTATCAGCTATTGATGGCACAACACACATTGTCTCACATTTCAAATCTTGCAATTGTTTTGCTGCCCAACTTCAGTCTTACTAGCTGTAAGAACTTTTTCTTTGTGCTCATCAGCCAGCTTTTGGAAGTGTGCCACCTTCTCTGGATCAGAATCCTTGATTTTGGCTCAATCGGTGGCAGCCATGGCTTCTATTGCAATAGGATTTCCTTTCAGTCGTTCTGCAACATACTTGTTGTGTGCAGTCGGTCCCCTTTTATATTCTTCCAGCCTAGTGTTGTTGATCCATTGCTTAATTTTGTCTGGTGTGCATCCAATCTTGATTGCAAGCTCCGCCACTTGATTCTTGTTGCCATTTGTCCCATAATGCGTCAGTCCATTTTCAAAAGCTGTCACTAGTAGTTTTTTGCGACTCACTGTCAAATGTAGAACTCTAATGTGTATAGAACATAACTTTGATTTTTCTTTTGAAATTGAAAAAAGGTTCCAACCTATTAAACCCATCTCTTTTATTATAATTATATACATCTGTTCTACTGTTGTGCGATAGGGTACTGCTTTAAGGCTTTCACCGTGTCTACTGACTTAGCTTTGCATTAACTTTGGTATGTTTTGCGTTGGTACCTGGTAAATAATGCTATCATAAGACGTACATTAATGTCTTGTTGTCAACATCATCAAAGAACTTCACGAATGCATCTTTCATAACACAATTTTTTTGAAATAGTCCTCTGTGTCTGAGGATTCTGAGTTTGGCCTTCCCGTCTGCCGTCCGACCACCCTGGGCATTCGTTCGTCCACACCAACAGACTCTGCTATCTTTTTAGCTTCTGCATACCATTTGTGGCGGTGCACGTCCACATTGTTACGAACCTATGTGTCAAATAATTAAAATAAAGGACATACTGTTAGAGGCCTCGTTAAGACACTTACGTAGACTTAATTTTGCTTCCATCTCAATTGTTAATAAGGGGTCGGTATAACTGGTTTCATTATTCGTTAATAGACTTATCAAATTGATCTTGGCATTTCTTTCCACAATACTCTTGTACTCTTTTAATCTACCTCTTGTAGTGTTGTTTGGACGATATCGACTAAGGCCATTTCCGCCACCACATCTAATGACACTTCTTGCAACTTCACACTGAGCGATTTTAGATAGCCCATGACTTTAGCCGTCAGGAATAGGGAGACAATATGACCAAAGTCGCATATTCCCCGCAACAAAGAGGCTGCGTCACTTCTGGCGTCTCTGTTGAAGTCCTGCGATTGGGATATGATGCTTCTGTTTGACCTTCAGAATTTTTTCCATAGCTCCAAACCTGTATCGACCAGTGGGCCTAAGGTCAACACCATCAGGCAAGCCCCTTGCTCTTACATTTTCTATTAGACCATATTCCTTGTATGGAAATCTTTTGTTCTTGCCAGTCGGTTTTTGGTAGCATCTATTATATATATGTTGGGAGCTCTTTTCTTAGCTCATCTTTTTTTCAGCCGCCTTCTTAAATTGTTTAATCGCCGAACTTAGACTGACAAATTTGGCAAACCCAAATCCTATCTGCTGATTAGATGAGCAATATGACTTGCCCATCTCCGATCCAATGCCATCGTAAAACCTGATCAATCCGGTGTCTTTATCAGCTATTGATGGCACAACACACATTGTCTCACATTCCAAATCTTGCAATTGTTTTGCTGCATCTTCAATTACTGCCATCAGCCTCTTTCTTTTGGCATTTAGCCCAGCTTCAGTCTTACTAGCTGCAGCCAGCTTTTGGAAGAATGCCACCTTCTCTGGATCAGAATCCTTGATTTTGGCTCAATCGGTGGCAGCCATGGCTTCTCTTGCATTAGGATTTCCTTTCAGTCGTTCTGCAACATACATGTTGTGTGCAGTCGGTCCCCTTTTATATTCTTCTAGCCTAGTTTTGCTACCTGCTTCTCTTCTGCCAATATTTATCTTCCTGTTGTTGATCCATTGCTTAATTTTGTCTGGTGTGCATCCAATCTTGATTGCAAGCTCCGCCACTTGATTCTTATGGGGTAGTGCGACCTTTCCCGTATACCCAGTAGTTTGGTAAGCTCCTTAATCACCTTACTTTCAAACTCGCGCCCCTGGTCTGAGTGCAGACGTTGAGGAAGACCATAGTACACAAAGTATTTCTCCCACAACGTTTTAGCAACTGTTCGGGCAGTTTGATCCTTTGTGGGGAATGCCATGGCATATCTAGTAAAGTGATCGGTTACAACGAGTACATGCTTGGTGTTACTTTTATCCGGTTCGATTGTAAGAAAGTCCATGCATACCAGTTCTAGTGGACCACTGGTTTTGATGTTTTTCAATGGAGCGGATACAGTAGGTAGTGTCTTTCTGGCAACACATCGATGACACTGCTTGATATATAGCTCAATATCCTCGCCCATCTTAGGCCAGTAGAAGCGTTGACGAGCTAAGGCTTGAGTATGTTCAATTCCTTGGTGTCCAAGGTTGTCATGCAAGGCTAACATGGCTTCCTTATGATATTTCTCTGGGAGCACAAGTTGTTGGTATTTCCTTCCATTGGAGTCGGTATATCTTCGGAACAGTACGCCATCCTTCAGGTACAATTTGTGAAACTGTCGTATGAGGGATTGCAAGAGATGGTTACCAGCTGCTATTTTGGTGCTTGGTCTTTCTCCTCTCTGAATTGCTTCTCTGATTATCCTCATATTTGGGTCGTCTAATTGCTCCGTTTCCCACTCCTTGGTAGTGAAATTGCCTTTATCATTGGAAAGGCAGCTATACTCCACGGGAACAACGTCAGCCTCGACAGCCAAGCTTAACACCATAGGTGATATCTCTTCATTATACAAGCTATCAGTTGAAGTTGACTGTTCAGTCTCGGTTTCGAATGTCCTCCCGTACATTGCCTTCATAGTCTCAGGAGAACAGACTTCATCTATGTTATCTTTCAACCTGCTTTCCAGCAGGCAAATTTTCTTTTCCTGATCCTGTCGATCGTTGTATGTGAGTCCAGGCCTACGAGATAAGACATCGGCATCCGTGTTAGTTTTTCTTAACCCTCCTGTTGCCTGTGCCAAGCTGGCCATGCTGCCATAAGATAAACTGCCTATAGGCAGCATGCCGAAATCGCTTATTTTCCTCTCCTAGGTTTCTCCCGTCTCCCTGGACATCAGCCCTGACCTCTAGGTGGAAGATGTCCCCTCTGTAAAGTCTTCAGCCCTGACCTCTAGGTGGAAGATGTCCCCTCTGTAAAGTCTTCAGCCCTGACCTCTAGGTGGAAGATGTCCCCTCTCTTCAGCCCTGACCACTAGGTGGAAGATGTCCCCTCTGTAAAGTCTTCAGCCCTGATCTCTAGGTGGAAGATGTCCCCTCTGTAAAGTCTTTGTAGCTTGAGGACAGCCGGGTCGAGGATGAGGGCATCCATTTCCTGTGCATACAAAGGACAATCATTATGGTATTTAGCAGTGGCGGATCCAGGAAAATTTTAGGGGGGGGGCCCAAAAAATGATTTTTTTGCCGGTACCATCCAAGCGGTGCGCAGCACCGCCCTCCGAGCTATGCTCGGACAGGGGGTGTCTGAGGGGGGATGTGCCCCCCTCATAAGTAGAAAATTTTTCAATTTCCGAACTCATTTGGTGCGATCTGGTGTATACTTTTGACCAACATTTTATCAAAAAGCCACCTCTTCATTTCCAATAAATATATTGTTTTTTTTATCAATGCACGAAAGAAGTTGAGCATATTATACTGATATATTTTTGATTTAAGTATAGATGATTTGAAAGGTCGAACAGGGGGGAGTCTGAGGGGGGAAGTGCCCCCCTCAGAAGTAGAATTTTTTTCAATTTTCGAACTCATTTGGTGCGATCTGGTGTATACTTTTGACCAACATTTTATCAAAAAGCCACCTCTTCATTTCCAATAAATATATTGTTTTTTATCAATGCACAAAAGAAGTTGAGCATATTATACTGATATATTTTTGATTTAAGTATAGATGATTTGAAAGGTCGAACAGGGGGGAGTCTGAGGGGGGAAGTGCCCCCCTCAGAAGTAGAAATATTTTCAATTTTCGAACTCGTTTGGTGCGATCTGGTGTATACTTTTGACCAACATTTTATCAAAAAGCCACCTCTTCATTTCCAATCAATATATATTTGTTATCAATGCAAGAAAGAAGTAGAGCATACGACGTATATACTGATTTTTCTTAATTTAAGTATAGATTGTTTAAAAGCTCGAACAGGGGGAGTCTGAGGGGTGATGTGCCCCCCACCTCTTCTTCCTCTCTTTCTTTTCTTTTTCCTTTTTTTTTCTTTCCTTTTTCCTTTTTTTTTTTTTTTCCTTTTTTTCCTTTTTTTTTTTTTTTTCCTTTTTTTTTTTTTTTCCCCCTTTTTTCCCTTTTTTTTTTTTTTTTTTTTTTTTTTTTGGTAGGGGGGGGGGGGCCCGGGCCCGTCGGCCCCCCCCCCCCCCCCTGTATCCGCGCCTGGTATTTAGTATGTGGTATGATAGTCCTATATAAAGGATCAAAGATGGCAAGTGTAAAAATAATAACAGAACTTCAATTTCAAGGCCTGAATTTACTGTAAGAATGGCAATATTTTCTTTCTTTTGTTCCGTTATTATGAAATAATATAAAAGTTATCCAAACAATAAATGTACCACATCAAATTTTCAAGAATCCTTTTTTGGTAAGACTAATAAGAATTTTTAGTTTGTATTTTTTTTTAAAGTTTTGTTGAGCTGGATTGATCAGCTTCCATACACTTGATGTAAACCTATGTATACCCAGGCCGAGCCTATTAAATTTATTTCATTTATTGGTGAGCATTGTACAGTTCTTACCGCTGTATCTCCTAAACAATATGCATGATGGTTACCACAGCACACATTTTCCACTGCTTCTGGCATTTCTTTGCAATTGCTGCAAATGCACCAGTCTGGCTGGTCCCGTTGAGGTATTGCAGCAGGGACAACAGCAGGGGCAGGGCTAGCTGGATGGGAAGATTCTGGGGATGATGGTCCTTCCGGGGATGAGGTACCATCCGGGGATGATGGACCTTCCGGGGATTTGGGTTCCTCCGGGGATGATGATGGTTCTTGTCGTGTAGGTGCTTCTGAAGTCTCTTGTTGTGCAGGTGCTTCTTGTTGCGCAGCCTGCAGTAGGTCAAGGGTTAGACCAGGTTGGAGGTCTGCCATCTTCAACACAAGGCTTTTAAGAGCGCTTGTTTCAACATTATCAACAAGTTCCTGTGAAAAGAAAGAGAGAGAGAGAGAGAGAGAGAGAAAACCTTGTTATAAGAAACTGAAACACTGAACAATCAAAACAAGAGCTTGTTTAGCATATATACCACTGACTATATTAATATCTCTTGTCTGTATACAGAGATCCATGGTTCTTAATTAGCCAGAGACCTGTCCACCAATCATCTGGATTGGCCGAATTAAGGGATTCAGATGTCAGATTCTAAAAAATAGTTGTTATATAGAGATTAGTGAATTTTGAAACTAGTTCCGATTACTAAATCAAGGCTAAAACAGCACATAATCTAAAGAATGTATACAAACAGCTTGATTTGTGTTTTACGGTCAAATTCCAGACAAGTTATTATGATAAATTGGACAGGCAGTTGAAAAACTCTGCCTAAAGCAGATAGCCATACCTTGATCTTCTGCTTTCTATGGGTCTGATACTGAATCAGCTGCCTGACTTGCTGATCATCAAAATTCGTTCCCCCTCGCCTCACTCGTCGTCTCCCACCTCTTCTGCCTCTGTTGGTTCTCTGGATGCCACTGGGGCCCGGGCGATCTAAATCTGCTGGTGCTGCTGGTGCCTGCATACATAAAACAATAATATACAAATTATGTAAAATCAATTGTCCAAAATGCCCTTGCTTCTTCAAAACAATCATCAAGGTGTGAACAATGTAAACTATCTCATACACTCGTAGTAGTGTCGAACCAATCAGAAAGCAATAAACTAAAACACGCAGAGTGCATTGAAAGTGTTTAATACACTCCGCATGTGTGTCGTTGAATGCCTGCTCCAGACGCTTGGTATTAATTCGTTGTTCAATCATTGCGGGTTCACAGATTTTCACTGATGGTGTTAGCAAACGAGTGTTTTTATTCATTATTACATAGATCAACAATTTTGATTTGTATATATCGTGTATATGAATTTGGCTAATACATGTTTTGTTTGTTTCTCAAAAAAATAGAAATATCAATGCACTTGCGTGTACAAATGATGATGTGCTCACAATGCGGGGTCGATCCATAATTCAAGCAACAGCATCAGCGTACATGCATTGATTTATCTAATTTATCTCGAAACAACACATATATGCATTTTTATAATTCATTACATTCTTTTGGAATATATGGTTTAAGCATGATTGATCAAAACCATTGTTAACCGTCACATGCAATTTGTTCTGGTTGGAGGATTGTCCTATAATTGCAAATAAAACATGTTTAGCGTCATAACTTTTTCCCAAAAAGGAAAGAGGAAGCCCTTTTATCTTTTATTTTTCCCATTTTAAGTGCAAAATTGCCCTATTTAGCAATAAACTTTCCCCGCAACCAAAAAACTATATACTTACATGTGTGTATATTTTTTAAAACAAAATGCCCCCCCCATAGTCGGACACAAATTTTAAAATTCGCATATTTTAATTTGAGCTTACTGACTGTATAGTCTGGCAGGAGATATGGCTCTTGAAACAAGTACAGCCAGTTTTCAATAACATCTGTAAGGATGCAATCTTTCTGTTGATACGTTGTTCTCTTCTATGTCTTTAATATCACCTTTGCCTGAATCATAATTGAGTTTCAGTTCATTCATCATTTTTGTCTCAGTTTCCATAGTTACCCCTTCAGGGAGCTTAGGCTGCCAGTTTCTGCAACCATGTTTGTCCGTTTATTTCTCTTTGGGGCTTGTACTTTCCATCACCTTTATTTTTAGGGAATTAAATTAACAAGTTGTGTTAATAAACTGTCATATCCAGTTCCTACAACCTCACCATCAACTTCGTCACATAGGTTAAGAAACTTAGCTACAATTCCAGCAGCGCTAATTCTCAGCTGCTGCTTTCTGGGTAATGCTTCTTGAAGCTCGTCAATGACTATTCTCACAAATTCCTTCCGTAAGCACGTCTCCAGATTCCTCTTTTTAAGTTGGTTAATCATTTTGCACGGAAACCTGTCTCAGTCAATGGCAGTGACTGCACTCTTATCTCTTCGACAGGAACTTCCACCAGCTCTGAAAAGAAACCCAGAGAGACCTCACTCCCTACATAGTACTATGAAGATGCAGTTTTCAATCTACTCAAATGTTGTGTTACAATGTTGGTTTTGGGTACAGATGAACCAGCTTTATTGCACAAAAGCTGAAAATTAGCAACGGAATTGTGTTAACTTTAAAAGACGTTATACACCAAGGGTGGTGGGGGGGGGGGGGGGCAGGAATGGCAGGCGAGGAGGTGTAATGAAGTAATGTGGTTTGGGAGGCAGGGGGTTAATGTTGCAAACTGTTGTCTATTTTGCTGATTATAGCGGCGAAAAGAATCAAAAGTAGGGTTTGGTTAGGTCTCAACAGCCCAGCAACTTTGTGGGTATGATGAACTTCTCTTCCCTTTCTGCGGCTTGACTTTCTGCTTAGCGACAACTGCCTTGATGCGCTTTTCGTCATCTGAATTATCCGCCAATTTCTCTGCCTCGTATTACTCTCCAACTCGTTCTTATTGGCCAGTTTGATGTGCTTGTTTCTGACCTTAATTTCATCCAGGAGATCTTTCAATTCATGTGACGTGGCTGCTGCGTCACCTTTATCCACCTTGCATGGCTTTCTCTACCTTCTCTTTTAATTTGATGTTAAATTTGAATTTAATTCTGTTATCCTTAAACTTGAATTGCGTCTTTGAAGACTCTCTAGCTGAATCCAAAACCCGGCTTCTTGTCGTCGTAAGAGCCTCGTCAATGTACTCTTTCACACAACCAGTAGCATCCTTGATGATATCGGAGATCCAAAGTTATTTTGCTTGCACATTTCCAGCCGTGTGATCCAAATTGGCAGAACTGCTCTCATGAACCTACATAATCCAGAATATCCTTGCAAATATTGAAGACAAATAGAGAATAATCAAGAAAAAATCAGCCGCAGCGTTCTAAATGCTATGAAATAAATCAAGTGTATGCTAACTACTGCATTCGCTGACGTGCAAACAGTCAATGGCCAAACCACCCTGCTACATCCCATTCAAAACTCCCACATTTAATTAGCATACTTATGCTATTGTGGCCTACGACCAATAGAAAGTTATCATTAATGTATACTTTATGTTGATTTGTTTAATACATTACGAAAAGAAAGAAAAACACTTCATGGTTATGGCTATATTATATTAAAACATTCGTGATTATTTCGTGCAGTTATTGGCTTATATTGCACGTCATATTCACACAAAGAAAAAAGAAGAACAATTATGCGTATTTACGGTAAGCTTACTGTGATGATATTTTTACCTCGATATCGAGACGAAAAGTTCAGGTTTCCACGGTACCAAAAACGTCTTTCTTCATACGTAGGTGCGCAGTCCACTCTTGAAAATCTCTGTTTTCATAAAAGTGTCCTGTTTAAATCCTCGTTGCCAGATGTGGTGTATTTGGTACACTGGGCAATAATTGACACAAGTACGCTATCATGTAGCCATTTTAATTAGTATTATTATTAGTATTAGTATTTTTATTATAAACAACGATTCATATTGATTACATCGATTATTTGCTGGTTATACTGTTCGTAACACAAGATGTTTACTCCAGTTATTATATGAACATTGTACATCACATACATTTTCAGAACCATTGTGTTCAGACTAACAATTGGGTGTGCTTGTAAGCTTAATTGAAGCAAAAAAAGTACTCAAAAAATGGGGTCGGTCAGGCCCGTTAAACAGGGTATTTTTTGTCCTCGCCTTAGCACACACAAATATTGCAGCGTCTATCATTAAAATGTTTATACTTGCAATATGATACAATGAAGTGTGCTATGAAGTGTGGGTAAGCAAGGGGATTAAGGGAAGGGAGTCTTGTGGATAGTATTTCCATATGACAATAATGTTAATAATGGTTAATTTTAATTCCGATACGTACTTGTACTCATTTCAAAAGTACCAATTAATCAAGTGTAGTTTAATATTGTAGAGCTTGTGATAAGAAATGTATTGTATTAAAATAACAAAGTGAAGTGACATAAATTCTGACTTAAAAAATATTGTATGTGGTGTTCCACAGGGATCCATATTGGGCCCTTTGCTTTTCATATTGTATGTTAATGATATTACATATACGTCAAATGTACTTGATTTCATATTGGCTTTCCAGTCTACTCCACCATGTTGTGTTTTTATGTGATTTGATGTATTTTTTATATGGAAATAAAGATTAATACTTGATTGAACGCTTTAATAAAGTGACTTGAATCATTACTCGAATCAAGTCATCAAATTTGCTGAAAAGAAATTACTTGAATCACAAAATGATTTACTGGATGAGACCCTTCATTGTGAGTTTCCTGTGAGTTTTCTGCAAACAAGAGATGGGACATAGCAACTTTTGAGACAAGTGTTCACAAACCATTATCAACCCATTTTGACTGGGACTGCATATATAATTATGTAACAACCACTACAAGTTATTCTATACATGTATGTATGTGTAGTGATGTAATCAGGTTCATGTTCTTGTCAGTCATCAACATTCTTGATATCATTTAAGTCAGAAAATACAATGTCATTTTAGAGGAGAAAATCAAAAATAATTGAAAAATAAATCAAATCTTTTTGTTATCATTTTTGTTAACATGAGCATGAAACAGAAAACTCAGAATTTATTGTGAAGGTCATCTAATTACTTTACAACTTCTGCCAATTATTTTATACATAAGTAATGATGTACCGTATTATCCCTATTAAGCTCCCAGGGCGCTTAGCGAAGTCATTTTGGGTGGGCGCTTATTAAGTTACCTTTTTTAAGTCATTTATCTTTTCTTTTTTTTATACAATTTTTGTAATGTGCACACTGAGGATAAAAAATAAAGTTTTTTTTGGGGTGTTAATTTTATATTGAGCTACAGTGAAAAAACCGATGGGCGCTTATTAGGAGTTAATTTTTGGTAGTCATTGGGAATAAGAGGGGTGTGCAGTACGGTAATCATGTTCTTGTATTATTCGTCAATACTAAATGGAAATCCATTAAGTCATTTTAGATGTGAGTGTGAAACAGGAATCTTGGAACTAATTGTGAAAACAAGAGCTGTTAGGCCCTTCACAACACCGAAGTTACTTTGTATACTGTACTTTGTAGCTTATAGATATTATATCCGTACATTACATCAGTTAAAGGTAGATGACCCGATCACATTCCGATTTTCAACTTGAAGTTTTCTATTCTACATGAAAGGTCATCCTTAAAAAAGTCGTGTTCCAAAGTTTGAGTTGCATAGCTCTTATGGTTCTTATTTTAGACGCACAAGATGCTGTGAACTGTACCCATTGAGTAGTACACAAACTATATCGGTGGTTACCACCATTCGCGGTAATTCGACGTTATTCGTCGATTTCTCCGTAATTATACCGATTTAGGCCGTCAAATTTCAGTATGATGATGAGAAAAATACGAGCTTTCATATGATATGAAAATCTCCGTATGTTTGAAATAATTCTGTGTTACGAAAATGTGATCGGGTCATCTACCTATGTTTTACTATTTAAAAGTTGTAAACATGACTATGTTAGAAAATAAAATATTATTGTTTTCACACAAGCTGATATTTGTTTGTCTATTTCATTGATTGCATTTTATTCATTACAGTGTACTATACAGGATGTCTCAGAATTATTTATACCATGTTTGAATGCAAATAAAAAGCAACCATGCAGTCTAATTATAATGCATGTTGCCTACTTAGTCTCGTTCATTTCACAAAGTATCTTTATCTGTTCCGATATGGCAGGGCGTCTCAGAATTATTTATACCATGTTTGAATGCAAATAAAAAGCAACCATGCAGTCTAATTATAATGCATGTTTCCTACTTACTCTCGTTCATTTCACAAAGTATCTTTATCTGTTCCGATATGGCATGACATTATTGAAATTGGTTGAACCCTGTTTTTGACTGTCAGCATATTTCAATTGATAAAACTCACACTAAACTTCCAAACTGCCACTAGAAAGTTTGATATAAATCACTCAAGCAGAACAATCCCCTCACACCATTCAAATATTGCTTTATAAAACATTGCCAACAGTTAATTTTGATTCTGTAGTGGAAATCAAAAGAGAACACATCTAACATGCACGTCATTTAGAGTGGTCATTTAGATGGTCAATGATTTTGTGAGTTTCCAAAGAGGTAAAATTTGATAATGTTGAATTTCCCATTTTTGTCTAAATATGGGTTTGAATCATAAAATGATTCTACCTTTTGAAGTGGCATTCATAGCTAAATGAATTCACCTTTCCCGACCGATAAATCGTTCTGGGACAACCTGTATATATAGACCTTTCAAATCAATTATTTTCTCAAGTGAAAAATCAATTTATCGAATTTGTAGGTTCCGATTAAAGGTTTATTATGTCATCTTTCCAGGGAACGCTTGCAATCCTCGGGAAAACAATTAAAGCAGATTTTCTTGCAGATTTACATTTCGAATCATAAATCGTACATTCATTCCAAGTCATGGTTTTAAAGTGAAAATAAACATTCAGAGTCTGCGCCGACAACTTATTTTTACTATAGAAATAAAATAAGGATGAACTGGTTGTGCCTATACCACTCCATAGTGCAACAAATATGGTTCATCCTTGGAAAGATCTGGGAAGATGAATACATTAACTTTTTCATATAGGCTTGAAATGTCCAAAAAATAATGTTTGTACTTTTTGTGAAGATTACCAACTCATACCGGTACACTTACATTCATACTCACATTCATATATACACAGATTGTAGTTAGTTTGTTGTCGCCAAAGGCCCAGTTAAAATCGAGAAAAAAACTTAACAATAAACATGAAATGCATTAAAGGGCCATTGAGAGATACGTATGGGAGTGCGCCCTCAATTATCCTGGAAATCAGGTTTTTTTGCATCAAAGTAATGATGACTATATAAAGTGCTCAATAAAAGAAAGTTGTACACTTTGTTTAGGAATTAAAGTAACATTCGATTCTTTTTTAAGACATTTGGCTGAATCTTTTATTGCACATTTTGATACCAAACATAACACCTAGCAACAAAGATAAACCATGATTAGCGCCATTTAAAGAAAATTAGTCACTTTGCATAAGTCACATTTTTAATACACTACTCGGAAGGAAAAGGGGTGTGTGTGAGGTTCACCCTGTGTGTGACACTGTTATAACCAGGATTGACCGGCGGGCAATCGATCACACAGTACAGCCGTGCACACTACGCTGAGTTGGGTCGTACACTTAGTGAGCGGGATATTTGATTCCGATCATAAAGGGCATTACATTAAACTGCATGGAATTTTACCAAGCCTTAAGGATACACCTTGGTTTGGTTTGGTTTGGTTTAGCTGTAGATATCAATGAAGCATTTCAAATGACACACATTTACACAGCCTTGACCCATGCATGACACTTTGAAGTTGAATTAGCCCGCACGTTGAGGGGAAATGCGCAGCGAACAACACGGGACTGATACGGCTTATGTGCTTGTAAACAAGTGGTGTTTTCTTCCGTGAAGTGTATTGAAAATGTTATTTTTGAAAAGTGACTAATTTTCTATAAATGGTGCTATTAATCATGGTTTATCTTTGTTGTTAGGTGTACTGTTATGTTTGATATCAAAATGTGCCTAGATTCATCCAAATGTCTATCTAGCCTGTTTGGTAAAAAAATAATTGAAAGTTACTTTAAATGACCTAAACAAAGTGTACAACTTTCTTTTGTTGAGCGCTTTATGTTACATGCTGTACCCATCATTATCAAACGTCAGGTACTTATAAACTAAAAATGACAGAATGCCTAACTTTTCAGCTACACCTATACATGAAAATGACAGTATGCCTAACTTCAGCTAAACATTTAAATGAAAATGACAGCATGCCTAACTTTTCAGCTAAATCTATAAATATGACATCATGCCTAACTTTTCAGCTAAATCTATAAATGAAAATGACAAACCCATAATGAAAATGACAGCATGGCTAACTTTTCAGCTACACCCATAAATAAAAATGACATCATGCCTAACTTTTCAGCTAAATCTATAAATGAAAATGACAGTATGCCTAACTTCAGCTAAACATTTAAATGAAAATGACAGCATGGCTAACTTTTCAGCTACATCCATAAATAAAAATGACATCATGCCTAACTTTTCAGCTAAATCTATAAATAAAAATGACATCATGCCTAACTTTTCAGCTATATATACATGAAAATGACAGTATGTTTAACTTTTCAGCTACACTTATAAATGAAAATGACAGCGTCTAATAAATAACTTCAGCTAAACCTTTAAAATGAAAATGACAGCATGGCTGTTCAGCTACACCTATACATTCAAACGTTCAGCTTTAGACCAGATACCTATAAAATAAGAATGACAGAATGCCAAACTTTTCAGCTACACTTATTAAAATGACAGCATGCCTAACTTTTCAGCTAAACCTATAAATGAAAATGACAGTATGCCTAACTTTTCAGCTAAACCTATAAATGAAAATGACAGTATGCCTAACTTTTCAGCTACACCTACACGTATATATAAATAAAAATGACAGTATGGCAAACTTTTCAGCTAACTTATGAAATATGACAGTATGCCAAACTTTTCTGCTACATTCTTAAATAAAAATGACAGTATGCCTTATCTGTCAGCTACACAGAAATGAAAATTCACAATCTGCCCAACTTTTCAGCTTCAGTCTAGATAGGGGAGCTATAAAATTAAAATGACAGTATGCCTAACTTTTCAGCTACACCTATAAAGAAAATGACAGTATGCCTAACATTTCAGCTATACCTAAACATGACAGTATGCCAAACTTTTCTGCTACATTCATAATCTTTCAGTTACACTTATAAATGAAAATGACAGTATTTCTAACTGTTTAGCTACACCTATAAAATGATAATGACAGCAGCATGCCTAACTTTTCCGCTAAATCTATAAAATAAAGTGCTCAACAAAAGAAAGTCATACACTTTGTTTAGGTACTTTAAAGTAACTTTCGGTTATTTGTTTACCAAACAGGCTAGATAAACATTTGGGTGAATCTTTTTGGCACATTTATATACCAAACATTAACACCTAACAACAAAGATAAACCTAGAACTAGAATCGGTACGGCCTTATTTATAGTACACTGATTTCGAACGGCGAAGTATGACGTTTTTAACGTCCCCAACATAATATTTAGAATATTTTGCATGGTTTGAGGGCCACGTTTTATGACTCCTAATGGAGCCTCCATGCAAAGAAAAGTTGCCAAACGAAACAAATAATCTTCGTATCTGGTAAATAAATATTCAAAGTTTAATTAGTTCAACACTTCTATACCTACTTAAAATAGTATTACCGCGAATATTTGTGCACAAGTTTACCAGCAAGGAACACCCCCATGCTGCTGATAACAAGCGCTACTGTCCAATGGCGTATCCAGGACTGTTTTGATGGGCCCCAAAAAACACCTGAAGCCATCTGGTTGATGTTAAATATTGAAACGTTGAACCTAATAACACGCGCGAAACGCGCAAAAATTGAGATTTTAACACTAAAAAGGTACAGTATGACGTTTCCAACGTCTCCCCCCAAATATTTAGAGTTTTTGGTGTGGTTTGAGGGCCAATCCTAATATTAAAAAAGAGTTTTAAAAAAAGGAGGAAGAGGAGAAGGAGGAAGAGGAGAAGGAGGAAGAGGAGAAGAAGGATAAAGAAGAGGAGAAGAAGGAGGAAGAGAAGGAGGTAGGAGAGGAGGAAAGGTATGGACATATGGGGGGGGGGGGGGGGGAGTGGGGTTGGGGGGTTATGGGGTCACGTCCCCATAATTTTAATGTGAGGGACGTTAAAAAACGTTACACTAGACCTTTTTAGTGTTAAAAATGCCACTTTTTGTGTGCTTTGCACGTATTAGTTTCAATGTTTCATTATTCAAGCTTAACAAGAGGGCTTCAGGAACGTTTTTCTCGGACCATTTTAGTTCAAAAAAATGGTTTGTTTTGCTCGACTCGCGCTTACAAAATGGTCAAAATGTAGATAAGGCCTTGTTGTCATCCTTCACCCATGACACTTAAGATTTTGTATAGCCCGCGCATTGAGATGAGGGGAAATGCGCAGCGATTAACACGGGACTGATACGGCTTATGGACTTGTTAACAATTGGTGTTTTCTTAACAAAGTGTATGACTTTCTTTTGTTGAGTACTTTATGACAGTATGCCAAACTTTTCTGCTACATTCATAAATAAAAATAACAGTATAATAGCTAACCTTTCAGCTGCACCTATAAATGAAAATTCACAATCTGCCTAACTTTTCAGCTTCAGTCTAGATAGGGATCTATGAAATAAATATGACAGTATGCATAACTTTTAAGCTAAACCTATAAATGAAAATTCACAATATGCCTAACTTTACAGCATTAGACCTAGATATAATATAGGGATCTATGAATTACAAATGACAGTACGAAGTATGTCAAAATAACAGTGTACTATTTTAAAACGTGGACAGCTACAGAGAAACTCTTCAGCTACAGAGTGACATGTCCACAACTTCCATTTTATAGTAAGCCCGTACACAATGTCTAATATGAATGTGCTTACAATTTCATCTGCAAAGTGTGACCCCATCCCATCAAATCAACGTATCCCCATCAATTGAAAATTTGGTAACAGATGACTCTCCATATTTTCCCAAAACCCCTGCATAAGTAGACTGAGGCTTGAGAGATGTTTGGTTTTGAGCGCTACAGGTGGTCATTGCAAAATTTGACCGACAGAACGAAGGGGGCACTATAATCAATATTCAATAACACTAATGTAAAGGGGAATAGATTTCGTATGTGGTGATTTAATCAGCCACATACTATATAATAATAATATATCTAACATTGAATGGGAAGAAGATGTAAAATCCAAATCCTCTCTTACAGATTATTTGAGTATTAAGTACACTCCAGGCATGGAGACATACTTGTTAGATAACATTGATTTTTATGGGGCTTGTCTTAAATTCAAGATTCGTTCAAATACACTACCATTAGAGTACAAAGTGAGTAAATGGACCCCTGATAATAATGGCACCTGTCAATTATGTAATAATGGTATTGAGGATACAAAGCACTTTCTTTTCACTTGCATGTCACTTAATGCTATAAGAACTAATGAATATAATAATCTAGAAAAGGCTCTAATTGACTTAAATGGTATTGATGTATGGGTGCTATTTATCTATAGCGATCTTGATGTAAAATATAAATTAATGCTAGGTAGTACATACACCACATTTTGTAATATAAGCAATGTTAACGACTTTTATCATGTATTTGACAAATTTTGTAAGTCCTTCTCCAAGCGTGCATGGAAGGCACGATTAGAGACGAAATGCGCAAACAATGACGACTGAATTTATATATTTGTTCATGTATATACATATATAGTGCCATTTTCCACGTGTGCCTGACATAATTTCAGATCAATTTTGTATGATTGACTTTGTGTCTGTTTATAATATTCTATCTCATGGTAAAACTTTGTAATTTGTGTATATAATTGTGTATTAATCTTGTGATTTTCTGTATATGAACGCACCGTCGGGTATAGACGGGTGCCGCTGTTTTAAAAGCGTATGTTCAAATAAATAAATAAAATAAATACATCTTCTCTTGTCAATGGTCGGCCTAAATGGGTTTTTTTAAAGCTACGGTATTTATTGATCTACAATTAGTGAACTTTACATGGTATTATTTTTGGAGATTTGGCCATTTGGAAATTCCACACACAATTGGAAATACGCTGGGGACACAATGCGTTTGGAAATTGCAACCAGCGTCGTCTGAGTGTAGGCCTGGAAGAGCTGCATAGAAAAATTGACGACTGCCCTCTGTTGACTTAGACGACGGGTTCTCTTTAGCATCTTTAAAAAGGGCGCACCACACCAAATATCTTTTTCATTGAAATACGTGTAAAAGTGCCATATTTCAAGACACCTTTTCTACGCTCCGGTTACATTTATTGCATACTTGTCACCTATGACCATTTTATGGCCCTCACTTTTTCACGTTTTCTGGCATGCCTGTTCACCATTTAGGCAGGTGCTTACGCCCCGGGCACTATTTAGGTCGATAAATTAAAAATATCGTATTTTATCATTGTAGGTGCAACGGATAGGTCCCACTCGTTCATTTAAATACAAACATACCATCCCCGGAGAAACAAATTGCCCGAAAACTTCACATTTACAAGCCTAGTCTTCGTGCTTTTCCGGAACTATTATAGGATTACACGAATTGCGCATTGATTTGGTGTGGTGCTCTCAAAACGCTATTTGCGCGCATCGAAAAACGTGGAAGCAGTTTTGAAAGTGTTGACTCTTTCATTATAACTCCTTGGTTTAAGGTGTTTGATGTAAAACTATGGAGACGATCAATCACTAAGGCCTGTTGACAACTTAGCAGAATGGGCTTAATTTACTTACTTCGTCGACGGTAAGTATTTAATTTTAAAGTCAGTCCTAGCAGGTGGCCGAATTGTCCAGCCCTGTCAAATTTGCACTGGCAAATATGCCCGCTAAGCCTGCCAGTATTTACAGTGAATCCAAAAGTAGCGCTTCCACACCAAAAATGGCATATTCTACCCTTCATTTATATCAATTGTTTAACTCAATACCTAAATATTACGTGACACTTCAACAACATTCTTGGTTGCGTTTTTCCAGAAAAATGATGATGAAGTTTCAGTCATTTTGTGGCAAGTGGACATTTTGGCAGTATTTACAGTTAATCCAAAAGTAGCGCTTCCACACATAAAATGGCATCTCAATCCATTATATATCGATAGCTGAACTTGATACCAAAATATTTTGCGTCGCTTCAAAACATTTAAAGAAAATTAGTCACTTTTCAAAAGTCACATTTTCAATACACTACGCGGGGATAAAGACGGTTCCTGTTCATCAAATAGCCTGCTCGCTCAGGCACAACCCAACGCAGTTGCACTGTGTGATCAATATCCATTTCATTCCCAGCCATTCAAAGTGCCACGCACAGCATTTTCTCACGGCTTGCATGCATTGAAAATGTGACTTTTGAAAAGTGACCAATTTTCTTTAAATGGTGCTAATCATCAGGCGCGTAGCCAGGATTAAATTTTACGGGGGGCGCAGTGACCGATAATAATTACTATCAAAGCGGTGCGCAGCACCGCCCGACGCGGTAACGCGGAGAGGGGGGAGTCAGAGGGGGGATGTGCCCCCCTCTGATGTTAGCGATTTTTGAAAAATCATGGTCCAAATGAAGCCATTTGGTGCAACATTTTACCATAATATCGGCAGTAAAGAAGCTTACACATTTGCCGCAAATTGTTTGTTTAGAGGCCATTAAATCACCGAGATCGATATGTTTTTTGTAACTTTAAACGTAATTAAATCCAATCAACAATTGTACAACAACATAGCTTACCCTGTGCGACGAGGTCGGATTCGGCAATGGACGTTTCAATATACTAGTATGTGTAGTATCCTCTATATTTGCTTCTATATAATATGCTGTCCCCTGCATGTATACTCTGTGCTTCGATGGTCAGGGATTCGGACGACCTTGGTCATATTGATGAACTTAACGCGTACTGTACATACTGTATGTAATATGATACTAACTAGCCAAGCCGTTTCATGGAGAGGTTTATGCCAAGCGGTGCTAGTCATGACTGTCGGGTTTTCTCGATTTCGAGTATTTCGAGTAAACGCACCTCCCCTTCCCTCCTCCTCTTCCCCTTCTTCTCCTCTCTCCTTTTTCTTTTTTTTTCTTTTTTCTTTTTACGATTTTTTAACGGGGGGCGGGCGCCCCCATAGCCCCCCCCTGGCTACGCGCCTGATCATGGTTTATCTTTGTTGTTAGGGGGCAACATTGGTATCAAATTATGCCTAAAAGATTCATCTAAATGCCTAGTCTAACCTGTTTGGTAAAAAAAAAATTGAATGTTACTCAAAATGACATAAACAAAGTGGTATACTTTTTTGTTGTTGAACCTTTACATCGCCAACCTGTTTATTATTTTGAGGGAGGAAATTGAAAAATTGAAAAAAAAGTTTCTGACTGTTTGCTTTCATTTTCGGCTATTTCAAGTCCCCAAAGCTGGTGTTCAACAAAAAAGAAATCCCGACCGACCGACCTACCCTATTTTTTTGTCATGTTTACACTGTTAGGCCAATCAAACCATTTTTGTAGGCCTTATTGTGTACTTATTCAATTGGTGTACACACACCAATCCCCTCCCCCAACACAAACCCTTCCACTTCCACCCCCACCCCACATGCACAAACCCACTCAACCCCAACCACAAACTTACTCCACCTTTCCCACAATGCCCCCTTCACATCTAAACCACTCCTTCAACCTCCCCTCCCCACCACAAATCCCATGCCACCACAACCCCTTTACCATCACAATCCCCACCACAAACTCCCTCCCCTTCCCATCCTCCCCACAAACCCATCCCCTTCCCATCCCCGCCACAAACCCCCTCCCTTCCCATCCCCACCACAAACCCTTCCTTCCCATTCACAAAACCCCTCCCCAACCACATAACCCCTCTCCCACCAGAAACACCCTACTCACCCCCCGGCTTACCCTCCCCACGGCTTACCCTCCCCACCCCATGCATCCACGCCACCACTAACCCCCTCCCCATCACTAACCCCCTCCCAACCACAAATACCATCACTAACCCCTTCTCAATCACAAACACCCTTCCTGATCCTATACCCCAACTCACACCAAACCCCCCTATTACAAAAATCACATGGGGATTATCGTTGCACCGCCCATCACTACAAACTTTTTTTACAATAGACAAACCTTTTGCTTGATGCTGAATGGATGTTTCTGACACATCCCTTGTATTTCAGTGGCCACAAGTACTCATTTAGGCTAGTGGATCCACCCAGATATAGTGCTGAGAGATCAAGCCTCTCAGTCTCAAACCCAAAATCACAAAATGTTCTTCAACTCTTCAACAAGTATCAGAATTTGCCTAATTCAAACAGGAAATCAAAATTTATAAATCTTTCCCCAGCAGATTTTTCCTCCGCTGGAACAATTATTTTGGGTTTCAAACATGACAAATAGTGAATTTATTACGCATTTTGTCTTGGTGGCCATATTTGCCCACCTACTCGGTGGGACAATTTGGCCACCTGCTAGGATTGAATTAAAAGATGTTTAAAAAACCAAAGTCATGAAATCAGACTGCAGTGCAGAGCTTCTGCACTTTCATGACTTTAAATATTTCATATTTTCTGCAAGAGCTAATCTTAATATATACGGATAAATGTGTGGGACCAAAACAAAATTGATTAATTTAGGCCTTTAAAATCCTTCTTTTTGTGTGTCCTTTCATCAGTCAGCATGTAGAACAGTACTCTTGAGTCTTTATAATACTAGGGATGCATCGCACGTAGAACAGTTCTCTTTATGAATACAAGGCCTAGGGATACATCGGCAGTCACAGCGAGGCCACAAGACATGCATGCGCATTTGGACCAAATTGGGTTTGGATCATATTTCTTCTAATTTACTTTACTATAAATTTACTAGCGTGTGTAGAAATTACTTGAGAATAGAATAAAATGTGATATTCAAAACTGCTAGTTTCTGAAAGTTTCAAAAGGTTTCTTGCTGATTCAATAATTAGGCCAAAAAAAAATGTGGTATGTTGTCCTCCACAATATTTTTTAAAACTCATAGCTCGACCAATATGTTTGTGTATCACGCTCAATCCATCCAATTTTATATCAAACCTTGGTCATAGATGCAACATGGAAACCTTTATATGTTAATGAGGTCAAAGGTCACATACCAAGGTCAAAGGTCATCTGAGGTCAAGATGTAAAATTTAGTACACACTTTTTGTATTGTCCATTTCTTTTCCATACAATGACCAATTGCAACCAAACCTTGGTCATGGATGCAACATGGAAACCTTTATATGTTAATGAGGTCAAAGGTCACATACCAAGGTTAAAGGTCATCTGAGGTCAAGATGTAAAATTTAGTTCACACTTTCTGTCTTGTCCATTTCTTTTCCATACAATGATCAATTGCAACTAAACTTGGGTCATAGATGCAATATGGAAACCTTCATATGTTAATGAGGTCAAAGGTCACATACCAAGGTCAAAGGTCATCTGAGGTCAAGATGTAAAATTGGCTGCATATGTAAAATTGATTACATTAAAACAGATGAAGTACAATTGCAACCAAACTACCCATATAAACGGACGACCTATTTTTATTTAATTGTAGGCCTACCTCGTTTGATTTTATGTATTTTACTTATGTATTCGTTTGGATACACAGTTTTGAATAAGTTTTCCTGAATAGATAAAAGTATCACTCGTCAAGCTATCAAGATGGCAGCTTTTTATGGCGATGACGCGACCACATGTTTCACATCTCCATGCCCAACTAGACAATTATTTCTTGTTTTTAAACTTTTTAACAAACATCACAATATCAAAATAAAAAGATTTTATAGTACCAAATAAATACAAACATATTAAAATATATAATATAAATAATTGATGGACTTTCGTACCTCTGAATTTGAACAACACTTTTTCTTAAAATATCGCAGATAAAATCTTGATTTTAAAGCCGTAATCATGTCCCAAAAAGTATAATGCAAAATCAAACTTTCAATCACCATATCAATGACAACACACCCAAATATGATTGAAGTATTCAAAATATTTAATTGGCCCAGATGAAACCATCTCTTCGGAATATCCCATTGCCGTATAGCACTGCACACGGGCATAGAAACTTTTTTACAAAGCTACCAATAACATGTTTGGCTTACCAGTCAGCTGTAGAATAGGGCCCCGTTTCAATTGAGGGCGGTCTATTTAGTGAGGCACTGCCGTAATTTTTTACACGGCGATTCATCAAGTGACGGTAGTCCGTTGCCCACCGGAATACAAACAAAAAACACTTTTTAATAGAGGCAGGCTTGGGAACGGGAATGCGTTTCCAAGGGAACAGCCTCACGTCACAGTAATTTTCAAAATACATAAAAAGCAGATCATGCAGATTTTAAACAACGAAATAACTCTCTTATAGAGATAACCGTTACAAAAGCATTACTTCTGAATACTAAGGGCTTATGTTTAACCCTTTGAACCCGAAAGGCACCATATGGTGCCTTCAACCTCAAGCGTTATAACCTGAAAGGCACTAGTATATGGTGCCTTGTGAACAGGTGACACATTGATCACATGTTTTTGAGTGGTCATATGACTTTCAAGTCATGTGATGTTCCCGATGTTAGATACCTTGTTTCCGCAGGTTTATGTTCGTGTTTTGATGTCATTTGCTGATGAAAACTGTCAAAAATAGCACGAAATGAGATGAATACGCATGCGCAGATAATTCTCAGGTAGACTTATGCATTGTAGTACGGTTATGAATAGCAATTTTGGCGATAAAAAACAGAATAAAGCTGACCAAAAAAAAGCGTAAAAGGCGAAAATTCAATAATTGCACAAATTGACGGGTGTGCGTTACCTTGGTTATGTACACCCATCGTTTTAGAACGCCCTCAATTAAAACGGGGCCCAGTTCTACATCTGACTGCTTACTTACCTGTGCTTTGGCGTGACCAAGGGTAGCGGTCAGTTATGAAATTTTGGGGGTCCAAAAATAGCTATTAACACATTTTCGCAGTTGAATGCTGTAATCAATGCATTTATTTGACCCATTCATCACATTCTATCCAAATTTTTGGAGTCTGAAGTGTGAAATTCTCAAAATTTGGGAGTCCAAGACCCCTGGACTCCCAAAAACGCTAACCATGGGCCGCGTGATGTCATTGGACTCCCTAGCTAAAAATTAGTACTGAATTTTGAACTTTAATTGGCATGATATAGTGTTAAAATAAATATTTTTGTCAAATAAAATACATTAGGCCTAATATAAATTTTACGATGTATTGTTTAATGTCGAAATAAATAAAGTCATAAATGATAAATTGACGATATGTAACTTGTATAATTTCTTGTTGTAACTTGTAGTCCAAGCTCGGTATATGATATATATAATCCTGTTTGGTGCCCCGTTCCTATGTATATTGTACTAATTTTCCATAGGACTCACTCAGGGTCAGAAATTCGAGGAGAATCCGAGAATCCATTCTCGCAAAGATTCCAGCCGGTACCAAGTTGATTCTCGTAGATAATCTGTCTAACACACTATTTGAATGGAGGATATGGATTCTCGCAAAATCCTCTGAATCTAAATGGATTCTCGCAACCTTTGACGAACTTCTGACCTTGTAGGACAGGGCACGAAACATGATAATATAGACATGTGTAATAAAACTAAAAAGTAACCTAATAACCTAAAACCGCCACTATATTATATAATCATTATATAATTTGGTGCCGTTCCCATGTTAAATGTGTTAGTTTTCCATTGAACAAAACATGATTATGTATGTATAAAATCATGTGGTGGCATTTTGGTCCATTTTTATGTGACAAATCCAAAATGTAATGATCACTAATCTCAAGGAGTTTTAAAAGGTTTGGGTTAGGGTAAGCCTGTGCCAGCTTGCTTAGGTTATATCACATTTACTCCAGTGTTTGTCATTGTGCATTGCGCAGCGTATAAATAAACAAGGCTATATTATGCGTGGGAAATTTAATATTTATAACAAATACTGAGGCTAATGTGAGCTTTTAATATTCCCTGTTAAGGTATTTGAGGCAAATGATTACGTTTTTTTAAGTTGGGACCCTATTTTGTCACATCTCAAGTTGTAAAAAATATGCATGCATTTGTGTTCTAAGCCTAATAACTGAAAAAGTAATTATCCAAAGTGTGCTATATTGTTAGAAAGCTGAGATATTGAGGATTCTAAATATCTAATGTTTCTTCCAGTATACAGGGTGACTTAAGAAATATACAGGGTGTAACAAAAGACATTTTACGGTAAAATGTAATTCACTGCATGCATTTATACATAGTGCATTGAAATAAAAACTGAAGCCCATATTTGAGAAGCCAAAGGTAAGACCCATCTAGTCATATATAATTTATGTGATCTTTTCCAGGGAACGCCCTCAATTCTCGAGAAAAAAAATGAAAGCAGATTTTCTTGCAGATTTACATTTATGATCATAAATCGTACATGTTTTACATTCCAAGTTTCAGGGCGATATGATTCTTGATAACTTCAAAATCATGGTTTTAGAGTGAAAATAAACTGTCGGAGTCTGCGCCGATAACTTATTTTTACTCTAAATTCATTCTAAAACCATGATTTTGAGGTAATTAGTAAACTGATTGCTCTGTAACTTGGATTTATGATCAGAAATGTAAATCTACAATAAAATCTGCTTCCAATTTGTTTTCGAGGATTGAGGATGTCTCTGGGAAAAGATCACATAATATACCTTTAATTAAGGGCTATGAAAACTTTCAAACAGAATAAAGCTAATCTTTAGAATTCAGCTTTAATGCTATTGCTTTCCAGATGCCGTTTTGCCATACACTTTCAAAAGCTTTTTCAAAGTCCACGTAGCAGCAGTATTATAGGTCTTTGTTCTTTTATACAATGACTATAATTTATTAAATATTATACAATGATATGTTTTACAGAATCCAGTCAACCACAGTCCACACAAGATGAACCCTCTACGGTCAACGAGCCAGAAAGCTGGAATCAAGAGGAAGAAGCGTGGCTACCATCGACCGACACTACGCTGGAAGTCCTACAACAACTAGAGGAGGAAAGGCAACATAGTAACAGTAGGTTATCCAATTTTCTTCTTTTATCAGATCGATATATCTATTTTAATTGTTGGCAATGACGTAACAGCCTACAATATCGCAGTTCTTTATTAAAACAAACTACTGCAAATGCTTTGATTTCAGGGTCCAATTCAACATGCTATTGTTGGTTAAAGTTTTAAAATCATATAATTATTATTTTTACTTGCAAAATTTACAATATACTTCTATTATTCATGTTTGACAGACGATGCAGCCCGCGATGCTGGTAATGATGAGGAGTATCTGGAGATGACTGACGCAAAGGAGTAACAGCCGGGGCGATACATTGCATGCATAAGACAATGGAGGTACATCAGCACCATAGTGGAACGTTCAGATGAGGAACAAAATGATGTCTTTGTCAAATTCATGAAAAGAACAAAGAACACAAATTCACTTTCCTGCCAACAAGGTTCGTGTATATATTCGCTATGGTCAAATTATACTAATTACTGCATGTATTTTATCAACAAATTATATACAAAGTGATCCAATGTTGAGGGCGGCAAGCATACCTTACTATAATAGCACTTATATTTTGCTTAATTTTCACCAACTTTTTTTTATTCATAGCCTATTTTGGTTGCCAAGAAAATGTTTTCAATATGCACTGTACAGTGGACTCAATGCATTTTACAGTGGAACCTCTTTTCACAAAGTTCCCCTTTAATTTATTTTAATAGTAATTTGTGTTAACAGGTTATTAATATATTATGATGTGAAATGAAAGGTTGAGACTTCAAAAAACAATGTGTATGTTTTGCATCTAAAATATGAACTGCATAGAAATTTAAACACACAGATATTCCCAATTTTACCCTACATAAAGTTTGATATTGAAACATCTAGCATCACCGGTCCATCTTCCTCAAAATAACGATAAGAGATTTGTTCTAAGCCACATCAAAAACATAGCTGGTTGAAATAAAATTGGGGTTTGTCTCAGATATTTGGTAAAGGGATGTTGCTTTTCTGACCAGAAGTATTAACCAGAACAAAAACTGTATGAAAGACCCCACATCCTTTCCCTCAGCCATATAATTATTATTGTTTTAACACAATGTTTATTTTTCTATCTCAATGCACCACAGCAATGTCGATTGCGCCAGAGACTGCATTCACTGCAACTCTACCAACATTGCCAACGTCACAGGACAAACCAATTCAGGAAGATACACAGACTTTATTAAATTCACCAACCCCAGAGACTAAGTTAGCACATTACATCACATTACCACAATCAAAAATCAAAAATCAGAAACATTACCAGATATTACAACTAAATCAACAAGCACAGAAGCAAATTGGCAAATGTACTAGTAGACGTAAGCCTTGACATTTATGGAGGAGGAATTTGTCAATAACAAGGTGTTTATACAGCATGTTGTTGCGGTAAGTATGTAAGGGGTGCCTCAATGAAATGCAATTGACAGTGGTGTACCCAGCTTTTGGAAACCGGGGGGGGGGGGGGGGGGGGGGGGGGGGGCACCACATAGTTGTACCGACGAAAGGCATGATGTACCGAAAATATATTTTTTAACATACTCCAAAACAAATCGTATGGGGTGGGGGGGGGGGGGGGGGGCAGTAGCAATGAGGTTGTCCTCTAAACCAGCGGGAACAAATTGCATGGTCGAAATCGAACTGATGAAAGCTTGTGTGTACCAACGGTGTTATTTCAGGGCCTTTCTGTGTACGCTACTGCGTATTGTGCCATACTGCCGTTGTTCAGTGAAAAGCATACTGTAAGTGTCAAAATGTAGTTTTGAGGTTTATTTTAAAGGGAATGAGTTGTTCATATTTAGGCTGATTTTGTATTGATTAGGTGATATGGTTTTAAAATGAAGATTTTTGAGACTATACCAGCAACTAGCCCATTCCAAATTAAATTATTGACACGTATAGTGAATGTAACAAGGAGGACAACCTTGGTGCATTCGATACCAGGAAATGTTTAAAAAATAGATACTTGTAGCCGTCTTTGGTTGCCGTAAGTGCACCCTGATGCTGTATTCGAGATTGCTGTTCTTATACCTAACTTACACGCAATGCCCTACTAGCAAATGGACCTAATTCATAATCTTTGTACTTAATTGTTTTTTTACCCTTTTGACAGACAGGAATTACCACAACAGGCAAGTGTTCAGAAATGTCATTATACTGAATAATTCTATTCTCCATGGAGCAACCACATACCGCTTCTGCCAGCCACCTGAGACAGCCTTCAAGATGTTACCGGCAGACAACCAGCTATATTCTGACCCATATGTCAGCCATGCAAACTAAACCTCTTCAGAACTGCAAAGAACAAACAGGTTTGAAATTGATCATAATTGTAAGCACCCATCAAGTAGGCCTACACCAGACAGGAATTACCACAAGTTCTGATCATTGCTGAAACGACAGAAGAAATTGCAGGTATGTTGTTCCTCTAAACCATGAAAACGCAACATGACACAGAGATTAGTTGCTATTACACTGAAAGGTGAACATTGTATAGGATATAGTCACTGTCTTAATACTATGGACATAATTCAAATTATTTCACACGAGCGTGTTTTGTTGCTGTTTGCGAAGCTGTGTCCAGATCATACATACATGCAAGAACAGCTATGCATGCATGCGGGTCACAAGTGACCAATCGGAATGCACTTTCGAGTTTACGCACATACGCACGCATTGTTGGAATTATATCTTAAGTATTATGATGCTTTAGTAAGTAAAATTCCAGTCACAAGGAAAAAATAATAATACCAGTACTTAAATTCTAACAAAAGGGGGAAGGGGAGGGGAGGGGCAGGGGTACTGAAATTATTTTTGACAAGTATTTTTACCTCAAAAAATAAGCTGATATGAGCAAGCAATTTCAATGATTTTGAAAAGGGCACTTGTACTTAAGATTGGAAAAATAAAGAGGTAAAACTCTGGGGCACTAAGGCAGAGTATCATTTGGCGCCGAAGACCAGTTATCCTGTATGAAATTTGACGGATGTTTCAAATGGTGTTTTTTTACACAGGCCTCATGAAGATCACCCTGCTGATTCTAAACTTGGATGTCAGTTTGGAAAATCAAGGAGACTATTTGACCAATTTTTAGCACTTTCTAGAGAGAATACCGCTGATCATTATAAGCAAAAGGTATTCTGATAGGACTAATTTGACCCATTTGAGAAAACTTTTAAAAAAATGGAGAGGAGGATGCCTATTTTAATTATTTGACAAAACTCTTAGCAAGAGTGGAGAACATTTTCATTTCGCAAAGTAGCAGAATCATAGGAGGAGGAGAGAAAGTAAGGGAAAGTATGCTGCTTCATATGGAAACGTTCACGGAGTTAAACGTACTGGTAAGCACAGAATGAGAAGGATAATGTCCTTTTCACAAAATGCATTGAATGCGAGGAGAAGGAGTTCACAGATATATATGCTGCAGTGATCAAAGACACTCTGTTGAACCGCATAACACAAATATAAGATGGAATGGAGGATAACTTTGTCTGCTACTGTGAGGGAGCTTCTCATATCAAGAAGGTAACAATATTGGAGCACAAACATTAAAGAAGATTCACTCCATTAAAAGAACAAGATATTTGAAATTATAGACAATTTCAATTATCAAGGCATGCATTGGTATAGTCACAAGATTGTACTTGATTATCATAATATGCAAAAATGTACCAATATATTATTTTAAACATATGTTTGTGCTCCAAACTCAATATAATATGTGACGGTTTGTGACCATCCACCACAAATGGGATTTAAAGTCGGGCCAATATTGTTTGAGATATTGAACATGCAAATTCTCCTGAAAATCAGCTTTGCAATGATATATTGGATGTCTATATTGCTTACTACATAAGTTGTAGAAAATAAATGAATCCATTGAGAAAATTCCTTTTCCCCTATTGTTTACTGGAATGTTCTTTGGGGCCATATCTCAGAACATGCTTTGCCGACTTCACGGCCCCTTTGTGCTGGACGGTCACATACAGTATAACCCGTGAATTGGAATGATATAAAATCAAATGCATAATTGGTAAAGATAGGTAAACATTCTGAATAGATTGCCTTACCATTCATTACCCGTGTTTTGGTCTATCCAGATTTCACGGTCTGTATGTTAGTTTTGTGATGAAAATTATGTGAATCTACATTGGGAACAATTTAGGTGTTATCTATGAGTAAATTATCACAAAGTTGTAAGTAATCCGACTTGGAAACTTTGTCTCCATTTTGAGAAAAATGAATCGAAAGCAAACATTTTACATAAAAACGATACTGGAATTTGAACCCAAAGCCAAATGTCATAAGCTGTAGGATAGCCAGCTAGGCTGTCGGTACCGAGGTAGTGATTTTAATCCTTCAACCGACGTAGTGTAAAAGCTCTTAGTCATGTGTATTGCAGAATAGTTCTGTATCTCATACAATAGAAGTCTTTGCACTAGACTAAATGATAGCTTACTCATAGATAGAACCTGAAGACCTGATTATAAAAAATATGTGAATCGTCTTGAGGTGACGGAAAAAACCACCCTGTTTTACGGGCGGATGGACCTGTCAAGTAGGGTTGGTCATTCGGGCAGTTGTTTCTTTTCAGTGTATTTTTTACCTAAAATGTCACTAAAATCTGCAAAAATTGGGAAATGTTTTTAACATTTGTGAAAAATGTTTACAACAGATTTTCGGCCAAAAAACGGCTGATTTTACATGATTTGAGAAAAAATTATCTAAAAAGCAACAACAACAATTTTCAAAAAGTGTGTTGGTCGGACCAGTAAAACAGGGCTTTTTTCCCTCGTCTTAGGGGCACTTTTTATTTAGAAGCTGTTTGCAGATACCAACACAGAGGATGCATTGTGATAAATCTCATCATTTTCTGACAACTTGCAAAAAAAAGAGGGGAAAGTGAACTTGAGATCTCATGCTTAGACGAAATAAAATGCATCATTTGAAATATCACAGTACACTTTATTTTACCGAGTTGAAGCATGAGATCTTCAAAGTACATGATGTAAAAGAGTGCACATTTTCCCCTTTATATATATCAACTTACTCCCTACAAAAACAGTTCTTTATGAAACTGAAACAACACATTTTTACTCCAAAGTGCTTATAAAAGTAATGTAATATTTACAGGTCTAAATGGTAGTTGTCACAATCCTTTGAACAACAACATATATTGTCATGGGGAGGAGGGGGGGGGGGGATACACCCTCCCCTATCCTCTGGTTTGAACCAAGCATTATAGGTTAATTGGTTCAAGCCTCCTGCATTTGGAGGTTTCATTGATTTTGAATGTGAAACTTAACTTTAAGCAGCAACTTAAGTGCAACAGGGCATAAAGTTCCCAACGTTTAGCCTCGTTAATATCAAAGAAAGCATTATACAAACAAATATAGGTAAAATGCTGGGATAGTTAGATGTAATTGTACATTATCTCATGTTTTGCTAATGCCCCTTTTTAAATTAACTTTTGGCATATGAAGTATGGAGAATTTCGTGACATTTTGTTAAAATCAATCATGATTTTGTCAAACAAAAAGGTTTTCACCAATGTAGCTGTATCAGCTTAAATACCTTTATATAATGTGTAAAAGCCATTTGATTTTTTTCTTCTTTAAATTCTTCCATTTCGCTTCCGATCGCAAAAATATCCCTGCCTACCACAGGTATTTTACACTGTAACATGAATACCACATCGCGTTGTATCTGACAAAGGCCTGTTACGATGTGCCATTCTAAACACCAGAGAGAGTTGCTTTTGGCCTGTCATTTAATATTGCATGTATTGCTTGCAACTAGGTTATCAAAAAACAAGTCTAATAATTTCCTCATTGTCCA
The DNA here is from genome assembly GCA_035610835.1 of Ophiura sarsii. Lineage (NCBI taxonomy): Eukaryota > Metazoa > Echinodermata > Ophiuroidea > Amphilepidida > Ophiuridae > Ophiura > Ophiura sarsii. Next base: position 20,955,987 of record CM069443.1, read on the forward strand.
ACATATTTTCTCAAAATGCTGTGAAAACATGCCATCAAATCCTGAAAGCTCTCACCAAAGTCTCGCCATAACAGGGATACCGTGTCGTTTAGGATTTGTTACGATGTCGGATTTAAATGCCTAGACTGAATATGTAAGGGATATTGATTTCATAATTTTAAATCAATTTCATGTTCAGTATTCCTTTCCTGGCAGTATGCAAGCACATTTTATTTTGTTGAGGACTTTTTTAGATAGAGCAACAAGCTCATTTATCTATGCAAAGCTTACTTACTCTGTCTACTTGTGCAGAGATGCTGACTCTTTTGGATTTTGGTGAAGTATTCACCTCAGCAAAGTTGATCGATGATGGGTTATTAAATGCATTGGCGCTGTTAACATGGAAGCTGTCGTTTACCTTGAAATCTGAAAAAAGAGTGGTTACAAATTTCAAATATTATTACTTACTGTTTTGTACAAAGACACCTACTTCTTGAAACCATGCTCATTTGATATACAAGTAGCGGGGTGGGGGGAGGGGGCAAGGTCCTGACATCTACAGTGGTGGTCATCTGTGGTTCCCTCTTTATTAAACAACATTTCACCTGATCTATAGAAACATATGGTGGTTATTAATAAGCTTTTCAAATACCAGTCACTATTTTCATTTGAACCACAATGGATGCATATGACATCGCTTACTTGCACACTGTAATAAAGCACTTCTATCATGTCATGCCAGCAATGTTTCATCACCTCTATAATGGTGTGGACATGAAGGAGCTCTGGGAAGTCCAGCTCATCTCTAAAGGGATACTCCACAAGTGTATGCAGTGTTGTCCAGCATTTTTTGTAACTTTTCTTCACTGAACCTGTAAAAAAATAGAACACATAAGTTTCACTTTCCAAACCACCATTTGCTCATTCGTCTGAAGATACCGGTAGGGGTAGGAGCTGACGGCAGTGAAGGTGATGGTGTCTGCAGGAGAAGTGATATCAATTTTCTTCAGCGTGGTTGTCGTAGGCGTGATAATATTAATATAATGTATCTATAAGTATAAATGCAACATTGACATCACTGTATCACAATCTCAGCATTTTGGATGTGGTGTACACTTGCTGAGACTGTCCCTCTTTTGGTCTGTTTCTAATGTGGTACCAAATTGTGCTAAAAGGTTTCATCCAAATGTCTATCTAGCCTGTTCGGTCAAGAATAATTGGAAGTCACTCTATAGGACATAAACAAAGTGTATGACTTTTGTTTTGTCTTTATAAACGCTTGATCAAACACCCCAGCGTCCCTTTCCTGATCAAATGAATATTTGACGTCTCTGGTTCTTGTGATTATTCTGTTTTAGCTCTACCAACCCAATAGCAAAGGTGCATAATTTCAAAGGGTATGAGTGTTGAAATAGGTCGATTCAGGTCGACATCACACCAAGGACCCGTCTCTTTGGCAGCAACCTGTACTCGAATAATTCCACCGGTATCACCAAGACCGTCTATTGCTTCTCTGGCAAACAGTTCTGCCAGCGTTAAACTAGAATTGAAGCCTTTCGATCTTGTTATACAACAGGGGTGTGAGAGTTCCTCTTTTTACCTGATTTCCCCCTTTTTATTTTTCTTATGCCAAAATGTCACCTTTTTAGCTTACTACAAGTAAGCTAAAGCGACCTGACGCGAAAGGTCACGGTATAGGTCAAGGGGAAAGTGCGACTGTGAAATATGGTTTTATCTTGGTCACACAAGTGGTTATTTGTCGGGAAATGTACTTGAGATAGTGAAACAATATGATCGCATAAATATGTTAGAAAATGGGCCTGATTGCCATTCGACAAAATAGGCAATTTCGCGTTATTTTCTGTATTGTCATAACTGTATTGAAAATGCATGTAAACGCTATGATAGAAAAGTTGATTCAACACATGGCACGCATGTATCATGACGTACAAGCGTGATTGTCTTATTGTGATTGGTTTAACTACTAGAGATCATTATTATTCATGATACGAAATAGCGGAAAGTAAAAATACAGCCGTCAAAGTGAAAAATAGGTGGGGAGGTCGTTTTTCGTTAATTGATGTTAATCGCTTCTGTATATATTCTTCAAACTATTTCTCCGATTTCAGCGGCCAAAATTATTGGAAAATATTGTTTTCAAAGGTTTTTCATCATGAGGTGCTGTTAGAAATTCGCGAAAAAGAGTAAAACTTACGAATATTGCCTTGCCAAAATGTTGAATTTGCGTGATTTATCGTGCCGTAATATCTTTTATTACCCCCACCAGTTTGGTATCGTCTGCCATTGATCAAATGTCAAATCTACATATTATAGTCCGATGTAAATGAGGCAATTACATTTACCGAGTTACCCCGTCTGTTTCAATGTGTCGTGAGCTTTCCTCAAACAGTTGCACGTGCGAATATGTGAGGGTGCAGTGTTTAATAACGAAACAATCGGAGCTCTACGAGTTCACTCATTTTTTGAAAGTCGTGTTATAACGGGGGAGGGTTGGGTTTAACGGCACATTTATGTATTATATTTAGATATTGTGTAACTTCCGCCATGTCGAAATTCCACATTTAATACAAATTTACTCAATAAATATTCATAATGACATGCCGCATGTTTATATTATAGCTCAAGTAATTTATTGAAAATAAAAACATTGTTTAAATAAAACATGAAACCCCTTTCAAAAGTGAAAGCGTCCAACCCCAAAAAAAGTTTTCAGTCCGAGCATGCCGCGGATGTGTGTTCTCAGAAAATAATGGCGTCTTCTCACCTTATTTCATGTTCTGTTTCTTGTTGTTCTGTAATACTTCAAGTTGTTTTCATCTGCATCTACTTTGACGTTAATTTTTAGCAGATAAAAAATGACTACGAGTGAGTCGAAAGGCTGATATAGCCTAGACGTGAGTACAAAATAAACCAAATATAAAATGAAAAGGGGGTACTTTAAAATAAATACTACATCATCGTCCAACCCCGCCTGTTCCTGATACGGTTGTTCTCCTACTAAAAAAGGAACCCAAGAGTATGGCGCCGCTCACATCGCCAGCGGTGTGTGTTTACGCCGTACGCACGATGTTGCTCTAAAATTCGCTTCATTGTGCACATTTGGTTGCACTTATGAAAGTTTTATGCATTTTGGTAGTACACAAAATTATTCTGATGGTAAATCTTGAACGAATCGCGATTTTAATATGTAATGTTAATGTCCGGAAGCTGATTAAAACCGGTGCAGATTTGACAATAATAAAAGGCAAATGAAGACAACACAGAGAACAGAAGTACATATCTACTGTACAGTACAGTACACTTTGGTGGACATTTAGTATATTTTATTGCGTTTTCACTTCCTCGAAAATCTGGACTACCAATTTTCGTAAATCCTGAGTCCCGCCCGAAAAACAAAATCGAGTCCCGGGAGCACTGAATTCCCGAACATCCTAGACCCAATGGTGGCTATACTATCGTTCATGCTTCACTATACTATAGCCACAACACCCTCTATAGACACACGACGTCGCGAAAATCACATTTTTAATTCAAGATTTTCACATCAAATATGATTTAAATCAATCAAAATGCACTCACATGTTGTTCCTAGAACTCTTAGTAATACATTGTGTTAATTAATTTTGATCAAGCGGCAGTCGGCAGTGCTGACACTCGATGTGAATTTCGCGACGTGAACAGTCAATAGGGAGTTTTGTGACCCTAGGTAGCCAGCTACCTAGGACAGGTCACTATTGGGACTACGAACATCCCAGCCTAGCCCTATGCCTATAGGCTATAGCCTAGGCTATGTAGCCTATAGCCTAGGCTATGTAGCCTAGGCTATGTATGGTTTAACCAGGGAGGTGTAATATCTCTCTGGTTAAACTATATGTAGTAGTACTATTTTGATATCAGAAGAAAAGCCTATCTTATTTTCAATATTCCCCTAAACCAATCACCTCGGTAGATGTTATTGTTACTTATTGAACCATCCAGAAGAGAACGCCAATTCGCCAACTGGTTTTTGTGGCATTACCAAAGTCAAAGTGGCGCACCATTTAAAAGGCCAAATAAAAAATAGTAGTTTCTCTTCCCCGCGCGTGCGCATCCATTTTGGCCGCCACGTCAAAAAAATAGTTTTTTTCTTCAAATTTTGTTCAAATTTTGTTTTCTAATTTTTTTTAATTTTTTTTTTTTTAAATTCTTTTTCTTCAATTTTTATTTTTTGAATGTTCTCAAGATCACACTGATGTTGTCAATGGAGAACGTGTCAATATTTTTAAAAAAACCTGTTAAAATGAAAGAACAACATAACAGGCAAACTGTTAATATCAAAACATGATACAAATTAAACTGTATCTGCATCAGATGATATAAATAAACCGTGAGTAAAACTGGTGTTTTAAAATACCAGTGTGGTCTTCGCCTTCGGAACATTTGTTTGTCGTTTTTGGCTGGAACTGATTTATTTATCAAGATATTCCCGAGATCACACTGATATTTTGTAAATCTAGAATACACATCTTTTCTTATTTAGCTTTGTATTCCTGAAAGAGAAAAAATAGAGAATAAATCCTTGTGTTATCTATATAATAATACTCTACTCTCTGTCTGTCTGTTTTTTTGTTGGTCTGTTTGTTTGTCTGTCTGTCTGTGCACGCTTTTTCGTTGCCTTCCCGGGGTCGGGCGGCGTTCAAACTCAGTGGGTGGGTGCAGCTCGGTCCCCGCAAGAGCAAGTTCGCATTCGCTAGAGCGTACGAGGTCAAAGGTCATATAGGGGTCAAAGGTCATATGGGGGTCAACTTTTTGAAGTTGGTCGGATCATGCTTAAACTCGGTGATCTCGATGCGAGGCGAGCGTGGCAAAAATAAAACGGGTTGGCGTTTGTCGGGTCTTCCGGGGTCAAAGGTCGTCTAGGGGTCGAATTTTCAAAGTTTGTCCGATCGGGCTTAAACTCGGTGACGGGAAGCCTGAATATGAGTCGAGCGTGGAAAAAATAATACGCCTTTGTTTTTCTTGGGTCGTCCGGGGTCAAAGGTCATCTAGGGGTCAAATTTTTAAAGTTTGTCCGATCGGGCTTAAACTCGGTGATGAGAAACTCGGTGTCTGTTTGTTCAGTCCCCGCAAGAGCAAGTTCGCATTCGCTAGAGCATACGAGGTCAAAGGTCATCTAGGGGTCAACTTTTTGAAGTTGGTCGGATCGTGCTTAAACTCGGTGATCACAATGCTCGATGCGAGGCGAGCGTGGCAAAAATTTAACGGGTTAGCGTTTGTCGGGTCTTCCTGGGTCAAAAGTCGGGGTCACAAAGGTCGTCTAAGGGTCGAATTTTCAAAGTTTGTCCGATCGGGCTTAAACTCGGTGACGGGAAGCCCGAATACGAGTCGAGTGTGGAAAAAATAACACGGCTTTGCTTTTCTTGGGTCGTCCGGGGTCAAAGGTCGTCTAGGGGTCCAATTTTCAAAGTTTGTCCGATCTGGCTTAAACTCGGTGACGGGAAGCCCGAATACGAGTCGAGCGTGGAAAAAATAAAACGGTTTTGCTTTTCTTGGGTCGTCCGGGTCAAAGGTCGTCTAAGGGTCGAATTTTCAAAGTTTGTCCGATCGGGCTTTATGCATGCATTCTACAAACCACCAAACCCGAGAACCGACAAACCCCGGGTGACCGCCCAAACCCGAGAACCGACAAACCCCGTGTGACCGCCTAGTATTAAAATAAACATGTAAAATATCGCGAGCAGTTTCCAGTATGTACCCATTTTAAGGTTATAAAGCTAGTCTTAGAAAAGTGGCAGCCATTTTGAAGCAAAAACATTTCCACCATGTTGGAAAAAGCGAAACCAGTTTTGGAAAAAGGGGCATTCGCCATTTTGGGAAGAAGAAAAAAACAAACTCATCTTCCTTTTTTCAAAAAGTTAGCACGAGAAACTAGTTTTATTTTTACTTGGCCTAAGATCCAGGGGCCATGGGAGTTTGGTGACCTGTAAATATTATTATTTTCATTAAATGATGCATATTTTCATAAAATAGGTGTTTGTATTTTGCCATTGTTATGTACCGAAGTTATTCATCTCTGTACATATTATTTATTGAACCTTCACACATTACAAAAAAGAACAATCATCTACCATTAGGTCGCACCATTTAATATCCAAGGTGTTTGGCAATAATTTGTTTTAATATCAGAAAGAGACTATTTCTTGATCTTGAAATCTCAACCGAAGCATATAGAAGGGCAAATGTGCTTACACGGTGAACGGTGAATGCATAATAATATATATATATAATTGTTTCATGTAAGATATAATATGGATTCGAGCTTTGCATCATTTGTTATATGCTGGACAGATTATAGTGGTTTACAATATGAAGAGGTTTTTTGCAAAAGGGCCTGCATCCACTTTGGCTCTTATTGAGAAAAAGTTTAAAAAAACCTGTTTCTAAATATTCAAGTTGAGCAATTGAAAAACTGAATGGATTATGAAAGAGGTACACTACATACTAATTTAAATTGAAATACATTCCAAATGCGCTAGTTTTCAAAAACAAACAAAAATTATGTTTACATTTTTTGAACATTTGGATGTAGGCTCTTTTGCAACAAAACTCCATCTGTTTGTACTTAGAGAAAAAATCATTTATTTTAATCATTTAAAAAAAAAAGAGTTTGATACAGAAATGTTAAATGATACAATCATATGTTTCAAGGAAATAAAGTCATTTTTTTTCAAAAAGACCTACATCTCATTGTAAACTATTGAAGTTGTTGTTTTGTTTTAAAAGGGCCTGTATCCCGATTTAATTCTGGACACAGGCCCTTTTGCAACTTCAATGACTGTTTACAATGAGAAAAAAAATGACTTTTTGAAAATGACTTTTTGAAAAATGTCTTTTTGAAAAAAAATGACTTTGTTTCCTTGAAACATAAGATTTTCCCCTATACATTTCTATAGTAAAATCATTTTTGAAAAAAATGCACCATAGCCCTTTTGCAACAACGCTCTTCATATATAGACATGAGTTATGAATTTTCCCAAATTCTCAGCTGTAGTCAGCTTCTGCATCATTGATGCTCTCGTCTTTTCTATTCAGCCCATATTTGGCATTTTTACACAATTTTACACTGTTTTTCCTAGGTTTTGTCTGTTTTCCTCTTTTCTTATTTGTGGCCTCTCACACCCCTGATACAAACTGTAAATGTCTTTTGGATGTTATCATGGACGCTACCGGCAGGCATGAATGAATGGCCTGGTTCAAAGTACTTGAAGGTAATGGTTTCTGCCGCTGTCTGGGGTTTGTTAATTATCCTTACTTCCGCGGAATAGAGGATCCAGCACTTATTCTGGGAGGAACATTTGTCGGCAAAGAAGATAATATGTTTTGCGTCTCTGTTATGTCTGACAAATTCAAGATAGGTACTGGCAATATGAAATGCTCTTCGTCCTGCTTCCCCTTCGTGCCATACAAAGCATGTTGTGTCGGCTGGGTTGGCAAACGTCTCATTAAGAGTATTAGCTTCCTGAAAAAGTAGTAGTCTTTAGCAGCATGTAGACTGATATTGGGTTCGATCATGATTTTAGGAATAATTTAGATACCTTTTTCGAACCATGGTGTTTGAGCTCCGTAGCTTTCGAGGTCATCACGACCCCTTCATTCAGCGTAGTGTTTACTTCCCTCCACTTGTCACATGACCACCTTTTGGGCGATCACATGACAGCAGGTCATCGTAGATGGCGGGTAGGTCGTAGCCGGTGTCGTAGTCTTTAGTTGGCATCTTCGGCATGCATATCCCTTTCTGTAGATCTAAGCTTGTCACAACCACTCAGTCCTCCCCTTCACTCTCTTCTATTAATATAGTATCATTTTGTAACGCTTCTCTTGCTTCTTTGGCATGCTATCTATGAATAATAAAACCATCACATAAATCACAAATGCAATCATCACAATTATGTACTGGCGCGGGAGGGGAGGGTGCGCCTGCTCGTGCTCAAAGCAACGCGTACATGAGTCATATCTGATACTGTCTGAGTTTGGCCTAAGTGCTGTCATCCTTGTTTTGTCAATATCTAGGAGCTCACAGACCTCCTTGAACACTCTTGACTTAAAGTTTGAATCTCGGTCAGAATGCATTTGGAGTGGAACTCCAAACCTACAAATAACCTGGCCTGGCGTGTATTCATTTGGAATATAAGTAGATCTATACCACTCGTAAATGGCTCATTCCATGAAGTTGGGGCATATTATGTGACATCCAAAAATTTTCAAAATGGATATTTTCCAACTCTTTCTTCTTTTTTAGGTTCTACATTTACCAAAGTCCAATGTAGAACTTTTTATTTTAATGTAACATTTGGTGTAAAATAACCGCACATGTTCAACAGTTGGATGACATTTCCAAAAATCCTGATGCTACATGGACACCATTTCTCATTTCCATATCATTTTCTAATAAAATAGCTTAAGATGTGGGCCAAGTTTCTATACCTCAATTAACTACTTGGAACCACAAATACATGAAAAGAAACCAGATTTGTCTAGGTTGAACATAACTTAACGAACAAGACATCGTAGATTAACTGTTTTATGTAAAAACTCATTGAAAAGTGACTCTTTATTTTGCAATTTGTATAATGAATTTAAATAACGTACATATCAATATTTGTTTGATGTAAAGTACTCTATAAACCGTGCACATTGATTACATTATAGTCATAAAGTAAGTATATGAAGTATTATTTACCTGTATAATGTTATAAAATGCACTACCGATGCTACATGGACACCGCGTCTTGTAACATTGTTAATAATAAGACTATTCATACTGTTACAATTATTTGAGTGTGAATGGTTTGTCTACTTGTTCATCATATCAAGTAGATACACAGAGTTAATTGCTTGAAATTTATCTAAACACTGTTCATGTAAAATTTATCTTTTCTGTGTACTTAAGTATTACGATGCTAAATGGACACCGTGCCCTAAAATATTTGGAACAGCTTGACCAGGTGCATCTTTTTCAGATCAATAGAGAGGATGTACTATGATGTTAACTTTTTATGTTATAAGCACACGATAAAATTAATAACATGGATTGTAAAACTACAAATTACACAAAAAGATAACCTGCCATGAAGCATAAAACATAATTACCTATGATACACATACACCATTTCTTACAATTACACAATAACAATACACCATTGATCAAAGAAACTTAAGATGTCCACTGAAACAAACTTCATGCAGTGTTGTTCTTAAAGTACCCTTTGTGATCTTAGTCTCTTTGCTTGTTTCTGATTGAATCATCCTCTATTATTGATAAAGATGATTGAAAAGTTTGATCACTTAAAAAGTCAGTTTGCAAAAAAATAATTTAATTGCCATGATGGATTTCTTTGGAAAGGTACTAGTTTTTGAAAATGATGGGTTCCTTGTCTTCATCTCCATAAATTCCAGGACGATAGAACTGTCTTCTGAATTAATGTCAAGAACCTGCAAAGCAAAACAAAATAAACCCTATGGCTTAGTATCTTCATGGAACATTGTGTATTGATATTGGAGTAGATTATTTATTCATGTTGCACTTTTTGTGTTGCAGGAAAATATTTATATTAAAATCATGCTGGAGTATTTTATTTATTATTCATTTAACATGAAAAAGAATAGCAAAGGATAGAGAACTTAAATGATTTACAATTATTTGTTTTATTTATAGTAAATAAAACTAAAATAAGGGAATGTTTATTGTGAATTCAGTGAAATGCTAATGGAAATGGTGTCCATGTAGCATTGTGTATTAATATATTTCATTAGATATACATCTCTCATAATATGCCTTTTTTTTCTGTAAAGTGTACACTCTCAGAATAAAAGGTTCAATTTAGAACCTAAAATGGTTCTAAACCTTGTCCTCTATATGGAACCCTCACAGGTTCATTGGAAGAACCATTTCATTTAAGAACCTTTATGAAAGGTTCTTTTAAGAACCCCAAAAGGTTCCTTAATGTTGAATATATAGAACCCTAAAGGTTCTTTAACATCTAAGAACCCTATCGAGAGGTTCTGTAAAGAACCTAAAAAGGTTCCACGATTTTGTCCTCTATATAGAACCCTAAAGGTTCTTTAACATCTAAGAACCCTATCAAGAGGTTCTGTAAAGAACCTAAAAAGGTTCCACGATTTTGTCCTCTATATAGAACCCTAAAGGTTCTTTAACATCTAAGAACCCTATCGAGAGGTTCTTTAAAGAACCTAAAAAGGTTACTCAATTTTGTACTTTATAGAACCCTAAAGGTTCTTTTAATATATATAGGAACCCTCTTGGAAGGTTCTTTAAAGATACAAAAAAAGGTTCCTCATTTGTTTTCCACACAGAACCCTCAAATGTTCAACATTAATTGATGAACCCTTTTGGGAGGTTGTTCAAAGAACTGATAAAGGTTACACCTAAGTTGGAATCTTGAGGGTTCTGAAATGTTGAAGAACCAGAAATTCATAGGTGAATGGTTCTTTGATGAACCTTCAACTGAACCCGTCGACCAGTGGAGATGTTGCTGTAAGCAAGTACACCTGGAAATAAATCAAATTGACCATCATATGATTAAGAACTGCATTGAGTTTAATTTGTCTAAAAGATAAAATTCAATAATGCACAATTCAATTCACAAATTTTAACAATAAATCTTAATTTAAGTACTACAAATATTCAGTAAGATCAGTAATTGACCAATTCCTTATATCAAACAATTTAAACTTGAAATTCTCTTTAAGGCTGGTATTAAGGGGGGACTCAACAAACTTTTTGTTGAATTTATCGAGCACTGTAACTTTTGAACTATTGATCAAGTACATATAAAAGTATACATTTTTTATACAAAAATGTATACCTTTATATGCATTTGATCAATAGTTCAAAAGTTACAGTACTCGATAAATTCAACAAAAGGTTTGTTGAGTCCCCCCTTAAGAACTGCATTGAGTTTTGTCTAAAAGATAAAATTCAATAATGCACAATTAGAAATTCGATTCACAAATGTTAACAATAAATCTTAATTTAAGTACTAAACATATTCAGTAATTGACCAATTCCTTATATCAAACAATTTAAACTTGAAATTCTCTTTAAGGCTGGTGTCAACCAAGGGAAAAGCAAAATTTCAAAAGCCTGTAAAAGAACTTCTTGTGTAAAGTGCACAAAAGTACATTGTATACATATTTAAAAAGGAACTGAGCCACAGAATCTATTTTGGCATCAAAATTGACCGAAAAATGGAATTTTCAAAAAAAGTGTAAAAAAGCTGAAATTTGGTAGAAATCATCCTTAAATAGTTATCTAGGTAAGTTTTTTAATTTTTTTTGTCTATTTATATTGTTGAAATTTTGACCCAAAAAGTGCCAAAAAATTGCGATTTTTGGATAAAAAACTAAATGTTGGCACTTTTCCGGGTCAAAATTAAAAAAATATGGATTTAAACCAAAAAAAGTTCCTAGATAACTATAATAATGATGATTTCTTTCAAATGTCAGCTTTTCTAAGCATAAAATAACTTCAGGAGTGTGACAAAACTATTTGTAAGCCAACAATTAACTTTTTTGCACTTTTTTGGAAATAACAAATTTGTGGTCAATTTTGATGCCAAAAATAGATTCTGTGCCTCAATTCCTTCCCAGATAGATATGTATACTTTTGTGCACTTTACATAAGTTATGTTTTTAGTTTTGCTTTTCCCTGGGTTGACACCAACCTTAAATTCAATTCACATGCAGTGCCAACAATAAAACCATCTATAAACAGCTCAAGGCTGGCCGCCTGGCGTCAATCCTAAAATCAACAGTACATGTATAATAGAGTGCATAACTGATACACTATGATTTTTCTTTTTAAATCTAATGTGGTAGGCCTACTCTTTTAAGGTGGTACCATTGGATATAGATTTTCTTTATATTGAGATACGTAGGCCTTCGTCTGCAGATTCCAGAACTGAAAATTGTATTTCCAGTTGCGGAGATATTTCATGTCAAAGTGGCTCAGGACCAACAACTCTGGCAACAACCTTTTTATTTTCATTGTTTTTTACTAAGCAGTGTTGCCAATATGGCGGCTATAATGCATAAAATATAAAAGTAAAGTTTTTACATACATACATACATACATAATCTTTATTTATTCACGATACGTCAACTTTACAGCTGTTTTTCACTGAGGCCGTGATAAAGTCAATATAATTAACATTTTATATATAATAACTCTAAAATTACATAACATATTTCTTCAATCTTATAGTATACAGTGTAATAAAACAAGATTACAAAAATTGAATTTTAAGATATCGAAAATTACAACTGACACATTCGTTTAAGACGGTTGATGAATATACTAATATTGGGGGAGACTTGAATATTTTTGTCAAGTTTGTTCCATTCAATGGCACCCCTATAAGAAAAACTGCGTTTTTTATAATTTGTTTTAGGTTTAGGAATAATAGCATTAAACTTACTTCTGCGTAGATTGTAATTAATTAAGTCATTATACAAAAGTAAATCATTCAAATACGATGGTGCAATATCATTGAGTATTTTATAAGACAAAATATTACAGTTGTATGTCTGTCTACTATCGAGTGGTAACCATTTAAGTTTATTAAGAACTTCAAGACTAGGTGTATCCCAAGCTACTCCACAAATAATACGAGCAGACCTGTTTTGAATAATTTGAAGACGAGATGCTGAAGTTAAGCCACAATTTCCCCATACAATATTACAATACTGTAGATGAGGAAGTACTATGGCACTGAATACAGTTTTAAGAATATCATGTGAAAGAAAAGGCTTCGCTCGTTTTAACATGTGTAGACCCTTTAATGCTTTTTTTCGGGTATATTCGATATTTTCATTCCAAGTTAAATTGTTATCAATAATTACACCAAGATGCTTACATTTATCAACTTTAGCTAAATTGTTTCCATTAATTTGTACTGTCAAATTATGATTTTCTACATTTGCTAAACGTTGCCTTGATGAGATCAACATGAACTCTGATTTTTTTACGTTTAAACTGAGTTTATTGACTTGAAGCCAATTTCTCACAGACACAAGGTCTTCATTTATACATTTTATAATATCATCAACTGAGTTAGATGCATAATAAAGAACTGTATCATCTGCATACATGCTAACATTAGAGTGAGATACACATTTAGGTAAATCATTAATATATATAAGGAAAGCCAGAGGGCCATCGATTGAACCCTGGGGCACTCCACACTGAATTGGCTTAGGGCTTGAGGAAATTCCATCAATACATGTAAATTGAGTACGATTGCTTAAATAACTACAAAACCAATTTATAACATATTTACTAACTCCATATAACTTTAGTTTTTCTAGGAAAATATCATGATTTACAGTATCAAATGCCTTTTTTAAATCTAGCGTACATAATCCAATTATATTACCTTTATCAATTTCATTGTACCAGTCTTCAGTTAAATTAATTAAAGCTGAAGCAGTGGAATATGATGGCCGGAAGCCAGATTGATTTACATGAATCAAATTATTAACATTGAGATAATCATATAGTTGATCAAACACAGCCCTTTCAATGACCTTTGAAATAACAGGTAGAATAGAAATAGGCCTGTAATTACCAGGATCAGCTGGATCTCCCGCCTTAAAAATAGGAGTAACTCTAGCTTTCTTCCAATTATTTGGGAAGGTACATGTAGTAAAAGAATGATTAATTATATGTGTGATGATTGGTGAAATAATTGGTGCTGCTAGTTTTAATCATCTTGACGGGATATTATCACAACCTGTAGCTTTATTATCTGACAACTTAGAGAGATACTTGAAAACAAATTCATGTGTAACAAACTCAAAGTTGAATGTTTTATTATTAGTATTGCAGTTGGTATTTGTGTTGTGAGAGAAATTACTACTATGATCATCTGTAGTAATTTTTGATGCAAGTCTAGGCCCTATTTCAGCAAAATAGGTATTCATTGTATTTGCAATATCTATGGGTTTATTTACAGAACCATTTTCTGTATTCAAACAAGTAATGCTGGTGTTTTTACTTTTAGACGGTACTACAAAACGCAGTTGCTCCCAAGTTTTCTTAATATTATTTTTACTCTCAGTTAAACCCTTATTTATAAATTGTTTTTTACTAGTACGGACTAAAATATTACATTTATTCTTGGCATCACGAAAATCTTTCCACTTCATAATGTCATTACCAGAGCGGATGGCTATTAATTTAAGTTTATCTCTGTAACGCATAAGTTGGATGATATCTTTAGTTAACCATGGTGCTGATTTCTTACGTACCCTGTGTCTTTTTAAAGGAACGTGTTTGTCAATGACTTCCAGAAAAAGTGTTTCAAATGAAAGAGCAATTACATTAACATCGCCATTCAACATAACTTTATCCCATCTAATTAACCTTAAATCACTTAGAAATGCCTTTTCATCAAACATTGTGTAAGAACGAGATATAGCATACTTATGGTTTTGTTTACAATTACCATGTCCTTGTGACATAATCTTATTTGGATTTGTAACACTTCTATGTTTAGACTTCCTGCTTTTTTTACTGCTCCAAATTGCATATGTCAAGGAGTGATCACTTATACCAACATGAATAACACCAGAATTTGAAATTGGTGTTGTGTTTGTACAACACATTACATCAATTAAAGTAGCACTTGTTTCAGTAATTCTAGTTGGTTCATCAATTACCTGGTCAAGGTGAAAATCGTTACATATATTATTGAGTCTAACAGTATAACAATGTGGTACTGGTGACAACAAATCACAGTTTAAGTCACCCATCAATAAGTAGTCTTTACCCTCTAATTCAATTGAATGTAATACATGTTCAAGATTGTCAAAAAGATTAATATGTGTACCGGGTGGTCTATACCATATAATAACAATAAATGGTTTACATTTATACGGCATAATTTCAACAGTTAAAAGTTCAAGCATGTTAGAAGAAAAATCTTTTCTGACTTTATGTGTACAATTTTGATTAATATATAAAGCTACACCACCCCTTCTGACATTCTCGTTAGCCTCATTGTTTCTATCTCGCCTATATAAATAGAAATTATCTACATTTACATTATTATCACTTATATCGTCACTAAGAAAAGTTTCAGTAAGCCCCAAGATATCAATATGATAACTTGTTAACATATGTTGTAGCTCATCAAAGTTTTGTGTAAGGCTACAAATATTTAATTGTGATATAACAATACCTTTTTTTTGAAGTACATTAAACTGATTATTATCTAAAGTTCCAGAATCACTTGAGTGTGAAGTACCATTTAATCCAGTTTTGGAAATTATGTTTTTGGAGGAACTGGGTTCCAATAAGGGTAAACCGACGTAATCGCCATACGTAAGTTTAGGACCAGTCGACTTATGAGTGTGGACATTTATGTGAGGGGCCGGTTCATGTCCCAGGTAGGGTGAAGAGCATCAACAGCTCTACGAAGACTAGAGACTAGCCTGCCTAGACCTCTGTTATTGAGGTGTACATAATCCCAAAATAGATCACATTGTATGTTACCATTGTCTGTTACGAAGGAAGATGTGTGATCTGCAAATGATACGCGAGGACTAATGGTGCAGTTCATGTGAAAAAGACGGTTAAGTTTAGCAGAAACTATGTTGGCCCAGTTATTTTCTTGAAGTGGACAGAGACGCGGAAGTACACCCGAAATTATGATTCTAGCAGAAGGATATTTACATAGCGTGGACTCAATCAGAATCTTTGCCTGAGAGTGACAGTCTTCAGCAGAACCGCGTGTTGTGTTGTTGGTCCATGCCTGCAGTATGACACATTCTGGGTTTTCATGCGTACATGATTCTACTAGCATTTGTATATCTCTGATTTTACCCCCTCTGTTTGCGTAAATGGCAGTTGATTTAGTCCTATGGAATCTTTGTGCGTCAATCCGTGAGCAGATGGAATTGCTGAATATCAAGATCTGTGGATGATTTTTCACTTGTGGATGAGAGTTCTTAGATTCCTGACGCGGGTTGCTTTTAACAGGTTGTGTAGTAGCAAGTGGTGTGGCACGACGGGAACGAGGGGGAGTTGATTGCCTTTTGTGTTGCTCTTGTTGAGGGGCTGCATGCGAAGCTGTTGTGGAATTGACTGATTGATTAGCAAGGGGACTGAAGGGGTTTGACAAAGGGATCAATGACGATGATGATGATGAGAGTGATTCAGAGTTACATTTTGCAGAAACAGATGGAGTTTGAAATGGTTGGATTTGTTGATCCTGCAGGCTGGAAGGAGATGACCTATGGAAGGAGATGACCTATGGTAGTGAAAATTGGTGTATGGGTAGAGCAGATGAAGAGCTAAAAAATTACGCTTGCGTTTGGCTAATTTCCTTTTGCATAATTAATTAGGGCCCTAATCAACTTGTCTAATTAGTGTACCTAATTAATTATGAAAATGGAAATTAGCCAAACGCAAGCGTAATTCTTTAGCTCTTCATCTGCTCTACCCATACACCAATTTTCACTACCATAGGTCATCTCCTTCCATCTTAAAACTTTACTTAAAACTTTTATGCATAATTAGCTGCCATATTGGCATTACTGCTAGTAAAAAACGATAAGAATAAAAAGAAAGTTGTTGCCAGAGTTGTTGGTCGTGAGCCACTTCAACATCTCGGCAACACTGTCCGATTGAAATGAAATTTTCAGTTCTGGAATCTACAGAATAAGGTCTATAACATATTCCA
Organism: Ophiura sarsii; assembly: GCA_035610835.1. Taxonomy (NCBI): domain Eukaryota; kingdom Metazoa; phylum Echinodermata; class Ophiuroidea; order Amphilepidida; family Ophiuridae; genus Ophiura; species Ophiura sarsii. Next base: position 20,972,729 of record CM069443.1, read on the forward strand.
TTATAAAGGAAATCTAATTTTTTGACACAGCCAATAGGGCTAGCTGCCATATTGGCATTACTGCTAGTAAAAAACAATAAGAATAAAAAGAAAGTTGTTGCCAGAGTTGTTGGTCGTGAGCCACTTCAACATATCGGCAACACTGTCCGATTGAAATGAAATTTTCAGTTCTGGAATCTACAGAATAAGGTCTATAACATATTCCATTATAAAGGAAATTCTAATTTTTTGACACAGCCAATAGGGCTATCTTAAGAAAAAGATTGACAAAATTGCAGGCAAGTAGATAAAAGTGGCATGATACAGCCTGACGATACTTGGCCAAGTCATATCCTTATATTTCCTTTATGAGATACTGTAAAAGTCAACATTGCCATGAGAAGAAATTTCTGCAATTTTGGGGATTTTCCACATCAATGTGCAAGAATTTAATTTTGCAGTATCAACACTTGATGCCCTGTAGTTCACAATAAAGGCACAACATCTGTTGGCATATTAATAGTAGCAGGCCCGTAACTAGGAGTCACAAAAGGGGGAGGTGAATTTTAAAAAAAGGGATAATATGGCGCGTTATCACTGGCCGTCGACGCAAGGGGAACCTTAAGGAGGCTGTCAAGTGTCAGCGACACCCTCCGTAAAACTGCAATAACTTCTTTAATATTCAAATACTCTCCATACAATTATACATTTTTTTGAAGGGAAGGGTTCAATAAATCCATTTTTCAAATAAAATTTCACTGAAAATCATGATTTTTTATTTTTGCCCAAAAATGCCTTTTTTTGGGCCATTTTTTTTTCTGTCAACCTAACAAAATCATTTTTGGGTAAAAAATTCCAAAATTTCACAAAAAGCATCTTTATTAATGTATCTGGGAACCCTTTTTTTTTTTTGACTTAAATTTTTTTAGTTTTGAAATTATTGACCAAAAAGTGCCAAAAATCACTTTTTTGAGATAACAAAATATCAAAATTCACTTTTTTGGTCAATAATTTCAAAACTAAAAATTTTTAAGTCAAAAAAAAAAAAGGGTTCCCAGATAATTGAATTTATATGCTTTTTGTAAAATTCTGGAATTTTTTACCCAAAAATGACTTTGTTAGCTTGACGGAACCATTTTGACCCAAAAAAGGGCATTTTTGGGCAAAAATATGAAAAACTAAATTTTCAGTGAAATTTGATACCAAAAATGGATTCTCTGACTCATTTCATTAAAAAAAGTGTATACTTTTATGTACAACATATAAATATATTAAAAGCTACAGTGCTTGAAAAATTCATGCAACGACACTTATGTGCCCCTCAGTTGTAGAAAAAAATTGTTCAATTTTAGTCCAAAATTGCCATTTTCGGCTACAAAAGTGTTGAAACTTTATGTTAAAATGCTGAAAAAGGGGGCATTTTTAGGGGGTTGACGGAAAAGGGGGGGCCTGCCCTCCTCGGTTACGGGCCTGAATAGCAGCAACTTCACTTTTAGGCCTAAAAAAATAAATGTTATGTTTGTCCAAATACGAGTCAAAAAAATTGGGTCGATCAATTTAAAAAAAAAAATGTTGCTATGAAAACGCACATAGAACACTCAAAATGAAAAGTACACAAACTTGATATATCAAGCAAAGATGTTAATCTTAATGAAAGAACCCAAAATACATATTGCATCAGTTTTAAGATGTTTTTACATTGACAATTGAGATTGATTATAACCCTGATTTTATTGAAAAATATAGAGTAAAAACCTTTTCACAATTTTTGTGTTGGTCGCGTTTGGACAAACACAACAAACAAATTTTAGGCCTTACCAACATAAGTCAAAGTTTTTATCATTACTAAATTTCAGCGATTGACACCTCGTTATTTAAAAAATGCAACAAAACCTGCGGCGAGTCGCAAGAACACTTTTACAAATATGGTTCCATAAACTTGTCATGGACACAACTTTGAGCAATCTTTACAATGACATGTCATTTTAAAGCTTGTAATTTCAGCATTTTTAACATCAACAAAACAGAAAAAAATGTCTTGTGCGACTCACGGCTGGTTTGGTTTTAGTGGGTCAAATATAGATGAAAAACAGACTAAACCTGTTTCAATCTAAACCTGTTTCAATCTAAATTTGTAAGGTTTTGGTGCAACATTTGGAAAAATTTGTGGCGATTTGACATTTCACAGATCATCAAAGATTTGGTCCACCACATTTGATTCTCTTTCAGGACTGAGAAGGACATAACAATGCCTCCAGGGCATTAGTTTGCCCTTCACAATCCTAAAAGTGAACCACATACAGTCATGTAGTGTTTGGTGGAGATGCGCACAGCTCCTGGCCCTCTGAATAACAGATACCAGATTTTTAACAGACCTTTATTTTTAAGGCAAGTGAGAGCAATCGCTCACGCATGCTCTCCTAACTGCTTCATCTGCAAGTGCTTAATATCACTGCCCCACATGGCAACAGATCCATGGAAGCCTACATGTATAATAAAGCTCTCCATGAGATTAACGGCAGAGCTTTGTAATGTCCCCTACTACTTAGTCCAATACAGTAAAATGCTTTCAGTCTCAGTATGCTGTCAACTTGTAACGCATGGGAATGTAGTTCAAATCATTATCAGCATCATGGTAAATATCAAGTGCATGATGATCTTTCTCTTCACCAGGCAATAATACAATCCAGTCATTTGTTTTTTTGACTCTATATGCATGCATGTGCTCCTCAAATTTGCCTGGAAATACTATACATCCACACAAATACCATATATTTCTGAAGCTGATCAAAAATTTGATTTGCATAAAAACTGGAATATCTTCAGCATGTACAAACTTGAATACAAAACAATCTTCCACAAGATATTTTACACTATTTATCTCTAGTTCATTGCATATCCACAGCTCATCCTTGTCGCTTAGGTACAAATTGCTTTCATGCCACTTGTTTCTTAAAGCCTGTTGTAATCTATCTGGTAGACTTTGAATGTCTATTTGCTTGCTGCTATTTGCAATAGCTCTACCAAGTCCTGTTTTAGTACAATGCTCCCAGCACTGTTTTTGCTGATGCCTCTCTGCAAGAGTTCGAGCTATATTTATGAAATTACAGACAACATGAGCAAGTTTTTTGAAGTATTGGTGCTTTGCCTCAAATCTCATGCACCACAAAAGTATCAGAGGCCCAAACGTTAACATCAAGCGAGGATAATGGATAAGGTAGTGCACTTTACAAGGGATATTGTCGCGATAGGAGGCGAATAGTTCAAGAAATTCAGCAATCACATTTGTCAGATATTCACCCCAAGATTTACGATATACTGGTGCCATCAAATAATCAGCCATTTCTCTGCATAAGAGGTAAAACTTCCAATCATCATCTCCAACAGGTACCTTGTTACCTATAATCATAGGCAGCAGACGGAAAAGACACCACTTCTCAGAGGCCTTGCCAGAGAGTCCATTCTTAAGCATTGACCTAGTGATGTTTGGTGGTTTATTTCTTTTGTCATTCTGTCCATATCTGAAGTTTAATATCCCAGAATTCACATCATCCAGGGAAAGTGGTACCTCATTATCATCTACTAATGCTTCGAGAACAATTTGAAGTACCATTGGAAATACGCCTTCTAAACAATCATGCATAATGTCAGGTGGTAGAGCTTCAGTCACATTGAATGAGTCTATAGCACTAAATGCACTCCTTCCAACAACACCATAAACAGATCGGTTGGAAGGATCCACTTCCACAGCATTAAGATGATACTCATGCACAGCTTTGTTACGAATTACACAACTATCCTCGGACAACTTGAATGCAATGTCTTCCTTTCTTGTCATACACACCCTACACATACATCCAGAGTTGAAATGTTTTTGAAACCCGCCAATATCATGAGCAGACAAATTGTCTGCAGACAATGTTGATATGGTGCCTTTGAAATGTATTATTTTGCCTTGATACATAACATCCAGTCCAACAGTTTTGAAGACTTCAAGATCATGTAAAAGAGGGGCAAGTATGACTTTGTACGAGTATGTTTTGCCTCTGTCATTATTTGCCTGACTCTCTACATATGCATAACGGACAAGCAAACATAAGTAGATATGTTCCAGTTTTGAGCGAAACTTGGGATGGATGTTCCCAATAACGAAGTATACAGCACTCAATTTGTGCTTTCCTCGCTTTGATCCTAGTGGGTTAACCACTTCAAATTCATCAATGTCAAACTGAAGTTGTAGTTTTACACAATTTAATTCTGTAGAATAAAAAGAGTGATTTTTGAAAATTTCTCCATCTCTGTAATCACACAAAACATCTGGATCATGGTTGTGCTGTCTTTCACGTTGAAGAATATGTGATACAATATCCTCATTACCTAGAATGAACTTTACTGTCTCCAGTATGGGAACATACTGCATACTCTGTTTTTTCTGGTTAGTATTTACACCAAGAGCAATTTCAATGGGTCTAATCATCCCAAGCTGCTCAGTGCAGTACTTTACAAGATTGTGTTCTGTTGCAACTTTACCATATGCTTGTGTGATCATATCAACCATAACATCACATTTTTCTTTGGCAGTAGCATTTTCATTTTCAGAACACTGGAATTTAAAAGACCTTTGAACAAATTCAGTTAAAATTTCTTGCATAGTACCACATATTTCACCTGTTACTACAGAAGGAATAACATGTTTCTCCCTCATTTTCAAGGAAAACATTGTCATTGCCCGTGTAAGGTTTCCAACAATGTTCTCTTCACTTATGTGATCCTCTTCATCATCCTGTGAACTGTCATTATCACTGCCAAAATCAAAAATATGATGATCTTGCAATTGGTCAACTTCCACTAAGTCTTCTTGATCTATCGCTCCAGCATTATCCCTGTCGACAGATTTCCAAACATTTGAGTGCTTTCTAGATAGATGCTTTTGAAAGGAGGCCACTTTTGAATACTCACTCTCACATTGATTAATGCCACATGTAAACCGAAATCCTGGTTCATGTTGGTGCGAAACAGCCAAATGCTGACAAAGCTTCTTAATAGTAAAAAAGTGTTTTTTGGCAGGTAATTTACACAGAGAACAACTGTATGGTAGCGGCATGATGCAGATCCCTCAGTTTCAACCTATGTGGAGAGAAAAAGAATACAAAAATAACAATTAATCATGTTGCTGCAAAGCAAAAGAATAATATTTTTAACTACAGGTAATTACCATGCACTGAATGATTAACTCATAAGATTCAGTAGCTGGAAATTAGTAAGATCATGACTATTTCCAAGGGTTTTAAAGTATCTAGGGCCTACAATCCTGTTCCGTTATAAGAAGGAATCCAGACGCCTTATGACTGTTTTAATTTACTCAACATTATGTGGAAGCTGTCATCTTGACAGACATGTACATCAGAGGGTTGAGTTCTTGTACCTCCTGAATTATTCAGAGCACCTGGTAAATGCCAAGTGGTGCAACCTTCAAAGCTATGGCTAATTTTTCTGCTATCAGGTACTTTCATAGCATGTTGCATGGTGTGCTCAGATACAAATCTAAAATATATCACTCTTGTCAGCCTAAATAAATCCTTGAGTACAATAATTCAACCCTCAATGCGCAAACAGCAAGATGGTTGCCAGTCTGGATTCGTCTTACATTTTTTATTCTTTCAAACTTCAAATTGGATTGGGCATCATCTTCAAGACACAAAATGTTGGGTGCCAAGAAACCAAGAAATTGTACAAAATAGGACACACACTCTATATGGCATGTCCTATCATAAAGCAGCATTTTTTTCTAAAGATACACAAGTAAAAACAATGGGCCTGGCTACACGCGAGTTCGATTGGATTATTTACGACGCCCTGGAGAATCTCAGGGCGCTTTTACGACGCCAAGGGTGTTTTCACGACCCTGTGGAGACAAATACCCATTTCGGATTATTTACTACGGTGTTTTTAATACCCTGATATTGTTCCATGATCCGGGACCATAATTTGTTCCAATATAGTCATCCCGGACCACAATTTCCGGGTCAAAAATGAAGAAAGGCGTTTAGTGTCATCAATTTATAATATCAATAATGGCGACCACACAGAGTAGATCGAGCGAGAGCGGATTTTGCGGTGGATTTTGATGGGAGAAAAGCGGATGGAATGAAAGATACAGTAAGTTAAGTGACTGAGAAGTTATAACATTCTAGTAATGGAAATGAGGGGTGGTGTGGCTTTAGTAATGAAGCTTCAATCTCATAGGTACCGTAGCATGGTAATTGGTAGTGCAAGTGTTAGTGTAGCATGGCAGTTTACACTACAGCCTACAGGCGTAGCTTCTTTTTTTTTGAGCCCAGTCCAGAATAATAAGATAGCTATTTTATTTAACATAGTAATTCACAATAAAATAAATCATATTCAAGGATGCTTGAGGCGTGATGACTATACTATAACAGAGATCTACTCTGCGTTTGGTTTCGTAGGAAGCGTTGCACTTATCTTCAAAGTCAAGGTACTAGCTCAGCCCAACTAAACTGGAATGTGGTGCGGGACTAGTATAGGTCATCCGGGTGCTTCGTACATTTTGTTATTGTTTTGTACAGTTTGCCGTTGACCACGTCATAAGACGTACTAAAAACTCAGGTTTTACGCTTTGTTCATCCATGCAGTAGATTGACGCAAGCGATCGCATCACGGCGTGTAAGACTAAGAGTAAGAGACCGTTGTAAAGTGAACCTCTTTCGTGACGTAGTCAACGGTGCGTGACGTCAGTCCGTTTCAACCTATTCCTAATAATTATAATGACCCAAACCTATTATCGCTATAGGATGTCGGGGACATACGGGACCTTTGAGTTATTTTTAGCAAATTTGCTTGGCAACCAATATAGTCCAATGTTTCAAAAGCGAGACATTCCATGCACCCACTCAACGCTGAGCGTTACGCACTTGATTCGCAGTAGGCACAATGTGCGGTTGCCGTAATTGATTGTTCTGCGCAAGTTGTTTTTGTTTTTGTTTTCACCGGTATTTGATTGTTTCCACCGGAATGACGTAGGCCTAGGTCCGCCCCAACCTATACGCTACTCTTGCACGCAATAGAGGCCTATTAGAATGAAAGGCATGTTCCAAACCGCGTCACACGATGCACAAATCTGCATGAAACCATGACGCAGTGTGGCGTGATAGAGCGCGGTGTGGGGGGAGAGCCTCGCTTTCAATGGTTCCATCTGTACCGTGCAAGAAGCGTAGGCCTATTATAGTCGTAGGCATGTGATCTAGTCAGGGGCGGCCACTGTGGCCACTGTGGCGTTGTGGCGATCGCCACATGGGCCGCTTGGTTCTGGGCCTCTCAGGGCCGGTTACTCACAAAGTTTTCCGAAAACTTCCCCTTCCCCCTTCCCATTGTGTAAAGCATTTTTTCGGGCCGTTTTGGACTAACATTTGTCCTAACCCCCCGCTCGCTACGCTGACATGGTCAAAAAGGGCCGCTTTAATAATTTTGCCACGGCCGCTTTCAGTTCCCAGTCTGCCCCTGGATCTAGTTTATTCATAACCCATCTATACGATTGCGGCCAATCTGATTACAGCTACTGCAACGTGTCGAACTGCTCAAAGAAAACGCTGTACGCAAATGTCACAGAAAAAAGTACCAGACTTCTCTGACGCCAACTATAAGCCTATAAAGTATAATCAAAACAATAATTTGTCGATCATAGCGTCATGATCCAACGCTCGCGATATTACAAAGGTTGAGCGTGTTTAATTGCATGCAGTACGTTCCAAAGCAGTCGCGCCACGCTGTTGGTGCATGTGAACTGTACAAATGACGCGGTAACGCACAATACGCACCAGGCGCATGGGACGCTAGGAATCATTACGCTGCGATCAACACATTTTTGTTTTGATTATACTTTTATAAATAGGCCTAGTTCTATGTGGGAGAGCCATGGAATGGTTCTATGTGGGAGAGCCATTGAAAACATTTATTTTTTTGAGTCGACATTGCGGATGGTCTGATATTTTCATCAAGATATTTTTCAACTGTTCAAGTAATAAACTTTGAAAATTCGACCCTTAGACGACCTTTGACCCCGGACGACCCAAGAAAAGCAAAGCCGTTTTATTTTTTCCACGCTCGACTCGTATACGGGCTTCCCGTCACCAAGTTTAAGCCCGAGCGGACAAACTATGAAAATTTGACCCTTAGACGACCTTTGACCCCGGACGACCCAAGAAAAGCAAAGCCGTTTTATTTTTTTCACGCTCGACTCGTATTCGGGCTTCCCGTCACTGTGTTTAAGCCTGATTGGACAACATTTGAAAATTCGACCCCTAGACGACCTTTGACCCCAGAAGACCCGACAAACGCTAACACATTTTATTTTTTCCACGCTCGCCTCGCATCGAGCATTGTGATCACCGAGTTTAAGCACGATCAGACCAACTTCAAAAAGTTGACCCCTAGATGACCTTTGACCTCGTATGCTCTAGCGAATGCGAATTTGCTCTTGCGGGGACCGAACCACCGAGTTTCTCATCACCGAGTTTAAGTCCGATCGGACAAACTTTCAACAAATCGACCCCTAGATGACCTTTGACCCCGGACGACCCAAGAAAGTAAAGGCGTTTTATTTTTTCCACGCTCGACTCGCATTCGAGCTTCCCGTCCCTGAGTTTAAGCCCGATCGGACAAACTTTGAAAATTCGACCCTTGGAAGCCGTTTTATTTTTTTCACGCTCGACTCGTATTCTGGCTTCCCGTCACCGTGTTTAAGCCTGATTGGACAACATTTGAAAATTCGACCCCTAGACGACCTTTGACCCCGGAAGACCCGACAAACGCTAACCCGTTTTATTTTTGCCACGCACGCCTCGCATCGAGCATTGCGATCACCGAGTTTAAGCACGATCCGACCAACTTCAAAAAGTTGACCCCTAGATGACCTTTGACCTCGTACGCTCTAGCGAATGCGAATTTGCTCTTGCGGGGACCGAGCTGCACCCACCCACCCAGTTTGAACGCAGCCCGACCCCGGGAAGTCGACGAAAAAGCGCGCACAGACAGACAAACAGACAGACAGAGAGTAGCGTATTATTATATATGCAAATAACATACACACTTGAATTATTCAGAACATTTTTTTATTGCATTTCTACTACTTCTAGTACAACCTACACATAGAGAAAAAAAAGAAGAAAAAAAATCATTCACATTTATGAAATATGAATATTAGGGGAGAGTGGGGTTGGTTGGAACATTTTTCAGAAAAATGACTCTATAACGCAATTAAAATTGATTCAAGATTTAATAACTATATCAGTTCAAGCATACATCTGTGTGTTACAAATACAGCATATAACATTCTAAGACTTGTTTATGTTTATTAAAATAATCCACTTTGAAAAAGTTATCTCAGCTGTTTCAACTAACCCCATGCATGGGGTTAGTTGGAACATGACATGGGGTTAGTTGGAACTTGGTGTGTGGTTACTTAAAAACTACACTGTAACTACTTACAACTGTTGTTAAATAATTTTAAAAATCAATTTAAAAATCAATATGGCATGCCCTTATAATGATCAACAACAATCAACAGCACTCAATGAAGGATACACAGTCTTTTAGTTAGTCTTCTTCGGAGTCTGCTTGAGACCTTTTGCAGTCACTGAAGTCTGTAGGTGTCTAAAGGGGGCTACGGTGAGATTAGCTGAAAAGACGATGTAGACTTCAAGAGTCAAGGGTTATAAAGTTGTTTACTATTGTTACAAATTGTACGCCTAACTATTTGTTTCCAAAACAATATTTCAGGTTCAGAACCTTAAGGATGTACCACATTTAAGTGTTCCAATAAACCCCATGCCCAATGTTTCAACTAACCCCGAGAGCATATGGCAGATGTTTAAGCTTATTGTGCAAAACATGGCATACAACTGCACACCTATTTAGCCTTATTTTTTAGCTTAGTATAAGAGCCTAACATACCAAAAATATAGCCACATGAATCTACAAACATCATAGAGATAATACAAAATTTCTTAATGTCAAAAAATTTAGTCAAAAATTGAAAAATCAAACTTTCCTTTCTAACTCCAAGAAGACTGAGACCCATGTGCTGTAGGCAATGTGGTATGTGGGGGTTGCTTTTGCACACCACCTGATGGCAGTGTTTCTAGAAATTAATTGTTGGTTTTTAGGAAAATCTCAATGTTTCAACTAACCCCGCGTTCCAACCAACCCCACTCTCCCCTAATGAGTGCAGTAATACGCTAAAAAGGACATAGGTATTCTTCTCATCTATGAATGGTTAAAACTCTGTGAATTTTTGTTCTTTTTAAAGTTTCATCAGGTGGATTGTAATTATAAGAAAGTCAGCTGTAACTTCCCTGTATAAAAAAGAAAATATCTTATGATTTTAAATATATATGATACAATAAACAAATTTGCACGCGGTAACAGCATGGCAGTAACAGCGTGGCGGTAACAGTGTGACCAAAGGCTGCCCCTATTATGAGCAATGCAGAAAGAGCAAACATTGAAGATACAATGATCTCCAAAACTGATTATTGTTGATTTTAATTAAATTAAATCACATTAATAGTGTTCTTTGTTAGTTTAAAATAGATAAAATACAATATTAAATACAATATTAAGTTGATTAAATTATCCAATTAAAACAATTTGAAAAACTCACTGTATAATTCAATGGGGTCACGCTGTTACCAAAAAAGTAATAGCGTGATATTTTGCTAATTGAAATAATTAATTAACAAAAGGTAGCACTGCATCTTTGAAGCATGTATACATGTTATAGGTCTATGGGAGTGTGGTTTGCATTGCAAGTATTATTTGATTTGTATAGATTTAATGAAAATGTAAAAATAGATTAAAAACATCCATTTTTTCGGTAACAGCGTGACATTTTGGCGAAATTTTAATACAAAAATTGATCGTTGAGTCGGAACACAGAGCGTTTTTTAAAAAATATATATTTAAAGAATTTAAATTATGTAAGAGCTCACAACTGATAATTATTTTCAGTTTATAAATGAATAGCATTATAAATAACAGATTTTACAACAAAATTAGTAGATTATGCTAATTAAAACAGGGAAAAAACACAAAATATGTAAACAAATTGAAAACATTGGCAAGATCTTCATTAGTATCTTATTGTTTTTACCCCTACAGCACTGAATCTTACCACAGCAGTCATGGTCCTTATAGTCCTATACATTTTCGCCTGATCCTGAAATGGAATCAATGCAGATTATGTAACCTTGTTAGGGTCAGGTTTCCCGCCAACTTGATGGATGGAGTAGATACAGACCTTTGGTTAAAAAACCAGCAATGATCACGCCAGGTAAGTGTGAACATAAAAATTCTTCAGACTCAGCTATCATTGCAAAAGAATTTTCTGCAAAACCACAGATTTTCACAAGGTCATGCCAACGGTCATTTTGGAGTGCAATTTCCATATTCCAAGTTTAATCTGAGACTAATATATTAGGTATATTAGTCTCAGGTTTAATATTGTCTTAAACAAGGGAACATTTGCTGCAGCAAATTAATTCCCAAAGGATTTAACTTGTGAAACCTTATTTTAAACAATCATACTTTGTACATTTACAATGTAATTCAAAACATTTTTACTGACAATGGCATCCCTAAGGGACCGTTCATTATTTATGGTGGAGGGGGGGTTGGGTAAAATATAGGGGGGGGGGGGGGGTCATGTAACTTTCATATGTTGAAATAGGGGGGGCTATGTAACTTTTTATTCTTAACCAGGGGTGGTTATGTAACTTTTTTAACTATAAAGATGGTGGTGATTTTAGAGGCTATTTTGAGTGTAAATGCAAAAATAATAGGGGGGGCTATGTAACTTTTTATTCTTAACCAGGGGTGGTTATGTAACTTTTTTAACTATAAAGATGGTGGTGATTTTAGAGGCTATTTTGAGTGTAAATGCAAAAATAATCGGCACTTCGCGCACATTTTCTTACGACCTATCAACTTCAAAACATGTACTTATGATGAAACGACTTTCGGACAGCAACTTTTTTTAAAACACGCCCTGCTCGGACGATCTGTTGAAAAACACCTATATAATCATCAACGGTTGAAAACATTAGAGCCATCGGGTGTATAAAAACATGTCAATTAGCCTAGGCCTATGTTCCAAAATCCAACAATTATATGATTAAAAACGGTAAATTCTTGCATGCTTTTCACCTTGTCTCACTCTCAGCTCTGCTACATGTACTAAGCTCACAAAAGTAGAATGTTGGACATACGTTTTTGTCAGGATGTTCTAACTTTTTTAGGGTTATAAAGACTCACAAAACCACCCAAAATGTATAAATATATGACAAATTTTCTACCTCGCTACGCTCGCAATGTAATTAGTATAATTTCACACAATCAAAAGATCAAGAGGGGGTATCATTAAATTATTGGCCGTTCAGAGGGCACAAACAGAACTTACCAACGAATTCATGGACAAAAGAGAAAAAAACCCAGCCCCTTAGATGTGACAAGTTGATTTTTTTTTTTTTTTTTTTTTGGGGGGGGGGGGGGGGTTGTGTAAAAAACTTCTGGTTAGCAGGGGGGTCATGTAATTTTCAGTTTCAGCTGTAGGGGGGTTAGGTAATTTTGACATACGAATCTTGAAATTGTCCCCCCCTCCACCATAAATAATGAACGGTCCCTAATCACTGAGCTGAGCTGGTCTGACCTATGATCCAAAGTGATCCTAATTATTTTGATACTCACGTTCTTGTAATTTAACATTTTCAGTTGCTTAATTTCACTGACGGTTAATTTAGCCTTATTCAGTTCTTTTTATGTTATTTATAACAAAAAATGCTCAAAAAAGTTTGGAATATTTTTTTCAGGCGCATGATTTGCAAATATCGCGGGATAGGTCATTATAAGTTATTTATCATCATCATCATCATCCTTTGGCTGTGGAGCAGGCGACCGCCGTTTTCTCCAAGCACGGTGATCTGTAGCTAAGAGTGGCTGGAAATATGCCTTCATTGTCATCAAGTAAGTGTAATACAGTATGTCATTTAAAAGCTAATGTGTTCATCTTTACAATGATATCCAAATTGAAGCAATCCTTGTTCCAGTGCTTAGCCACATGCTTAAAGTCGCATTCGAAAAATGCTAAAATTAGCACCATTTTGTGCTTAAAAACATATACATGTAGATCATCACACTACACTGTAGTGGTCTATGTAACACTTCATTGAACAGACAACAAGTACACTGAGCCAAAAAAGAAACTTATAAAAAAAGAAACTTATACAATTTTAACAGATCACCAAATGATATTCTGTGCATGAAAATGTACCAAATTTGGATACAATATTACTGCAATGTATCGCTTCAAATGGCAGTCAATAACCAATTGTTTGCTTCAATGACACAAAAGAAATGTGCACTGCCCCTAGGTGATCTGTTAAAATTTTATAAGTTACTTTTTTGGCTCAGGTGTATATTCATGTGAGCACAAAATAATGTTGATTTTGGCACATTCATATTGTGTTCTCAGGCAAGAACCCTGAGCAAAATTGGTATCATTGTAAAGATGAACACATTAGCTTTACATGGATATATGACACTTAATGAACATATCCCTCAATATTTGAAAATCTTGTGCTTGAAAAAATGTTCCAACACTTTTTTTAGCAGTTTATTTCACACATTGTTTACCTTGCAATATCAAATCGTTACAAACTAATTGACCATGCACACATTTTCTGTTCTCCTTGATTTCATTTTTTTTCTTTACTAACACTATGTTTAAAGATAATTCCAATCGTTGAGAAAAACATTGTGTGCCATCCAGCTGATGAAAGCTACTTGCTTTTCTGTAATATATTTCAGATTTTACAGATGATCCCGGGCAAAAAATGGTCTCATTAATAACCAACATAATGCATTGGCGTAAACCTGGGACAGATATATGGGTTATCATGATGAAGGGATGGTCCATTCAATCATCCCTTGTTTCGTTCATGTCAAGATGTGTGTTTTTACCAAATTAACTATTTGCCACACATTTTAATTTCTCCCCCTTGCACAATATTTGACAATTTTAGCTTCAAAATATATATATTTGGACAATTAAAATCCAATATAACCAAAGTTGCTGGATTTACTACATTTGAAAGAATTTGGCAAACACAATTAAAAAAACCCACAGACATTTATGACACTGTAACAAAGGGATCGAAACTGGAAAGTGGAGTAGAAATAAATAATAAAATTTAGTTGATATTAGATAGTTGATAGTATTAGATTGCTGTTATTCTCTCCTCCATTTTCCAGTCTCAAAAATTCCTAAAGATTTGCCATATAAATCCTTATGCTGGTTCCCTGCACCCTGGATCCCCGGACCAACTTATCCATACTATGTATGTATACATGAAGGTGCAAGTACAGGGTTCTCATTTGCCGGCCGTAACCGTAATTAGTTCAACATATTACATTGTTCGCTCTGTTATGGCATAAGGCAATCAACACACGGTCGCTGAGATACTGCATAGAATGCTGAATGCATTGTCGCGGCTGCCATAGCTATGGCACGGTGGAGAAGGCGCTATGTGTGTGAAGTCCGGCACTGTGGTGAGCGCAGATACACATTTAGCTTTGGTTTGTGCCAATCAGCAAATTTGTTATCATTCTAAGCATGAAGCTGGCTTGATCAAATTTATTTGTGGATCTTTTTTTCGTCAATCATGAATATGCATGGCTTTCATGCCTGCAAATCAGCTTTGAGTGGCATTCGGCGCATACCTGCATCTATGGATAAGTTGTGTGTATTGGGGGGAAGGGGAAAATGTATGGTATCTTTTTCCCAACAAACAGCCAATCACCCACCACCGGGTTACGACCCAAGGACGATCCACACACAAACAGACACCCTACCATTACACGACCCTACCATTATCACTAAATAACAATTTAAATTGCGGGTTCTGGGCTGTTGTTTGGTTTGTTCATGGGTATTGCAAGTGCTGAAACAGCTGTATGTAGGGGAGTGTGTGTGTGAGGGGTGGGGGGGGGGGGGGTGGTGTATGGTGTCAGTCATCAGGTGGTCACGTAAATGTACCATATTTTGTGTGTAATATTTTTGGGGAGGGAGGGGTAGTGTGGGTGGGGTGTGTAGGGTATGTATGGTGTCAGTCAGGTGATCACCAGAGACCCTATAACTATGGGACAAGTATCTCGGAGGCAAAGTCCCCCGTTTACTATGCTTAAATTGACGAATGATGATCTTAAAGGGGGCGCACTATCATGGTCGTAACAAACCAGACGACCTAAGACACGGTGGATTTTATCGGCTCAAAACATGATTTGTGACACAGAAATAGTACATCAATGGTAAAAAAAAGCTGATTGTGATTTAGAGTCAAACTTATTTGCTTTGATGATAGCAGAATTTAGTTCTTATATGACACGAAACATTCAGAATTGGTTATTTGAAATTAATTTTCACGTGGAACAAAATACGAATTTCAAATTGTGGATGGCTTCGTCTGACAGTGACAGAGGAGGGACGTGGCGTTATTTGCATTTTATGAATATTGTAATCAGATCAGTTGGGAAGGATGCTGGATCGCGACGATCACATCGTGTGAGGTCATGAATAGTCATGATGAATATTCATTCACAACGAATGATTGACAGTTTACGCTTAACTTCCGAATGATGAACTTATAGTGGGCACTATACTGTGAAACAAAATCTCAACAATGGGCAGATAGGGTGTTACGTAGGCCTGTGATCACGTAAATGTATCATGTTTTATATGTGCAATATCTTTTGGGGAGGGAGAGGGGAGAGGGGGTAGTGTGTATGTGGTGTGGGGGTGAGTTTGCGTGGGTATGTTTGAGGGGGTGTGGCGTCGGGCTGTGTGTTTCTCTCATGTGCTGCTTTTGTGTATTTTATCATGTAATATGTATGTATAATTCTTATTTTACTGCTGGTTTTTGTTCAACATATTTTTATCTAATGTATACATATTGTACTGCGCATTGGTCTTTTGGAAATGCGCTATATAAATCCTTATAATAATAATAATAATAATAATACCAACTTAGCTAAGCGAGCAGTGATTCCCTACCCACACATCACACCGGAAGGTGACATCATTGAATCAATGCTGCAGCATTCATGTGGAGATAGAAATTTGCATAGGGAATCGTGGTGCTCAGGAGGGTTTTCATATCCACTAATACTTTTTTACATCTTTAAAAACAGGTGTGCTCTTACAAGGAAGGGGGCAACAGTAAACTTGCTGTCTTACTTCAACAGTAGACAAAGCAGTGGCAGGTAGTTAACTGGCAGAGGTGATAGTGAGAAATGTGACAAGAGCAAGAGAATGCGTGGCTAAGAAGAGACAAAATGCTCCTGATAGATCCTGTCTGAGATATTTAAAAACAGGTGAGTCTTGATCTTACAAGGGAGGGGACAAAAGTGAGAACTTATGTCAAAACAATGTCTTTATTACACAAATTTACCAACAACAACAACAACAAATTTGGCTTTTGTGAGAGTCAGACTCAGCTCGGACTAGAGTGTGGACTGTTTTCAATAGTGATTCAACAAATCTTATCAGAGAAAATGTCGCAAATCTTGTTCGGTTTATAAAATGTTGACTTTTACGCAAATGAGCATAACACGTTTACCGCAACTGATTTCAACCAACGAAAATGCTTTAGAAAGCTAATGAGATAACCTGTATACTTCGATAAAAAATCGGTGAAATTTTTGCACAGATTTTAAGATATATATAATTATCCCAAAGTTAAGTACGCTTTTTTTACACACCCTGTACATATGGGGTAAAAACACAGTCTTGAAAATGGGCCAAAATACATGTTTTCCAATGGGGGAATTATTTAGTGGTGGGGACATGCCCCTTATTAGTAGAGTGAGACGCTGCATTTATTTAATATAACTGATGAACTCAAATCTCTGGTTAAAAGTGCTTCAGCAGCAACAGAGAGTATAAAATATTACACAAAGAGAAGCAGGTATTCAATGAGCAATGAACTGAGGATTTTTCTTCCTAGACGCTTTTCCTCCCCCTATTCATACTCCTCATCCAGACATGTTTTGGAATGTTTGACAATCATTGACGTGTTTTGGAATGTTTAACAATCACTGCAGCCTGTGAATGGATCTCAAAATCATAATTAATGAGACCTGGTCACAGTGGCGTAGCTAGGTTTTATTTCAGGGGGGGCAAGATTTCTAAAATTTTCGTAAAAGGTTGCCCCAAAAATTTTCCAAGTCAGTCACCTCGTGAATTTCACGTAAGTGGGGGGGGGGGGGCGGTGAAGTCAAAAAATTTCAAAAAAAATGGTCATTTATTTATAAAAACAAGGCGAAAATGGTCATTTTTAAATGGTTACCCCACGTATAAGCACTATATCCAAAGAGGGGGGCGGGGGCACAACAAATTCTGTCAGGGGGGGCAACTGCCCCCCCCCCCCCCCTGCCCCCCCCCCCCCCCCCTGAGCTACGCCACTGCCTGGTCATAGAAAAAGTTGCACATGCATGTGGGGGAATAACTGGTATATTTAAAAAAAAATTGACCTCGGATGGGTGAAGAGTTTATTATGATCGGAGCTCACAATGAGTGTTTTAAGACACCTTCAGCAATTACTAATTAATTCCCTATGATATCACTCAAAGCAAGCCAGTTGTTTAGTTAAAGAACCTACATACATGGAATAAATTGTTCTTGGTGAATCCAATAAATGTTTTTACTTTTTAGTTAAGTTTTAACTCCTATGTAAACATTTGAAAAAGATCACATAATATTGCCTTGTTGCATACATGTACATGCATAGTCCTACCATAGAACTACCCCATCTGAAACTAAAAACTGCTCCCAATCAGAGAATCGCTATCAATCCGAGAACCGCCCGGTGAGATAGTCAGCTATGATGGCAACAGTGTTTCTATAATTAATCTTAATAATTTCTCTGGATAGGCTTGTTTTTAAATAGTGGCCCTACGAGGAGGGCTAATAATTATAGAGCAGGCCTTCTCACGCGCCACTTGTGGCGCATTGCATTAGTCCAAGTGGCGCGCGGAAGGACGCATGACAAAATTAAAAAGATTTTAAAAAAGAAGAAAAAAAAAGAAGAAAAAAGAAGACGAAATATATATCCTCAACTTCAACCAGATCGCAAAAAGCATGAAGAGACTTCAGCCACTAACTGCAGTGGGATAAGTCATGATTATTAGTAGCCTATTGGTTAACACTACATTTGCTACCATTGTTTGTACATTTTACCATCAACATCTCTTTATATCTTGTACCATATTGCATGCAAATATAGCTCTCCTTAGCCTCTTAAAAGGGGATAAACCCATGAGCCCTAAGGCGGCCCCTGGACCCCATCCGTTGTTCGCTCCGCTCGCTGCGCATGCAGGGATAGTGGCGCTTTTAGATCACTAACATCTCAAAAGTGGTGTTTCACAAAATCTAATTGAGAAGGCCTGTTATAGAGGATAGTCCAGTCTGAGTTGACCTATCTAAAATGGATTCAGATTGATATAATCAACATTTTGATGTAAAACACACACTAATACAAAATCTCAAGTGACTCTTGCAGTAAGTGGCACCCAATATATAATTCTGGTTAGCCAATATGTTATAAATTTATAAACTTAATCACAGACCACATAGTCGACGTAAGAACAGCCAAAAATCTGTCGAATATTGAATTTTGTTTGCCGATGCCCAAGTACGATACCGTATTTCATTTTCAAGTAATAAGTGTCCCCAAACTGTTTAATTTAAATGAATGTGTTTACAAGTATTATCTTATCAATTTATATTTTCATTACAGTATTTGTAATACGCATGCGGCATGTACGTAAAACTCACATAAAAGCATCAAAACTGCTAGTTACTGGTTATGGCATTTTCAGTAGAGTAATTATTATGAAACACAAATCGATACTAGGCGTCTTGACATAAACAAGATTTGAATGACGATTATACTCACAAGTTTTGAAAATTGAAGTCGCCTGCAGAAATTTAGATAGTTTAGGATCAAGTGAACTGAGTAACCAAGAAAATATATTGGTAGCTTCCCAGAAACTATTGTATCCGATCTCATTATCCTGTTTGATTAAACTTTCCATAAACTGTGTACAAGTTCCCTTCATTATATGGGTTCAATTAGGTTATAATTTCTTTCACTGTCAATTTGTAATTCATGTAATTTAGCATAAAAATTAAAAGCAAAATGCATTGTGGGAAGGAGCAGAACCAGAACTTGCCAATGTGCGAGTTGTTTTACTTTTGATTCATGTTTACCCAGTTAATTCCGGATCATGAATGGGGAACCATGTACAAAGTAATGGGAGTGCAAGTTTGATCAGAGAGACATACTATTGCGACCTGCCATAATGGGCTCTGGGAAGCTACCGATACACTTCTCTTGTAGCAAGCAGTTATAGTCCAAACCTCTGGCAAGTCAGTGGTAATGAATTTATAACTTAGATTAGAATTAACTCATCATACATTACATGCTAAAATCACTGTGAGATATAAGTGTGGAATGTGGATTCCTTTTTTGAAATTGACAAATTGTACACACAAAAAAGAACAAACACCGCTATTCTTTATAGTATAGTAAATATATAACATTATGCAGCCGATGTGTGAAATAGCAGCAATCCTTGCACCTGGAATAACCAAATCTCTGGGCTATTATTATTGTAAAAAACAGTTTAGAGGCTGATGAGATATAACATTGTGAGATAGGCTTTTATGACGGGTATTCATAATATAAGTTAAAAGTTTAACAGGTTCGCCGTCGGACGAGTTTTAATCTGTCAAGCTTTCGTCAGGATTAGCTCTGACTTCTTCAGGACCAAATTATTATAATATTAAACAAAACATAGAGATTGCCACTTCTCTTGTTATCATCATTTGGGCTGCCCCTTGCCCGATGATTTGAGAGTAAGTGCCCTTTCCTACTTGTGAAAGAATTGGTGGCTCTGAAAAGAGCCGTTCAGATGGATTGCCGCTTCCACTGAACATGTAGGTTGCCCTTTTCTACTTGTGAAAGAATAGGTGGCTCTGAAAAGAGCCGTTCAGATGGATTGCCGCTTCCACTGAACACGTAGGTTGCCACTGGCCTACTATATATAATTTTTGTTCTAATAGAACCTCCAAAGGACTGCCCCTTGACCAATGGAAATAACGTAGAGACTGCCCCTTGTCTACTACAGACTACAAAAGTCTAATGCACAGTAGTGCGGTCACTGATCTGTAAAGATCGTTTGACGCTGTAACAAACTTGAGCAGGGTATATAATGGTTCATTGCGGACCTGGCTGAAAAAATAACAAGACTGTTATCGATTGGCGGGATTGATTGATACTGTAGGAAATAGAGAGCGCCACATGCGGCTGATATCTTTGCCGTCATTTCTATTGATATGATTCATTGATTCTGATCTCTAGAGCTTCACGAACAAGCCGCATACTAAGATTGGAAACCTGTGCAATGCTTTTGGATTGGTTCCAGAGTGGTTCATGACCTTCTTCACACGCATGTTCAGCTAGTGCCGAGCTATCTTTCTTGCCTTGTAATGTAGCTCTTTTGTGTTCAGACAATCTGACCTTTAAAGGCCTTTTGGTTTGACCAATATATTGTTCACCACAACTACATGGTATGCTATATACGCAAGGTGAACGACCCTTGGGCATAGGATCTTTAGGTTTGCTGACAATGTCTCTGAGTTTGGTCGATTTGGTGAAGTAAGTTTTAACACCAGCACGATTTAAGAGATATAAAATCCTCACAAAAATCACCTATATACGAGGGACATTCAATAAGTTCTACCCCTACGTCTTAACTCTTTTTATGATCATTTAAGCCAGTCATATGAAATATTCAACAATTGAGCTTTGAATCTCAGCTACAAATTTTGAATCTCAGCTAAAAATTCATAGTACATGTAGATTAGATTGAGTAATGGATGTACTTATCTGGAGATGCAGTGAAAACCAAACGTCCACTTAGTGAGACGGAAATGGATAAGATGCAGCCAAATGTCTCATATAAGTGCTTTTCATTTGACCAATTCTAAGTGACAAAACCAAAATCTTCTGCCAGGTTGTAGGCTGGATAACTAGTTCATTTTTATTTATTTTCTAATGCAGATACCAGTTTGATTTACATGTACTAGCGTTACATATATAACAATATGTGTTTGTATTTTATTTCAGTGACTGACCCATGAACCATGGAGCTGCACATAATGCACATGTAGCCAATGATCGTATGACCTGGAGAGCAATAGTTGCGTGTGCAATGGCAACATAGCCGGAAAGCGTAGACGATGATGATGATTAATCTAAATTTGATTCTGCTTGCATGACAGTAACAAGGTAAGCTAGATTTCGACCGCCAAGTTTTTTATCTCCTGCATCAGCACTCAACTGAATGGTACAACCAGGATGACCTGGGCATTGCACGTTTTTGCCCTGTGCCCTGGCGAGATCCCCCGACTTACACAGTTTGCTTGTGTGGTGGAAAGCCATTATCTTCTTTGATGGGGTAAGGTTCTCTCTCAGCTAGGACATCCCTTGTCTGGGTAGCTGGGGAGAAGGGTGTTTTTTGACGACTGTTTCTGAGTGTTATGCTATATTGCCGATCACACTCAGCGGGGATCGGCGTGTCACGTGAATATCCCCCATTCGCTAAACAATCCTTCAGTTTTTTACGCTGAATTGCCATGTCTTTTTCGTTGATGCTTCGAAGCTTGTCTCCAACTTTATTCAGCCGCTTCTGTAAGCTGGATGGCGCAGGGACTGATTTGTTCATTGATGTCAGTATTCGTTGCACACCAGCTGTAGCAATGCTAGCTTGGTAGAGACCTACCGCCAAGCTGCGATTGGGTTCGCCACTCTTTCTCCCTCTCCCCGTTGTTGGGATTTCTCGGTAAAGTTTTTTCTTTTTTGAGATGAAAGTGCATGTGTCACATTTCAAATTGAAAGCAATGCTGACCCCCCCCCCCATTTCTCGACTAGGTCAGCTGCAGTTACCAGGCAACCTTTACATTCTGGGCTGGCATTGTGATGTTCGGCGATACAATCCTGCACAGCGTCCACACACATGGGTAAATGCACCTCGGTATAACCACTAATTTCACCTTTGCTCTCTTTTTCGTAATGCTAGTATTAGTCATTATCCTTATCTATAAAATAGTCATTACTTGGATTAAATGCATCGGAGGTCTGTCTTCAGTAGGCAACCATTAAAACAGTCTGTATGTGCAAGTCATCGTTTCTAAGTGCTATATTTTGGATTTGGCAATCATTTTTATTAAAATGGTAGTCATTATGTAATAGTAAGTGTATCTGAGTGCTATCCACAGTAGATAGCAACCATTAAAATAGTCATTGTGTAACAGTAAGTGTATCATAGTGCTATCGTCAGTAGATAGTAGCCATTAAAATGGCATTGTGTAAAAGTAAGTGTATCTGATTATTATCTTCAGTAGATAGCAGCCATTAAATATTCTTTTTGTAACAATAAATGTATCTGAGTGCTCTTCAGTAGATAGCAACCATTAAAATAGTCATTGTGTAACAGTAAATGTATTTGAGTGCTATCTTGTGTAGATAGCAACCATTAAACTAGTCATTGTTTAAAAGTAAGTGTTTCTGAGTGCTATCTTCAGTAGATAGCAACCATTAAAACACAGTCATTGTCTAACATTAAGTGTATATTAGTGCTATATTCAGTAGTTAGCAACCATTAAAATAGTCATTGTGTAAAAGTAAGTGTATCTGAGTGCTATCGTTAGTAGATAGCAACCATTAAACTATTCATTGTTTAAAAGTAAGTGTTTCTGAGTGCTATCTTCCGTAAATTGTCTAACATTAAGTGTATACTAGGGCTATATTCAGTAGATAGGAACCATTAAAATAGTCATTGTGTAAAAAAAGTGTATCTGAATGCTATCGTTAGTAGATAGCAACCATTAAAATAGTCATTGTGTACAAATAAGTGTATCTGAGTGCTATCTTGTGTAGATAGCAACCATTAAACTATTCATTGTTTAAAAGTAAGTGTTTCTGAGTGCTGTCTTCAGTAGATAGCAAAAATTAAAACAGTAATTGTCTAACATTAAGTGTATATTAGTGCTATATTCTGTAAATATCAACCATTAAAATAGTCATTGTGTAAAAGTAAGTGTATCTGAGTGCTATCATTAGTAGATAGCAACCATTAAACTATTCATTGTTTAAAAGTAAGTGTTTCTGAGTGCTATCTTCCGTAGATAGCAAACATTAAAACAGTCATTGTCTAACATTAAGTGTATACTAGGGCTATATTCAGTAGATAGGAACCATTAAAATAGTCATTGTGTACAAAAAGTGTATCTGAATGCTATCATTAGTAGATAGCAACCATTAAAATAGTCATTGTGTAAAAATAAGTGTATCTGAGTGCTATCTTGTGTAGATAGCAACCATTAAACTATTCATTGTTTAAAAGTAAGTGTTTCTGAGTGCTATCTTCAGTAGATAGCAAACATTAAAACAGTCATTGTCTAACATTAAGTGTATATTAGTACTATATTCAGTAGATAGCAACCATTAAAATAGTCATTGTGTAAAAGTAAGTGTATCTGAGTGCTATCGTCAGTAGATAGCAACCATTAAAATAGTCATTGTGTAACCGTAAGTGCAAATGCAAAACAAAAATGGTACAAAGTGTGAATGAAGGAGAACCGTCATCACTTCAACACAACAAACAAAAGTGGTAGCGTTGAACTAATGACAGATCCCCCACTCACAATCTGAACAAAGCCATAAATAATAACATATACATTAAGAACATGATACTGAATTCACAAACATTAATCAAAGACATCACTCTCAGATTTCATAATTAAAGTCTTTAACAATGTTTTGAATGAGTCCACAGATTCTGCAGTTTTTAAAACACTCCGGAAGCGAGGTGCAGCACATAGAAAAGAATGTGATCCCCAGGATTTTATAGCAACCATTATTAGTAAGTGTATTTGAATGCCATCTTCTGTAGATAGCAACCATTAAAATATTGATTGTTTAACAGTGCTATTTCCAGTAGATAGCAACCATTAAAATAGTTAGTGTGTAACAGTAAGTGTTTAGGAGTGCAGCTATCATCAGTAGATAGCAACCATTAAAACAGTCATTGTCTTACAGTAAGTGTATCTTAGTGCTATCTTCAGTAGATAGCAACCATTAAAATATTAATTGTGTAACCGTAAGTGTATCTGAGTGCTACCATGTGTAGATAGCAACCATTAAACTATTCATTGTTTTATAGTAATGGTTTATGAGTGCTATCGTCAGTAGATAGCAAACATTAAAATTGTGTAACAGTAAGTGTATCAGAGTGCTATTTCCAGTAGATAGCAACCATTAAAACACAGTCAGTGTGTAACAGTAAGTGTATCTGAGTGCTCTCCTTAGTAGATAGCAACAATTAAAATAGTCATTGTGTAACAGTAAGCGTATCTGTGTGCTCTCCTTAGTAGATAGCAACCATTAAAATAGTCATTGTGTAACAGTAATTGTATCTGAGTGCTATTGTCAGTAGATAGCAACCATTAAAGGAATACCGTTCTATTCATTACACCATGCATTATATGGTAGAAAATAATTATATAATGTACATGTATATTGACCATTTAATTGAACACAGAACTATAATGTTCAGTTCAACGAATTTAAACTGCACATCCCCAACCTGTGATTATTTGAAATTTGCGCCCGGTTGTCTGTGTCGAAAGTGCTGCGCTGATGGGATAGCCATACCCAATATTGTGATGTCATCATACCTAAAACCGCCTCATCAGCAAGAGGTCGCTGGACAGTATCACACAGAAATTCAATGCATAAATGGATAATATCAATACATGAAACAGAGATGCGGACACCTCGTAAGTCTTTTGTCATAGCTTTGCTGAATATGGCGACACCCATACATGTGATTGTTTTTCTTTCTAAAGTGGTCTGTATAATAATAATAACATATCTGAGCGCTAAAGTTCCATGGCACTGATTTCCTTTTTAAATAGTCATTGTGTGGCAATAAGTGTATTTGAGTGCTATCTCCAGTAGATAGCAACTATTAAACATCATTATCTAACAGTGAGTGTATCCAAGTGCTATCTTCAGTATAGCAACTTGGGTTGCACAACAAGTTTTTTTCCTAGTCCACCAGTCGCCACATAATAGTCGCGATTAGTTTACTTCTAGAAGTCAGCAGCATTTCTGAGTGTTATCTTTAGCATAAATAGGCTTAATAGCAACCATTATAGCAGTCATTATGTAATAGTAAGTGTATCTGAGTGTGATATTCTATAATTAGCAACCATTACAATATTCATTGTTTAACAGTAAGTGTTTCTGAGTGCTACTTCCAGTAGATAGCAACCATTAAAATAGTTAGTGTGTAACAATAAGTGTATCGGAGTACTATCATCAGTAGATAGCAACCATTAAAACAGTCATTCTCTAACAGTAAGTGGTTATTAGTGCTATCTTCAGTAGATCTATAGCAACCATCAAAATATTCATTGTGTAACCGTAAGTGTATCTGAGTGCTATCTTGTGTATGTAACAGTGTCCCTTTCCCTTTCTTTTCCTCCCTCCCTCTCTTTCCCTCTTTTTATTTTTTATTTTTACCGGGGGTGTGCATCCCCTCCGCCCCTCCCTGGATCCGTGCCTGAGCCTGGTATGTTAAAACCAAACTGATGGGATGGGAACGCAGACAAACAGCATCATAGACTACTTACTGGACTTTGACAAGACTAATATATTTGTCTAACTTTTAACTAAATGCTCGTCTACACTAACCAAATTGCTGTGATGTTCTGGCACGTTTGAAAACAAACACATATGTGCTCTTAGTGCATGTTTGGGTACTTTCTGCAAACCTGTGCAGTACCAATATTGTGACTCTAACAGGCCTATAATAAACACAGCATACAACATAATTATAATCAGATAAAAAACCCTGATGTTTTCAATGTAAAAAAACCCAGATTTTGATCAAATGATTCCAGAAAATTCATCAAATGTTGGATTTAAATGATATCATCCTAAAGGGACTGTTCATAAATTCCTGGAGGTGTGAGGTACTAGACAAAAAACCAACAAGTCCCTAATTTTGATTGTGCATTATGCACAAGTTTTTTTTAATATTTCAGCTCCATGGACCCTAATCAAGAGGAAATCAAACTGTGTTTTTGGGGGATTAAATTAAATTACCATATGTTTTTGGGAAGATGCTTCTTAAAAGCCAAAATGTGCCTCAATCATGACAAAAAATAGTGTAAGATATCAAATTTGTGCTCGTGTTGGGGTCGGAAAAATCTTGTTGGTTCACAATTTTATTTCTTGCCCCCACCCCAATATGAAAAACATAGCTAGGCCACTGAAGATTGCTACAGTATTTCTTCTACCTTGTACATGTAGGGTTGTGTGTGTACTTTTGTGCAAAAAACTTGAGGACTGCTTCAGTTTGTTGATGTGATCTGACATGCGCAGAAAATGTATAGCCTTTTTGCCACAGTCTGGAATATGTGCTAAAAGACCTGAAAGTAAGACCAATTGTGTAAATGCCTATGATTTTTTTTTATTATTATGATTATGCATACTGTCTATATAATGTGCATCATATAGGTACATTTGAGAGAATAAAAAATCGTTCAAATGTGGTTTTTTTTTTACAGGAAACAAGGGCGATACGATAACATTTCAAAGCTCATCGGATGAAGTCTCTTCTGGTCGGTCATTTTTTGGTGAGAAAAAGTAATAATCTTAAAGTAAAATTCAGTATAATTTCAAAATGTAGTGGTAACAAATAGATAATTATTCTTGTACATATCCCAAATGGGCCTCTATTTAGTAGCATGCACAAAATGTTTAAAAATGTCAAAATAATTGAATTTCATTACCATATTTGGAATCACCATGAGAAATGCATTTATGTACAAACATACCTATTATTGATTCAGTAGTCCAAGCCTGTGCACCCTGCGACCTGTGGGCCGCATCCTGCCTCTAATCTGCGGCCCGCGAAGCAATCCCAAAATTCCCATTGATGCAGCCCGATTTAACCGGACCTCCCTAGGTTTACACAAATGTTGGATTTATTTAGTGGTGTTCTCCTTATAATTAGTAGGGTGACGCGCTGCATTTAGTAAATATAACTCATTGCATGTTGAAATCCCTGGTTAAAATGGCGTTTGCAGCAGCAACAGCGAATAAAAAGAGGAAATTGCACACATAGAAGCGAATATTCAATGAGCAATGGACTGAGGATTTTTCTTCCCCTCCCCTTTTATTCCTCCTCCAGACATGTTTTGAAATGTTTGACAATCACTGCGGCCCGTGAATGGATCTCAAAATCACAATGAGGCCCGGGTGGTGGAAAAGGTTGCACATGCTTGCAGTAGTCCTTGAGATAGACCTTGAAAGTTGGAAAATGTTTATGAAAAAATATGGTTTTTATGGTAAAACCAAAATCTGTGTGGAAAGTGTTAAGGGATTTGGTCAGATCTAACCCTTGATCCGTATCCAAATCTAATCAGCTCAAATATCAGCTGTTTTGAATGTTATAGCCGACGAAGATTGTAAGCAATTTTTAAACAGTTTTAACAATGTTTCCATGCATATTTTCTTTTAATTTTGATGTGTTTTGTAAGTATGAAAACTGTGTAATTCTATGCTAGACAATTTTAATTAAAAGTAAACGATGATGTTTAATGAAACCCGCAGACAAACTCAGCACTTGACTAGAATCAAATTTGGCGGTGTTGCATAAGTATTTTGTGTTTAACATGTTTCCCATAGTACGAAAATAATGTCATGTATAAACATCTGATTAGGGGGATTATCATAAGAGTAATGAAGTTTATAGAAGCAAAACTTTGCCAAACTTTGAATCCATGAATTAAGCTTATGTTCTGTTATACTCTTTATTTTAATTTAATAAAAGCTTAAAAGCTTTTTTATTAACCAGGCTTACTGTTTTAGGCCTTTTGTCGCAAGGGGAAACCGGGAGTTTGTATAAAATACACAGAAATTGCAAATCAAATCAGTAACCCGAAAAGTTGGAAATACGGATATAGCCATGAAAAGCTGTAAAGTTGCACTAAATCTGGTGCAAATACAGAAAATTCCATGAAAATCTGTGAAGTTGCATTAAATCACTGTGAAAATACAGACAATTTCATGAAAATCTGTGAAATTGCATAGAAACCCATGAACACACAAAACCTTGCAACATGATGCCTTGTATTTTAACTTCTATGTGTGTATGTACTATTTTCAGAAATAACTTGCAATTCCTGACAACAATAATGCTTTCTCAGAGCATAACCCCAGTCGTAATGACTTCCGACCAGAGGTGAGTTACATTATAAATAAAGGCTGATAAAGGGTGCAAGTTAAAGCATGTAACACAACGTACAGTCAAACAAACACCTAGATATTCAATTAAACAAGAATGTCTTTTAAAAAGGATGAAAACTGTCCTGACAAGTATTTCTTTTAAAAGGATGCTAGCTGCACTGACAAAATGTACACATTGACAAGGCCAACTTATACCCCTATCACACATATTGCGATTAGGCCAATAATTGCACTCCGCTCAAAAAGTATTAAAATATGTATAACACGCAGTAGTGACAGCGCGGAAAACTGTCCGAAATTGTCAATTTTTAAATCAAGGTCACTAAAACCCTTTCACATTCTACTGTGATCAGGTCGGTGCTTAAATTACGCTGAAACAGTATCAAAACGTCAAGCCAAATGCATCAAGATCTCCATGAATCCCTCAGTGATGCAGTGAGAACTGGCTGGGATGTCTGCCCTTAAGCGCAGTGCACCGCGCTTGTTTTGTGCATGCACAAAACAAGCGCGGAAGTTCGGCGCCTTCAGAGCATTGTCCTCTCCTGTCATTCTATGTACATGTATGTTATTCACTTGTCAAACTCCATGAACAGACTGAGCATCCTTTAGACAAACACATGTCTGGATGATGGAGTCCAATCACTTGGATTATTAAGTTTAACAGGTTGGTATTGTACTTGGTGTTGATTTGAATAATATTGACCTGTTTTGACAAATTAAATGTTCTGACATTTCATTAATTAATAAATTAAATATTCATCTTACATGCAGGTAATTAAATTGCTTGCAAATTGTAGCTAAATTGACAAAACACACAATCAAATTTGTAGATAGCAACCATTAAAATATTCATTGTTTAATAGTAAGTGTTTTTGAGTGCTATCTTCAGTAGATAGCATCCATTAAAAATAGTCATTTTGTAACAGCAAGTGTATCTGAGTGCTATTTCCAGTAGATAGCAACTATTACAATAGCCAATATGTAACAGTAAGTGTATTGGAGGGCTATCATCAGTAGATACATGTAGCAACCATTAAAACAGTCATTTTCTAACAGTAAGTGTATCTGAGTGCTATCTTTAGTAGATAGCAACCATTAAAATAATCAATGTGTAACAATAAATGTACCTGAGTGCTATCATCAGTAGATAGCAACCATTACAATATTCATTATTTAACAGTGTTTCTGAGTGCTATTTCCAGTAGATAGCAACCATTAAATGTGTTAGTGTGTAACAGTAAGTGTATCGGAGTGCTATCATCAGTAGATAGCAACCATTAGAACAGTCATTTTCTAACAGAAAGTATATCTTAGTGATATCTTCAGTAGATAGCAACCATTAATATATTCATTGTGTAAACGTAAGTGTATCTGTAACCGTAAGTGTTCTGTAACCGTAAGTGTATCTTGTGTAGATAGCAACCATTAACCTATTCATTGTTTAATAGCAAGTGTTTCTGAGTGCGCTCTTCAGTAGATAGCATCCATTAAAATAGTCATTTTGTAACAGCAAGTGTATCTGAGTGCTATTTCTAGTAGATAGCAACCATTAAAATAGCAACCATTAAAATAGTCATTGTGTAACAGTAAGTATATATGAGTGCTCTCTTTAGTAGATAGCAACAATTAAAATAGTCAATGTGTAACAGTAAGTGTATTTGAGTGCTATCATCAGTAGATAGCAACCATTACACATCATTGTCTAACAGTGAGTCTACCCAAGTGGTTTACACATAATAGTCGCGATTAGTTGACTATTCTAAGTCAGCAGCATTTCTGAGTGCTATTTTTAGCATAGGCTTATAGCAACCATTATAGCAACCATTATAGCAGTCATTATGTTATGTAATAGTAAGTATATCTGAGTGCTATCCTCTTTAGATAGCAACCATTAACATATTCATTGGTTAACAGTAAGTGTTTCCGAGTGCTATTTCCAACCAGTAAAATAGTGAGTGTGTAATAGTATACATGTGTATAGGAGTGCTATCATCAGTAGATAGCAAACATTAAAATATTCATTGTGTATGTGTAACCATAAGTGTATCTGAGTGCTTTCTTTAATAGATAGCAACCATTAAATAGTCATTGTGTAACAGTAAGTGTATCTGATTGCTATAAATCGTCAGTAGATACAAGAGTTATTGTAAATTGAACATAACATGGGAACATTTTCTAAATTCCCCATAGAGAATGTACACAGCACCAGTGGCATACCCAGCTTTTGAAAACTGGGGGGGGGGCACGTTCATAGTTGTACAGACGCAAGGCATGATTTACAGACTTTTTGTTGTACAGACTCCCAAAAAATTGTAAAACATGCACACAATTGTTGCCGTCAGCAGCTGAAATCTTGATAAGTGTGGGGGAGGGGGGGGGGGGGGGGGGGGGGGTAGCGATAGGTTGTCCACAAAACCTGTCCAAAAAAAAGCATGGTCAAATACGCAAATCTACCCACGGAGGCTCGAGTTTACCGACAGGCTGGACCCCCTGGGTACACCACTGCACAGCACCACCACTACATGTACCACCGCCACCACCCCTGACTTTCGAAATATAATCAATCATATCTCAGCCAAATAGTTATAGAAATACCTGATTTATTCACACAGTGTAGCTACCTAAATAAGCTTTCAAATGACGCATAAACCATAGTTCTACCACTTTTCGGTGTTGAGTTTATAGAGAGAGATGGATGATTCGTCACCAAAAAATGTAACCCCACCACCCTTTTTGGGTGGTGAGTACAAAACATATGGCCTTACCATACCAACCATTATAGCAGTCATTATGTAAAGTGTATCTGAGTGCTATCCGCAGTAGATAGCAACCAGTAAAATAGTCTGTAGTGTAACAGAAACAGTAAGTGTATCTGAGTGCTATCATTGTCAGTAGATAGGCGGTTAACAACCAGTTGATCGCATGAGCGAAGTGTTTTTATTGCGGTCCGACAGCCAAACTTGCCGCCTGCTCGTTATAATAAATGCCACGGAAAGGTCATACTCATCTGTTTGCGAGTGGAAATTTTGTCAGCGCATGCTTTGTCATAAATATTTGTTTTTAAACACAAATCCCTTCCTTGATAACTCTTCGTAAAGTTTCAAAATTATATTCTAAAATAATCAAAACTTGATTGTTGTATTTGATTGCATTTTCAAAACGAAATTATCATAATATATAAAGAAACTAAACAAATAAGTTTGCCATATATATCTTCGAACAAGACTAATATAATTACGCCAGCTGATTAAAAATTTGACACATTTCTGCAGTCTTCAGCGCTCTTTTTTGCGTGTTACATGTGGACCCTCTCCCGCTATTGCCAGTGTCCACTGCATCCTTAATCAGTTCTTATGTGTTTGCTTTGCGCTTTGATACTTTTTTCAACGCAACGCAATCGCAAGGCCTGATCGCCGTATGTGTGACAGCTCTATTACCCATATGCTTTGAGTCTATAAAGGCCCGTAATACATGCACTAAAGCGATGAAAATGAGGTGGGGGGGGGGGGGGCAAATTAAATTTTGAGAGCGACTATTATTTTATATATATATATATTTTGGTTAATTTTCAGTATTTCACAAATGTTAACAAATTCAACAATTTCCAACAACAAAAAGAAAAATTGGGATATTTAAAAAAAAATGGGTCGGTCAGGCCTTTATAACAGTTTTTTTTTAAATTTTGGCCCAAGCTCATAATCTACTAAAACTGATGAATTAAAGTAACTCCAAAAAGTTATTGCCACTTTCTTTATCTGCCCGCCCTACTCAACCCCCAGTCAAATACTTTAAAAGTTGATTTATTTTTGCGCTACATTTATTTTCACACTTTTGGCGCTCGAATAGCTACTGCAAAAATAATAACACACAAATATATTTCTTTTGTGTATAGGTCTATATGATGAAGCTACAAATTGTGAATTTAAAAACATGCAAACCAGTTCAAAATCTGCAAATTAATCGTGCGAAAATTACCACTTTTACAGTAGATTAGACTAAAAACATTCTCTACAAACAATTATTGGTAGAGATTATCACTTTTAATTCTATACTGCAGACAAAGGGCATTTTCACTGAAAGATTATTTGGTATAAAGTTGACTTTTAGTTAATGTTAATGTTAATGTTAATGTTAATGTTAATGTTAATGTTAATGTTAATGTTAATGTTAATGTTAATGTTAATGTTAATGTTAATGTTAATGTTAATGTTAATGTTAATGTTAATGTTAATGTTAATGTTAATGTTAATGTTAATTCTGCTGTTAATTCTTAGGTAGATAGCAGGTATCCATACAAGCTGATTTCCGTTCACAAAATAGCATAACAATGGGAGTTCACATTGCATAAAAATGCTTACCCTTAGGGTGGATTCAGGTTGAAAACTATGCCCCTATACTCTGAAATCGACCATTTTGGATATTTGGATACCTTACAATAGGCCCACGTTGTCTAAACAAGTAAATCTGTAAGCAAGTAAAAACAACAATCAAGTAGAAATGAAAAGTTATTGCACTCATATTGCATTTTTCGGCAGTCTATAATGATGTTCCTAATTGTGCTATCTTCAGTAGATAGCATATTTAAACCAAAATAACCAAAATGATCAACCAACACTGATTTGAAAAACAGAATGATTTATCATGTTTATAAATATGCATAGAGACCTGACCCATATTCTTCTCTCATTTTTTCTTTTCAGTCAGATCATTGATGTTAAACAACTCTGCTTAGCATGATATTCAAAAGAACAAACCAGTTTAGCCTTTAAAGCTGTTTAGTGTAGCAGGAGTAGATATGCCATTGATCAACATGAATTATGTGCCTGATCTGTTCACTGCTTTGATCAACAGGCGCAAAATCATGCCAGAGTAACACCATTGATTTCTCACAATCAACAACCACGTCCGCATCTGCAGGTTCGATCTACATTTGAGTCCCAGTCAATGAGTGACTGGGAGAGCGTGTGTGGTCTAGTGGGTAGATCACAGGTTTCACGATTCAAAGATTGTGAGTTCAAGCCCCGCTACGGCCAACATGTTTGTATCCTTGGGCAAGGTGCTTAGTCTCAATTGCCTCGTGGTTCAGAAGTCACGTAGAAATGGTGGTCTCGTGTATCGGAAGAGCAACATCCGAGCTTGTTAAAAGGGCACAGACTCCTTCGTAAAGAGTAGGGGTTCATTCCGGTCTGTGTCTGTACAGCATATTCCTAGGTTTCAGGAACGTTTGTAACAGTACACTGAAGTTGGTGAAATGTGTCCGAATGGATACCCTACCGACATAACCGATACTGATACTGATACTGATGAATGAGTAATATGCCACTAGGGGTTCACTAAGAATAGATGAGTTGCTGAAGTGATTGTTAGTGCTTAGGGGTATAGGATTAATTCAATACAGAGTGAGTTAAAATTATTCAGGTCCCGTTTTCAAAATTACTTTTTAGTTAAAATAGTGTCTATAATAGTAAACTGAATATAAAGTGTAAACACTTTTTCATGTTTGGTGAATGAATTTTTCATAACAATTACACAATTGCATATACAAATTACAACATATTAACAAAAACAGCATGAGTTCCAAAGATTGGTTTAAATTGCAGTATTATTTATGCACAAATTTTACATAAATATTGTCATATTTCATCTTTGATATGTATAATAATATTGCTTGTCTAGATATAAACATTTTCAAAGTTTGTAATGTCAAAACATTACAATGATTGCCTAGTTTATTCAAATTAGTAACATATACAGTCTATTTAAGTTTCACAGTTATTGGTAATACCAACATGCCATGCGTTGTTTCATCTAAAAATTGCATGTGTTAATTGAACTTTCATTCCGTGGAACAAGTTAGATTTCATTACTTTCAGAGAAATGCACATCTCTAACCGATTGGTACAGTCCAAAATAAAAAAATAGGTTAGTGTTAACAATAAGTAGTTGATAACTTAAAAATAAATGGTTCACTTTCTGTTTTCAAATGAAATCGGGACCTGCTTAGTTTCACTCATCTGTATACATTTATTTTAAACATGACGCTGTAGATAGAAACAATTCATTTTTTAAGTTGTTTTTCATGCTCTATGTACCATTATGGAAGTGGTACCATTAAGGTCCATTACTTTTGTCTAAAAAGTGATATGCTTTTATTTTGTTGTTTATCTTTTAATAATTTTTATTTATGTTGCCTTAATTCAACATATTCTAATGTAGCACACTTTTTAATCATCTGAGTTGCGCCTAATCACCACGCTGGCTTATAGGCACAAGCAGAGTATACATACGAGTGCATAAATGATGCGCCTATTAAGTTACGTCACGAGGAAGCCAAATAGGGTATAGTGGCATCTCTAAAACAGCCACATCATGACAATGAGTTATTTCCATCCTGTAACATGACACAATTTTCAAATTCATTTTTTCTTTTTAAATGAAAGCCAAACATGTGGGGCGCCGTATTCTCGTACTAAACACGGTTTTAACTTAAGACCATGTTTAACTAAACGCGTGTCCAACTTAAACGCGAGTTTATCCTTTAAACGACGTGTTTAACAAAACGCAATTTTAAACTCTGCAAGTCTTGTTCCCAGAGTGGTCCTGCGTTGATTGTATAGAGACATTTATTTCATTGTGGCCCTAATGGGTTACAATAGATATTGACCGAATGCCTTAAATACATGGTACTTTTAAAGACTACACGATCCGCAGGTCAGCTTGCACCGGGCACGGTTGAGTGATTATTCAAGGCATACAGTCGGTGCGCGAGTTTAGTTAAACGCGCACTAAACTACCCCGTACCCATGTTTAAAGTTCAACACATTTTGACGAGTTAAGACGCATGTTTAAGTAAAACAAATATACGAGAATTGCGTTTAGTTAAACGCTGTGTCTAAAGTCAAAGTTAGACGCGTGTTTAGCTTAAAACCGTATTTAACTACAAGAGTACGGCCCACGTATTTAGCAGTATTATTGGTCTAGAAGATGGAATTATGAAATATTTGTGGCACTTGTGCAAAAAAGTGCCAATTTTTTTTTTACTCGTCCTGTATATGCAAACATATAAGGCATAAAAACGAATAAAAACTGCCATCTCAACATGCAACTTTTAAAATGTGTGGCAATGGAAAGTCCCGGTTTCAATAAGTTTTAATTAAACAATGCACTTGCGTAAATTTGAGCTCCAATAACCATTACGGCATTGATGCCGGGACTTTCGATCACCGCAAATTTTAAAAATGGCATGTTGAGAGATATGGCAGATAAGTAGATAAGTTTGATGTTTTGCTAACTATATAAATACGCAGCGATGGAAATACCCACATGACTTTCCACCCGGGGTTGATTAGAAACTACAAACTTTGTGGACTTCATATATTTCTAACCCAACTTTTACAAAAGAAAATAAATCAGTTGAAAAAGTGGTCCAAGTGGGAATCGAACTATGGACCTCTGCATTGTAAGGCA
The DNA here is from genome assembly GCA_035610835.1 of Ophiura sarsii. Classification (NCBI taxonomy): domain Eukaryota; kingdom Metazoa; phylum Echinodermata; class Ophiuroidea; order Amphilepidida; family Ophiuridae; genus Ophiura; species Ophiura sarsii. Next base: position 21,008,626 of record CM069443.1, read on the forward strand.
TACACTCACTAGACTAGCGAGGGGTGAACTGGCTAATACATGATTTTAATCGCTCTTATTTATAAGGGGATTAAAACCATGTCTTGGCCAGTTCACCCCTCGCTAGTCAAGTGGTTGAGTTATATATGCCTTTCAATGCAGATAGGACCATGGTTCGATTCCCACTAGGACCACTTTTATCAACTGATTTATTTCCTTTTGTAAAAGTTAAGAGTTAGAAATATTCTAAGTCTTCATGTGTGTAGTTCCTACCTAATAAACCCCGGGTGGAAAGTCGTTTGGGTATTTCTATCGCTGCATATAAATATGTGATTTGGGCATGATAATCATTTCAGTAACATATAATGCACAATGTTGTCTTTGATGGACACTTTCTTTATTGATATGGCATCATATGATGCATTTATAACTTATCGGTGATTGTTGTACAAATAATTTCACTTAATAAACAACAATTTAGTTTTAATTATTTTTCCATTTTTAATCACAGTATAGACCTACGTGACAATGAAGTATAAATGAAACTATGGGCAGGCGTTTCTGTGTGTAATCAATCTTTATTCAAGCAATCACTGACATAAATGATACAATGCGAGAAAAAAAGAAGGTAGATTAAAGCCCAGGACAAAAATTGGAACCACACAGTGGTCCAGGTTTAACGCAGGGCTGAACAACAAACAAAAATACATCAAATAACCACAAAAATCAATGTCCAACCGGAACCAGGAGATACACAGAAATAGAGCGAACCCAGCAAAGTGGAACTATGTGCAGGGACAGAGAATCACACCTTGAGGTGGGGTTGATCATCGCTTCCCCAGGCTGGCTCTTGCCTCGCATTCCAAATAGTGTAGCTGCACAATCTAAGTGCGGATAGGTGCGCTAGAAATTGGCAGCACCCTAGTTGATGCGACCTGATTCTGATGTTTCACCAGCAGCGAAATTACAGCGCTTTGATCACTTTATATTATTACAAGGGCCAACTGCTGAGTTCCTTCATGAATTGCTTTGATGGTTAGGCTTTGACAAAGGTGAATATTGCTTTGATATTATTAATATTATCTGGTGTGATTAGACCACTAGATCCAATTTCAAAACATGTGAGGTCACAGGTAAAGCCATTATCAGAAATAAAAGAAAAATAAATCGGACAATGATGTTCTTTGCAGTGTACATAATAGTTCAGCAGGAATTGCACAGGCTCCATTACGCATTTTGTTAGATTTATTTTATTCAAACAACAACAAATGTCCCTTTATAAAATCGGTGAATCCAGCGAGCTGTTTACCAACTTCATGCTTTAAATTAATTGCGTTCTTAGCTCACACCCCCCAACGCTGCGTTATACGCACACCGCATACTTTGTGTAGGGCTCGCTATAAAGGAGACCTTGGAACCCAGCGGGCACTGACGTTGACACACTTTGCATTTTCGATGTAAATTTGGTTGTGGATTATCAAGTAATTTCTACGAAAATGCTAATTGTGTCGATGTCGGTGACCATTAGGAATTATTGTATGTGAACCACACTGTTTTCATTATAAAATGTCAAATGGTTAATGATTTTATAATATCTGTAGCAGAAACAATTATTGGAATATTGTCATGAGATATAAGTGTGTTAGTGTCATAGACCTGACGGGGAAGTCCTCTTTTGGTCTATACACTAGCGCCTTCGACATTTGATCGGAAGGTCTCGGGTTCAATTCCAGGCAGGTGCTCCGATATGTTGCTGATATATCTCGTGAATTATATATGTTTAGGGCGGTACATGACAAAAACTAGTGGCAACAGTGGCCCCTGGTGTTTCTTTTAAGACACCAGGGCAGGCCCACCCATTGTGGAGTGTATTTAGTAGTGAATTTAAGTTGTATTTACGGCACGAGGACGTGCCTTGTTTAGGGGGGTATTGTCATGAGATATAAGTGTGTTAGTGTCATAGACCTGACGGGAAAGTCATATTTTGGTCTATACACTAGCGCGAGGGGCGGATCCAGGATTTGTCAATAGAGGGGGGCATAGCGGGGGTCAAAGGGACGGCTTTTGTACACGTTTTTGCCCTGTCAAAAATAAGGGGGCCCCACCCCTAAATCCGCCCCTGAGCGCGTTCGACATTTGATCGGAAGGTCCCGGGTTCAATTCCCGGCTGGTGCTCCGAAATGTTGCTGGTATATCTCATGAATTATATATGTCTAGGGCGGTATGTAACAATATTATGCCAAGAAAAAAACAAAGATCTGTCACACATACCTGCACGTATGAGGAATCACTTTTGCCGCATAACTACAGGGTGTATCCAAAAAATTAGGACTCTGTTTCATGACGGTGTAATTCTTATTATAATCATTGGACCATGACCAATTTAGTCTCAATGTAAAGCCCAATTAATTATTATGATATCCTGAAAATATAAGATCAATCCGATGCAAAATAAGAAAACTAGCGTACTTTGCGTAAACCATGTCATTTACTGGTTTTGGTACACCCTGTATAGCCAAAATGTGGGCTTTTTTTAGTTGCCCAACTACTTTTCTTTAATTGGCTCTGAAAGAGGAGGGTAAAGTGGTCCAAGCAATAAGCATACCTATTTTTTATTTAAAATAAAAGATGCAGCATATCTATTTTCCAAAATATATGCGCGACAGACCTTCTATTTTCATGTGAGACAGACCTGTTTTTTGTTTGTTGCCGTAAGCAATTTATTTTAACCATGATTACCAAATAATTATCAATGTATTTATGAATTGTATTGAGGTATGAAATACAAATTAAAAAAAATTGAATGACAAAATCTGTGAGATGTGTAATTATGATTGTGTGTTGAATCAGTTATATTTGTTTTCACTATTTTGATGTAAATAATCCTTAGTGTACTCAATTTCTCCTGTTTACAACATGGTTATGCAATCAAATGAAATTATCAAAGTTCTGGATGGTTTTCTAATCATGCTTTTAATAAGTTTCATCTAAAACGCACACTGTGTATCCCTATTAAAAAAGGAATACCCAGGAAATTCAAAATACAAGAAGAAACCTGGTAATACAAGTATACCCAGGAGTTTTTATCCGTCAATCAATTTGAGCTCCATACTAACTTATTGGGGTAACTTGGGTTTTCCTGGTGTAATTGAATTATAATTCAAGGAGTGTACTTGAATAACACAATGGGCAGTAATTGAATGTATTGACTATTTTTATGGACACAGTGTATGCTCCCAAACAAGCAAGTAGTACACTACACAATTTATGCATGAATAGTAAAGTTGGATGGGCAACCAATGAGCATCACCGATGAAAACATGTAAAATATAGTCAGATTTGAGACCCTATTTTTTAAATGTGGTTCAATTTTAGTTCTGTCACCCTATCTTTGACAGATAACAATCCAAGTTTAATAGTTGTTCTTGACCAACATGGGATTGTGGACCCTAATCCAGAATGATCCATAGGCCTATCGCCTTGATTTGCATATACCATATAGTTTTGAGCCATTTCTAAAAATATATTGTAGGATGAGTGATGAAAACCATGCAGAACGTACAGGCGTCATAGTTGCACAAACAAAATAAGTGCAAAGCAAGGATATATATTAAGGGGATATTTGCTATCATGTTCATTCACTTCATTTTTGGTTTTAAAACAGATAAACTATTTTTTTTAAAACACATGAAGATATGTTAGGCCAAATAAAGAAGAAAAAAACATGTTTCACGTCTGGGGTTTTGGGAAAATAGGAGCTTTTTATTTGAAAACACCTAAATTCCACTATTTAACAGCGTTTTAGCCCATACTTGGCATACAGAAGGTATCTGCAAAAAAGAGGAGGCCCTTTTTATGTTGTTATAGAGAGCTAGACCCCTCAAGTGATCATAGAACTCACAAATGCTTCTGATATCATTTGCATAGCTGGTTATTATTTAAACTGCTGAAACATTTTGTTTTAAAAGTTAATAACTGAAAGTTTGTGTAATAAAAAGAAAATTGGAAAATCTTCAAAAAGGAAGCGGGAGGGGATGAAAAAAACCCTGCTGATGTTCTACCAGGTTGACAATACCCAGTGTAGTGTAAATATATGTGTGAATGGTATCAGGGAGCAAGGAGCCAAATTTGTATCAATAGAGGCAACTGACACCGATCAATCATAGTCCTACTTTCTTGATTGATCTTCTGATTTGACCATGGAATTAATAGAGAGAGATCAGGGGATGTCCTTGTCTAGTAATACGGGGATGTGCAGTTATGGGTTACTTTTTGCAACAACAAAAATCCCTAAACACTGGCCCCACTTTTCAGATCTTAGCTTTAAACATGAGTTACTATCTTCTTCAGGGTAATATATCACCTTTAATATCGCTAAAGTGAAAATTCCAGATGCAAAATCCCACACTAAACTAATTTTAAAAAATTTGGTTTTTAATCCAAAGTCCTCGCTGATTGATGGTGGTACAAATTAATCATCAATTCGAGACCCCCTTCTGACTAACTTTTAAACTGGGAATTTCCTCACTTTCATCGAGTGAACGCAAAACAAACTACCATGTAAGCAATAAAAGAAGGATCACAACTTTAGGCTACGATGCTTCAACTTTCGGGTACAGAAAACAGGGAACCTTAAACATGGGTTGTGTTTTGAAAGGAAGTCCCTAATAATGGGTACCATTTTCTGCCAAAATGACCCTTAAAAAGGGTATGGTTTGGGATGCTTAAGCCACCCAACCCCCACTCCAATCCAAACAAAATTTGACTACATCCCCCCACCTCCATTATTTCTATGATCCATATCAAATTATGACTACGTTTTCAAGTGTTCTAGAATAGCAAGCACATCAGATCGTACTTAATATTTTATGAAATAATATTGCGACTCTTAGGCCTCTTTGTATTATTATTATTTTCAGGGTTGTTTCAACAAGCTCAAGACCAATTATTTCAAGACCCAACACATCTCAAGATCCCACTCAGCTAATTCAATGCATGCAAGACCCGATACCATTTCAGCTAGGACCCAGCCCAGAACCCATTCACTGGATCAAGCATTCAACCCTCCAAGCTTCTTGTGACACTCTTCTCCAGCTCAAGACTCACTTGGTTCAAGACCCTGTTCAGCTTAGAACCCAGCTGTATTCTCTATGTATTCAGAGGTGTAACACATGATCGTTCAAGGCTTTTGAATACCCCCTTCCCCTATTTGGCGGCGTTTCACAAACACATTTGCTAATTTGACCCCTTATTCGCACAAAATTGCCGACATTTGGTCTGAAAATAACTTTATTTCATTAGTTTGAGGACACTTTCTGAAAAGTCGCTTTTTTGCGTAAAAACAAGGAAACATGTGTGGTTCAAAATACTCCTTTCCCTATACCCGAGACAATTTGATAAATTACACCACAATCACTCTAATTTGATTGTTTTTTCGAGAACCCCCCCCCCCCTAGTATTTTGAAATCACATAACCTAAAAAACCACCTCTATTTTTTTGAATTGCCAAAATATTCCTATGGTTTTTTTAAAATCGCGTACATAGATTAAAAAAACATCCCTTATGTGAAATTGGGGACATAAAATATTGCGGAATGTCTGCGGACATGGTACAAAAAACTCCCCTTTTCCACAATTTTTGGAAAGATCATGCATACCCAAAATCAATGTTGACTGAAATCACTGGGCTAAAAACCTTGTTCAGTTCAAGATCTTATGGCAATGTTGTTATGTTGCAGAAATAAAATGCAACACCAGCATATTGTTAATTTTAGCCCCAACCCTATTCCCACGATCAACTGAACTATTCCATGATCGATTGAACAATCGTTTTTGAGTTTCGTTACAGAGATTAAAAAAAGGGATGTGGTAACTTTTCAATTATTAATGAATAATATCTTTTATTTTCTTGAAACAAGCAACCAATTACAACCCCTATCGAGGACTCAGGATTAAAATAAACTTTAATTTGCTACTTTCTGTCTTTAATCATATCGGCTATAATGTTATATAGTATTATCAATTTGATTCCCAAGTAGAAATGAATGTTTATATATCATCTTAGCTGATATGATTAAAGACAAAAAGTAGCAAATTAAAGTTTATTGAAAATCATATTAACGGTGTAAATCCTAAGTGAACATAAAATAACTAGATATTTTGCAATTCTCAATTTTGGAAGTGGGCAAAAACAGGAAATTCTAAATCATTTGTGAAGGGCCTTATATAGTGAAAAGAAAAACTACCAAGAAGAAAGAGCACCGAAACACTTTTTCAAAAGAAAAATCCGTTATCATTTATTTGTATAACACAATATCTTCAATGTAGGCTATAATATGAATGCCACATGGGCTACATAAAACACACCTTGTTTTATGGGCAAACCGTTTCATTTTAGCATGTTATTTTAATCCGTCATCAGAAAGAAGCGACAACAAACCCAAACTTTTGAAAAAAACATATTTTACCTTCAACTTTCCTTCATAATTAAACATACCTATATCTTTGTTGGTAATTGTCATGTTTCAAATTTTGAACAAAAGTTTGCATGAGAAGTATAAGCATGAGAAGTTTTCTGATCATTGTGGTAAATATCTTTAACTAGATGAAAGATTACAACAAGCACCAATGTGCTCTTTCAATTTAGAATTTGATATGTCATTTGTACTTTATTTGGTTTATACAGGGTGTATCAAAAACAAAATAGGACTGTTTCATGGTGGTCGTCTACTTTTTCAAAACCACTGAACCTTGACCAATTCACCGTCAGTGAAAAGCCCAATTAATAATGATAATATTCTGAAAATCTGAGATGAATCCAAAAATAAAATAAGATCGCTAGCGTAATTTGCATAAACCATGTCATTTACAGTCTGTACAATGGGATTAACACATACAAACAAGAAAATGTCATGGTTTACATTTCAATACTTTGCATTCATAAATGTGGTAAATCATCTATCAATAACAATAGCAAAGATTAGTTTGGTATTCCTCGTAATTCTGTCACAAATCATTAATAGCTTCATAATCCACAAATTTGATGCATAAATATTTATATGCACAATGTTCAATGTCGCTAAGTGTTCTCATGAAAAGCCTCTGCATGTAGGAGAGTTGTGGTAGGAAAGCACCAATCATGTCAATAGTGTTTACATAGAAGGACATTTAGAATTAGAACCTCAACTTCAATTTCTGTCATAAGCATGACACACCTAGCTATACTGTGTGAATTACCATTGTACATACAAGATGTGATGGATTTTTCTTATCTTTTCAGGATTTTAACTTTATTATTTGTTCTTAATAATGTAATCAAATTCCTCATGGTTCAATGGTTTAAAAAAAGACTAATTCCATGCTGAAAGAGTCCTACTTTTTATACACCCTGTATATTATACAATTGGACAATATTTACTGCGCGCAATCTGTGAGGTCCCCGGTGAGGTCATTGCAAAATTGGAGATGTTTATTTAGGCAGAGAGGTTTTGAGGAAGCGTCGGCTCATATTAATGATAAATAAAAAAATGGACTGCAAAACAGACAGTGTACAGTTACTGTTGTCATTCATTAAAGTGTGTTGAAATACAATGTAACTGTAATGTCCGACTATACTATACAATTGCATTTTCAAACAGAGAAATTCCTCTTGAATTTCGTTTGGAGCAAAAAATAAATTATCAACAAAAGATCACATATATTTATGAATGTTGTCAGTCATCCAGGTAGTGAAAATCAATCAAAAATGTTTATAATCTAGTCAACTGGACTTACTTTTATTGTTTGGCAACAGTTTCACATCCTATCCCGGATGTATCGTCAGGCCGACTGATGTTCTACCGTTTGGACTCCTTGACCCCGTCACGGGTCAAGCAAAGCCACTAGAACATCAGTCGGCCTGATGATACATCTGGGATAGGATGTGAAACTGTCGCCAAACAATAAAAGTATAAGTCCAGTTGACTAGATTATAAACATTTTTGATTAAAAGATCACATAGCACAAATATTTGAATTATATACAAGGTACATCTTTATAAATTGTAGGTCTAAATCTAAAAACTGGTTGCATAGTTAGTAGTGCACACTTGACGATTCAAGTATAAAAAAAAGAATACAATGAATTGTATTCTTTTGTATAGTTACAATACATCCTTTATCGCTTACAAGTATGTATGTCCCATATGGCAAACCTGAGAAAAAACAATCGCCTGTTGCCATTGATGTACATAAGTATAGCCTACAAATTGACATGACGACAAATTATACCCCATATTATATTAAGTTATAGAATAAAAGATGTAAATCAGTGGCATAACATCCAGGAGTGGGAAAGTCTTCCCCGTGCACGCCTAACAGTCGAAAATGCAGTACTTCTCAAAAACAAAATTAAGCGCCCAGGTTCACTCATCGAACCCAAAATATTAACCGCCCTGGTTTACTCATCTAGCGGGTCCCGCGTGAAGCGCGGGTGTCTGCTAGTAATAACAAATGGCAATTGAAATAATTATATGGGAGAATTTCAGCACACAATTAAATTGGTTAACATGTATTCATAAGAAAAACATTGTTCACTTTTTCCTCCATAAATGAGATTTTGAAATTAGTGTACCGTAAAACGGGGTGAATAGTGACATGGGGGTGAATAGGGACAAAAATTGGAAAAGTTTTTTAAATGTCACCTGGCTAGTTTGTGTACCGTAAAACGGGGTGTAAAGGGGCATAGGGCCCCATTTTGACAAATATATGAACATGTTGTTTTGTACAGAAGAGTAAACTGTTAGTCGACAAAAAACACACCCTGTTTTACGGGTGGACGCACCTGTCAGGTTAGGCCGGGTGGGGTTTTTGTACCTAAAATGTCACCAAAATCTTCAAAAAATCTGGGGAATTTTTAAAAATTGTGAAAATGTACTTTCTACATATTTCTTCGTCCAAAAACGGCCAATTTGACATGATTTAAGCACACATTTCTATTTTTTTTTTTTTAAATACGTAATTTGAGAATTTATACATGTAGTCCCCGTCATAATTCATTGTAAAAAAATCAAGCTTTGTCACAGAGCTTATTTTGTTCGCGGAACTGCATAAACATGCATGCAATGCGCAAATATGTAGGGGTGCACTACAGCATGTCCCAAAAAACTTACTAACTTTGATCTGTGTTTAAAAGTCTGCGAGCTTATAACGAAATAAGTAGGAACCATGGATAGTTTATATTTAAGGATACTAAACAATATACCTGACCTGAATTGGGTAAATTCAGAGACCAATCCTGTGCAAACTTTTTGAAATACAAAGATTTGAATAGAGCATGGTCAGAACCCATTTGTCCCGATTTAAGGAATAAACCATCCGTGCGTTGCATGAAACTGTGCGCTATGTGCAGTATTCCCGGCAAGGGGGTTTATTCTCTGAAAGCACTTAACAATAACTCTGACTTTAACAAAGAACATTTTATTTTAATGTTTATGTAAATAATGAACTTGTATCAACTATCATTGCAATATGACCAAGATAATTTTGTTTACTGCCCAATTCTTTGTAAAGAATGAATGCAAAGGCAAAACTATGATAAAGTCACAACAATGCGCAATTGCAACACATCGGGAGGTTCCTTGAAAAGTGGGACAAATGGGTTTTGACCATGCTCTATTAAAATCTCTTTATAGGTTTATATTGCATAGATCACAGAGTTTAACCACCAATTAAAGTCAGGTATATTTTGTTTGATATCCCTAAAATGAACTACCCATGTTTCCTACTTTTTTAGTTATAAGCTCGCATATCTTTGAACCCCGTTTTTTGGGACACGCTGTATAGCAATTATCAAAACAAACAAAAATTGTACTGAAATTGAATCTCCAATAATTACCTTTTAAAATAAAACCAAAATGAGGTCTGTGTGATAATTAATCAACAAAAAAGATGCATTTTAAGAAAAATCATGAGGGAAAAATTTAATAAATCCACCTTTTCAGGTGCACATAAAGCTATATTAAAAAAATCTTTTGCCTCAAAGCTCTTTCTCAAAGCAGTTTTTTAAAACCTAATGCGGAATACGTTTTTTGAAGTTGTTTATTTATTTTTTAATATAAAATATCGAAATCCTTGTAAAAGTGACACTTTGTATTTAAAATGATGTGAGCAATGAAAAGCTAAAAAATCGGCGAAACTTTTTTTTTAACGCACACTCATTAACTAACATGCGCCGGAGCTTTGAGACATACTTTTTTTTAATATAGCCTTACATGATCATATTGATTTGATTTGATTTGATTTGATATAATTTGAGTCCTACGACCCTGGATAACCCAATAAGCTTATTAGCTTATTTCCATTGGGGTCCGTTAGATGTGTGAACAGATACAGACCGGGATGATCCCCTACTCTTTACGAAAGAGTCTGTAACCTTTTAACATGCTCGGGTATTGCTCTTCCGATGCACGGGACCACCATTTATACCTGACTTCCGAACCACTGTTTTTTGCTGCCATTAGGAAATCGTCAGAATAATTTCGCTTCATTTACCAGGCTACCGACGGCGCACACAGTATCAGCACTTAGATTGTAATATTATGTTGAATAAATGATATTTTTCACTCATATGTGGACTGTGCCACCAGCACAGCTGTATGGGCCTCTGAAGAGACTGGCAGAGACACCTCTGCAACATGTACAGCATCTGATTGGCCTGCCATCTCAAGTTGACTAGATAGCAAGGACTCCTCTGCTGGCAAGAACTCCTCTACTGTCAAGAACTCCTCTGTCTGCTTTGCATGTTGTCCTCTTGCCATCATAGGGGAGCCGGACGATGTGCGTCTTTTCTTACTGGGATTCATATCCCTGCACAGCTCCTCTATGACGGCACGAATGTACGCGCAGGGGTTAACCTTGAGCTCAGGTCCCTTCTTCTCATGCCTCCCGACAAAATTGGGAAACAATTTGATGATGACGTCTGTTGGTAAAATGACATAGAAATTTTAAGTATTACAAACTTTGACACAATTGAAGATATCTAGTCTAGTACACTGTCCAGGCTCATGGGAGAAGTTGAAAAGATGTATAGTCTTCTCAACATATAATTTCTCAATGATTAAGTAATGTAATGCATGTATCAAACACGAAATGAGGGTTGTGTGACAGGGGTCAATATGGTGCTATCAAGGGCAGATAGCAATACACAACAAGTCCTAGCCCAGACAGATGCTACTAGTGGTAGATATGGTGCTATCAGGGGCAGATAGCAATACACAACAAATCCTAGCCCAGACAGGTGCTATTAGTGGTAGATATGGTGCTATCAGGAGCAGATAGCATTACACAACAAGTCCTAGCCCAGACAGATGCTATTTGTGGTAGATATGGAGATATCAGTGGTAGATATGGAGCTATCAGGGGTAGATAACAATACACAACAAGTCCTAGCTCAGACAGGTGCTATTAGTGGTAGATATGGTGCTATCAGGAGCAGATAGCAATACACAACAAGTCCTAGCTCAGACAGGTGCTATTAGTGGTAGATATGGTGCTATCAGGGGTAGATAGCAATACACAACAAGTCCTAGCCCAGACAGGTGCTATTAGTGGTAGATATGGTGCTATCAGGGGTAGATAGCAATATACAATGTCAAGTTCTAGCCCAGACAGGTGCTACTAGTGGTAGATATGGTGCTATCAGGGGCAGATAGCAATACACAACAAATCCTAGCCCAGACAGGTGCTATTAGTGGTAGATATGGTGCTATCAGGGGTAGATAGCAATATACAATGTCAAGTTCTAGCCCAGACAGGTGCTATTAGTGGTAGATATGGTGCTATCAGGGGTAGATAGCAATACACAACAAGTCCTAGCCTAAACCGGTGCTATTAGTGGTAGATATGGAGCTATCAGGGGTAGATAGCAATACACAGGTCCTAGCCCAGACCGGTGCTATTAGTGGTAGATATGGTGCTATCAGGGGCAGATATAGATAGCAATACAGCAATAGATAACAAGTCCTAGCACAGACAGGTGCTATTACGGGTAGATATGGTGCTATCAGGGGTAGATAGCAATACACAACAAGTCCTAGCCTAAACCGGTACTATTAGTGGTAGATATGGAGCTATCAGGGGTAGATAGATAGCAATACACAGGTCCTAGCCTAGACCGGTGCTATTAGCGGTAGATATGGTGCTATCAGGGGCAGATAGCAATACACAACAAGTCCTAGCCCAGACAGGTGCTATTAGTGGTAAATATGGTGCTATCGGGGGCAGATAACAATACACAACAAGTCCTAAGCCAGAGAGGTGCTATTACGGGTATATATGGAGCTATCAGGGGTAGATAGCAATACACAAAGCTATGGTACGTAGCAACACACAATGAGTCAAAGTCTATATTCAGTGCTATCAGGGGTGGATGTAATGCTATCAGGGGTAGATAGCAACACACAATGAGTCATAGTCTAGATATGGAGCTATCAGGAGTAGATAGCAACTCATACTGTAATACAAACATGGTGCTACCAGGGGTAGATAGCAACACACACTGTTATAAAGATATGGTGATATATCAGGGTAGATAGCAACAAACAATGAGTTGAAATCTAGACATGGTGCTATCAGAGGTCGATATGATGCTACCAGGGGTGGATATAGCAACACAAACTGTATATGGTGCCATCACTCAGTGGTAGATATACAAAGTCTAGATATGGTGCTATCAGGGGTAGATAGCAACACGCTGTAATACAGATATGGTGATATCAGGGGTAGATTCTAAGTCTAGATATGGTGCTATCAAGGGTGGATATAGTTCTATCACAGGTAGATAGCAGCACACAATGAGTTATGAGTACTGTCAATGGGTGAATTTTAAATGAAATTGTGCTTTTAAAATAAGAACAATCCGAGTTATGCAACTCAAACTTAGGAATGTGACTTTTTTAAGGATGACCTTTCATGTAAAATAGAAAACATAAGTTGAAAATCGGAACATAATTTTGATTTGGGTTATTATAATTATGTCATTCAAATTGTTGTCAAATCTCAAACTTTGTCATATATAGAAGTTAGAATCCGCGCTATCAGTGGTAGATGAACAAGATTTTGCAATGGGTAACATAAATTTTAAATCCTACCTTCTATTTCTGTGATGGATGATGGGTAAAGCCTATCCACCTCTTTCCCCTTGAAAGAACCTTCTTTTGTTTTTTCCAGACACGGTGCATGTCTTTTAAGACAAGGACGCTTTCAAAGTGGGTTTTCAAAGAACTACTTAAAAGTAGTTCTTTGAAAACCCACTTTGAAAGCGTCCTTGTTGCCTTGCTGGGTATTCCCCTCCCGGCGGCCTCCTCGATAACCCCATCTGGGATATTACTGGATTGCTGTTTTTAGAGAAAAGAAACATGAGTTAAATACTAATGGGTCTTTTATGTGTTATTGTCATAATTTTTTGTGTAAATGTAAACTATCTTTGTTGTTTTCAAATCGCATGTTTATAAAATGACCTATTTATAATACATGAATTTGTAATTTTAAAAAGTGTTATCAAACCTATAAACATAATTTGTTAAGGATGCGTCAATATATACCAGTGCCGTCCTACCTCTCCTTGGTGTTGCATCTTTTTATGGAACATGATATAGAGAATTTCCAGATTACACTATGAACAGATTGTTTGAACAATTACATACCACATAGCCAGCTTCTGTTGTTGCTGGTGGTAGTGGCTGGTGCTCTGTTGCTTGTGATGACAAGGATGCTGCACTGGTTGATGAACCATTACCCAGTTTTTGTAAAATGGCTGCAAAATTGGTGCTCATACTCGCTGTGATGTCATTAAGTTTGTTCGTGTGTTCATTTAGTTTGTTATCTCTTGCTGCAAAAACATTAAAAATGAATGTTATTTCCTTTGACAAACAAATTTAAGGTGTACAGTTTCAATATTTCAAGGTGATTATTCTACACATATAGTTTGCTCGCCATTATTGAAGAACATTTAGGATAAATAATGTGCTCTTCATTTCAAATTTGCTGCAGTTTCACATATGATTCAAAAGATTATACTTTTCAAGAAAGTATTTGGGGTTTAGTGCATTTTTCATTCATGAGAGTTTGTATGAGGCATGCCTCTACACAATGAACATAACAATGTTCAGAATTATGCATATAAAAATAGACTGGGTCAGAGATATGTCAGACACTTTGACCCGTCTCTCACCTCATTAATTCACCAATTATAGTTTTATGTCCACTTGAAAATTTGCTTTGGTTGAAAACTTACATCTTACCTGTTTAATTTTTCACAATAAAATATGTGTTTGCCTTTCACTACAAAAATTATTTGTAAAAAGTGTTCATCAGATATTAAAAGTCATGTAGCGACTCTGAAATAAACCAAATTAGGTTTTATAAATCAATTTTAATTGAACAAGAGCCAGTAATGTGATTTGGCATGTGGTTCAGGCCTAAAGGGTTTTTTAAATTTTAAATGTGGTTTTTAATACCACGCAATAGTCATCAGCAGGATTTTAAATGTGGTTTTTAATACCACGCAATAGTCATCAGCAGGAATTCCTAGTTATCAATGTTTATATTCATGTCCCTATATTGAAAACAACTTACCTTTCCCATTCAAATCCAGATTTTGTAAAATCTGGGTGCTTGATTTTTTGAATCTTTCAAGTATTTCCAGTCTTGCTTCTATTGTCTGTTAAATGAAATAAAATAAAATCCCACATTAAAAGCTGTGAATATTGTGTGCTAAACAGGATATTGATATCCACTGTGTTAAGAGCCTTCAGCTGAGATTCTTTAGACATATTCTCTGTCTTCATGATGAAGAGCCAGGTAGGATGTATCATGTATGCCATCTTCCTACCAATACATGGTCGAAGGTGACCTGGTCATCTATGCACATCATGTTTGACCTATACACAGTGCATACTTAGGGGACAACGAAGGCATGATTCAAGAACAGATAGTCACTATTGCTGAAGTTCGAAAAACATTTGTAGTCGCCTGCTTTGCAGCCGAAGGATGATGATATTGATAAGCAGAAATCTGCACACACAATGTGTGATAAAAACCATAATTATAAATGAACCATACCTTTCCTACATCTGTTCGGATTTGACTCTCACGGCCACTTTGTTCATAAATACTCTCGTCATGGTCGATGAAAACATCCTCCCAGGATCGTTCAGTGGGGAGCACATTGACCTGGTGTTCAACATCTTTAAATTGCAAGAACTGCTTTCTATCAAGCACACTGGCACCTATAATTAAACAAATATGCAAATTGTTAAATTATGTCAGTATCATCTCAAGTAGCAGATTATGCAGTACTAAACTGTAAGGTCAGATTTATGATAAAGGATTTGATGACTTGATCCCTGCATATCATGTATACTCCCTAATCAGTGGCATAGCTAGCCTTTTGAAACAGGGGACAGTACACAACACAGTTGCACCGAAGAAATGCATAATACACTGTGCAGTAGATAGAACACACAAGTCGATGAAGAATTCTTATGCTTAACATCACTAGTGCCAACATGGCCCAATCCCACAACCAATGCAACATATTTCAGATTAGTCAATATTCATAACATATTACATTTTCACGATTGATTGGTTAATTCTTTGCTCCAGCTGAAATACAAACAACACAAAGCATTAATTATATTTCACTTAATAAACATTTATATTTATAGACCTTGCCATATGACACACATCTTACATGCTGCCTGCTGTACTTCTACTTTCTAATAATGTATGGACGCACCTTAACCAATAAATTAAATACACGCTGCAGCAGTGATTTAATCGACAGATAGAATTCTCACCTATTTTGAGCTGATTATACCATGTTTCATTTTTCTCATATTTTTGTCTAACAAATATTTATTTAAGCAAGTACTATTTCCATTATTCACATTCATTATCCAGGAATGGCTATGTGATAAGCACCAAAAAACTCTTCCAAGCTGGCACAATTCGAAACATCAATTAATGATCATAACCCAACCCCCAAATGGGAAATGTTGAAATGTTGAAAAACCTGTCCGGGATGAAAATAGGCAACATTTAGCGGGAAAACCAGACTTGTTGGCGAAAGGAGGCAAACCCAGGTCCACAGTCTAAGTCAACTCATCAGGGAGGATACACTCCCATGATTAAAATTTCCATCTTCATGTATCAAATGTCCTGATTACACGGCCAAAGAGGCTTGAGCTGCATATGCTATGCATAGTTTTAGAATTAAAATTCGATGGGGTTCAGGGCTGTAAAGATATTCAGATCCCAATGTGATAACATGTTGAAATGTTTTAACAGTCACCCATATAACATACCTTTTGCTGCCACTTTCTTTGGTCTTGATAGACGTATTGTATCAGCACTGGCTGTAACAGTAAAGATACATATTTGTTATAATATAATGAGTAGGCTTTTTAGGGCACACTATTAGAAATTCCACATTGAAACCCAAGATGGCCACTGGTAATACACACAAATAAAGATTTTGTTGGTGACTGATCCGTCAGTGGATGGAAAGATCAAGACTAGATTTTGGCATATGTTTAGTTTCTAAGGGGAGGGGGTGTACATATGCCCGATCTTAGCTATCTGCAAATTTTATATAGTCATACCAACACCACCAATTTTGACACGGGTGAAAAAAAGTGATGCGGGCGGGTAACAGGAAACTCTATATCAACTTTCATGCGCCTAATCAGCTGTCGGGCGTTAATTTCTGAACCCCATCAATAACTTGGCAACTATTCGGACAGAAACTCTTGGTAAATAAACTTACAAAAGGCACATAATAGCAATTTCCTAAAATAAATAATTCCACAGATACTGTGAAAGTCAATATTTTCACGATAAGATATTTTCACAAAAATGGTCATAACAGGCATTTGGCAAATTTTTAATTTTTGCGATTTTCAACATTTGTGAACAAAAGTCAATAATTTTTGCGAGTTTATATTTTTGCGGATGAGGATTGATTCGCGAAATTTGCGAAAATAAAAACATCGCTACAATTTTTAGGAAACATAATAATCAGTCTTCATTGTAATTGCAATTTTTAGATGTGCATTATAAAAATTATTGCTACATATTTTCAACGGTTCAAGGACATGACATGTTGTGATCAGCTCCTTTTGATTTTCAAGCCCTCATATAAAATACTGGTATATAATTGTGTAACAGTATCGCTGGATACTGGAACATTGTGTATGTGCCAGGATTGTCTGATACTGGAACACTGACTTTGTACCAGTATCGAATGATACTGGGTGTTCTAGTATTGTATGATACTAGAACGTTCCAGAATCTGGGACCTAAAGTACACTTTTCCTAAATAATTTTGCGCACTGGTTTGCACTTACCTCTTTCACTGCCCATTGGAATTCAGCCACCACACTGTTTGTGATTTCACTAACATTCTGAACACCTTTTGTGCAGTCAACCAGTAGATTAGGGCCATTACCGTCAGGGCCAAAACACCAGATTTGACGGGCTTTTGCTACATCATAGTCATAGTTGTCTGCTGGATATCTGGCACGCTCCCTGTAGTCTTGTCTTGGGTTAACATCACCCTAAGTGGAAAGTATAATGATGTCAGGAAAGTAATACAATGAGTCTTTATTTTTCATTTGACTTCAAAGATATTACATGATTCAAACCAAAGCCAAACACGTACATTTATTCTCATGGCAAAATGGTCCATTCTGTGGCACAATTTTCAAAATATTGGAGTGAAACTTGGTCCTAACATAAAGTAATATAGGTGTACCGGTGGGGGATGGTAGTCAAATATAATGTTGTAAGCAACATGACCGAAGATTTTTCAGACACACCCAAAATCTGTGTTCTCCAAAAATACACCCTATTTGAGGATTTTTGGTGTTAAACAAGTAACCCTATTGCACTAGAAGTAGCAAAAAATTGAACTCCACACATTCAACAGATGTATCTTAACCCTATCCAGTCAGGTGATATTTTCCTGGGGATCGGGAGAGGGGGACAAAGTATGTATTTGTCACCCAACAAAACTACGCGAAACCCCCGGATTCGATCCCCGGATTCGATCCCCGGACCATCCGCACACCAGTCACAGGCCTCAACCACTGAGATAAGCTGCCAATCGTCACTCGGGCAACGATTTCATCCCCACATATATATAAGCTCAGACGATGAAATCATTCAATCAATGCTCTAGCATGCACACGGAGATAGTCACAGGCTGTAGTTAATCATACTGCGTAGGAGTGTTAGGTTAATACAACTGTTTCATTGTACTTTAATTTTTATATAGATTGCAACAACAACAAAAATTGTGTGTTAAAATTGGAAAAAGATATGAAAGTTCTTCCTTTTTCCAGATCCCATCTATATACTTACATTTTCTATGGCCTGAGACAGTCCATCAGGAAAGGAACTGCTCTCATTTAGCCAGGCATACACAGTCAGATTCTGCTCCTATTGTCTCTTTGTAAGACACACAAGGGTTGGATTTCTGGAAAGGAATAAATAGATTTTATAAATATTGAGTTATCAGTAACCTGTAAAGAATGGAAATACTTTCAAAGCATGTGGCATTGCAAACCTATGTGTACATCTCAGGAGACACTTAATGTACGCTATCCAGAATGAATTTGGGGACATATTTTGCCCATTAAACCCTCATGTGTACACGTACATAGGTAGCACAATACACCTAGCACATAAAGTCCCTGACCAGGTGCTTTGAGGTTGGCTAATTCAAAATATATAATCGGTACCAAAAATCTGAGATATACATTATATGAGCAAATTTCTTCTCCGCAGTTTGATACCTCATCCAACAAAATCGAATGGATACTTTTAAAGATATAATGGCGATTTCAATGACCGCGCATAACAACAGCAAAGTTGCACTAGGTATAGGAAATCATTGATTTGTGTGACAGTTATGACAGTAATCACACACAATTCAATGAATACCTAGTGCAACCTAGTGATTTGCTCCCTGAGATAAAGAGGATTGGACTCGGTTGGGCAGCTTTCAGTAAAGTGGAAAATATCATGAGAAGCCGTAAGACCAGTATGAAGATCAAGACGAAGGTTCTAAATAGTACATTCTACCAGTAATGACTTATGCAGGCATGAGAATGAAAAAACATGAACAAAACTGAAAAAACTGAAAATGTGCGTGCAATCGGGCTAAAAAGGCCAAAAACAGCCTGAAATTAAATGAAAGTGTGGAAATTTGGACCATAAAAAAACTGAAAATTCTCATGCCTGCTTATGGTAGTGAGCCATGGGCACCGACCAATACCATGATAAGAGAAGCTTGCAGTGGCACCAGGGTTCTAGCCAGGACCATTTTAGAACCGGGTAAATTTACTGACGGCGAACGGAGAAAATGTAGCGAACGAAGTGCAGTGGATCATGGCATGGGATCCAGAAGCCTTCTTAATGTCTTTGAGGGTTCCTGCCAAATAATTTCTTGTTTTATAAGGCAGTTTAATTTTTTTTTTTTTAGAGTGCTGGGCGGCCAGCCCAATTCCGGGCCCAGCGCCGGGCGGGCTAGCCCAGTGGTGGGCGGGCCCGCCCGGCGCCGCCCGTCCTAGCTAGAACCCTGAGTGGCACAGTACAAGATGGAGAGCATAATGCTGGGCATTACCTAAGGTTACGAGTTTACCGCGTTGCATCGCGGAATTGAGGTTAAACTAGGAAAACGGCATTTTGATGAAAAGAAGAAAAAAATGCACAAAAAACGTCCAAAACACGAAATTTATAAATAGTCTTGAATAAAACAATATAAATATTAAAAAACGATATGTAATAATAATAAAAAAAACAGTAATAAGGTAAGCCTAAAAATCTAAAATCATGTTTTTTTCCGTAAAGTGTGCTTATTTTGGTTTATAGATCGTAAATTTTAAACTTTCTTGGGGAAAATTACATCACAGAAAAATACAAAATTTACAAAGCGGAAAAATACGGAATTCGAAAGTTACAAAGCAGAAAATTTGTGACCTTATATAGCATTACCCTTTGTGACCGAAATGGGCAGGACACATTGCACGGCTAGCAGATAACCGGTGGACAGTCAGAGCAACAGAGGGGACTCCAAGAAATTGGACCCGTAAAAGTGGACACCCCAAAACACGCTGGAGAGATGACCTTACCAGATAGCTGGTCATTACAGGGTAAAGACTAGCCAGAAACAGAAGTCTGTGGAGGCATTCTAGGGAGGGGTTCCTCTCAAGGGAGCGAACTATACCCTGATGATGATGATGATGATGATGATGATGACATACTGTTATTCAGTAGATAACACAATGCTACTGTTGCTGCATATTGTTTTCTTCAGTTAGATAGCCAAAACTACAACTTGTTATCTCCTGTATATAACACAATACTCTATACACGGTTATACTGTGTATTGTTATCTTCATGAGATAGCTCAATATTACATATTGTTAGCTTTAGTAGATAGCACACACTACAAATTGTTGTATCCAGTAGATAACACGATACGGTTATCTTCTATAGGTAGCACAATACTATGTTGTTATCTTCAATAGATCACAATACCACATATTGCTATATTCAGGAGATAACACAATACTACATAGTATTAGCTTCTGTTAGCACAATGCTATTTATTGTTATCTTTAGTAGATAACCCATCATCGATATACTGTTATCTTCAATAGATACCGCAATACTACATATTGTTATCTTCATGAGATAGCCTTACTGCTCGCACTATCGCACATCCGTGCTCTTCTGTGCTACTGTTGCTATTGTGTTTAATTGATTGTCAGAAGAAAAACATGAATGATACAAATGCTCGTGTGAATACGCCAGCTGCAGCACTGTGAGTAGGCGCATGCGTTATGTGCTGCAATTAGTAGAATATGCGCTTACGTCACTGTCTCGTGATGGCCAAATAGACTATAGTGACAGTTTGATCGCGTAAAATAGCGCGATCATATGCTCCTAATGCGATTACCTTACTGCTCGCACTATCGCACATGGCCATGCTCTTCTGTGCTACTGTCGCTATCGTGTTTAATTGATTATTGTTGGAAGAAAAACATGAATGACACAAATGCTGTATGTTTCTATTGGTGCTATTCTCAATATAAGTATATTGATTGTCAGAAGAAAAAACGAAAAATCGCGCGAATGATGCTCAACCCTGCTTAGTCTGCTATTGTCGCTATTAATTGTCGGAATCGCGGGAACTCGCACTATCGCACATACCTGTGGCCTTTTGTGTTATTGTCGCTTTTGTGCAATCATCCTAATGCGATTGCCTTACTGCTCGCTCACACCCATGCTCTTCTGTGCTATTTTCGCTATTGATTGTCGCTATCGCGTAAAATAGCGCGATCATATGATCCCAATGCGATTGCCTTTACTGCGCGCACTATTGCTGTATTGCACACACCTACTTTTGTATGCTCTTTTCTGCTATTGTTGCTATACTCTATTTGGCTTCCTCTGGACAGTGACGTAACTTAACAGGCGCAGCTTTTACACACACGTATACATGTATCTTCCGAATTTCAACATTTGTGTGAATACGCCAGCACCGCAAGTAGGCGCGCGCGTTATGTGCTGTAATTAGTAGAATACGCGCTTACGTCACTGTCTCGTGATGGCTAAATAGATTATAGTGACAATTTGATCGCGTAAAATAGCGCAATCATATAAATGGTCTTAATGCAATTGCCTTAGTACTGCTCGCACTATTGCACATGCCCATGCTCTTCTGTGCTACTGTCGCTATCGTGTAAAATAGCGCAATCATATGCTCCTAATTCGATTGCCTTACTGCCATGACTGCTCGCACTGTCGCACACACTTGTGTGCTCTTTTGTGCTATTGTTAGTTTGATCACCTTTATGGTTACATTAGTGACACAATTTTTAAAGGCCCTGTCACACCATAGCGTATGGCTTGAACGTGGCCTGAACGTATGCCGACGTATTCAAAAAATAGCTCGAAAATTGTCAGAGTCCAAGAACGTCCAAGAACGTCCAACTTCCCAACGAATTGCGTCAACATCGGTGATGGAATGGACGTATCCATAGCGTATTAAACGCATACATAGCGTATGACTAACGTATTGATAGCGTATCACTAACTTATAACAAACTTATGACAGCGTATCACAGCGTATGCGATCGGCGAGCGTATGACCAACGTATTCGTAGCGTATGTCTGCCGTGCTCGACGTATCCTCAGCGTATCCTCGGCGTACAACGAACACGTGACTTATGCCGTTGCAGAAATTGAGTTTCGTACACAACGGGACAAGTGTTGCCAGTTCAAGTAAACGCAGCCTAGATGATCACTATTAAAATATCTAGAAGGGTAAATCTATATGTCCAACCTATAACTTAAGACGATTAACGTACCTTTAACGTATGTCAGCGTATGTCTAACGTATGTCAGCGTTTGTAAACGTATGTCTCTAACGTACCACAAACCTATCGGGAACTTATGCAGAACGTAAGTTAAGCACACGTTGAGTACGTCGAGAAATGTTGAACATGCTCAATAATTTTTCGCGGGCTCGACGTGTTCCAAATTTTCACAACGTATCACAGCGTGCTCTTAACGTTTACGACGTATCCCAAACTTACCCCTAACTTGTATCAGCGTACACCAACGTACGCCAACGTATTTTCCAATATTTCGCATACGTTGTTATACGTTCAGGCGATACGCCATGGTGTGACAGGGCTACCGTACAGCTAGCGCGCATTCGGCGTTTTGGGAACTTATGGAGGGTTTGAGTATATAAATGGGTCCCTTGAGTATCTCATCCTCACTTCTTCATGGTCTGTCTTGGCCTTCTTGCTTTTTTCTCCTCCTCCTCCTCGGCCTCGGCCCCTGGTTGCTTGCTTCTTCTTGGGAGGCATGTTACCTGCTTGATGACATCGGAGGGAATGATGTAATGTGAGATCGGCGCGGTATTTATACGTGCTACAGCGGCATAATAAGCCACGTGTTTGTTGTACGTCGAGGATACGCTGACGATACGTCGAACACGGCAGACATACGCTACGAATATGTTAGTCATACGCTCGCATACGCTCGCATACGCTGTGATACGCTGTCATAAGTATGTTATAAGTTAGTGATACGCTATCAATACGTTAGTCATACGCTATGTACACGTTCAACACGCTATGGATACGCTATGGATACGTGACAGGGCCTTACACGATCGCCCGGCATAAGGTGAATACGTGAGAATACGTCGAAACTCGTTGGAAATACGTCAGGTATACGTTAGACCTACGGCACAAATACGTTATCAACTCGTTATCACGTTCATTAAACGTATACCAACTTACGAGTAACGTACCACTAACGTATGTCAGCGTATGTCAACGTATATTTAACGTACCACAAACTTACCGGGAACTTATGCAGAACGTATTAAGCACACGTTGAGTACGTCGAGAAATTTTGAGCATGCTCAATATTTTTTCGTGGTCCAAATTGTCACAGCGTATCACAGCGTGCTCTTAACGTAAACGACGTATCCCCAACGTACCCCTAACTTATATCAGCGTACGCCAACGTACACCAACGTACACCAACGTATTTTTCGATATTTCGCATACGTTGAGGCGATACGTTATGGTGTGACAGGGCCTTAAGGCCGGGTTGCACCACTGATGCAAAAGTTACTCGGAAGGCTCAGTGGTTATTGGAAGTGGGGTATCAAGCGCATACAAGAAATCATGTAATTAGGGTTGATTTTGAAGACAGGCGCAATACGTATGTAACATGTTTAGGGTATCAAAACAAGGAAAATCAGGAAAAAGGGTATACTTTTTATACAATGTTCTTACATATTTAGGGTCCTTATTGTCTTCTATCTATGATTCTATGAGCATTTTTAAATATCCGCGATATTATTCCTCAATCTGTTTCCGCCGCAATTCATCCCAGCATCGACCCTGGCTGGAATTCTGAGAATTCTCGCCAATTTATAGTCTTCTTCGCAACAAAAGGGGTATCATGCTTATGTTAAAAGTAGAATACGGCTTGCTCCTGAGGCTTGCTGAAGACAAGCTTATTTTGCGTTGCCAGAAATATTTAAGGAAAATCAGTGTTTAATAGTTAGGCCTTGAGTGCTTTGATTCTTAGTTAGGATTCAAAATATACAAATTACATGCTTAGGGTACGTTGGGCCCAAACTATCACAAAGTATTTGGATTACTTGTTTAGGGTATGAAAATACTGAAGTAACTTGCTTAGCCTTAGCCTTCTTTGGGTATGTAAACAACTGCCCTTACTTGTTTAGGGCATGGACTTATCAGTCTAGCTTAGGGGTACCTTTTCACATTTATGCAATTACTTATTTAGGGTTCTTTTTGAAAGTCCTTGGACGCGCATGATACCCCCTTGTAATGACCACTGAGCACCCCAGGGAAAGTTAATCTCATGATCTTGTCAGGCATGCTAACACAAGCTTTTCTACATAGTACGGGCATAATATACTTATTGCATTGCTTGTTGCTTGCTAGTCCGAGGTGGCTCAGACTTTGTTCCGATACAAGTGCACTGATGAAGGAACGACACTATTGACTATACGCTACGTGACAGGCTGATTACTTGCCTGGTGACTAAATTATGGTTCTGAATCTGGTTGTACGTATTCATTCATATTGAGTTGGGTGGGGTAGAGGTTTTTTGGGTTTTTTTATTCACCAGTGGGGGAATTCTTTTTTTGTTGCCTGCATACATTAGAGGGGGATTTTTTTTTTAGGACCCCCACCTGAAAATCTAATGGTACGTCCCTTATGGCTAACGGAAGATGATTCTCAGTTTCCTGTTGCCTTCCCGACCCATTTTTTTAGTTTTACCATGTATTTTCATTATTTGGGAAAAAATTACATTTTCTGACAAACTTGAGTACAAAATCTAAATTTGTAGAGGCTCTAAATACCAGGCATCTCTTCCTGTTGATTTTAAGGGATTTTATTGGCAGTGATGTCATGGTATATGGTTAATAATGAAAATATTTGCATAATTACTTACCTACTAAAATTTCAAATGGTATTGATGTTGCAATATTTCAGACACATTTTTGACATGTTCAAAAACGCATATAAAAATACTTCCTTCATTGTTTTAAACGAGTCAATTCAGGTGTAATTTATACGAATCAATGGGTAGTAAGTAGTTAACACTGCATAGTGGGGGTACCTTAAATACCTTTCGAAAACCATCGGTTCTGATTTAATAATGAATAAGGCATTCAATTGTATACTGTTTCTGGGGGTAACTAATGTGTGTGATTGTGAATGACCAGTATGTTGATACACTTACCACTGATTGGGATGGTCGAATTGCAGATATGATGAAAACAGACTGTTGTGTAGCAACAGACCATTTCTTGAATATTGCTCATTTGAATAGGTCATTTAAGAGTGCCATATCATCAATGGCAGTAAGCCAGCAACAGTAACAGGCAGAAGATAACCTGCCATGTGTGCTGTAAGAAAAAGTATGAAGGAAAGTGTCAGTTGAAATAGTGAGCTCTGTTATATTAAGGGAAATATGATAGTATGGTACCTCCATATGCTGAATAGGTAGATTCCATTTGATTGAAAACCTGAACATGTGGTGTCCCAAGAAGACCCGATTCCACCTGGCTCACCATACTGTCCTACCATGGCAAAAGAAAGTATTGACCACAATTTTCAAAATGCACCTTTTTGAAAAAATTTACTTTTAAAAACAATATCTTCCTGCCTTTAATGCCGATTTGGTCCAGTGCAACCTTCAGAAAGTTAAGAAAATTTGTCCAAGAAAGCAACTTTCTTATAATTGTACACAAAAAGACTAATACTTTTACCTATTAGTAATAGGAGAATATCAGAATTACCACGACAAAAGGAAGTATTGACCATATATTTGGACCAAATTTGTGCATTTTTGCCATCCATCAATCTCATCAAGCAGCAGGAGTATTTCTGCTTGCAATGCAGTCAAATCAGAATCAATTCTTGATGCATATATATCACAGCGCAGGAAAAGATGCAACAGAACAGCTTGGAGATTGAAACACATAAAAATGGAAAATTTTATTCTACCTAAAAAAATTAACAGCAGTTTTTTGGGGTTTTTTGTTTTTGTTTGTTGAATCCTATCCATGGTGTTTCACTGAAAAAGTCATGGACTGTGTGTGTTCCAATGCATGATCAAATGAGAAGCCAAGGGTTGATCAAATTAGCCATCAATGTTAAACTTGGTTAAATAATTAATTAATAACAAATAAAATCAGCAGAATGCAGTGGTGTAGCTAGGTTTTTGACACTGAGGGGGGTGGGCAAGATATAAAAAGTGAACAGGGAAAATGTTGCCGACTAAATTACATTTTGCTATTTTACACTTGTTTTTGCTATGATTGAGGTACATTATAATAGCTTTAAAACATTCAATTTTGGGGCACGCGTGTGTAGCGCGCATAAAATTGCCATCTGTGTACTTTTGAAAGCCATAATTCCATGATTCCTCTTGTCAAATGAACCGACAGTGCCAAACTGCCAATCTAAACCGACACGGCAGTCAATATGGGAAGGGGGATCACACTCCCTCGCGCCCCTCTAGCTACTGCACTGGCAGAATGTACCCTTTAATTACACCTTTTGAGATCAACGAACTCATTAAATAGTCATACTGGTGCACTAGGGAATGTGAAATAATGATAATATGAAAAGGCCATGGAAGGCAATGTACACAGCTTTATGTTCATTGACAATCATGTGACCCTCACCCTGTGCTGCAATTTTCTTAGCCATCCTTATCCTTATTAGTAGCTCCCAAGCATTTTCAACTTACTTTATCATTCACATTCTTCTTAATAGCAAGCTAAACCATTCGGTTTTGTAGAATACTGTTGTAGGATCGCATTATCCCTGGGAAGAGGCATAATTGTTGTTGTCACACCAACCAAGTTATTTCTGAAAAAAAATAAACACACAGTATAACTTTAAAGAAGTTAAAAAAAGGAATGCAAACAGCATTAAAAGCATAACACAACTAAAACACCATACATCGAACAGACTATACAGCTTTACAAGCCAAAACATTATTAGTTTCATTTTAAGCACTCTTCCCCTACTAGTATTTACAAAATACAATGGGATGGGTATAACTAACCTACCGTAAAGCAGGGTGCCCCCATGTCCCGATTCACCCCGTTTGACAATACACAATTTGCCGGGTAACATTTAAAAAAATGTTCCCATTTTTGGCCCTATTCACAAGTTTATTTGGGTATGTCCATGAAGTTGGGCCAAAAAGTGTGACATGAGGTCAAAATTTCAAAATTGTTCAATTGTTAATCTGATTTTATTTTTAGGTCCGACAATATCCATACTTTTGAAAAATAGTGAACTTTTTCCTCTCAAGTATGAAAATAATCATTGATTGCAGGTTAGTTTCAGGTTATTATGGTAAAAATACCTATGCTACATGGACACCATTCTGACACTTCTCCCTTGCATTATTTTTAAATAGTTCAGGTTACTCACCATTCTTATATAGATTTATATTGCACTTTCATGGTCAGATTCATAAAAGCACACAATTGATACTACTCTACATCACAAAAAGTGATATGATGCTTTGCAAATTGAGGGTTGTGGGGTAATTTGGTTCAAGCCTTTTTGATGTATATATTTATGTCTGTAATCAATAAGGATTGCTTCTGACACACATATTTTGTATAATTTTATCATCACTGATAACTGTTTAACTGATTTAGTAACATTACAATTAAATAAAAAGTAAAAGCTTCTGTCCATACGGCTAAACATACAAGAAATTTACCTGATGCTACTGGACACCATGTCCTGTAGCATAGGTATAAATTCTATTGTTTTACAGATAACTAACATAAATGAAGTAAGACACATTTCACTTCCTCTTTATATCAATAAAGTAAAGACTCGTGCCGAGCAAAGCTCGCGCGCGGAGTGCCCATCTCTCTTTCATTAGCGTTTGGGCCAGACTCCCCATGTAATACTTGGCTGTGGGGGGTTCGCCACTCCTCCGCACAGCGAGTCTGTTATACTTCCCACATGAATTAATGCCGGTACCCAATTATACACCTGGGTGAAGCGTGGCAAGTGCGGTAAAGTGCCTTGCCCAAGGACACACACGTTGGCACCAACGGGGCTCGAACCCACAATCTTTGCATTGTGGAGCGAGGGTGATCCGCTGGACCACACGCGCCCGACTTATATCAATAGCCACTACAATTACTACTAAAAATAAGAGTGATGTATAGAATTTTTTAAATTTGATACCCAATATCTACATGTACTTGATTACCGGCACTCATGGACACAGTGTCCATGTAGCATCAGGTACATGTTTTGGACAACATGGTATCAAATATGTGAGTTACTCTCACTAAAACAGTCATGTTATGTTATTTCCCATATATTTTCAAGTAGAATTGAAATATTTGAAAACGAATATGGGTGCCATCATTATAAACTAATTACCTTGTCCTAAGCTACATGGTAATACCGGCACTACAGGTGGACACCTCGATTGTTTTCAGTTTTTTGCTGTCTTTAATAAAACCAATTACCCCAAACTGGTCCCAATGAGAACCTCTAGTAAAAACACTTA